>CM055891.1:9752500-10352500 GCA_029582165.1 Portulaca oleracea | reverse complement strand
TCAAACTTTAAGACTAAGGTTAAAACCGATATTAAAGTTATAATAAACCTCTTTTATTCATGTTGGAGTTACTTAAAACCATGTACTTAGGGGTCTAAATAGCCTCGACACGAATAAGAGAGGTGTATTATAGCTTCAATATTAGTTTTAACCATAGTCTTAAAGTTTGACCTCAATCGGGAGATAAATTCAAACATGGGAGGAAAATAAAAAATGAGACAGGGGCCTTTTTCTTCAGTCCACAAACTTTAAGGTCTTTTTTTTATTCAGCCTACAAACTTTAGGGTCCAAAATGTTAAAGTTGAAAACCAAGGGTTCAGAATGTAAATACCCCTAAAATTCAGGGTCCAAAATGCAAAAAACCCACTATAAAAGAGCATAAGGTTCTAGTGTTCCAACATTGAATTACCAATATACCCTCCATTATATTATTATTATTATTATTATTATTATTGTTGTTGATGTTGTTGTTATTATTATTATTGTTATTATTGTTATTATTAATATACCCTCCATTATATTGTTGTTGTTGTTGTTGTTGTTGTTGTTGTTGTTATTATTATTATTATTATCATCCCCTACCCATTTATAAATTTTTCACTTCGCCCTAACTCATTAAAGCTACCATCTACCATCTACTGTTGTTGTTATTATTATTATTATTATTATTATTATTATTATTATTATAAATTTTTCATTTCACTCTAACTTATCAAAGCTACCATCTATTATTATTATTATTATTATTATTATTATTATTATTATTATTATTATTATTATTATTATTATTATTATTATTATTATTACCACCCCATGTTTATCATCCAACTCATCAAAAGCTACATATTTCACTTTTCCTTTCTTTTTCTTGTTGTTATTGTTGTTGTTAGTAGTACTATTATTTGTAATCCATATTTGAAGTTTTCAATCGAACTCATATCCTGAGATCCAACGCGAACAATCGTCGAAGGAGTAGAGCAGTCGGAGCTACTACATTATTTCAATTAATTTCCTCTTTTAAATTTTAACATGATAACCTAATTATATTGTGATACCTAAATATTAAGTAATCATATAGATATTATATGTGAATCTTTAAACTTAATTGTATTTTATAAAGATGGAATAATGCCTTATAGTGCTGATAATATGAATGTATTTTAATTGTAAATAACATTGTTTTTTCCAATAATAGATCAATATTGCTTAAAGTTATAACTGTTTAATATTTCATTCTACACAAAAATACAATATTTAAATTCAAAAAAGATAGTTTGTATGTTATGTGATTTGATTACAAGAACCCTTTAACCATGCTTCTATAACATCCAAAGCTAAACCATATAACTGTGTTTTGCCCTATTTGAAATATAGTTTCAGTTTGTATCATGAACTATTAGTCATTAAATAACAAAACCTCTAATTTGATACTTGTATTTATATTAAAATATTTTAGGACAAGTCTAAAAAAAATATTCATTTTATGCCAGTTAATTATATTAATTATTTTTAATTAGTTTTGATTTCTGTTGTATATTTTCATAAACAAATAATTGACCATCAATCAAATTTAAATTATATTTGATTTTAATTAAATTCTAATTAAACTAAAATTGAAATTGAAATTTAATTTAATTTTTATATTATGTATAGAATTTTTATTCACCATCAGTATATTAAAATTTATATTTATAATTACCGGGTTAGCGCGCACCAAGCGCACGCCCACCAAACTAGTCTTATTAAAAAGTAGAGAAATTTGAATGCTCAAAGATTGGTACTTGATAAATTATTGTTACATTATTCCTATTATTTTATTATACTATAGGGCTTGATATCATATTGTAGTACTCAGCAACTTTGAATAGGTATTGAGTAAGCATGAATAAATGTTTATTAGTACTTTATGGATCATTGACTGCAATTATAAGATGATCATATTTGTAATTTTGAAATGCAAAAGGATTCAATCATGTAATAAAATAGAAAAGTGGACAAAATTCATCTTGATCTCAACCAATTAGTTGATTGCTTATCTAAGAATTTGCAAACTGCATATGGTTGGATAGAATTATTTAGTTAAACTTGGGTGACTATATAACCCAGTAAGGGTTACCATTATTAATCTATTATCTATATTCACAATAGGGGAATAGTGCAAGCTAACTAATTTTTATCCACAACTATCTTACTCACCTTGGCATCATCACTATCTATTTTAAAAATTAATTACATATCGAGGATTAGTGAAGGTAACATGCAAATTTTTCCTCTCTGAAGAGAAGGAAAACAATATGGGTGCATATTGTCAATGTTCTATTATTTTTTTGTTGGGTTTTATAGCTGTCTACTATTGTTTTTGTTGTTTTCGCTACATCGTTAAAAACTCATTCGCCTGTTCAAACGTTTAATAATAAAAAAATATTGGTGCATGATTAATTATGGCTGACAAATTTTCTAATACTTAGTTGGTCTGAAATTCTAATTATTATCATTATTTTCAAAACTAAGTTTAGTTTAGTTCAATTAATTATTAATTTTTATTGACTTATTTTAAGTTAATTTAACAAGAACAATTGTCAATTTAATATAAACAAATTCAGTACGTTGAAATAAAATAAGTTTAGGATAAAAGATCGTAATCTAAATTCAAGCGACATTCACTTTTTTTTATAATTAACAGTCAAAAGACCCTTTTATAAGCAAAGCCAGACATTCACTTTCATCTACTAAATTCTTTGCATTTTAAAAAATATATATACTTAATTTCTTCTCTTAAATTGACCATAGCTATGAAATATGTGTGGTTAAATTTAGAATATTTTTATTATCTATTCTTTGACATATATAATGATTCAATCATATGAAACAACCATCAATAAATTCATAGTGAAAAGTACTTTTTATAGGAATATGGTTTTATGACATTTGCAAATATATAGTAATAAAAAATGATAGCCGTGTCTTCAAGGCCATATAAAATTAAAGTTACAATTATTTTGAGGAGAAGGGAATATTCAATCCTATAAGAAGTCAAGACTGTATAACAATGGTATTGCTTCTATTTAACAATAGTTTTAACCACATTGAAAGAATATAATCAACTTACATGATCCCTCCCTCCAAAAGAAATAAGTTCATATTTTTTTCTTCGGTTGGCAAACTGCGGTGTCACAACTACCGTAGTTTGCCACAACCCACCACAAAATATCATTTTACCACAATTCACCACAACCCACCACAAATTACTTTTTCACAATTATCAATACAATATTTATGTATATATACAAAAAATCCACCACAACATACCAATAACCCACCACAATTACACCACAACCCGCCACAATTTTACCACACCATACCATGCCATACCGTAGAATACCGCATAAAAAAACATGGCCTAAGTAATCATTAATCAGGTCACTGCAATTATAACATTATTTAGTTTTGACAGCTGATTATCAATTAGTTATCAAATTATATACAAATTAATTAAATAAGATTACCAACAATAGATGTATAATATTTTTCTACTTTTCATATGAACATAATTGGCATTATTGTTCCTATACGTTGTACTACATTGCGGGGGCACTGTGTAAGGCTATATAGCACTATTCAACTAGTTGATGAAGAAGTTGGGCTACAGCCCGTAAATTATCTAAAACAAAATATTGGTAATCTTGCTAGAGCATAGGCTGCAATGCAGCACAATATGATCAATAAAACGTCTAAAAGCTATGAAATGTCAAATAAAGACATTTATTTTCGAAACCGATGGAGCATAATAGGGTCCGATTTTTGGATGGTAAAATGTTATCTTTATTTTATCTTATGTTATCTTTTTTTATGATACTCAGACCCTGTTCTTTAGATTGGTAATGATGTATTACCGGATCAAGAAAGGTTCTTGATTCCAATAATACACGAAACACGTGTAACCAAACAACAAGGGAGGGATGGTTCACGAGATTAGGGAGAAAGGAAGGGGGAGGCTCTTGTGAATTTGGGTTCTTTTGTGGAGGTAGTTTTGCCGTGAGGGCTTTTGTGGTTTCAAGATTCAAGAAGGGATGAATCTTGAACGGGAAGAGAGAGGGATGAGTGATTCTTGGATGGGGTTTGAAGGGGGATGACGTGAGGTAGGGGAGGAGATGGGGAGAGAGTTGACGTGAGGTAAGAAGGGTGAGAGAGGGAGAGGGTGGCGTTTGATGTGGGAGAGAGTGAGAGGTTGCTAGGTTGTTGGAGGAGAGAGAAGGTTTGTTGGATGGTTGTTATGGAGAGAGAAAAGAAAGGGAGGTGGCGTTTGAGGGGGGGGGGTAGGTGACGAGTTGTGGGGTTTTGAGGAGGTGGAGGTGGCGTTGGGATGAGGGGGTAGGGTATAGGGTTGAATGTGACTTAACTGTATTGACAGAAAGCTCAGAGGGTAATTACCTTAACTATATTGATAGAAAGGTAAGAACGGATAGAGCTAGGTTTCTATCTTGAATCCACAAGATAGACAACCTAGGGCTAACTTGACCTAGACCGCAACCTAGGGTCAAGCTCTTCCTAAACACTTGGGTGCCAGACCAAGATACAATAGAAGAAAGGGGTGAGGGTTTATCCAAACACTCGAGGGGGTAAGCTTAAAGCTTGATTCATATTTCTCAACTGGGTTGTTTGAAACGATTACAAGCCTAGGCTATTTATACTAGGAGAGTTCTAACTCCCCTAGGAATCCTTACTTGGCGTGCAAGCAAAGGATTACTAATCCTAGATGCTTAACTATTCCAATCTCCTCTTGGATTAGGATTACTTATCCTAAGGGAAGATGGTTACAACTACTTATCCTAATTAGAATTGACTTTCCTAATCCAAGATGGATTAGTTACAAAATAAGTCGTCCTAATCTAAAAGTCAAGAAGATGACGCCTAGCTAACTAAACCACACGAAAATAATTAACCTATGATGATCAAGTTTATGATTCACTTGTCATTTTACATTATTCTAAAAATTAAAAACACACCAAAATAAAAGCTAGAAATAAATTACATCCAAAATCAAGATCATAAAATCTAGCTTGACTTCTTGACTTGGACGTTCCCTTGGGCTTGGCGTGTGACTTGGCCCAACTCTAGGATGTTTGGACATCCTCTTGAAATAAGAAGTACACCATGTGAATGGGTCTTTGTAATTCTACTTTGTATCCTCCTTCTTTGATCCATCTTTTATAAATGATTTGATTCTTCCTTATTGGGCCTGAATTGGACAAAGTCTTTTGATGAAGGACCCTATATGTATGATGGATCTTCAATGGGGCCATCTTGATTGGGCCTACGGGAATAAACGTGGGCTGATTTCCATCATTCCCCCCTTGTTGAAAGAAGTTTGTCCTCAAACTTGGAGGTTTAAGTCTGAAGACTTCAATGGACCCAATAGTGACCTTCACGTGAATCAGGACCTTCACGTGAACCAAGGTTGCTTCAATAATCTCCACGTGAATCAGTGCCTTCACGTGAACTGTGACTCCTTCGATAGATTGACCTCCGTTATCCTCCATGAACCTTGGGTCCCCAAAGGTGAGACCAAGGCTAGGTAGATCTCTAGTATTCTTCGTTGGTTGCCAGGAACTCGACGGACTAAAAGAGATCTTATTTCTGTATAAGCGGAGTTGGCTCCCATTATCTTCCATGAATCTAGGATCACCGAACTTCTCCCTGTAATAAGCTAAGGGGCGATCCTCCTGAGATAGAAACGGCTCAATACCAACCTCGAAGCATCACACTGACCGAACTTTTTATCAAAGCTACTTAGGGCAAGGACAGGTGCGGTGCAGAGTTTCTCCTTGATGATGTCGAACACTTGCTGAGCTGCTGGCGTCCATGATAGCTTCCTATACTTCCATAACTCGGCCATAGGTCGTAGAATAGTGCTTAAATTCCTCACAATTCTTCCATAGAAAGAAACCAAGCCGGGGAAGCTTCGAACATCTTGCTTACTAGTTGGAGTAGGCCACTTCCTGATAGCTTTGACTTTTTCTTCATCACCCTTGATCACTTCAGTCGAAAGTTCATAGCCAAGAGAGACTATGTTGTTGATGAAGAAGTAACACTTGGACAACTTACCATGCGGCCTCACGTGAGTTAAGGTCTCCAAAACAGATTGGAGGTGAAAGATGTGACCTTTCTCACTCTTACTATTCACAAGTATATCATCAAAGTAGATAACAATACACTTGCTAAAAGGGACTTCAAAACCTGAGTCAGCAATCTCATAAAAAGTGAGGGAGCATCAGTTAGATCAAAAAGCTTGACTAACCACTCATGGAGATCTCCTTTAGTTTTGATAATAGTGTCCCCTTTTTGAATCTGAATCTGATTGTACCCACTTTGTAGATTAATCTTTGGAAGAACGTTGGTACCATAAGACTCATCCACTAGATCTTCAATTCTAGGAAACCTGTACTTGATAGGACTCTTGCTGATGCACAGACTTTGGTTTCCTTCTTCTCTTGGAACGAAAAGGGTAGGGATGGCGCATGGACTGAGATTTTCCCTAATAAGACCCTTTGCTTGAAGATCATCAGCTTGCTTTTGAACCGTTGGAGGTTCAATAGGGTTCTCGTGAGTTGTCTTCTCATGAATCACGACAGGTCTAGGGATCAAATCAGCTTGAACATCACGTTGGAATGGGTGGGTGACGAGTGGATGACCTTTTTCGAGACTAGGGTTCTCGTTGGTGGAATTTTCGTGGCTAGGTTTTGTGTTTGGGTTTAAGGGAGTGATCTCCTTATGCTCACTAAACTCAGGGTGTTCAGTGGTCATAAAAGTGATGGGATTTGGTTCACTCTCTTTAGGTGGGGATGGGTTGGCTATTTTTAGTGGAGCTAGGGTGATTTTCTTGTTGTTGAGCCTGAAAGTGTAGGTATTGGCTCTTCCATCATGTATCACGCTCCTGTCAAATAACCACGGTCTTCCAAGCAGAATATGACAAGCATCCATAGGCAAAACGTCACACCATAAAGATTCTTGAAAAGATTTGCCAATGGAAAAGCTTACCAAACATCGTTGTGTTACTTGTAAACCTTCACTCTGATTGAGCCACTTGATGGTGTAGGGATTTGGATGGGGACTCGTTTCCAGCTGAAGTTTTTCCACCATAGTAGTTGACGCCGTATTGGTGCTGCTTCCACCATCAATCATCAAAGAGCAGACCTTCCCTTTGATGGTGCAGCGAAACTGAAAGATAGCCTTGTAAACACAAATTTCGAGCCTGAAATAAATGAAGACAAGAAATATGAGAAACAAATTAATTTTTATTGATATTTGAATGTAAGCGGGTACAATCTCTATATCAAATACAATAATGATGATCCTTTGATTCGATCTCCTATGACTTGGGTGAGCCGAGGGCGCGGACGCTTGATCTCGATCTCAAATGCAGGTCTAGCTGAAGAACTCAGTTGTAGTTCTTTACCTTGACGTGCAGAAAGCTTGGAGCTGTTGATCTTGAATTTTTGCCGACCTTGATCCTTGGCGCTTGGGAGCTGGAGGCCACTTGCAGTCCGAGCTTCTGAATTCTCTGAAGTGCAGAAAGCCGAATGCCGAATGTAGACTGTCGAGTGTGTGTTGACCTTCGTGGTTGAACCCTTGTATCATTGTATGACTCTTGGCTCTAAGGGAACCATCTATCTTTATATCCAAGGTAGAGAGACGCTTCATGCGAGAAGGGACAGAGCTTTGAACGTCATTTGTGACTCCTATGCGTCCGAAAACGGAAGTGTCTCCTTGACAAAGTTGTGGCTCCACCAATTCCTCACTGGCTTTTATCCTAGCAAACACTGAAGGCTTCGGCTGAGAATGATCCTTGATTCTTCTGAAAACAGACCTCCTTCTGCTAGGTATGTCTCTTATACGAGTGAAGACAGAAGGGCGTTCACCAGAAGTAGCCGGTCGTAGCCTATCGAACACAGAGGACCTTGGCTTAGGATGAGTGTTTTCCTCCTCACTAACATCAGCCTCTTCAGCTGTAATGTACTGGACCTCGGACCTCCTCTCTTTTCTTCGCGCTGAGATTCTAACTGGTTGTATTGGCTTGTAACCGAGACCAACCTTAGAGACTTTTACCGAACCCCCTTGCTCTTGGATCTTCTTCTGCGTGTTGTTAAGGCCATAAGGCTTGGCCTCAACTACCTCCCCTAAGGGTGCCGGATTTTGAAAGTCATAACCAACCTTTTCCATAAGCTTGTACGCCTTCGGATCGAACCCTTCGTTAGTCCTTGGAGTCGGTATATCATCACCATCTTTAGACGACACCACAAACCCGGAAAGAGGTGGTTTCTTGGCCCTGTTTTGTTGTGGGTGGAGGATAGGGATGACCGTATTTGCTTTGAGTGCACTTAGACCCTCCTCACTAACTTTCTTGCTAAACGCATTCTTCGAGCTTCCAATTGTATATTCGGCAAAAGGAGGTTCCCCCTCCTTTCGGCGAGACTTAGGTATGTACCTTAGAACTGGTAGCACCGCGCCAGATGATGGAGCAACTTGCTTATTAGTCGGTTCAGAGAGTGCCACTTACATTTCCTCTTTATGCGGTACCTCCCGTCTATCGTCTGTTATAACCTCAACATCTTTCTTCAAAACCCTTTTGCCTGTGGAGGCAATTGACGAGGGCATTGCCTCCTTAAACGTCACAGTCTCTTCAAAGAATCTTGCATCTGCAAAGTGGGATTTGGCTCTATTAAAAGGCTTAACATCACCATCTATCTTTCTTTCCCCACCTCTATAATACTTCAAACATTGATGTAGAGTGAAGCTACGATGCCATGCTGATGTAGCCACGGTCTCCCTAAGAGCAACTTATAGGAAGTGTTCGGTTGTAATTTTTGTGGTTTTAAGTTAAGGTTGTCGGTCTCAGGGATGGGTGTTAGGCTTGATTAAGGTAATCGGTTTGTGTAAAGGGTTTTTCTCAATGCGGAAAACGGTAAATTATGTAAATAAAGCAATAAACTAACCTAGACATGATAATAATTAAGAAAGCAATAAAAGATGAAAGAAATTAAAAGCATGAAATAGGAAAGCAATAAAACTACAACTAATAATGAAATTAGGAACAAGAGATTATACCTTCGATGAACTAAATCTTCACTAATCTTCAATCTACTTGGATTTCTCCCGAACAAACAAGAAATCGTGAATTGGATTACTAAGAATCCCCAAATCCCCACTTGAGAGTGGAATTTGTGACCCTTAGCCCTCCTCCTCACTAAAAGTTGGATTGGATGTTTGTGGCTAAACTAACAAAGACCAATAAAACCCTAAATTCTAACCCTAATCTGAATAAGAGACTAAAACAGAACCACAAGGAAAACAATAACTAACCTTAAAACTGACCTAAACCAACTCTAATTAACCCTAAGAAAACCCTAAAACTAAACCTACTAAAGACCTTAATAATCCTAATGAAACCCTAAACTAACTGAGACATATGGAAACAAAAGAAATCAAGAAAACAGAGAAATCAAAGAAAACAGCTACTATTGACCTAAATAACTACTGACCGAATATGGAACAAAGGAAAGAACTCAACCCAGCTCCCTACTGCCCATTGACCGAGCAGAGGAAGAAAAGAGAGACAGAATCAGAGGAGAAAGACGAGAGAGAACTGAAGCCAAAAACCAAACAGGGGCATAATGAGCAGAAACAAAGCATTCAACCAAAACAAACCAAGACCCGAATCAAATACCAAAACACAAACTCATCAAACATTAAGAACAATCGAATACCATTCGAACATTACATCAAAACTGAACAAATCATTAACAAAACCAAAATCCCAGAATCAATTTGAAGGGAAAAACGAAATAGAGATTAAAAACAGAATTCAAAGCATAAAAAAAAACCTAAATCTAATTCTAACCCTAGATGGAGGCTCTTGGGGCGTCACTCCCAGGATCTACCATTTCTACTTTCAATTGGCTCCCTGCGTCTTTTTATACTCGAACTCGTGACTCCCCTTCAAATCTTAGCCCTTGATTCTCTTCAATCATGAACGGCCAAGATGAATTCGACGGTTTTGGGTGAAGATGAAGATGGTGATGGCGTCGAATGCTACTGCTGCGGTGTACTTGCTCCACTTCCTCTTCTCTCAATCCGAATCTTCTGTTAATGAAAAGAGAAAAAGGGTGAGTGAGAGATTGATAAAATCGCGAGAAATTGAGAAAGGGAAGAGAAGAAGGAGAGATGAAAGAGAGAATAGAGATGGAGATGGCGAGTTGAGAAAATGGAGGTGGGGTGCGTTTGTTTGCTACTGGGCGAAAAACCAGAGGGAGAAAGTGAGAGGAAGAAGAAGGGGACGAGTGAAATGGGAAAGGGGGGAAATGGGAATTAGATTAGGGTTTGGGGTTTTTAGTTGTTTCGGCTGAGTAAGAGGGAAATGGGTATGGGTTTGTGGGTCACGGGTAGGTGGATAGGGTTTCTGGGCAAACGGGTATTCAGGTTTGGGTACTTAGGTGGGTAGCTAGGTTGGGCTGAGGGAAAAAGTGGGCCGAGACAAAGAGAAACGAGAGGAGGGAATTAGGATTGGGCTGGGTTGAGTTTTAGGAATTAGAATTAGAATAGGTTTTCATTATTTATTTCTAATATTTATCATTTTGATTCATATTAATAATAATAATAACTATAAATAATAAAAAGCTATAAAATCTAATAAAAGAGTAAAACATAATAAAACTACTAAAATAATTATTAAAGACAAGCAAAAATACCCTATAAAAGAGAAGATTTCGGCTCGGAACGAGACCGAACACTACTCCAACACAAGGGTTTGCTCACCCCGAGCAAACTAAAAACAAAATAAAGGACTAAAAAAAACTAAAAACTCTAACTCACTTTCGCAGGAATCGCGGATGCATTTAGCATATGCATCAAGCCCTTTAAACCCCCCGACAGCCCGGGTGGACGAGTTAGGTCTCGTGAGGGTTTATAGCAACTATACCCACAAAAGCCACATGAAAAGAAAAAGGGGAAAGAAAAAGAAGTGAAAACCAAAAAATGAAACCAAAACAAAAGCAAAGAAAACATTCTCGTCCCTAATCATGCACCTAGTTCCCTAACCCGCCTCAACAATCAATTGGAAGAAGCAAGTATAAACAAATTAAGACACGAAGGTTGGAAAACTGCCAATCTTTGAGATTTTGAACCAAAACACTTCCTGATGAGCAAAACACCTTTTGCATATGTGCAAGTGGGCTCTAGCCGGTCCTTCCTATCCTAAACCAGATAATCAGAGTTTTTCTCATGCTCAAGCTCGGGATTATCTATCCTACTTCACTCTTGATTTTTCTTTCAACCTCTCTTTTCTTTCTTTTTCTTACTTCGCTCTTTTCTTTCTTTTTCTTTCCTTTTCTGCTTTTTCTTACTCTTTCTTACCATTCTTTTGCTCAACTCTTTTTTTCTTTTTCTTGCTTCGCTCTTTTCTTTCTTTTTCAAAACCTACGCTCTTTTATTTCCACTCAATCCGTTTTGTGTCTTTTAGAGCGTTTGTGTCGGGTTTCATGATTTAAGCACCCTTCTGAAAGGGTTACCCTCCCTGCTGGGTTTCTCCATACGTGAGTCATTGCACTTAAGGGGCATAGGGTGCCGATCCACCCAAACCAACCCATGACGGTAGGCCCGACAATAATTATTTAATGCATTAATTAAGAGCTTAAGCAATTGAACAACTAAAACCGTCTAACTTAGGTAAGAATTCACAGTCAAAGCGTGTAAGCTTTGAGGATTCCGCTTTCCCATTCCATGTAGAGGTCTAATAGAGATAAGTCATGGCAAAAATCCTTCCTAAGGCCCATCATTATTCATTCTAGCCGCTTCTAGCTGATTGAATCAGCTGATTAGACAACTATCTACACAACTGTGAACGGAAACATCTTCAAAAAGAAAAACAACTTTTGGGTTTTTCACAACATTTCTCCCCTTTTTGTTTTCTTTTCACACACAAAATTTTTCAAATACACAAACTACGAAAGACAAAAATAAAAGACTCAAAACTAGGTAATCTACCCATGAACAATGAAAGATATCACCCCCACTCCAACACAAGACATCACAATGTCTCCATCATGAGAAGGGTGTCTCAAGTAAGGTAGAAAACCATGAAAAGCATATATACAAACACTTATCACATAAAAAGCGGTGGCGACCCGAGCCCACACGGCTCCAACAACAATATAATCCCAACATTCACATTCAAGGGGTTCGCCACCCAAAAAGAAAACCAAGCATCCAACATGGATCATCGATATATTCACATAAAGAGAGAGTGGAAAGTAATTACCTCAAGATCTTCAATTAAAAGCACTCAATCCACGATCCAAAGAACATCGCACATAGGTTAGAAATAAACAAGAAAACATACTATGTGTGATGGTTCTCATGCAAGATCAAATAGTAAAACAAACTACACAAGACACTAAGGACTAATGAACTAAGAAAACAAACTAAAATATTCACAAAACGACCTCTTTTTTTTTCTTAGACTCAAAAACCGGAATGCATACTACCCTCCCACTCCCACACAAAGAGGTTGTCGTATCCTCAAATGGAAACAGAAGTAGGTAAGCAAGCACCCTAAAATAAAAGAAAAAGACACACACAAAAAGAAAATAAAAGAAGAAAAGAAAGACCAACTCACTAATTATACAAGAAGGGTGAGGAAGGATATTACCTCAAAGGCGTCTTATCAAGAAATTCACTCCTTCTCACCTCAAGATATCGGGCATCATGTCAGAACCATTCAACGCCCGGAGTAACAAATCATGCATCCTCTCATGCATCTTAGAATGGTGGTGGTAAGAGCACACTCGCAATAGCACATAAACAAACATTAGTTCCCTTAACAATTTGTCAAATGCCTTAGAAAAGTCATAAAAATGATGAAATGCATGAATATACAAGACTTTCCTAGGCATAGTGAAAGAAAATATGACAAAAGGGTCCTCCCGTTGACTCGCAAATGGAAATTGAGTATACAAATCAACGGAAGGAGGCAATACAAAACTTTCATGGAAATGCACATGGGAAGACTTGGATGCAAACAACGACTCATAAAGCATATCACCATCAAAAATATCATTGTCACAAACCAAGTCCAAACACTTAGGATCAATCCCCATAGACTCAAGTTCATCATCACAAGATTTCACATCAATGGATTTACAAGAAAGGATAGCTAATGCCTCGCTAATGCAATAATTCTCAATGAAAGTGAATAAATCAGTATCTAGCACACCTTCAATCACAAAGGATTCAACTTCACTCTCAACAAGATCATGCTCAATTATATCAAAAGCATCATGGCATTCATCAATCTCAACTTTTTCTTCACACAAAGGCATGGACAATGGTTCATCATCAAGCATGTAATCATCAAGTTCTTCATCATCACACACAGAATCATCTTGTTCCTCATGCTCACTAGGTGGGGCTAGAGCTAAGGAATCACTAATCCTCCTTACAAAACTATGTCCATTACAGTAGTCATTATCATAATCATAATCATACACAGAAGAATCGTCATGCATTTCAGGACTCAAAGACGATGAATGACCTATTTCAACATTCGAATCAACCAATTGTGCAAGATAAGTTTCCACCCTAGGTTTAAGCACGTGTTTAAATTCTTGCATACATTTATTCATCCTATCTTGTAAACCAACTATTTCAGCACCAATTTTATCTAGTCTACAAGATTTGGAAGCATGAGACGGAGATTCACAATGCACACACAAATGACGAGACTCAACATCATCACATGGAGAAATATCATAACGTTTCTCATAGTGCAATTGAGCATGAAGAACACATGGATTACCAAAACAAGAACCCGATGAATAAAATGTCTCCCCAAATTGACGAGTATCCGTGTACAACCAATCAAATAATTCCCAAGCTCAATACTCATTTTCAACATTGAAATCAATGTAATTCAGAAGAGAACGGGTCTCGAAATTCAATCCCTCATTAGTAACAACTAACACTTCCCAATTAGAATAAATATAACCATGAGGGGCCCAATAATCAAGATAATCATTTAATCTATCACGATAATCACAAAATAATTCTTGCTCATTTTGAGGGAAGCTAAAACACGTCATCTCTTTTTTTTCCTCTTTTTTTTTGTTTTTTTTTGTTTTTTTTTATTCAAGTTTTTGTGCTACATTTTTCTAACATAATCAAGAAAGCAATTAAACTATTTACACACAAACCAATCACCTAATCTACCAAATAACGCCATCCCCGGCAACGGCGCCATTGTTCGGTTGTAATTTTTGTGGTTTTAAGTTAAGGTTGTCGGTCTCAAGGCTTGATTAAGGTAATCGGTTTGTGTAAAGGGTTTTTCTCAATGCGGAAGGCGGTAAATTATGTAAATAAAGCAATAAACTAACCTAGACATGATAATAATTAAGAAAGAAATAAAAGATGAAAGCAATTAAAAGCATGAAATAGAAAAGCAATAAAACTACAACTAATAATGAAATTAGGAACAAGAGATTATACCTTCGATGAACTAAATCTTCACTAATCTTCAATCTACTTGGATTTCTCCCG
This sequence comes from Portulaca oleracea, assembly GCA_029582165.1. Taxonomy (NCBI): domain Eukaryota; kingdom Viridiplantae; phylum Streptophyta; class Magnoliopsida; order Caryophyllales; family Portulacaceae; genus Portulaca; species Portulaca oleracea. The sequence continues at coordinate 10,337,914 of CM055891.1, read as the reverse complement.
AACAAACAAGAAATCGTGAATTGGATTACTAAGAATCCCCAAATCCCCACTTGAGAGTGGAATTTGTGACCCTTAGCCCTCCTCCTCACTAAAAGTTGGATTGGATGTTTGTGGCTAAACTAACAAAGACTAATAAAACCCTAATTTCTAACCCTAATCTGAATAAGAGACTAAAACAGAACCACAAGGAAAACAATAACTAACCTTAAAACTGACCTAAACCAACTCTAATTAACCCTGGGAAAACCCTAAAACTAAACCTACTAAAGACCTTAATAATCCTAATGAAACCCTAAACTAACTGAGACATATGGAAACAAAAGAAATCAAGAAAACGGAGAAATCAAAGAAAACAGCTACTACTGACCTAAATAACTACAGACCGAATATGGAACAAAGGAAAGAACTCAGCCCAGCTCCCTACTGCCCATTGACCGAGCAGAGGTAGAAAAGACAGACAGAATCAGAGCAGAAAGACGAGAGAGAACTGAAGCCAAAAACCAAACAGGGGCATAACGAGCAGAAACAAAGCATTCAAACAAAACAAACCAAGACCCGAATCAAATACCAAAACACAAACTCATCAAACATTAAGAACAATCCAATACCATTCGAACATTACATCAAAACTGAACAAATCATTGACAAAACCAAAATCCCAGAATCGATTTGAAGGGAAAAACGAAATAGAGATTAAAAACAGAATTCAAAGCATAAAAACATAAACCTAAATCTAATTCTAGATGGAGGCTGTTGGGGCGTCACTCCCAGGATCTACCATTTCTACTTTCAATCGGCTCCCTGCGTCTCTTTTATACTCGAACTCGTGACTCCCCTTCAAATCTCAGCCCTTGATTCTCTTCAATCATGAACGGCCAAGATGAATTCGATGGTTTTGGGTGAAGATGAAGATGGTGATGGCGTCGAATGCTACTGCTGCGGTGTACTTGCTCCACTTCCTCTTCTCTCAATCCGAATCTTCTGTTAATGAAAAGAGAAAAAGGGTGAGTGAGAGATTGATAAAATCGCGAGAAATTGAGAAAGGGAAGAGAAGAAGAAGAGATGAAAGAGAGAAGAGAGATGGAGATGGCGAGTTGAGAAAATGGAGGTGGGGTGCGTTTGTTTGTTGCTGGGCGAAAAACTAGAGGGAGAAAGTGAGAGGAAGAAGAAGGGGACAAGTGAAATGGGAAAGGGGGGAAATGGGAATTAGATTAGGGTTTGGGGTTTTTAGTTGTTTCAGCTGAGTAAGAGGGAAATGGGTATGGGTTTGTGGGTCACGGGTAGGTGGATAGGGTTTCTGGGCAAACGGGTATTCAGGTTTGGGTACTTAGGTGGGTAGCTGGGTTGGGCAGAGGGGAAAACTGGGCCGAGACAAAGAGAAAGGAGAGGAGGGAATTAGGATTGGGTTGGGTTGAGTTTTAGGAATTAGAATTAGAGTAGGTTTTCATGATTTATTTCTAATATTTATCATTTTGATTCATATTAATAATAATAATAACTATAAATAATAAAAAGCTATAAAATCTAATAAAAGAGTAAAACATAATTAAACTACTAAAATAATTATCAAAGACAAGCAAAAATACCCTATAAAAGAGAAGAATTCGGCTCGGAACGAGACCGAACAGGAAGTCTTGGAGTCGATAACATGGAAAATTGCAGTTGTAGACAAGTCACCCATCGCCAACTCAACCCGAATCATCCCGAGTGCTCGTTGACCTTCGAGGTTGAACCCTTGTATCATTGTACGACTCTTAGAGAGCTCTTCAATTGTGATCCCCATTTCTGACATCGTCGACTTTGGCATGATATTCACCGCAGATCCTCCATCAACCAAAATGCGTTCGACCTTCTGTCCATGAATGTAGCCGGATACAAATAGAGGGCGATTATGGAGCTTGGAGCCTAGAAGTAAGTCATTGTCAGTGAAGGTGATAGATGTGTTGCAGGAAACACACTACGTGAAAGTGCTAGACGATTCTCCCACGTCTTGGACCTTGTCGGCGTAAAGCTGAGGATGTTGCAATGCAGTGGCAACATGACGACGCATTTCTTCAGGAAGATGAAAGATTTTCTCCCATGCCATTTGTGCTGGTAAGGCCTCCACAACCCTTAGAGTTTTATCAGTAGCTTCCTGAAGACGGTCTTGGTTTTTCACTTCGTTGTCCTCATCTTTGAGTTCGGAACAGGAGACCATGTTCACCACGACTTCGTCAGCCTTTCCTAGGAAGTCCCATGGGAAATATTCTCCTAAGGTGAGAGGACGACGTGAATCTTGCTCAAACAACCCAGAGGGTTGAACTAACTGCTTCCTAGAGCTGCCAACCTTTTCCCCTTGCCTAGCTGGTTGAAAACTACTCTTCCTTTCCTGTTGTTTTCTTTTGCGAGACGATGGCACTTGAACCATGTCGTTCTTCCTGGATTTCCTCCGCGTGACCAGAGTCTATCCTCCCTCCTCCTCCTGACCTTCTTGCATTTCAGTATGTTTCCTTTGAGAGGTCCGAGCTAAAATAGGGATAAAAACTGGTTCTTGGCTCCCGAACTGGATCATCATAAGATCTTCTCTGTCATGTGGAGCCAGGTGTGCCGAAATACAGTTAGTCTCGACGTTGTTGTCCAAGTCCAATATTATCCTCCCTTCTTCAGCTAACTTCATGATGCGTTCTTTCAGGGTTATGCATTTCTCGAGAGGGTGACTGACTACCCTGTGGTAGCGACAGTACTTCGGGTCGTTTGTTCTTCCCGCTTCTTCTGGCCTCTTTGGTTGCGGGAGCTCGATAACACCCTCCTCCAACAAGTCATCAAGCATTCTCAACAAGTCTGAATCAGGGAACGAATATTTCTTCTCTTGTAGCTCCTTCAACGTAAGACGTTTCTTAGCATCATTCCTCGAGAATGTGGTTTTTCTTCTATCTTGTTTGGGCTTGGCAGAGATTCGAACTGGCTCCTCAGTTGCAGTTGAAACAGACATGGACTCCCTCTCGAAGTCTTCACTGGCTTCGCATTCTTCTTGTACTCGTTAGTACCCTTTCTTGCTTCGGACGAAGATGAAGATTTTCCCCGTCGATTCTCTATGGTAATCTCCATGTCGTGTGCCTTGGTTGCCAACTCCTGGAAGGTCCTTGGCTTGACCATTTTGAGGACATAGAGTAGGTCCCAGTGCATACCTTGAGTGCACATGTCGACAGCCGAAGGCTCAGAGAGGAGATCCTTGCACTCAAGACTAAGAGCCCTCCAACGATGGATGTATTCAAGGACTGGCTCCCCCTCCCATTGTTTGGTATTCGTCAGCTCCGTCATGCTAACAATACGTTGAGTGCTGTAGAACCGGTTTAGAAACTCTCGCTCCATTTCTTCCCAGCTGTTGATAGACTCGGGTTCCAAATCCGTGTACCAGTCGAATGCTATCCCCTTCAATGATCGAACGAACTACTTCACCAGTCGGTCTCCTTCCGTCCCTGCATTGCTGCAAGTCTTGATGAAATGCGCAACGTGTTGCTTGGGGTTATCCTTTCCATCAAACTGGTTGAACTTCGGAGGTTGATAGCCGAGTGGCATCCGAACGCATTGATCCTCTTTGTGTAGGGCTTTGTGTACAAGTGACTCTTATTCGACGCCTCTCCTAGTTGAGCCCTTACTGCATTAGCAATCATACTCTAGATCTCTTCCGCAGTCATTGATCCTGAAGAGGAGATCTTCTTTATTTCACCGTCGCCATCACCATCACCCTTAGAAGATTCTTTGTCAGATCCCTCCTGGTCAGTTTCTTCATCAGACTCTTCATGAGAGCGCTTCTCTATTATCCTCATCAGTTTCGCGATCTGCTTTCTTTGCTTTTCGATCTTTTTGTCTTTTTCTTCGCTTTCCCTAGCAAGTCTTCTCAGTATAGCCTCCAACTCTGCAATCTTTTCTTCCATGTTGGAAGCGTCAGTTGTCATCACTGGCATGATGACAGTTTGAGTAGACTCAATTTCAGCCTCCGAGAAGATAGATTCATCTTCAGTCATTGGGGAAGAATCTTCGCTGGAGTAGTCTTGGCCTTCAAAGTCCTCAGACTCGAAGATCGGGTTGTAGCGAGTTTGGAGTTCGTCCATTCCACGTGGGGTAGTCATGGCTGAGCCGAAGGTATTTGCAGTGCTTGGCCTCCGAGAGCGAGGAGTCATTTGAGGCACTCCCTGAATGTTTGAATCAACAGCCAGACTCTTCCGTGACGGGGTTGGTGCCTTGGTAGCTAGTTCTTCCAGCAGAGCAGAAATTGCAGCAACAGCGGCGGCAACCTTCGCCATCCTTCGAGTCATTACTCCGCTTGATGTAGCACTCGTAGTTGTCGACCCTTGGGATGAAGCTTGAACGCTCCGCTTTGTTGAGGGTTGAGAGACAACTTTCTTGGGTGCCATCGCGTCGCTTAAGTTGAAGATGAATTTGAACTTCTTGGAGAAAGAGATATGAGAAACAAATTAATTTTTATTGATATTTGAAGACAAGAAATATGAGAAACAAATTAATTTTTATTGATATTTGAATGTAAGCGGGTACAATCTCTATATCAAATACAATAATGATGATCCTCTGATTCGATCTCCTATGACTTGGGTGAGCCGAGGGCGCGGACGCTTCATCTCGATCTCAAATGCAGGTCCAGCTGAAGAACTCAGTTGTAGTTCTTTACCTTGACGTGCAGAAAGCTTGGAGCTGTTGATCTTGAACTTTTGCCGACCTTGATCCTTGGCGCTTGGGAGCTGGAGGCCGCTTGCAGTCCGAGCTTCTGAATTCTCTGAAGTGTAGAAAGCCGAATGTCCAATGTAGACTGCCGTGTGTGTTGAAAATGAGGAAGAGAACCTCTATTTATAAGCTCTGGAGGCCTAGGGTTGCCTAGGGTTTGAGTCGGCTCTAGGCTTGGCCCAAATTAATTAATTATCTCTTTTTTCGAAATAAAGAAATAATTATTATTTTCTGCATCGTAATTGACACGTGTCATGATATTATTGGACATGATGCATTTCCATTTAAAATTCAATTAAATGGACCGCCGTAATTAATTTAACAAGTGGCGGATAATAATTGACCGAATAAATTAAATTATTTTCCACGTGTCATTTTTTTAATTGATCGACAAATTTTTGCCTCCTACAGATGCCTCCTTCGAGAGTCGGTCGCGAACATGAATTTTGAATGTTTGAAGCGGCTGAGTCTTGAATATAATTTGTATTTAGTGGGCATACTATTCTGCCTAAATTTCAGCTTGGCCAAATGGAGTGCGCCGCTGATTTAAAGGACGAGGATGCCATCTTGGAGCATAATTCAACCAACACGACTAAGATGCCTCCACATCGCATGCTTGAATGAAGTTGTCAACCAACCTGAGTATCCTGTTGATGGTGCTTACTTAAAGCAAACCACTAACATGAACTTGGCAAGTCAGTGTGCGGCTTGAAAGCCGAAAATTTTGATGATTTGGAAGTCGATCCTTTTTTTTTTGCACTTTTCACTTGAGAGTCTTTGTTGTGACGACGTAAAAGTCTTTAACCTTGTTGACTTTGGAGTCTTGCACGAGTGAACTATGGACTTTATTGACTTAAGAGTCTCTCTTATTAATTTATGAGTCTTTATCTATCTTGACTTGGGAGTCCTTCATCCCGTTGACCTCTGAGCCTGGGAGTCATGCATCCTGTTGACTTGCGAATCATTGAATTTTGCTAGCGTATGAGTCATTCATTTCGACTTGGGAGTCGTGAACTCGTGAATCTTTTGTCGCGGGTGACTTGGGAGTCGTTTTTGTGGTGACCTAGGAGTAATTGTTTTTCTTCACCTTAAAATTTGATTTTGACGACTTGGTAGTCTTGAATTTGGCTGACTTTAGCTTGGAAGTGATCAATTTATTTGACTTGGAAGTCTGTTGGTTTGATGACTTAAGATTCTGAAGTTTGTTGACTTGAAAGTCTTTGGATTTGCTGATGTTAGAGTCGTATGCATCGTTGATATGGGAATCTCAAATTTTATTGATTTGGAAGTCGTGATCTTGACTTGTGAGCCCTTTAATTTTGTTAATTTGAATTTGGTTGACTTGTGAGTCTTTCATTTTGTCGACTTGGGAGTCATGAGACTTGTTGATACGGGAGTTCGACTGACTTGGATGTATTTGTAGTGTCGTTGACTTGGAAGTCAATGGATTTTGTGACTTAAAAGTCTTGAAGTTTGTTGATTTGAAAATCTCGAAGTTTTGTGGACTTGGAAGTCTTTAATTTTTGTCAACTTGGAAATCGGTGAATTCAGTGACTTGAGAGTCTTGAAATTTGTTGATTTGAGAGTCTTGAATTTTTGCTGACTTGCAAATCTTGTAGATTGTTGACTTGGAAGTCATTGTCTTCTTTTTTCTTGACTTTTGAGTCTTTCATTTTGTTGATTTAAATTTGGATGACTTGTGAGTCTATGACTTGAAAGTTTTGAATTTCGACTTGGGAGTCTTTAACTTTGGTGACTTGAGAGTTTGACTTGAAAGCCTTGGGTTTGGACTTTTACGATTCTTTCGCGGTGATGGCTTGGAAGTCTTGGATTTTGACTTCGGAGTCTTTACTTTTGGTGACTTGAGAGCCTTTTTCTTGAAAGTTTGGGATTTGGACTTGTAATTCTTTGGTGTTGATGACTTGGAAGTCTTGGATTTTGACTTGAAATTTGTGGATGACTTGGAAATCTTAAATTTTTGACTTGTGAGTCTTGATGCGGATGACTTGGAAGTCTTGAATTCTGACTTATGAATCCTTTTTTTGGATGACTTGGAAGTCTTGAATTTTTTACTTGTGAGTCCTGATTTGAATGACTTGGAAGTTTTGAATTTTGACTTGTGAGTCTTTTTTTTTTGTGAATGACTTGAAAGTCTTGAATTTTTTACTTGTGAGTCTTTATGTGGATGACTTGGAAGTCTTGAATTTTTGACTTGTGAGTCTTGATGCGGATGACTTGGAAGTCTTGAATTTTGACTTGTGAGTCTTTTTTTCGGATGACTTGGAAGTCTTGAATTTTTGACCAGGAAAGTCTTCAAAATTTGTTGACTTTACTCGTCGATTCTTTTGTCTTTCTCTTTGCTTTCTATTCTCAATGTAGCCTCAAGCCTGGCAGTCTTTTCTTCCATCTTAACAGCTCCAATTGTTATCACTGTCATAACGAAGGTATAAGTAGATTCAATCTCTGCTTGCAAGAAGATAGATTCTTCTTCAGAAGAGTATTCTTCACTGGAGTAGCCATGGTCTTCAAAGCCCTCAAATCGTAAGAGTCCACAAGGTGAAATCTGCTTTGAGCCGAAGGTAATCGTAGTTGGCTTCCAAGAATGAGGAGCCCTTTGAGTTGTTGCCCCCAACGTGATGGAGCCGGTAATTGGATTTTTAAGTAATTGAATTGGTGCATTCACCGTTGGTTTTTCTAGCATCGTAAAAATAGTAGCGGTGACAGTTGCAATCCTTCGAGTCGTTGCTCCGCTTGATGTGACACATGCAGTTGTTGACCCCTGAATGATGCTTGAGTCATCCTCCTTGTTAAGAGTCGAGAGACAACTTTCTAGGGCGTCATCACGTGGCTTGAGTCAAATGTTGAACTTGATTTCTTGGAGAAGGAGATGAGAGGCAGAGATGTCCCACCGAGCGTGCAAAATTTGTAAACACAAATTTCGAGCCTGAAATAAATGAAGACAAGAAATATGAGAAACAAATTAATTTTTATTGATATTTGAATGTAAGCGGGTACAATCTCTATATCAAATACAATAATGATGATCCTTTGATTCGATCTCCTATGACTTGGGTGAGCCGAGGGCGCGGACGCTTGATCTCGATCTCAAATGCAGGTCTAACTGAAGAACTCAGTTGTAGTTATTTACCTTGACATGCAGAAAGCTTGGAGCTGTTGATCTTGAACTTTTGCCGACCTTGATCCTTGGCGTTTGGGAGCTGGAGGCCGCTTGCAGTCCGAGCTTCTGAATTCTCTTAAGTGTAGAAAGCCGAATGTCCAATGTAGACTGCCGTGTGTGTTGAAAATGAGGAAGAGAACCTCTATTTATAAGCTCTGGAGGCCTAGGGTTGCTTAGGGTTTGAATCGGCTTTGGGCTTGGCCCAAATTAATTAATTATCTCTTGTTTTGAAATAAAGAAATAATTATTATTTTCTGCATCATAATTGACACGTGTCTTGATATTATTGGACATGATGCATTTCCATTTAAAATTTAATTAAATGGACCGCCGTAATTAATTTAACACGTGGTTGATAATAATTGACCGAATAAATTAAATTTATTTTCCACGTGTAATTTTTTTAATTGATCGACAAATTTTTGCCTCCTACAAGCCTCTCGTTGTTGTTGATTTTCAGGAACGATCGAACTGTTGAGGATCCTCCTCATAAAGAACAATTCGTGTGCCAAGGTGGGGGTTTGGAACGTCCAGAGTGACGTTGGGTAAGAAGGGGTAATGTGTTTGGGCTGTTTGTGGAGTTTAGGGTTGCAGGTTGGTACTGAAGGTTTGAAGGTTATGTGTTTGGATTGTAGGTTAAGCTTGTGGATTAGCAGGTTAGGCTTTTGGATTAGAAGGTTATGTGTTTGGTTTACACTCAACCTTAACCTGGAGCTCTAATACCACTTTTGATGTATTACCGGATCAAGAAAGGTTCTTGATTCCAATAATACACGAAACACGTATAACCAAACAACGAGGGAGGGATGGTTCACGAGATTAGGGAGAAAGGAAGGGGCAGGCTCTCGTGAATTTGGGTTCTTTTGTGGAGGTAGTTTTGCCGTGAGGGCTTTTGTGGTTTCAAGATTCAAGAAGGGATGAATCTTGAACGAGAAGAGAGAGGGATGAGTGATTCGTGGATGGGGTTTGAAGGGGGACGACATGAGGTAGGGGAGGAGATGGGGAGAGAGTTGACGTGAGGTAAGAAGGGTGAGAGAGGGAGAGGGTGGCGTTTGATGTGGGAGAGAGTGAGAGGTTGCTAGGTTGTTGGAGGAGAGAGAAGGTTTGTTGGATGGTTGTTATGGAGAGAGAAAAGAAAGGGAGGTGGCGTTTGAGGGGGGGGGGTAGGTGATGAGTTGTGGGGTTTTGAGGAGGTGGAGGTGGCGTTGGGATGAGGGGGTAGGGTATAGGGTTGAATGTGACTTAACTGTATTGACAGAAAGCTCAGAGGGTAATTACCTTAACTATATTGATAGAAAGGTAAGAACGGATAGAGCTAGGTTTCTATCTTGAATCCACAAGATAGACAACCTAGGCTAACTTGACCTAGACCGCAACCTAGGGTCAAGCTCTTCCTAACCACTTGGGTACCAGACCAAGATACAATAGAAGAAAGGGGCGAGGGTTTATCCAAACACTCGAGGGGGTAAGCTTAAAGCTTGATTCATATTTCTCAACTGGGTTGTTTGAAACGATTACAAGCCTAGGCTATTTATACTAGGAGAGTTCTAACTCCCCTAGTAATCCTTACTTGGCGTGCAAGGCAAGGATTACTAATCCTAGATGCTTAACTATTCCAATCTCCTATTGGATTAAGATTCCTTATCCTAAGGGAAGATGGTTACAACTACTTATCCTAATTAGAATTGACTTTCCTAATCCGAGATGGATTAGTTACAAAATAAGCCATCCTAATATAGAAATCAAGAAGATGACGCCTAGCTAACTAAACCACACGAAATAATTAACCTAGGATGATCAAGTTTATGATTCACTTGTCATCTTACATTATTCTAAAAATTAAAACCACACCAAAATAAAAGCTAGAAATAAATTACATCCAAAATCAAGATCATAAAATCTAGCTTGACAACTTGACTTGGACGTTCCCTTAGGCTTGGCGTGTGACTTGGCCCAACTCTAGGATGTTTGGACATCCTCTTGAAATAAGAAGCACACCATGTGAATGGGTCTTTGTATTTCTACTTTGTATCCTCCTTCTTTGATCCATCTTTTATAAATGATTTGATTCTTCTTGATTGGGCCTACGGGAATAAGCGTGGGCTGATTTCCATCAGGTAACTTTTTCCAATCAAATTAAATCCAATCCAATCCAATCCAACCTTACACAATTATCCAAAAAAAAATTTCTCTCTAAAAACACAACTCCCCCAAAAAGGTATCATAACTTATATATCCATTCAAATCCAACCAGTCCATCAAAATTCATTTTATCAAATCCAAAGAACAGGGCCTCAGGCCCGTTCTTTTATGCGATAAGTTGCGGTGCGATATCACATTACACCACACTCTTTAATTTTTTACCACACTTCGCCATATGACACCACAATCATTATCAATATATTTTTTTCATTTTTTCTTTCTCCTCAATTTTCTCCTCTACTTTTCACATTGTCTCTTTTAACCTACACCACCCACCACAACTCATCACAACTCACCACACTTTTTCAAATTCCACCACGCGGCAACCAACTGCATGACAACCACAAAATTTACCTCAATTTATTTTTACATAATTCTTATGTAAAATTTTATTTAAATTCACAAAATTTATTTAAATTTAAAACAAATAGGTAATATAACATTTAACTACTTTCATTATTTTATTTACTTATTTTACCCAATTTTATTTTAATTTGTCTTACCTTTATCTTACTTTATTATCTAAAAAACAAAGCATGATCCTTTGAAACGTAGAAAACCAACTATTTACGTCTACAAACTTATGAATCGAAGAGATAGGCACGAACATTTAATACAAATAAATGCAACTTGCGAGTGCGTCAAATATTTCAATTTGGGTTGTACTCCATTTTTTTTAAAATCAAACATAATTCCCCATCAAAAAAAAAAATCAAACATAATTCATTAAAAGCAAGTCATAGAGTGCTTACAATGAAAATTGTGATTGAACAATTGTAGATCTAAAACATAGATATGAAATTCAACTTCCAAATAACTAATACTAATCTTATTGACGTTCGGTTGCGATTTGTTCGATGACTCTGCATCTTTACCATTGACAGAGAAGCTCACAACCCGTGCTATAGCGATTAGAAAGTAGATTTTCATCCAATGTATAAGACCACACCAACTGAACAAAAATCCTAAAAATAGACTACAAACCCTAAATAAAGGTACAATAAAACTCTAGAAAGAGACTAAAAACCCTAAATAAGGGTACAATAAAAACTCTTATAAAAGAAGAGATCAACTTTCTTTGTATAAACGTAAAACCAAATTAACAATTGAAATAGAAAACAATCAAATTGGGGCTTACCATCGACAAAATAATCGATGGTAGCTCTTTCAAGGAATTGAAGGCTAGGGTTTTTTTAGAGAGAAAAAGAGAGGAGGAGGCTGGTACCTAACAGGACTTTCATTAGCTGTTAAAGGTAATTTGGGTTGTACCCATATCTTAACGATGCATGATGCATTCTTGTCTTTCTGGTAAATATACTCCCTTTCTTACATAAAACATTTAAGTTTAGTGAGTTATTTAATAAAACATTCAAATTTAGTGAGTTATTTAATGTATACTAAAATATATCTTTAAGGCACACTTTTTAAAAAAAAACAAAAAACCGCTTATGATATCTAATATGCGAGTATAAAGCAACATTACATAAATAGCATTTTTAAAATAGAAAGGAGTACTATATATGTATAAGTTTCTCCTGTAGTCCTGTATACATGGGGCAAGCATATAGATCCAGCTCGAGATAAGTGTTTTTCTAAGCAAAAAAGAACAAAATGACGTGTAAAAAATAAGAACTAAATCCATAGCTTATGGATACAATTTCAGATTCTCACCACTTGCAAATACTTTATTATGATATTTAACTGCTTAATAAGAAGTATTGAGGTTTAAGACATTGTTTGTCATATATATATATATATATATATATATATATATCCTAAAATGTTCATCAATATTTATTATAAAATTCATCAACATTATTATGAATATTCATCAGTATTTGTGTGAAATTTATTAGTTTTTTTATACAAATTCATCACATCAAAAATTGACCTATTTTGATACATGTGGTATATTTAGATAAGCCCACCTGAGTAGAAAAGTGAGCAGTGATCAACCTGTGTGCATCATCGTCTAATTTAGTTAGTGTTTCATCATTGCTATTTTTATTTTATTTTCTCAAAGTTGTGGGTAAAGTATATTTAACATAAAAGAGAAAAAACAATAGCTAGTTGATCATATATTCATATGTAATATAAATGGTCCCCTTACCATATTCAACTAGCAACATATATGTTACATGCGATTTTGAGAAGATCACAATTATTGCTTATCGGCATGTATTAAACTTTTTTTGATAGACTATGTGTGTTAAACATTTTAAGATTGAAATATACATTTTTTTCACACATATACATATAGATGATATATTAGAAAATATTTATAAAATAATTTATTTTTCAATTTAGAGAATTAAATGTTATTACGAATATGAAAATAAAATCAAGAAAGACTTATTATGGTTTTGTCCTAAACACGTATAATAAAAACACAATAGTCAATTTTTTATGAGTCAATTTGAATAAACACAAGCAACTTTATAATTCCTTTCAAATCTTTCCCAATAACATCATAAAAAACACTTAATTAATCTTAAACATCAGAATAAATGATTAGATAATTGAAACTATATGTGCACACTATAAACATAATGTTATTTGAAACTTATTTTCATTTAATGTATATGAATGTTCTAATAAAAATATAAAATGTTTGAGAAATTATAAAGCATTAATATTTAGTTGTAAATAACTAATAATCACATATTTAAAAATAATTATCAATTATAAAATGTAAGAATATGTTAAACATTCACAATATCAATAAAAACAAAGTTGCGTTACTTTTTTCATAATAATGAGAGATTAATTGTTATTTTATGAATTGAAAATAATGTTTATGAAATTTCAATAAAACCATTAAAATATGATAAATAACGGACCTATTTCCATTTCTTTGGGAGATGAAAGGTGAAAGAGAGAATCTAATTATATTTAATTTAAAAAATAATATGAAGTAAAGTATTGATATTAATTTTAATTTAATGGTGAAAGAGTTGCACTATCATTATTCTTTTACATAATGCAAATATATTATAATATCAATTTGAATTATATGGTTCAAAAAATATTACACATATATATATATATAGAGAGAGAGATGATAAGGAATTCAAATTTTACAAATACTAAACATTGCTTAGCCTATTCAAAATGCATTTTATGAAATTATTAAAAACTTATTCAAAACATGTTTTTGAATTTACTATAAATTTATTTGTGAAATATTTTTGCAAAATTTGTTCTGATAAATTTATTTGATTTACTAATAAACTTATTTTAAACTTTTGTTTCTAATCTATTCCGAAATTAACTTATTCTGAATATTACTTGCATACTGTAATGCAAACTAGACTTCATATGTCCCCTAGGAAATCAATTTCAAGTAATATCATGTTCTTGGGTCAAACACTCATTTTGTGGAAGCCTAAGAAGAAACAATCCAGCATTGTCTTATGAGACGAGGCATAATATAGAAGCATTTGAAGAGTAGTGGCGCTGAATTAACTTGGCTCAATAGATTTTTACATGAGCTAGCCATTGATAATATTATACCAATTCTAGTCCAGTGTCATAATCAAATAGCAATGTATGTTGGAGAAAAGGAAGCATGGTATAGATTCCAATGGTTATCTCACTTACGATATCGCTCAAAGTCGTGGACGAACTCACTTTCCTTAAGTACTATTTACTATACCGTAAATGTTCAAAAGGATAAAGCTTAGCACTTAACACACTAAAGAAACTTGTTTCTCACTTGACACAGTCAAGTATAACTGCGGTTTAGACAAGAATGATAGGATCTGATTAGATGATGGTATGCTCAAAATGACTAGAGAATGACTCTTATTTATAGGAGACATCTCAAACTCCTTAACCTTTGATCAAAGGACTTAATTAAGGTCCTTAATGAGTATCTTTACCTTGACTAAGTCAATTAACCACATGGGATAATGCCAATATAGTTGATGGGGTCAATATTCGGGTGTTAATACGAGATTACACCTTAACGTTTTGGATTATATAGTCGTTGGAGCATTAAAGAAAGAGGTGAGCCTTACCACATATTCACGGTCTGTGGTGCCTATACCACCGCCCATGGTGAGCTCTGTATTCTTTGCCTTGCTCTCTGGTCGCCGACACGACCCATGCCACCTCAATTTGGGTTGTGTTGATCATATAGCTTGTGTTTAACTTATATATGATCCTTATACTTGTACCACATGATTTCTCATATTATATAATCCACTTATACTCTTGAAATAATCTCAACAATCCCCCACCATTTCAAGAGTATGGTAAGTACCCTTGAAATAAACTCCTATTCTTACTTAAGGGGTTAACAACCCCACCATTTGTGAAAATTTTAACTTGTAAGCACCCCAGAAACTCACAAAGTATATTCCTATTGAAAGTATATTACCATTTAAACTTTCAATTACTGTATATTAGTTAGAATCGACCTTAATCACAAAGTAGACATGTCTTTGAACTTTGTATTCATATTGATCACAACGATCAATCGTGCTTATAACACACATATAACTTTATTCTTAAGTGTTAATACTTGACACTATTATCCGGCCTTGTCTCTTTATCCTTCGTAAATGCTTTGTAACTTTAGCCCTAAGCTCCTTTATGCGACCACACATAACACTTACATAGGTAGTCTTTGTAATTTTACCGCCTTTGTAATTAGGCTTCCACAAAGTTTATTAAGAGTGTCACCACTCAACCTCTTGTCATTATAGAATTCAAGCATTACTTGACTTGGGATATAAAATGTTGATTCTTCCTACTACTTTCGATAGTTTGTACTCATTTGAACTTTAGAGATTGGTGTTACATTAATTGTAAAGTTGAATCTTTGTTGTGAGTAGTAGAGATTTGGGCTACACTAAAACTCATCCCCTTTGAAGTACTTACTATCAAGTCTTTAGATAGCTCTTTGGCTAAAGGAGTTGCTAAATTTCCTTTTGACTTGACAAACCTTGAAGTTACTACTCCATCTTTGATTAAACTGATGAATATAGGCCTGTCTTAAACCAATGTGCCTTGACTTGCCATCGTAAACATGACTATACACAACATCAAGAGTCGATTTATTATCACAATGGGTTGTGATAGGTGCAATGGCTTACACCAAAGTGGTATTTCCAATAATAAGTTACTTAACCAATCTGCTTCTTTACATGTCGCATATAATGTTATTAGTTCTGAAGTCATGGTAGAGTCTGCTATATGAGCTTGTTTCTAAAATCTCCAAGAAATCACTCCACCTCTTAAAAGGAACACCCATCCCGTAGTAGAAGAGTAATCTTCTTTCTCACTTATCCAACTTGCGTTCGAGCTAGTAACCGTCTAACATCGAAGGATCTCCTTTATAATAAGTTGATAACTTTTATTACCGACTAGATACTGTAATATTCTGTAACTCCCCAAAACCTTAATCACATAATTACCCAAACATAACAGTGACCACATGATTAGCGCAGCGGATAGCGGCCTGAGGCGTTACCGCCGTCCCACTAAGGACAAGGCAGATCCAACCAACCGACCAAGCACATCAACAATGACAACCAAAACCAACAATAGAACCACATTCATCAACACATCCCCATACATAAGGTGATTTACAAACAGCCCACAATTGCTTAACCTAAGAAAATATATATATATATATATATATTGAACTATACGCTTATGAATCATTATAAATCTCCAAAAGCTACTATCACTTGCTTTATGATTAACCCTGTACGACGTAAGAGTCTACCTTCCCCTTTAGTGAGTAAACTACTTCTGAGTGCCCTTTCCTTTTCCTGTGGAGCTCGGACCACCTAAAACAAAACAGTAAAACAACGCAAGGTGAGTGGGGGAAACACTCAGTACACAAACCTCCAACATGTCAAACCGTTTCGAAAACGGTTTTTCATGCCGGCCTTTAAAACATTTCGAAAACGGGGAAGGGGAAATAAAGCATGCTAAACCATTGAAGTCTTTAAACTTTAAGAATTCTATGCATATGTTGTGCTTAACATTGAAAATATATCATATAATAAGACGTGGTATCCCTTACGATCGATGTCGAAGCACCTCACACACGCGCATGCCCAAACCGACCGGAAGTTTGGATTGGGTGGCTGGCAAAGCGATCGACAGCGGCAGTCAAGATTACTCCGATAGAGCTCAGAAAATAATGCTAGACTTCACTCTAGCTACTGTAGAATTAAGTGTCGGGACCACTTATAAAACAATAAAATCATTAGAATGTATCTATGCAATAAAACTGTACTTGACTTCAAATAGAAACAAGAGTTGGACAATTTGCGTACCTTGAAAGTACTGTGTGCTTGGTGACGATTTGGCTCGAGGAATGGCGCGGGGCGGTGTGGAACTTTGAGCTAAGATGATAGAGATTAAAAATCAGTGTAATGGCTATGAACAAATAGGGCCGTAACGTCCCATAGAAAAAGATTTGGAATGCATATGCGAAATAATTTTCAGGCACTTTTGCGATAAGAGTAATTTGGCCATATCTCGGGCTAGGAAACTAGGACTTCGATGAACGAGCACTTTTCGGAAAGGGAAAAATATAATCTATGAGTTTGTCCACTGGGTCCGGTGGTAAAATGGTGGGAAGAGCTCGAAAAAGGCTCTAGACAGAAACAGCGAAAAAAAAAAAACCGAAATGCTTTCTTGTGAGGTTTTGGCATTTAAGCGAAAACGATAGAATTTATGTACTTGCTCTAAAATCATAGGAGCTTCATGGACAGAACAATACTTGTAAAATATGTAATCTTATTTTATCAAAGAGACTTTAGAATCTTAAGAGCAAGACAAAACTCATTTCTTTAAATTCATATGTTTTCGGTAATTAAATACGATAAAATCGAATAGCTTAAAAGACCTCGGGGTCCCTCAAAACCAAGTCTCATGGTCCTCAATCATAAACTTCATCCTAAAGGTCATATTAATTAATTTAAGCACTCATAAAACCAATCACAAGACCAATATATCAACTTTAATCCAATCAATCAATTTACAAAATACCCAGAATTTCCAGATTCACAGCCCCGCTTCCGGGCTCTATAATTCTCTCTCCCGACGTCGGATTGACGCATACCATACATTTTCGGAAAGCTTGCAAGGTCTCCTAAAACTTTTATGTTGAACACTTTCTCAAAATCAACCTCCATGCAGACAAAAAACATACAAAATGTCACCGACTCCAAAATCGTATTTACTTGCATGACCTTACGGTTTTGGCCCTAACTTGAGCTATACTAGTCGGAATCCCGAAATTCAAAAGCCGGGTGTTAACTAACATCTTTGGCTACCTTTTTACACAAGATTCTCGGCTAAGAACTCATTTTATCATCTCCGTAAAAATTCGAATTCCAATAGAATGTTCTGGGGGTGTTCTAGCTTTCATGCATGCTCATAAACATTCAAGTTTTGTACTAATCATTCATCCAAATGTAATTCGATTACATTACCCATTATTTCCAGAATTTCAGACTCAATATTCATCGGCCAAGCTTGCATAAATCACATGCATAACCATCAAATTACATGCACTTACTTTACACCATAACTTTCATGATTTCCTTCACTAATTTCATTTAAAACACCCAATTAAACATTATTGACTTAATTACCCATCCAAAACAGAAACTAAACCTTCAAGACTTCATCAAATACTTCATGGGAATCCATAGAACATTAGCCTCCCAACAATAAACACAAACTCTACCAATAGGTTAACTATAAACACTTCAAGGTACTTGGATTCTCAAAGAAACTTTAACTATACACATCTATACTTTAAAATTCATGTTAATGGAGAACAATCAAGAAGAAAACAACATTTTCAACACTAAAACAAACTAAAAAAAAATCAGATTATATAACAATGGAGATGGGGGTATGAGATGTATACCACTTGAAAGAGGAGATTAAATTGCACAAGGAGGTGTGGAAATGGAAGAGGGAAGCACGGTGGCCGGAATCTTGGCCGGAGAATCGCCGGCGGCCGGCGAGAAAACACAGGGGGGTGGCTGGGGGTTGACATGGCAGAGAGGAGGAGGAAGAAGAGCTGGGTATTTTGGGATTGTCTCAATTTAGTTCAAAATGAAAATAACCTTTGGCCTCCTTTGAACCAAATTAATACCCCCTCCACTCTACTAAATAAAAAAAAAGAAAAATAATAACTATTACTTATAATACTATTAGAAAATATTAGGGGAGACAATTAATCAAGTATGGTAGGAAAAATACAACTATAAAGTGAATTTAATTTATACGGTTTAAAAGAACGGGTAACGATCTGTGACTTAACTTAAATTCGTTTGGCCGTGAAAATCGAAACGGTAATCAACCCGATTTTAAATTAAACATTAGATCCTAAAATAAAAAATAATATGAGGTCCAAATATGATATTCATTAAAAGAAAAAAAGTTTCGATCGGTAAAACTGATCGCTTAGCCATTTCCTCCGAGACCTGTCACCGTTAGTTAACCGTAAAAATTATAAGAATTTAATAATCACATTTTAACTAATTAAATAAATTTAATTACTATAATTTCTATGATTTAGGGTGGGTTATCACATATTCTTCGAACCGCATACCAATGCATGTTGCCCAAATTACTTGTATATCTACTTAGCTTACCAATTACATATGCAATGTCTGGCCTTGTACTTCTCATAACATACATGAGACTTTCTATCACCTTAGCATATTCAAGTTGATCAACCGCAGAACCCATGTTCTTCCCCAACTTCTTACATGAATCATAAGGTGTACTTATCGGAGCTATATTCTTCCGAACTTGTCTAAAATTTTCTCAATGTAATGCTCTTGAGATAAACTCATTTTATCATTATTTCTTATGATCTTAATGTTAAGAATTACATCTGCTTCACCCATGCCCTTCATATAGAACTTAGAGGACATAAATTCATTGGTCTTATATGATAAAACAATTTAGAGATGAAATAGTATGTGTATGATATAAGTCGATCTCACATGGGATGACAGTTATCAAAATGTTCATTAGTTTCGTCATATTATTTCATTATTATTTTTTTTTTGTTGGCTACTAGGATATATCATAACTTTTATAATTTTAATTTCACGTTCAATTTTAATTTTAATTTTACATGTATTTTAATTTTAATTTTTACTTGTACTTCTATCTTTTAATTTTAATTTAAATTTACAAGCAAAATGTGAGAAAAAAATACTCTAATTATATATCTATTGAAACAAACTATACATCAATTAAAACAAATTAAAATTCTTTCCAATTCTTTTTGACAGTTTTTATTACTTCCTACTCATTCCCCCTTTTTTTTTATAACTCTTTCCAATTACTTCTAACTTTGACCAACTTATTTCAGCTTTTACAAACTCCTTCCAACTTCTTATAACATTGACATACTTTTTTTAACTTATTTCAACTTTCTATTTTCCAACCTAAAAGAAAAAGGCCCTAAAAAAACATAGCGTCAAACATAAAACGCATGCATGGTAGCACTTGAAAGTAAAAAAATAATATTCCTTCCGTCCAAATTAATTAACACTTTGAAAAAAATTTAATTGTTAACTACTCACAAATCACGATGAGTTACGATATCAAATTACCATCATTAGAAAGATACTTTACTAAAAATTACAATAGAGATAATTTCATATTGTAACTCATTATAATTTTTGAATAATTAACGATCAAAATTTAGTCAAAATGTCAATTAATTTGGGACGGAGGGAGCACAATGTAAACTCTTATACGGATAAATTTTGTGCTAATCCTAGAAATTCCAAAATTTTCTGGTTATGGTTTTGGGAAATGTAAACTACTCAACATTTTTCTACGTATTTATAGCCACTTCTACATTTGTTATCTAAATATACATAAACTTAAATAGTTGTTCTACTTTTAAAATAATCTATATCTATTTCTATAAAAATTAACTAAATATAATCAAACTTATATAATCCTACTTACGCATCTTTAGATACCACTTAGGCCATGTTCTTTTATGCGGTGTGTTGCGGTATGACGTGGTATGGTGTGGTGAAGTTGTGGCAGAATTGTAGTGGGTTATTGGTAAGTTGTGGTGAGTTTTTAATATATTAATGGTGAAATCAACCAGAACCCTCTAGAGAGAGATAAAAGACTCTAGGGAGAGAAAGTCCCCTTCCCTTCCAGCTTCTCTATGCTCACCCTGTTCCTCAAACCCTAGTTCCCTGTCCATGGCAAAACCACCTCCAAAGCCTCCCGACCCAACCGTTCACAGATGTTGCACTTACGTTTGCCGATCTGGGATTTTTGGCATGTGTTTGTCTTCTTCAAAGCCCCCCTCCTTGTTGCAAAGCAAGAATTTCCACTGTCTTGAGCAGGGTTTCCTCCCTCTGCCTCCTTTGTGGTCTTTTTTTTTCTTAGCACAATATTTTCTATCTTGCCCAAATCATTTCTCAGAAATGGTTTAAAGCCTTTTCTTCAATTTCAAAAGAAATCTAGCACTTCTTTCTCTGCTAGGGTTTGTCTTCCTTCATCGGAATCTATCGCTTGCTCTGCCACTCAAAAATAAAATTGGGTCATCATTCATACTGTTCTTGCCCCGATCGAAGTTAACGAGTTCACATGTCCAGATTATGGTACTCATGGCGTCGGGTTAATCTTAGAGTGTGAAGAGTCTCTGATCCGATTCGTGATTCGATCGCTAATCGTTGATGTTAAACTTCAAAATCGAACCGAAGCTCGGACATATCCAGGTTATATCGCTCTTTTTATGAATTTTCTTTTTGTCATCGCCTTGTGCTTGATCGGTTTGACCCTCTTCTTTGTTGATCTTACCTTTGCACTAATTGTGGCCGTTCGTTTTTACTGTGTCGTGTGGTCCTGTTCTGAGAACCTAGAATCGTCTTCCTTACAGTTGTTGCTTGATTGTGTCAGATCTGAAGTTCTAGGTACCAGGTTGTTTGATAGTATCTTAATTTGTTTAAGGTGGTTCATCCGTTTGGATTTGCTAATTTTTAACCTTCTTGGTGGCTGGGTGTTGTTGATTTCTCGTTTGACTCTTCGTTGTCTGTGTTTTGTCAAAAGGGTTGGGTTAATTTTGGCTCCTCTTAGTGCTTGCAAGGTTGTCTCCGGTTTTGTTATCCTTGTGCGTTTTAGTTATTCGTTGGGTTGTCTGTGTTATCTTTTGGAGGTTTATATTTTTGAGTGTGTTTAGGTGTCTCTTTGTTTTTGGGTTTTTGACCAAGTATTCGCTTTGCTTCAGGTTTTTTGTGTTTGTTCTTTTTCCTTTGCCTCTGCGTCGGTTGGTCTATATGCTCCTCTTGGCTCGTTTTGATGTAGAGCTTCCCTTAACCATCTTGCTTGAGACTATCAGGAGTTGGTCTGTCTTCAAGCCTGTGATGAACCAACAACTGTTGAAATTTCTCACTTTGCCCACCGTCTTATTGATTTGCAATCGTAGGATCGTCTTCCTTGTTCCTCGACCAAGTGGATTTGTAATTGGTTTTTGTTCTTGCTTTCTTGTGAAGCTAGTTGTTGTCTTGTTGAAAAGCTTGTATTATTCTTTCTTAGTTTTTAGGTTTGTTTGCTTTGGAAATAAAATGTTTGTGCTAATGGCGAGAGAGCTTACTATGATTATAGTAATCTCCGAGGCTATCTTTAAGACCTTCCTGCAAAGGAACTATGAAACAAAGTTGGAGTCATCCAACTTAAGAGAACAAATAAACCAAAAGATTAGAAAGTTTTTACAAGAGAACTTTCCAACCATTTGGTTTGTTTCACAAAAAGGTTGGAAAGTAAAAGCATATGATCGTTTTGGCATTAGATTTGTTTTGGATGTTGGCATAACTTGGTTAAGTTATCTGATCAATTTTCTTGGTAGGTCATCAAGATTATGCCTAAGTTATAATCTTAGAAAGGTTGTAATCAATTCTATTGCATCTCAAGGGTACCTAAGGAGTAAGAACATTAAACCAATCATAGACTGCAATAGAAAAGTAGAAGTTATTTACAAAAACTTATTAGTCAAGAATTTGGTGTCAGATTCTTTCAGAGCAAGGGGCAACCTTATTAGTAAATTCGTTGCATCTCCAGAATTTTTTTTTTTTTGTAAAATGAAAGTCTTCTATTGGAATGTGCAAGGTATTAAAAACAATGCTAAGATAGCAGGGATAAATTTTTTATCTTCCAATGTTAGACCAGACATTGTATTTTTGAGTGAAACTTTGGTCAGTGAACAAAATACAATCAAGTTCATCAAGAAATTGCGATTTGATAAAGTAGAATATAGCCCTTGTAATAATCATTCGGGAGGCCTATGGGCTTTATGGAATACTTCTAATGTGGAGGTTCACCTCCTCCAAAAGACTCAAAGAGAAATTCATCTGTACGTCAAAGAAAAGAGTACAGGTAAAGAATCTATTTTAACAGGAATTTATGCGCCTCCTCAACTAAGAGAAAAAGATTCTTTTTGAAATAATCTTAAGCTACTAAACCAAGTGTTTCATCTACCTTGGTATATTATAGGGGATTGTAATGAAATTTTATCCCCTGAAGATAAGTTGGGAGGACCAATTCCTCATGATAACAGATTTACAAGACTTCGAAATTTTTGTCAAGAAATAAATACAGTGGAAATTCGACCAATCGGGCGTCTTTTCACTTGGAGAAAAACTGTTCATGGTCATAAAATATTTGAAAGATTAGATAGACCTTTAGCTCGCCATGATTGGAATGCTCTTTACTCTTCAGCCTCCATTTCTCATGGGCCTTTCTCTTTCTCAGATCACTGCTACTTACTTCTAGATTCCGATCCTAGTAGAAACAATGGTAAAAATCGCTCGTTTAGATTTAGCCAACACTGGACCAAGTTTGACAAAGTTGAGGACTTAGTTAAACAAGGTTGGAAGTGTAATGTTAGAGGTTGTGCCATGTTCCAAGCTACTCGCAAGCTAAAACAAATTAAGAACTCGTTAAGGGTCTGGAATAGGCAAAACACTAGAAACTTTAAAGAAAGATTGGAAACCAATTTATCTAAAATTCAGTCTATAGAGGAAAGACTTCTACAAGACCCGTTCAGTATTCATTTTAACGATTGGCATAATAGACTTATAAGACAAAGGGAAAAAATGTTACTTTTCAACCAAAAGTACTGGGGAAAATTCAGCCGCAAGCGTTGGCTAACAGAATGGGATCGTAGTTCTACTTTCTTTCATAGATCAGTCACTTTTAGGGGAAAAAATCTTTAATATCTGGTATTAAGGACTCATCTGGTGTTTGGATCCAAGATGAGCAACAAATTCAGGATCGCTTCGTTGAGGAATTTTCCTCAAGATTCAAAGCTTCTAATTCTGTCACAAATATTGACCTCCCGACCTTACCTAAGATCACAGCAGAGCAAAGCAAACAACTTACGGCCATGGTTACAGACGAAGAAATTAAAGTTGCATTGGATCATATGGATCCTGCTAAAGCTCTGGGACCAGATGGTTTTGGTGCAATTTTTACCAAAAATATTAGCATATTATTAGCACTGATATTTCAACAGCAATAAAAGATTTTTTCCGTACTGGAAAATTGCTCAAAGAGGTTAATCATATCTTTATTGCTCTTATCCCAAAAGTGGAAGATACTACTCTTCCCAACCAATTTAGACCAATAAGTCTTTGTAATACTCTTTATAAGATCATTGCAAAAATTATGGTCAATCGGCTTAGGTCGATTCTGGACACTATAATAAGCCCTTTTCAAAGTGCGTTTGTTCCAAATAGACAAATCCATGACAATGTGCTTCTGGCTCATGAAATAATGCACAAATTCAAACAATCTACAGCGGCTAAGCCGTGGGTTGCCTTGAAATTAGATATGGAAAAAGCCTATGACCGGGTTGATTGGAACTACTTAAAAAGAACCCTAGACCAAATGGGATTCCCTCCAATTTGGACAAGCTGGGTAATGGAATGCATCTCTTCTGTCTCCTACTCAGTGTTAGTAAATGATCAACCTTGTGGGTTAATCAAACCAACAAGAGGGCTTAGACAAGGGGATCCACTTTCCCCTTACTTGTTTCTTTTATGTATGGAAGTCTTTACCCAATCCCTGGTTCAGCAAAGTCAAGACAAAAAGAGGGGATTAGGAATTAAGATTTGTGCGACAAGAATGAACATTCCGTGTTTGCTTTTTGGTGATGATAATCTTCTTTTTTGTAAAGGAACTGAATCAGCCTGTAAAAACCTTAAGACCATTTTGGACAGTTTTTGTGAACAGTCTGGACAATTGATCAATTTTCATAAGTCCACATGATTTTTTCTTCAAAAGCATCGGCTAGATACACTGATCGTGCAAAGGGGATTTTTAATATCACCACCAATGAATCTCTGGGTAAATACCTTGGTTGCCCGTCCATTAGCGGTACTAAGAAAATATAACTGTTTTCACCTATTTTAGAAAAGGCTTCAAAGAAACTCTCTAACTGGAAAGCTAACTCTGTGTCAAAAGCTGGGAGAACAATTCTTATTCAAACAAACTTGGAATCACTCCCAGCACATACTATGCAATGTTTTCTTATGCCAAAATCTACATGTGAACGTATAGACCGAGTAAACAGAAACTTTTTCTGGAAGAACTCCTCTGAAAAAGGAATGCCCATGATCTCATGGGAGAAAATATGTAGACCAAAGGATAAGGGGGGACTTGGCCTTCGCAAGACTCATGCGGTCAATTTAGCTTTCCAATGTAAATTAGTTTGGAAACTAATTCATGATAGAAACAATATCTTTGGGTCTCCCAAATGGCTGCTAAGTACAACCACTCTGGTGAATGGTTTGTGAAAAGCCCGAAAAACACGGATTCTTGGGTTTGGAGGAATCTTTGTAAAGCTTACAAGTTCTGCAAAAAAGGCTTCTGTTGGAAAATTGGCAATGGTACCAAAGTGAACTTTTGGAATGATAATTGGTGCGATCAACTGCCTTTATCTTCTTTGACTAACCAGACTTCTTCATTTGAAGATAGTAATGTGACTGTACAAGAGTTCATTTGTAATAATGACTGGGATCAACCCAAGCTCAGACAAGTGCTTCCTGAATCACTTGTCCAATTGGTTCTTAAGACCCCTATTCCTAATTTTGGGGAACATGATGAACTTTGCTGGGGTCTAACTGGCAATGGTGAGTTTTCCACCAAATCTACGACATGGCTTTGTCATGAGTTACAGTGCGGGCCTAAATGGGAAGGCGCTTGGATTTGGAAGCTTGATATCCAACCAAAGCTAAAAAAATTTCTCTGGTTGATTTTTCATAATGGTCTTCCATCTAGAGGGAATCTAATGCGTAGGGGTATCAACTTGGACCCCTCTTGCCCTATTTGCCTCCAAGATCTGGAGACTGACTGCCATTTGTTATATCAGTGCCATTTCATAAAAAAAGTGTGGGATAGTGCAAAATCCCATAGTTGGCTATCATCTGCTATCATTTGCCCTACAGACAGTAATGGTAGCATTCTACTACAAACTATCAAAAATTCCCTCCCTACCAACGAGGCTTTAAGAGTCTTCTACCTCATCTGGAGCATCTGGAAGGAGCGTAATGATTGTGTCTTCAACAACTCCGTCTTCAACGCCACAAGGGTCATCATCCGAGCCAAGAGAAGTTTTGCAGAATGGCGAGCATGAAGCAGATTCTCTTACCAGGATCAACATCTTAACCAGCATCAACATTCTCGGTCTCAGGTGCAGCGCCGTCAAAATTTTGTTCGTGAAGGGTCGAAACAGCCACCCATCAGCTGGGTGAAGTTGAACTTTGATGGCTCCCTAAACCATCAAGGCTCAGCAGTAGGATTCGTCATTCGTGATCACCATGGCCGTATTCGAAAAGTTGGTGCTATGCCAGTTCATTCATACTCCATTCTGATGACAGAAGCCTTGGCTCTCCGTTTTGGTCTTCAACAAGCTATTTTGGAAGGTTTTTCAAGAATTCAAATTGAAGGTGATAGTCTTATTCTCATCCAGGCTATCCAAGGGACCATCCACACACCTTGGCATATTGATATGATTATCAGAGATATCAAACACTTAATCAGGCAGTTGGAAGATTCTACTATTCGCCATATCTATCGAGAAACAAACTCAGCGGCAGATTGGATGGCTAACCTGGGTCATTTGTTACACTCTGTAGGTCTTTGGATATGTAGCCCCGCGGCAAATTTTTCTTTTATTATTCATGCAGATAACTTGGGGAGATGCCTTGATAGAAGGGTCCCCTAAGTTCTTGTTGGTTCTTGTTTACCCGAGTTAAAAAAAAAAAAGTTGTGGTGAGTTTTTTTTGTGTGTATATATATATATATATATATATATATATATATATATATATATATATATATATATTGCACAAGAAAACAGGTTATATATAACTATATCAATGTAGTTTACAAGACTGAGGGCAGGATCCCTCGCAATCACATACTAAGTACTATGTCTACAAGACTTCTGTACTTTTTCCTAGATTTTGCTGCCAGAAGGACCTTGTTCATTACATCATTTCACTAAATTTACTATCACCTGAGGAGTAGCATTGCTAGTTTTGTGGACTCGGTTGTGTCTCTCAGTCCAGATATGGTAGACATATGCTGTGAGGAGAGCGCAATTCAGATGAGTTTCTTTATTAGGTTTTTGGAGTTCGCTCAGATGGTGTTTCCATTCTTGGGTGGTTGTCAGATTACCAAGTTCCCAATGTCTCATAGCCTACCTCACCTCCTTCCCACAAGCGCACCCAATAAAAAGGTGGTCGATAGTTTTAGTCTCCAAATCACAGTAGGGGCAAAGCGAATTACCATTAGGTTGCCAACGCATTGTTCTAGCTCTTACATGTAGTTTCCCGTGTAAAAGGACCCAAGTGACGAAGGAATGGCGAGGGATTGAAAGTGGATTCCAAATGATTGAGGCCCATTCTACCTCATTCATAATTCCGAGGCTCCATATGTATCCCTCTGTTGCATTGTAATCCCCATTAGCTATAGCCCCTATTCCTTTCCAGCGCCATCGGTACCCAGGATCACAACCCCATTTGAAGTATTCTTTAACAATGCAAAGATGCTTGAAGTAGGTGCAGACGTCATAAGGGGGTTGATAGTCCCACCAGGATGAGCCTCGAATGTATTTGGCATGAATCCATTTGACCCATAAGTTATCCTCTTTTCTCTAAATTGCCCAAACCAATCGGGAAATGTTGGCATTGTTCCAGGATGCAAGATCTCGGAGACCCAGACCGCCCGAATGCTTTGGTCTGCAAACAATCCCCTAGGCGACCATAGGGGGTTTCCTATAACGGGAGGAAGAGCCCTAGAGAAAATTACGACAAAAACGAGTAATTTCTTCAATGGCATGCTTAGAAATGACGATAATTCTAGCCCAGAAACTATATATCCCCATCAGGACAAAGTTAATTAGCATGACTCTTCCAGCATAAGAGATGTGCCTGCTTTCCCATGTTTTGATTCTTGAGAGAATCTTCTCCACAAGAATATTAGCGTCATTTTTTGTGAGATTACTGGAGGAGATAGGGATTCCTAGGTATTTGAAGGGGAGCGTACCTTCTCGGAATCCTGTTTCTTCAATAAGAGCAGTTGCAACATCATTGGGAACACCCCCTATGACCACTTCAGATTTCCCATTATTAGCGATAAGACCAGTGGCTGCTGAGAAGTGGTCAAAAGCCTTCTTAAGGGTTTGAATCGAGACTTTATTAGCTGAGGAGAACAAGATCAAATCATCCGCAAAAACAAGATGAGTGAGTTGCAGACATCTGCAGTTTGGATGGTATTTAAAGCCCTCTTGCTTGCTGACAAAGTACTGAATAGATCTTGACAGGTATTCCATTGTCAGCACAAAAAGGAGTGGTGACATCGGGTCACCTTGTCGTAGTCCTCTTTTCCCGCTGAAGGTGGGAGAAGAGACTCCATTTGAGCAAATGGAGAAGGTGGGGGATGTGACACAAGCCATTATGCAACTGATAAGCCATCCTGGGAATCGGTACGCTTGAAGTGCTTCTTCAATGAAACTCCAATGCACCGAGTCAAAGGCTTTTTGAAGATCCATTTTCATCAAACATCTAGGAGCGATGGTCGATTGATTATAACCCCTTACGATCTCTTGGCAGAGTAGAACATTGTGAAGGAGCTGTCGGCCGGGTACAAAAGCCCCTTGGCTTGGGTTGATTAAGGCAGGGAGGATCTCTCGTATCCTTGATGCGATGATTTTGGTGATTCCCTTATAAAAGGTGTTACAATGTGCTATCGTCAAACTCGATGACTTTCTTTGGGTTTGGCACCTTCGGGATAAGTACCAAATTAGTTGCATTTATTTGTCGTAGGAGCTTCCCTGTGAGAAAAAATTCTTGAGCAGCAGCTGAGACAAGCGCTCCTATTTGATTCCAGCTACTTTTGTAAAAACCACTAGAATACCCATCTGGGCCGGGCGTTTTGTCGTTGGGAATGGAGAAGATGGCATCCTTTATGTCCTTGTCCGTGATTGGCCTATTGAACATGATTTGTTGCATACCTGTAAGCCGAGGGCCCATGGTGATTATGTCTTCCTACAGAGTTGTTTGCTGAAGTTCTGTGTTGCCAAGCAATTTTTTATAGAACAAACTGAGTTGATCGTTGACCGCCTGTAGTCCTGTGAATTTAGTTCCGTTGATGGTCTCAATTTCACGAACGTACTGCTGGGATCATTTCTGCCTCATCTTTGCAAAGAATAATTTTGAGCAGCTATCACCCATATCATCCCAAACCAGTTTACTTTGCTGTCGCTTCAGAAGCAGGGACGAGTGTAAGATATCGTAGTAGTTGCGTCTCTGCTGTTTCTCCTCTTGTTGAAGCGTTGTGTATATTGGAGTTTGGTTGAGCCTATCCTGGAGATTGGTTAGCTTATCTCTTGCTACAATTTCTTGTTTGTAAATATCGTGGAAGCGATCTCTATGTAAAGCTTGCAACTTCGAGCGGAGCTTTTGGAGGTATTGTGTTAATTGAAACATTTTGTGACCCTCCGGGATGTCCATTAGCGTGTCCTTAGTTAGATTGTTGAACCGCTCGCCTTTAGTCAATATGTCGCAGAACTTAAAGGGTTGTTTTTGTTTCGTCATCTCCATGAAGTTGATAGTGATGACGGAATGGTCTGACAGGCCACAAGCCTTAAAGTTAACATGCATCAAGTCTGTAATTAGGTACCAATGAGCATTCACAAGAAGGCGATCGATCCTGGAGCGGACATGGCCATTGGTCTAGGTGTAGTATGTCCCAGAATATGATGACTCATGGAGGCAACAGTGTTGAATGCATTGTGTCATCGGCTGGGTCATGAAAGATTCGACTTTGGCTCCACCAATTCTGTCTTCTTCCGACATAATCGCATTAAAGTCACCTAACACCGCCCAAGGACCTTCCATCCCATCCGCAATCTCTCGAAGAGCTTCCCAAAGAGGTTCTCTTGCATTGAGGTCATTGTGCCCATAGACCCAAGTTATGTGAAAGGTGGTATTGTCTTGAACAACTATAATTTTTGTATGAATGTGCTGAGTGGAACTCTCCAAAATTTCTACTTCATAATCCCGAGGGTTCCATGCAACCCAAATGCGAACTTTCTGACAATGCTGAATGTTTGTAGTCGAGTTCCAATGGTTAAAAACATTGTTGTGGAACCTATTAATGTTTCTCTGGGGGATTTTTGTTTCATATAGTCCGATTAGACCCGCCCCCTGTTGATGCAAGAAGACCCGAAGGTCTTCTTGCTTCTCCAGGCTGTTAAGCCCTCTGATGTTCCAGCTGAGGATGTTCTGCATCAGGATTTTGTTTTGGAGTTTGGGCATTGCCATCGAGCGTCGGTTTCGGTATTGTGTTACCACCTTCGTCCTGCAGGACCTCAAATCTGTTGGAATTGATTGTGTTGTTTGAATGTATAGTTGGTCTCCACACCAGAGAGTTTTTTGGTTTGCTGAACCCTTCTGCATCAGATTTTTGCTTGGCATGATTTGCCTTAGGCTCTGTTTTTTTGCTGTCTTTGGTTTTCTTCCTGCACTGAGTCTCTTCATGCCCTGATTTGTTATAATATTTGCATTGAAGCTTCTTCTTACAATTAGCTTCTTCATGGCCAAACATCTTGCAATGTGCACACCTAATCGGTTTCCAGTCATATTGAATGCGCTGCCTCATTAAGTTGTCATTATGGTCCATATAATCAACATATTCAGGGAAACCTCCTTTGAGTTGCATTTCAATGAGGATCCTCGCATATCCCAACTTGACCCGGTCTTTTGTTTGTCTATCTGTCTTAATAGGGACCCCTAGAACACCTGCAATTTTGCTGAGGCCTTCATTGCTCCAGAATTTGAAGGGAAGGTCAGGCATAGTTACCCAAATAGGTAATGAAGCAATTGAATCAATGTCCATGTCGAGATGTTCATTCCATTCCCTTACAATGAGAGGCTTGCTGTCAAAGAAATAGAATCCTTGGGTGAGAGCCTTCTCTTTGTCCTCAATTGACTTAAATCGCACCATGTACATTCCCTTTTTGACGTCTGATATTTGTTCTATATCCAATTGTCGCCAAATTCTACGAAGAAAACCATTCATTACTTCATGAGGCGGGTTCGCACCTAGCACACAACAGATGACAGAGTTGTTCCAGTACTCTATGGATTCCATCACATCTGCTCTGTCTAATTTAACGCATGTCATTCCTTCAACATTAATTGGTTCCACATATTGCAATTGCATCCCATCATCCTGATTGAATAGAGAAGCATAAGAGCTCCTCTTTGGTTCCTTATTAAAAGACTCTAGGATAAGTTCCTCAGCTGATTTTTCCCCTGTTGCGGTTTGAATGACGGAGTTTGATTCTCAAGTCCTGCTTGTCACCATTTTTAGAGACCCTTTTGATTTGCTCGTTTTGGTCACGGAGTAGGGTTCCGCCAAAGATTGCATATGTCTGGTCATGACCATAGTAGAAACAGCTTCCAAAATTAATTCTTTCTTATAATCCCAAAGACAACAAACCAAAGACTCCCAACAAACAACAATCCCGCTTGTTTTGTCACTCAGAATCGCAACCCGATTCAAGCATTCACTTACTTAGGATCCCAAAGAAATTCACTAGAAGTGCAAGATCCTGAATGAAAGCGAAACACTCACGTGAGCATCAAGGGGTTCAATTGTGCTTGGGATATTTGATTTATGATAGCTTTAACCGAAATTGCCAAGTACAGAGCAAGTAATTTGATCTGTTCAAGACTTCAGCGTCGAGACTACTAAACCATTAACATTATCTATACCCACAACACAAATTGCGATACACAAATTACACAACCCAATCTAGAATTCCAAATCGCAACGAGCCCCAAATTTAGTAGATTCAACCCGATCCTGAAACAAAAGCGGTCAAGAAACAAGCCCTAGATCTGCAAATCGAATCTTGAATACGAGCACCAAAATCCAGTTGATTTGGCTCGATACGAGATCAAAACCATTTCTAAACCGGAGCAGAAAAACGAAAATCCGTAGTGATATGAAAGATCAAGCGAGCTAGATCTCACGACTTTAAATAAAACAACCGAAACTCATTTCAAACCAAATCGGTACTCAGTATAGCAATTGACCAGTAGATCTATATTCGATTGTGAGTGAGGGTGGCTAGGCTCACCACCATGGATGGGGCGAGTCTTTATTTCCGCTGCCTCCGGCGTCTCCAAGAGTTTAAGGATGCTCATGCCACAGCAGATTGCCCTGATCTTCTCTCTCTCTCTCTATAAACTCTCGAGAAATTGTTATATATATATATATATATATATATATATATATATATATATATATATATATATATTTATTGTATTGGTAATTGTGAAAAAGTAATTTGTGGTGGGTTGTGGTGAGTTTTGGTGGTATGGTATGTTATGGTGAATTGTGGCAAAGTGTGGTAGGCTGTGGTACCGCAGATTGTCAGTCGTACAAAAGAACAGGGCCTTAAACAAAAAGAACATGGCCGAAGTATTTTGACGTTATTAATAATATATAATACTCATATTATGACTCTATTCTTTTATGCAGTTGGTATAATGCAGAAATGGTGCGATATGGTGAAATTATGGAAAATGGGATGAGGTGTGGAATAATATGGTAAAATTTGTGAAATTGTAATTGATATAGTAGGTAAGGGGAAAGAAAATTTTTCTAAAAAAAAAGGAGAAAGAATATGAAAAGTAGAGGAAAAAAGTGAGGAGATATTTTAGTAACGATTGTACTAAAGTGTGCTATGTTGTGGTAATGTATGAAAAAATATTGAGTAGTATGAGGAGTTGTTGTACTACACCACATCAAACCGTACAAAAGAACATGACATATATCTTTTAACCATAAATTTTCCGATATGAAGTATTTTCCCATATTAAATTTTCCAAATTCTAGATCTATCCATGGAATACCACCATAAGACTTTATTCTTTTATACATTATGGTAAGATGCGGTACCACAATTTATTATATTAGTAAATATTTTTTCACACTTCACCACACTTTCTCACAATCATTATTTCACCACACTTTCTCACAATCATTATCAATTAATATATATCTCATCACTTTTTTTCTCCTCATTTTTTTTCGTCTACTTTTCACATTCTCTCTCTTCACATGCCACATCAACCACGCTTTCCACAAGTTTCATAGTATCATTTCACAAATCACCCCACTTTTCACAATTTCACCACACCACATGATTTTCACATCCTACCAACCGCACTAAAAAACATGACCTATATAATACTCCCATATCTTTTGGAGATGTTTGGCTACCCAGCTTTTTGGGTAACTTTTAACTTTTTGGATAGTTTTTAATTTTTTTACTAAGGTTAAAAAGCTATTTGAGGTGTTTAGTAAGTAGCTTTTTATTTTAGCTTTTTGGACCCAAAAAGATAATTTCCAAAAAACTACTTGATGAAGCCTTTTGGGTTAGCTTTTCACAAAAAACTAGTTTACTAAACATTTTTCATACAATCAACTAACCCAAACAATTAAAGTCAAACAACTAATCCAAACAACTACCAGTTAACAACTACAAGTTAACAGCTAACAGCTACTAGCTACCAGCTGATTGCTAAACATGACCTTTTATCTTTTGTAGAATTAAACAAAGAAGGCAAACAAAGAAAAAAAAATACAGAAATAATAGAAAAGAAATGAACAGGGACAATATACACAGCTGGCAGTTGAGTAAACAAATGGTCCATATTCTGTGCCACATAGATCCTTATATACTCTGTGTTTATTTATTTCCCAAAATTTCATTTTTCATTTTTTGTTTGGAATAAAAAAGCTCAATGATTGGACCCTCCTTTTTGTGCCTTGCTCTCCCCTCCTCATCAATAAAAGGGCCACCTCTGCCCCCTATCCCCTCCCCCCTCCTCTCTCTCCCCTCTCTCTCTCTCTAGAAACTTTCATCAGAGCTTTTCTCTGCTAATTATAGAGGAGAAAACACACCAAAACACCCATTAAATCAACTCAAGTTTAAGTGCTTAGAACAGCATAAATCTCTCTGTTTTTGTTGGTGTTTTTCTCTCTCCAATCATACCCAGAAAGTCTTCTTTGAAGTTGATTGAAGAGATTTCAATTGTCTTGTCGTATAAGTTCCAAGTTTCTTTTTAGAGAGAGAAGGAAAGTATAATGTTTTTGGTGTACGAATTGTTTTTATGTGCTGAAGAGAAAGTTGAAGGAGAGTGGGAGAAAGAAAGATAACTTTAAACAAATCTCAATTTCTTCTGTGATTAAATCTCACCCCTGTTTTTGTTAACCCAAATTCAGCAGTAGCATAAAACTCAGAAAAAGTTGTTAATCAGCAGCTGAAAAGCTTAATTTGCAACTGCAGGTAAATTTCTCTCTACCCTCCCCCTGTTGTGACCTAACTTTTGATGGAATTTAATTCCATCTGGGTAGTTTCTGAAGCTCAGATTTTTATTCGAGGGATTTTCTTTTCAATACAATAATCTCGGTGCTTTGCTGTCAAATTTGCCAGAGTTTTAACCCATTTTATCTCCTGTATTTTTCTAAAGGAATTAGTTGTTATATTGCACTTATCTAAACGAAATTCTCGTTATTCACAGTCAGATCCTTGTAATCTAATCCCTAACCCATGCTATTTAAATCGTTCACAATGAAACCTGCAATCTTCACATGGGATTTTCACTAAACATCAAACTCCCCAAAATTTCGCAGGAAAGTAGGGAAAAATCGAAGATGTCGGCGACAATAATGAGCGAACCAATGATGGTATCATCAACCCAAGAAGGGTCTTCTTCAACATCATCGTGCGACCAAGTAGAGATCGAATTCGCCAAATGCGAATGTTGCGGGCTAACAGAGGAGTGTACACCGCAGTACATTGAGAGGATCCGAGAACGGTATATGGGTAAATGGGTATGCGGGCTTTGTGCTGAAGCTGTCAAAGATGAGGTGATTCGATCTCAGAGACTCATTACCACCGAAGAAGCTCTTAACCGCCACCTCAACGTTTGCCGGAAGTTTCGATCTTCCCCACCTCCGGCCGCCGGGGACGGTGCTGCCGAGCTAATCACGACGTTCCGCCACATCCTCCGCCGTAGCCTCGACTCCCCCCGAGGCGGTCTTCGGTCTACTCCGGCCAGCCCAACTAGGGATGCTGCTGCCAAGAAAAGGCCCCTTCTCACTAGGTCGGGGAGTTGCTTCCCTGAGCTTTAATTTTCATCAATGGATGATGGGTTATGTACTTATGTTTATAAGATGGATTAAGAATGATGATTGATGATTGCTGGTTTAGAAGTGGGATTGTTGGGGGAATTGGGTGAGAAATTTTGTGACAATTGTACAAAATTGAGATGCTGATGGAAAAAAAATAAAAAAAGACTAAAAAATAAAATAAAAAAGAGAGATTGAGAGATGGATGAGAAAGTAGATGATGAGATGATGTAGTGAGTTTGACAAAAATGGGAGTAAGAGCAAGTAATTGTTGGGTTAGGGAAATCCTAGTTTGAATCAGTTTTGCTCTTGTATAATTTCTGTATATATAAATATATAAATATTATAATATATTGGCGTAATAAAATCATCTGTTTCTATGAATGATTTGTTCATCTGCAACTTTTATTTTACACATTTCACTCAATTTAGATGCTACCAAGCTCAATCCATCTTCTATGCATTTCTCTTGAAAGTGTTTGTGCTTTGTACCAAAAGAAGAGGGTTGTCTAATTGGAACGAATTATCTATTATCAAGGTTCAGCACCGAGTATTTGTATAAAAATGTCGCTCAATTTTTCAGTTTAGTTAAAAATGACATTAATATATTTGAAAATTGTCATTATTGTCATTAAACTTTTCAAATTAATAAAAAAAAGGTCCCTTTCTTCCAAATCACCTACCAATTTACAAATTTCCCCCATTTTGCACCACTAATTACCAAAATCAATCTCAAATTGCTTAGCCTGCTCAAATTCGAAGACTGGGTTGATTTCTAAGCCAAATTCGAGTCATAACCCTCATTCAATCGGGAAAATTTGCAAAAATTCGAAGTCTTCCCAATTTTCGCAAACCCTAACCCTAGATTGCGAAAACATTTATGCCTATAGATGTTTCACTCAGTTTAAACCTCAGCCTTCAAATTCTTGTAAAGAGGGCAAAATCCTTAAATATTCATCGCTTGCTCATCACTAGTGTCATGGTTGCTGCAAAATTCATGGATGACTTATGAGTTTCTTTTTGTTGTTTTTTGCTCTATTTTTTGTCAAGTGAGTTGGCTGTGAAATTCTACGTGTTTTTTTTTTGGGGGGGGGGGGGGGGGCGGGGGCGGGGGTTAAAGGGCTGAATTGTGCTCTCAGAATTCTAGGGTTCTGATTTTGTTGATGAATTGTGGGTTGTGATGTGGAAATCTTCAGGATTGTGTGAATGTTGGTGATGGATGTTACTCTATTCTTCATTCTTTGAAATTTTTTGGGTTAAATGTTGGTGATGGATGTTGCTGCTAAATAGATAATTTGTAGTTGTCATTGATAAAGGTAAGGAAGAACAAGGGTTACCTACCCTGCTAAATTCATAGATGATTCGCAAGTAATCAATAGTTACAATGACATTCTTAACTAATCTGGAAAGTTGAAGGACATTTTTGATAGTTTTCAGAGATTAGTGACATTTTTACTAAAATGGAAAGTTGGATGACATTTTTATTCAAGCATTCCAGCTCTAATCATGAGAAGTAAGCCTTAAGTATTAATTATAGTCTCACTGATAAGGGACTGAAGGTGAAAGAACTCTATTGAAGTGAGGACAAATGAATTAATTAGTGGTGACAAAAAATCGGGTTCTGGTCAAATCAAGTTTGGACAAGATCCCCAAACTTAAACCTTATCCGAATTTCAAATTCAGACATTTTGTGGTGTCCGAACCCAGACCCGAATTTGTTCAGACCCAGATTTGTCCGAATATAACCAAACCGAATTTATACTAAATTTATACATAATTACAATATTTGGTCTGAATTCTAGTGTTCGGACCCTGTCCGAATATGTTCGAACTTGAATTTGACACAAAATTAGGATGCCCCAATTTCTTACCCCAAACCTGACCCGATTTTAGAATCAGACATAACCAAATTGTTCAAATATATATATATATATATATATATATATATATATATATATATATATAGGGAGATGATCATATGAGCATGCTAGTAAGGTGAGCATGTGAGCACAACCAATATGTACCATTGGATGTTAATCAATGGATGGAAAAAAAGGGGACTTTAGATTTTTTTTTTTCAGCCTTTTTGTCTCACAACTCACGCGACTTTTAAAGAGGGTGAGGGAAATAAAATTAAGGGGAATTCATTTGCTGTGTTGGGAAGTGAAAGGCGGCTGATGGTAATGATGAGAACATTGGAAAACAAAAGAAAAAAAAAAGAAAAAAGGGTCTCAGCGCATGCACTCGAGGAGAAGAACAGTCACACACTGAAGGAGAATTACCATTTGCTGTGTCTCACAAGAAGGAGAAGAACTATAGGAGAATTACCCTCAAACAGGATTACCCTCAAACAAATAATCAAAATTCTGGTGATTTGAGTTATTTTCGTGATGGGTGATGAGAGGATGACTAAAGATGGACCAACTGAAGAAGAATCGAGGTAAGTGAATGATGAGTTGATCCATTTTTTTTTTGCGACCATCTGTGTCCAATTAGGGCATTGTCGTTGCTTCTTGATTGATCATGATTGATCATCAACAGTGGAAATATATATTTATGTATACGTGGTTTTCGATGTTCACAGTAAGTCACGTCGCGGTCCACAGCGTGTTTGATGGACGTCCACAGTGTAACGTGACATGACATACAGATGGCAAACATATTAAAGATAGAACATTAAGTCACAATGTACTCTATGAAAATTTAATCACATGGTGGGGTATTGTCGTTCCTTCTAGGTTGATCATTATTTAATCACATGGTGGGGTATTGTCGTTCCTTCTAGATTGATCATTATTGATCATCAACATTGGAACTATATATTTATGCATGGGGTTTTCGATGTTCACAGTAAGTCAAGGTAAGGTCCACAACATGTTAGACGAATGTTCACAGTGTAACGTGGCATGACATTAAAGGTAGAACGTAAATATGGCAAACATATTAAAGATAGAGCGTTAAGTCATTGAAAGTAGAACGTTCACAGTGTACTGCATGAAAATTTAATAGCTGGACACAAGGAGTGTTGCCACCACTTGTGCCGACGAACTAGCACATGAATGATAATGCGGAGTATATCCCAGTTTGCGAGGACCAGTCATTGGTACCAAAGGAAGGGGAGGACTTTGACAACATTGAAGCCGGCAAAAAGTTTTATGAACGATATGCTTCAGCAGTTGGCTTTAGTGTGCGGAGTTATAGCCACACGAAGAATAATAAATTAGGGACAGAGTGGAAGGTGTTTGTGTGTTCAAGGCAGGGGTGGAAGGCTGAACAGC
The DNA here is from genome assembly GCA_029582165.1 of Portulaca oleracea. Taxonomy (NCBI): domain Eukaryota; kingdom Viridiplantae; phylum Streptophyta; class Magnoliopsida; order Caryophyllales; family Portulacaceae; genus Portulaca; species Portulaca oleracea. Next base: position 10,299,799 of record CM055891.1, on the reverse strand, counting down.
CGGAGCAATTATATGATGTAGACGGGGGCAACCAACTGCTATGATGGGGCAACATTGCGGGGATGTTGTTGTTCGTGATAAAACGCCTAAAAAAGTGGTCAAGAGACGACGAACAACAGAGACCAGGTGTGGCTGCGAAGCAAAGATGACGCTGAAGTCCACCGATGATGGAAAGTTCACTATTAGCAAGTTTCATGCGGGTCATACGCACGAGTTGACAACTCCTAGCAGGAGACATCTTCAAAGATCTGCAAGAAACGTTAGCAGGATTCACATTGATCTTATTGACAAATTTGATAGGGCGAATGTTGGGACATCAAAGGCATTCCATTTGATGAAAGAGGCCGTGGGATCGTATGAGAAATTACAAACGGTCATTGAAGATGGTCTTAATTGACATGGATGCGCAGATGTTTGTTGACATAATGCGAAGGATCAGTGAGAAAGACCCCGGGTTCTATTATGCGTACGAAGTGGATGACGACAAGACATTGAAACGTGTGTTTTGGTGCGACTCTAAGAGTAGGCGTGAGTATGCTGCGTTCGGGGATCTGTTGTCATTTGACACTAAACACAAAACTAACAAGTACAAGATGGTGTTCGCTGCGTTCACTGGGACAAACCATCATCGTAAGTTAGTTACATTTGGGGCGGGATTGCTTAGAGATGAAAAAACTCCTTCGTTTGTTTGGCTCTTTGAAAAGTTCGTTGAGGCAATGCAAGGTAATCAACCGGACACAATTGTAACCGATCAAGACTTGGCGATAAAGGAGGGGGTGACCATCGTGTTCAAGGAGGCCGTGCACAGGTTTGATAATTTAGTTGTTAATAGATTGTTTACTTGTATCAAATATGTGTCCACACTTTAATAGTACACATTTAACTCCAAAATGGGTATCACTCCAAACTGGTGTTACTTAATATACACAATATATTCAAGTGGGGGTCACATTGATAATGCATGATGTCGAAAATATCTAGTCATGACACAATGCACATGATGTTTCAATAGTTTAAATATGTGAGTTAGCTAATGATGAATATGACTGTATCCGTATCCATGTGTGTTATGTAATGTACACATTATATACACAATTATTTCAAGTATTGGTTGAAAATGTGAGTTAGCTAATTAATGTACACAGTATATTCAAGTGATACCCATTTTGCAGTTACACTGTGTCCACAGTCACATAGTAAATAATGCATGACGTCCATATGTCCATAATGATTGATAAGATTGTATCCGTATGCGTTTATGTATTTTGATATTTTTTTCTCGGTGTCTTGAAAGGTACTGTATTTGGCACATTATGAGGAAGCTTCCAGAGAAGGTTGGGCACAAGCTGAATGGGTGTGAGTCCTTTATAGAAGACATGAAATTGTGCGTTTGGGCTACAGAAACCCCAGCTGAGTTCGAGAGTATGTGGGCAGATATACTTCAAAAATACGATTTGTCTGACAACGAGTGGCTGAATGACATTTACAATAAACGTGAGGATTGGGTCCATGCATATTTCACTGACCAGCATCTTGGGGGTGTGTTGCGTACAACGTCCGGGTCGGAGAGCGAGAATTTAGTGTTTGGGAAGTTGATGTGCCCCTCATTGAGTTTTGGGCAAGGTTTGAACATGCCGTGGATGCCCAACGACACGCTATCTTACAGCTTGACCACGCCACGAAGAATTCACTACCGCGGCTGGAAACAAAGTGTGCGATTGAGAAACATGCCAGGATGGTATATACCCAACGGAACTTTTGGTTGTTCCAATCACAGCTAGTCGATGCGGTCACAGATTGCTACATCACAGATGTTGGTCGGGTCGAAGAAGATCGCACATACACAATTTGTGAAAACGGGAGTCGGAAGATACGGAGTGTCATATACAACCCAACGACAAATGACGTCACATGTGATTGTCCACACTTCCTTTTGCAAGGCATACCATGTTCTCATGCGTTGTTAGTTGTTCACCATTTGGATGAAATCCCCCCAGCTTAATAGTAGAACGGTGGACACGTGACGCGTCAAAGCGTCAACGATTTGAAGTTGCTCCGATTGTTAGCTACGGTTGCGACAAGTTATCCACAAAGAAGCGCACGACAAACGACGCTTGGACAGCTTTCTATAAGTGCATGGACGTGGCGGACGGCGACGAACCAAAACTACAGTTGGTAGATGACCATACAACCAGCCTCGTAAAGAAATTGGAGGAGTTGAGCGTGGGCAGTCCTTCATCTAGTATATCGTCCGACTTCGAGACATATTTTGGCACTCCGGTGCCTAAGGAGGCTACAATTCACCCGCCGGAGGCATCGACGACTAAAGGGAGAGGCAAGAGAACAAAGACGCCTAGTGAGATTGCCACAGCGAAAAGAGCAAGTGCACGACGGTGCAATTGGTGTGACACAGTTGCAACGCACGACAGAAGAAACTGCCCTGAACGTATTGGATGACATATAAGCTATATTACATATTCTGAAGTATGAACATTGATGGTATTTGGATTGTGGACTTTTCGTTTTCCAAGTCAACGTTGCTGGTTTTTGGTATTTTGATTATGGGCATACCGTAATATGCAATTTAAGCTTGAACATTTACAGTGTTATATATTGTGGACATATGGTTATCTGATTATGGACATTTTACATTTAGACTGTGGACACTTCATGCATGCAATCCCAGTCTTGAACATTTATAGTGTTATCGTTGTAGCTATATTGTGTTATGTGTTGTGGACATATTGTTGTCCGAGAAAGAACATTTGTAATGTTTTAAGGACACCATATGTCATTATTAGTTGTGGAAGTTTTAAAATTACCAAAAAGAATGATTCAGTGTGGACATCTACCCATGTCATTTTGGATTGTGGACTTATCGTTTTCCAGGTGAACGTTGCTGGTTTTTGGTATTTTGATTATGGGCATACTGTAATATGCAATTTAAGTCTGAACATTTATAGTGTTATATACTGTGGACATATCGTTATCTGACTAAGGACATTATCCATTTAGACTGTGGACATTTTATGCATGCAATCCCAAACTTGAACATTTATAGTGTTATCGTTGTAGCTATATTGTGTTATGTTTTGTGGACATATTGTTGTCCGAGAAAGAACATTTGTAATGTTTTAAGGACACCATATGTCGTTATTAGCTGTGGACATCTACCCATGTCATTAAGGACATTGTTCGATGTTTAGTTTTTTTATGTCATTATAATGGTGATGGTATAATGGTACATATAAAATAGCATAGCACTTATTTGTTGTACATGACTATTGTCATGAAGTCGTGGACATCATGGTATTTTGGATAGTGGACATACTGTAATATGCATTTTAAGGCTGAACATTTACAGTGTATATACTGTGGACATATTGTTATCTGACTAAGGATATTACACATATAGACTGTAGACATTTCATGGATGCAATCCCAAACTTGAACATTTATGTTGTTATCGTTGTAGCTATATTGTGTTATCTTTTGTCGACATATTGTTGTCTGAGAAAGAACATTTATAATGTTTTAAGGATACCATATGTCGTTATTAATTGTGGAGATTTAAAAATTACCAAAAAGAATGATTTAGTGTCGACATCTACCCATGTCATTAAGGACATTGTTCGATGTTTAGTTTTTTTATGTCATTATAATGGTGATGGTATAATGCTACGTATAATATAGCATAGCACTTATTTGTTGTACAAGCCCATTGGTATAATGCTATGTATTTGTTATGAATGTGTGATTGGCACCCTTGTGTTGTGACAAATTGTGAAAAAAAACTAAAATTTATAGTGTGGACATCTTACGTGGGCGGCGTAGACATTAAGCATACAAACTGTGGACATGCATTCATTACGGTATTGTTGTGTAATAAGACATCATGGTATTGTGATTGAATGGAATGTAATTGTTGCGTTTGGTAATTTTTTTAAAATGGTGATGATTAAAATTTATAGTGTGGACATTTTACATGGGCGGCGTAGACATTAAGCATTCAAACTGTGGACATGCATTCATTATGGTATTGTGATTAAATAGAACTTATGTATATTTAAAGAAGACATCACTGATAAACCCATACATGTTCCATTAACGTCGCATACATCATCCGTCATTAATACGTCAAATACTATCATAGTATCCTACATTGCCAAAGGCGGTTCGTGAGTAAAATACTACGAGACAAAAGACATCAACACCCATCAACCGTTTGATCAATGATAACAAGTCCATGTTTCACAAACCACAAACTACTACGAAATCCAAAACGTAACAATTAACCATCAACAAGTGTTTTTGTTTCATCCCAATGGGATGCTTTGCTCAGCACTGTGTCTTTTAACTTGTTATCTGCATGCATAATTATGTCTGCACAGTAGCGCTTCCTCAAGATCTCCAATCGGGCAGCCTGTAATGATAGGGGGAAAATATAAGTCCACACTCATCACATATACGTTCGTTGGTCATACACCTAATGTTCACAACTAGGGGGGGGATCACTTACATCGCCCTCGATTAGTCCGCACTCCCAACGATCTGGGCCAAAGAAGGTCTCCATGTGCCTCATGCAATACACCCCGCTGTCAACTGCATTCGGGGTTGTACGCCAATGCATTCTCAAGGACTGAGGGGCCAACGAAGACACAACGGTATGGTTATCACAACCATGTGTCTCCTGGTAGAAAGATATCATCCGCGCCTTCACACAAAACCGGGTCAAATTTCACAACGACCTTATCACGTTATCGCAACGAAAAAAAAAATTGTTCATATCATTCCTTACCACTTCGTCCGGTACATGGCCATATGCTCGCTTCTTTGAAAAGTTACGCATTTTCCTATCGTCAATTATGAACACGGCTTCGCTAGACGGAATTCGTTTGTCAAAGTAGAAGATGAAGTAGTGCCCATTGTAGTAGAGCGGAGCAATAATCTGTAAAAACCAAAGCAACATATGTTAGTGGACATTACGTGTTGAGTGTGTGGACATTACATGATGATCCTATCAACATAATATGAATATGCATTCATTATGAATACCACCCATACCAACTGCGCTTGCTTGAAGTCTATCCATCCTCTGCATCTTGCGATCTCCAAAGTCATGCGATTTGAGAATGTCTCAAGCCGCTGAGGGAAAAAGCTCCGTCGGTAATCATCCGGATGACATATCCTCTCCTGAATTCAAGTTAAAGTTAATATAACAGAAAACATAGTATACAGCATAAGATTTGGTATGTGTGACAGTTCACCGTGCACTCAAGGGGGATGAAAAACCGAGTAGGACTGCTTGTGTTACGCCTCCTCTCCATGTCATTTAACATCTTTGCGAAGATGTTCACCACGTTTGCCTCAACGTGCACGCCCGGGGTTAGTGTGTCCAGCTCGGCGCGTGTCCCAACAGCCCATTCTGATTCAAAAAGTTTCTCTCTGCACGACACATATATGGTGAATAGTAACACCAAATATATAATTTAAAAGCGAACATCAATGTTGTCAGTAGTGGACATCAACTATATGACTTGTGAACATCAATAATATGGACAGTGAACATCAGAGTACAGTTGGTGAAGTTGTTACACATAATCATCCATTGGTGATTGACATCATCAAGTGAACCATCAAGGCATGTGACAACAGATTATCAAGTTCCATGGTCCGTGGACATCAAGATTGTGCTTAGTGGACACTTGTGCTAATTAACACATAATACTTGTAACAAATCTAGTACCGTCGCATTGAAATATGCATGTTACTTACATAGGAGCCAACATGGTAGATAAGTAAATGAAATATGCATGTTACTTACGTAGGCCAACCTTTGACCTCGCGTGGGTTGAGGAACACATAGTTGCAAATGAGCCTCTCATTTGTTGATAACTTCTTTGCCATGCTTGTAGTTCTTGAAGCAAAAGGTGAACAAAAATCGTCAGGGAACCTCTTCTTAGCTCTTTTTGGATTCCTTCTATGTTCAGGCTGTTGCACATCAGGAGCATCCCCCTCCTCCACGTACATTGTTGCATGTTCGGTATCATGTAGCACCCTCATTTTGGATGATGAATGTCGCATTGCATCTAGCCCCCTCATGCCACTAGTATCTGTATGATGCTCTCCCTTCCACGATGGATTTTTCGTCCGTAAATTACTCTTGGACACTTGTGCTAAATTACTGTTGCCCCCCACTCCAACCTTGTCATTGTTTGTCGTCGTTGAGGGACCTGTAATAAGTGAGCATCAAACATGTAAATACTTAAAATAAACTACGTAACCAGTGATTAGTTGTACATGTTAATTTTGTAATGGTTATCATGTAAACATGTTGTTAATGAAAGTTTGAATGAATGAGTGTGTGCATAGATAACTGGAAATGGTGGTTGACGTACCTGGAATGTAGTCTGACTCAATAACAACGTTTGGAACAACAGCCGACATTGGTGTAAGAGGTGTCATATCGGGGATCAAGTCGAAACTGGGCATGGTCGGGTCCTTCTTCAGCATTTTCTCGACAATCCTATCCACTTTTGTGAAAAAAGCATCAATTGACGGGGCGAGCCATACCGCGTCATCTTCATCTGAGAATCGCAACTCGCGCGGAGTGCATGTGAAATGTTGCCCTGCTTGCTGATCATCTACTCTCTGGTCCGCATGTGCCTCATCAGCGGTGCCCTCATCCGATTGCACATTCTGCTCTATCGTTGATGTTAACAATGACATCGTCTCGATGACCCTCCTCTGGACGGCGTGAGCATCATCATCGTCCTTATGCAGCTTGTTGATCTGTTCGATAGAGGATGATATCCGCACTCTTGCGTCAATAAAATCTCGCAATGCTTGTTGCAAGTTTTCGATCTCACCCTGTACCAATTCCATTACAATCACATTGCAAAAGTAAGCATATTTGTAGTGGTAGACATTCATAACTGAATATGTGGACATTAATAATAAAGTGTAGACATTCATAATTGAAGGTGTGGACATTTCTTATATAAAGAGTGAACATTTACATTAGAAGGTGTGGACATGTAACCATGTGTCTCCATTCCATTACAATCAACTTAGTTACCATATTAGCATTGGTTAATAGTGAACATCAACTTTATGACTAGTGAGCATCAACGTAGACCAAAAATGCATATTTATATTTTCCACAATGGTTGGCGTGATCAATTAGAATAGAAAAAGTGGACATTTACAAAAGCAAGTGTGGACATTTTACAAACAGAATGTGTGGACATTAAGAACAGAAAATGTGGATGTTTGGAACGTAAGTTTTGGATAACTACATCAGAAAGTGTGGACATTTACAGCACAAATGTATGGACATTTACTGTACACGGCGTGTACATTGTTATTTAGTTTTTGCAATTAAGTTACCTCCAAGCCGACCATCCGATGAACAACACCTTCCTTACGACGCCTCATTGCAGCAATGGCTTGGTTTTCAAGGCGTGGTTCTAATCGGCCTTTTCCAAACGCCTTTTTCTTCATCTCCTCTGAGATGCGATCCCTCATGATTTTCGCCGTCCATGCATACATAGTTGGGAATTGTCGCTCCTCAGGACGAGATGTGCACACAATCCGATCAAGATACAACATCTGCATGTATCAAAATGCAAATACTTACGAATGTCCATACAAAAAACCAAATTGCACTAATATATCCACTACTAGCCTAACCAACAGAAATATCTATGGGCCCTCGAACCCTTGCGTTGGGTTGTCTGCCCTCTTCTTACAAGCATCAACCAACCGATCAATTGTGTAAGAACACCAATCATACTCTTTGATGCGCCCCACATCCTTAACATTGCTAACAAAAATAGGCGAGCACCGCCTTTGTTGATTGCCATGGAAAAAAGTTGCAACCAAATATAGTATGAAATTCCTCCTGAACTTCACCCCACCGTCTGTGTACACAGCAATCATGTCTGGCATAGTAGACAGTAGTGGCGCCCCCTCACTAACGCCCCAATCAGCCCTCAACTCAGCTAGTACTTCCTTGTACTGCTCATTCTTTGCACGTTCGTCATTCACTTCAACGATTGGAGTGTCACCATAAGGTATCCCTATTGTGATATATACATCTAAGGGGGTTACCTCGATGTGTTTCTGCGTGTCGATTTCGAGCGTGCAGGAGTACGGGTTAAACCTGTCAACCAACCACCTAACTAATTCCCCCGGGATCAACTTCATCCTAAATCTTGTGAACCCTTTAAACCCCATGTCTTCAATTGCAGCTTTCTGGTCATCATTCAACCTATCCATCATTTTTGAAAAGCCTTTTGGGGACATCCTAGTTGGAAATACATGGCCGTTGATCGTATCAATATCGTTAGGGTCCGCTCTGTTCGACACGTTTGTTGTAATATTTGTGTCCCTTGTTATGGTGGCCCTCCCACGCCGACGGTCGCGTAACATGTTATGCAGGTGACATCGTTGGCGTCGCATCCGCCTCATTGTGATTTCAACACGATCATCTGTCCGTCGCTCGCCTCTTTGAGGTGCGACCGGATGGGCTGCAATTTTGCCCTTTTTGGGTCTCCGAGGGCGCGTTGATGCCTCAAGTTCATTGTCATTTATGGGCCGGGTGTCCATGTTGTCAGTTTCACGCGCCTTCCTCCTAACATATGATCTTGCGAACAGTTGTGGGTGTCGGTCTTCAGGATCTCTGTTCACACTGTATCACCGATACCACAAATTTACATTATTTATTGAATAATATAGACATAATGTATCCAAATATTATTTACTCAACACTGAACTTGACAACAGTGAACATCAAGTACGTTACAAATGAACATAAAGAGTGTGACAAGTGGACATCAAAGTCATAACAAATAATTTCTGTTTTTACAAACACACAAATACTTACATCGGGCTGGGCACGTCGGGTACAACGTCTTCGGCCGTGTCAAAATCAATCCTACTAACTGCTCCTCTCTCGTTCCCGCCCAAAGTCCCCTCCCTTATCGCCACCACCGGGGAGTTCTGCATGTGGAAGTGCGGAAAGGAGATTCTTCGGCATCTAACTCAGCAGTCTCATCTGCTCCTTTTACATGTGAGGGGACTGGACTTGACCCCTCCGAATCTTCATTGTACGTGCTTGACAGGTCGTGCAATACTGAAGATACCACTTCTCTAGGGTCACCATATTTGACTAAGCCATCTTGACCTTTGCCCACAAATGACAAATTGTTCAGTACTTTTTGTTCCACTTTTGAAATCTATATATGTCAGTGTGGACATCCTAAACATTGACAGTGGACATTAACTAATCCCAATGTGGACTTCACACTTTGCTTGAAAATAACTAATCATTACTTAACCAAATAGAAGCTATATAACAAATAATTAACAATTAATCATTACTTAACGTCAGTGTAGACATCAAGTTTTCCAAAAGTGAACATCGCCACATAAATCAACTGAAATCACGTAAACAAAAGATGCGAATTGAACACAAACGAACATCACCATGCACTATGGACATCATTTTGTGTCTAGTACACCATTTTCATATGTGGACATCAAGAATTGTCTTTGTGGACAACAATTTAACACCACCGTGGACAACAATAGACACTACTAAGAATCTCTCCAATGCAGATATCATTTCCAATTGAATATCAAATTTTCAAATGTACCGCGCAACAAAGCACATACAACTAAACCAATCGAATTCACCCTATATCAAACCCTAACATTTTTTGCTGAAAATACAAAACAAAAAAAATACACTACTAACCTGATGCTTCCTTCTCCCACGCATACATCCTTCGAGCTTCTCTCTTCATCCATTTTCTTCGAAATTTCAAGGTCCTGAAGATGTAAAGGCAAACTTAAAATTCTGGAGTGGAAAGTTAAAACTCTGGACTAAAATTATGGGCTAAAATCGCATATGGATGAAACAAAAAAAACCCTAATTTACATACCGCTAAACCAATGTTGACAAGCTGGGCTATCGTCGGCCGTCGTCGGAGCTATTCCGTCGCTCAAGTGAACTGTCGTCGGTCGCCGTCCAAACCCTCACCGTCTGTCCTCAGTCGCCGCCTGAAATGTATCCGTCAGGCCTCAGTCGCCGTCGACTATGGTGGTTTCAAGCTGTGGAAGTTGAACGTTCTCAGTGAAGTGAAGGAATGATTTTTGAAAACTCAATTATCAGTTTGTGACAACGATGATCATGCACAGAAGAAGTTATTAATGCATCCCACCTTTTCCTTTTTTTTTTTTACTAAAGCTCACGTGAGTTGTGAGACAAAAGGGCTGAAAAAAAAAATCTAAAGTCCCCTTTTTTCCCATCCATTGATTAAAATCCAATGGTCCATATTGGTTGTGCTCACATGCTCACCTTACTAGCATGCTCATATGATCATCTCCCTATTAATTGAGACTATTTTGCTCCCTCAAAAAAACAAAGAAGATATTTACAATGTATAAATTTTTATCAAAAAATATATATTAATTAGATTAGATTCCATATATTGTTGGATATAAATATTTCTTAATTATCGGCCCAGGGCGACATTTAGCAAAACCGTTTTATATATATATATATATATATATATATATATATATACTCCCTCGTCCCAATTAATTTGTCCAGTTTACTTTTTCACGGTCTTCAATGCAACACTTTAACCGCTACTTTTTCACATTTTATCTTAGCAAGACTACTAATATTGTATTCAGGTAAAACTATTTTTCATTTATCTATATATAGACATATATATATATATATATATATATATATATATATATATATATATATATATATATATATATATATAGGATAATTGGATTATAATAATCCCTACTTTCACCAAATGGATAATGGTGGACCGTACTTTCACTTTGTATTCTGGTGGTCCAAAAAAAAATAAAATTGGATTGTAGTGGTACCAAATCCACCTCCACATTTTTCTTATTTTTTTCATTCCTACACTATATTGTTTTTGTTTTTTTCGTTCTTGCCCCTAGAAAGTTAATGAATTGTAGTTTCTAAAACATTTTTTAAATTATTTTTTTAAGACTCCGAATAATTATTATGATTTTTTAAAAATAATAAGAGTGAAAAAATCGTAAAATATAGTAAAAAATGAAAAAAATTGGGAGACACGTTGTAAATTCATTAAAAATCATTGTGAAGTGTTATACTAAGTTTTGAATCTGATTCCCTTGAAAATATTCCACTACAATCCAATTTTATTTATTTTTGGACCATGTAGAATCTGAAGTGAAAGACCCACCATAGTCGATTGGTGAAAGTAGGGATTATTAGAATCCAATTATCCTATATATATATATATATATATATATATATATATATATAAAAGATAATTGGATTTTAATAATCCCTACTTTCGTGTGTGTGTGTGTGTGTGACACAAATAACAGAACTGTTTGGACGTGACAAGAGTTGTTAATGGCAACCCTAACCCTAATTACACTTAAAATACATCCCTTGGATGTGGGTATTTGGTCTGTTGTTAGTGACTTAAGATCTTCGTCCACTGAATTTCATGATTTGTGGTTAGATGTGTCCCGCTCCACTTGGCTCAATTTATCTTAGACCATTTGTTTTTTTTTGAAAAATATAATTTTGGTTGACTTGTGGCCTGGCAGGTAGTTCACATGTATGGATATTTACATCCAAAATAAAATTGTGTGTGTCCAATTATCAAGATATTAATTCTCGAATTATTTTATCTGTTTCAAAAAAATTGTCCATCTTTAAATTAACAAGGTCAAATTTTATAAATTTTTACTCTTAATTTATCAAATTATATGATGATTTGGTATATAAAAGTACCACTTGTAAACACAAATTTCGAGTCTAAAATAAATAAAGACAGTAAATTAAGAAACAAATTAATTTGTATTAATATTTGAATGTATGCAGGTACAATCTCTGTATTAAGTACAATAAAGTAATCCTCTGATTTGATCTCCTAAAATTTAGATGAGCTGAGGGCGCGGATGCAAGATATCGATCTCAAATGCAGGTCTAGTTAAAAAACTCTATAACAATTCTTGAGTTGAAGGTCTTGAGCGTTATCTCCTTAATGTTTGGTAGCTGAAGGCTGCTCAAAGGTTTACCGTTTGCAGGTTGACAGTTAGTTGCAGTTATCCAAGTTTTGGATGTGATGTGTTGCTTAGTATTACCATTCCCATCAAATTGATTGAACTTTGAGGGTTGATATCTTTGCGGCATTCGAAGGGTGTCGATCCTCTTCGTGTATGGCTTTGTGTAAAAGTGGGTCTTGTTTGATCCCTCTTCGAGTTGAGCTCGCACTGCATTTGCCACCAATTTTTCAATCTGCTCCACAGTCAGTGTTTCTGAAGATGAGTTACTCTTCTTGTTTTCCTTATCGCCATCACCCTTGGAAGACTCTCTGTCAGATTCCTCTTTGTTTGAATCTTCGTCGGAGACTTGATACGGGCGCTACTCTATCTTCTTCATCAATTTCGCGATCTGCTCACTTTGTTCGCTGATCTTCTTGTCTTTCTCTTCACTTTCCCATACGAGCCTGTTTAGAATAGCCTCAAGTTCAACTATCTTTTCTTCTTGACAACCACCACGTCGCTTGAATCGATCGAAGGTCGAATTTGATTTCTTGGAGAAAGAGATGAGAGGCAGAATGTCCCACTGGGCGTGCCAAATTTGTAAACACAAATTTCGAGTCTAAAATAAATAAAGACAGGAAATTAAGAAACAAATTAATTTGTATTAATATTTGAATGTATGCGGGTGCAATTTCTGTATTAAATACCATAAAGTAGTCCTTTGATTCGATCTCCTGAAATTTGGGTGAGCCGAGGGCGCGGACGCTTGATCTCGATCTCAAATGCAAGTCTAGCTAAAGAATTCTATAACAATTCTTGAGCTGAAGGTCTTGAGCATTGATCTCCTTAGTGCTTAGTAGCTGGAGGCTGCTCGAAGGTTGACCGTTTGCAGGTTGACTGTTGGTTGCAGTTCTCCAAGTTCTTGGATGCGAGGGCTTGAGTGATTGGTCTCGATCGATGAACCAGACGAAGAAGATGACTGTAGTCTCTGATGTGAAGAACAAAGTTGTTAGCATGCGTTGGTCTTTGGCGCTTGATAGTTGGATGCGGCTTGTAGTTCAATCTTCTAAAGGCTTTGCAGGTCTCACCGAAGAACTCTGTAGCAGTTCTTGATCCTGACGCGGTAGATACTTGAATCTTTTGCAGACCTTGATCATTGGCGCTTGATAGCTGGAGGCCGTTTGCAGTTCGATCTCTTGGAGCCTCTGGATGCTGACTGCTGAATCTCCGGGGGTTTTGAAAATGAGGGGAAGGAACCCTATTTATAAGCTCTAGAGACTGGATGGTTAGGGTTTTTGCTGGGCTTTGGGTCTGGACCCAAGTTAATTAATTATTCATTTATTTTCAAATAAAGAAATAATTATTATTTTCTGCATCATTTTTGACACTTGTCATCTTGTGGTTGGTTGGAATTTAATTTTGACCAAATGAGTCCGCCAAAGTCAACTTGACACATGGCAATTTGTGATTGGCCAAATAAAAAAAAATTATTTTCCACGTGTCATTTTCTTATATGCCGACAATTTTTTGCCTCCTACACCATTTATAAATTTATGATTGAAAATATTTATATCTAAATATAAGTCTTGATGAAATAAAATGTGAAAATTCACAACAAGAAAAATATGTTTAAGCAACAAATCTAGGGTAGTATGGGCAACAAAAAAATTTATTATTACATTAATTTAAAATAGGTATCAAATAATTTTGTAGTTAAATACTCTATATGTGGCAACAAATTTTTTTTTGTGCAATTGATATAGATAGGGTGATAATTTAAAGAAAAATAGTTGTCACTTGTCAAAGACTTTTAAGGTACCGAAAAAAGTTTTTGTTTCCCACCACAACTAAATTGTGCTATCATTTTTACTAATTTGTGGCCCGAACTTTGGGCTTCAAGGATAAAATTACCAAATCATGAAAAAAAATTTTAGCCCCATGTTAAAGGGCAAAAAAAAAAAAAATAAAAATATTGGACTAAGACAAATTGACCAAAGTAACTTTTCTTATTGTGATTTAATAATCAAAGTATCATATAGAAGATGGTAGTGGTACAAAATAAATTGGGACAATTTTTTTTTGGGATGAAGTAATATTTACCATTAATCTATTTATATGTAAATTACCATCATGACAAAATATATAATCTTCTATTTTCTTTTGAGTATTTATAAAAAAAAGTAACAGTTAAAATCATAGGCGGTTCTGCGGGTTAGGTAGGGGTGTCCACGAACACTGTCAGCTAAAGAAAAATTTGTGATTCTCTAATATTATCTGGAAGAATTTTTCTTAATTGGAGCAAGTGGACATTCTAAAAAAAGTCCCAAAAAACATAATAGAGTTGTCCAATTTAGCAGCAACCCAAAAACCTAAAATATTACAGTACCAAATTATTTTGGGAAATTGGATTCTAATAATACGAACTTTTGGTTATATAAGACTTAATAATACGAACTTTTGATTTGGTGATTAATATTACGAACTTTGACCCCCTATTGCCCCCAACAGTATGCTATTGAGTTAAGTTGGGGAGATGACGTGGCGGCGGCTGGGTCTGTCGACTTTGCCATGTCATTGTGGACATTTTTCCTCGCCGTTCGGGCTTCCGAACATCCACGTGGATTGGGGTGTGATTCGGTGATTTGTGGTGGGGTTTAGCCTTTGAAAACTCTTTGAGGAAATCGATCATTCATTTCATGTATAATATTTTTTAAAATCACTTTCCCTTTACTTATGCATTTTATGAGTCTTTGAATTAAACCTTTAAGAATGAACATGCACTTGTCCCAAACTCTTCTAAATTTAACCCAAATTGCTCATTCAAATGTTAGGCTGGGGAGGAAGCGATTTATGCAAACATTATTTAGAAATATAAGAAAGAAACTCTAAAGTTGCATCGATACATTGTAAAACCATGTTAATTTATGCAATCTTCGATGTGTTTTGGTTCAAATGGGAGTCGCCACCTGACTTGTTAAAGAGAAAAACCAAGAAAAACTAAGAGAAAATAAAGAAAGACTCCGCCTGCGAAACCCGAGAATGGATTCGGGGGTAAGGCTACGAACTCGAAAAGTAAACTTTAAGAGTTCGCCTCTCACAAAAGGAAAGACTCTACTAAAATTTTAAAATGTGCTTTTGATAAAGTTTGGAAGGGAAATGAATGAATACTTTATAGAATTATTTCATTGAATCATGCAACAAGAATGTAATATACAAGATAAAGACACTAGTAGAATACATACCAATAAGCGTCTGGAATTGGCATCTGATATGGGTGTAAACAGAAGCCAAAAAGGTTTTGGCGTCTGATTAAAACGGACGCCAAATCCTAGAACGCCATTTAGAAAAAAGGCGTCTGTAATTGGCGTCTGTTTCAATCAGACGCCAAAATTATTACAGTCTACAAGGGCTGTGTCAGACTGAAAATGACGTCTGTATGGGATAAAACAGACGCCATTTCTGTTGCAGAAACAACGTCTGTTTTATCCCAGACAGACGCAATTTTTGGTTTACAGAAATAAAAAAAAAACGTGAATTTCAATTTAATAATTAGAATATATAGTATATTTTGTGGGTTCTAATTTTAAAATAAAGCGTAAAAATTAAATTTTTGTATTTGTAAGTAAATTGTTTAATAAGAATTGTGGAGACATTAATAATGAAAATAAACACATTTTATATAATAATAAATGATATATATTTCCAATTCATGTATGTACAATTTCATATATACATAGATATATATACATTTTATAGAAATAACAACAACAAAATGATAATGAATATATATTTAAACAAGTAAAAAAATATATAATACAACTTTAATAATGTTGATTTTTACTAACTTAAAAGATATAAAAAAAATAAAAAACTAAATTACAATTAATATATAACTTCAACATTTTTCAATCTTGATTTTTCATTTTTCATTCTTCAATCTTCAATCTTCAATCTTGTATCTTCAATCTTCACTCTCCAATGTTCAATCTTCAATTGTAACATTTTCAATTCTTCAATCTTGGATGGATTTGAGGTGTTTTAAAGGTTAGGGGAAATGAGAGAAGATGAGAGAAGATGAGAGAAATGAAATGGAGATGGGAGGGAAAAAATTCAGAGGGAAGTTTGAGGGCTTTGGTTTATATAGGCAGGAAAAAAATGGCGTCTGTTTTGCCACCAAACAGACGTCATTTTTACTTTAACAGATTTTGACGTCTGTTTGGTTGCAAAAC
Source organism: Portulaca oleracea (assembly GCA_029582165.1). Lineage (NCBI taxonomy): Eukaryota > Viridiplantae > Streptophyta > Magnoliopsida > Caryophyllales > Portulacaceae > Portulaca > Portulaca oleracea. The sequence goes on along the minus strand of CM055891.1, from coordinate 10,283,492 downwards.
AGACGCCAATTTTGGCTGAAACTCTCTGTTCAACTCCGTAATAGAGGCTCGAACATCGACGCTATAAGAGTCATTACGACGTCGTAGACATCTCCTCGATGCGAAGTGGGAGAACTGCGCCTTCATAGCTTCCCCCACAACCCCCATGCCCACAACGTGTCCCCGACTTTGCAGTTGTTTGTCTAACCAGAACTCGTCTCCAGATATAATGGGAGTTTCTGGTTGACTGTCCTCTCGTTGCTTTGCCTCCATCTCCCTTCTGTACGATTCATAATCACTATGCATCGTCTCCTGGTCGATACAAAGAAAGAATAATTGGAGTAAGCGAATTAAAGTTAATGTTCTTACGTGTATGTACGTATATAATAACTTAAATATTGAATGATGAAGGTACTTACCCCAAGCTACCTGAACCTGTCGTGCACCCACTGATTGGTGCCCTGCTTCATATGGGTCGCTTCGAATTTTCCCATATGTTAGGGTCTTTTCCATCGTTTTTTTCTTTCTGTACGTAAGTGCATACATAAATTAAACGTTAAATTAAACCATATATATGTGCGACGTTGTATATATATAAACAAAGTCATAAATAACTTACAAATTTCTCTCTGATGATACCGAATGAAACTGGGCCCCTTGTGTGCGATGGTGGACCCTTATCTTGGTTCATCTTCCTTGCCCTGCTCATGTTCTTGGATTTTTCAGCGAATTTGGGGTCTTCCCACAGAGCAACGAATTTGTCCCAAATCTCGTCGTCGACAATCCATTTTGGTTTGCCTCCCCCCGCCAACCATCATTTTTTTTATTTGCCGATAGCGTCGGCGTACTGTTTTTGAGCCCTCCTAAGGAACCAATCACGTATATAGGCCTCGTGTTAGTCCTCCCACCAGAATTGTTTCTACATTTAAACCATACATGAAGAATTAAACATCCAAATAAATTAAACCATATATATCATAACTTTGAATTAATAAACCACGAAAAAAATTTGGCATAGTTTCCCCTATAAATTGACAATTATCCCTCATTTTACATACACCAATTCATATTAATATATCTCAACGGCTACACGCCGGATAACCATACACAAACATACACACATTATACACAAACATACATCAATATTCATGTACGTGTAGCTACATCATGCACGAATTAAACATGCAAAATAAACAAGCTACATCATATTAATTAATATATCTCATCTCAAAATGAAAGACAACGTACGTACACAAAAATTTAAAGAGGAAAAAATGTGAGAGTTTTACCCTGAACTCCTCGTATATCAACTCACGCGTCCCCTGGGGCACTTTACTTCATGTCGGCCAGAAGCCTCGGAAGTTCTGCTTCACTATGTCCATGATGGCCCTGGTTGCGTGTGCCCCACATGGCGCCACACTTAAATCAATTAGAAATGAAACATCGATTAGATCGAGGGCATACAAAATTATATATATTTAAACACAAATTAAGTTATAAATGCATAATCAAAGTTCAGATTGATACTCACGCGCCATTACAAGGTCTAATGATGTACTTCCCATCCGACGTTTTTTTATTTTCCGCCCGAACGTCCAGTTGAATTCGATATCGTTCAGTGATATCATTCCTCGACGTTTGGGTAGTGTCGCCCTCCCCTTCAGTCTGCGCCCCCCTGTTCGGCCTGGGTTCCATCCCCTTCAGTGTGGTCAGTTTGGGCACCCCCAACATCAGTTTGGTCACCCCCATAATCAGTTTGGGCCCCCCTCTAAAGCCCCTGATCATAAAACTGGCCCATCGTCTCGTTCCCTACTGGCACAGTACTACCCGCAAAGAACGGCATGAGCTCCAGAGCGGAGGGGTCTAGCTGTGAAAATAGGTCGTAGTTGCTCCCCTCAGGTTGAGAAGCAACTTCATGGAAATGATCAAATTGGGGAATGTATGGTGTCTGTGGGGCCGATGATGAACCACTCCTCGCATTCGGTCTAGACCCACCACGGGTTCGAGGTCTGCGTGATCCATCTCTTCCTGACATAATGCAACTGCAAAATAAAAGTAGAATAAAACATTGAATTAGTATCAGCTTGCACAAAATAAAATAGCAAGTAATATGAATTAGTAACCACTCCCAGAAAATACAATGCATTAAAAGATATCGACAACACATTGATGTAGAATATAAAAAACATTGAATTAGTTTCACTTGGCACACAATCAATTCGTTTCACTTAGAAAATAGAATACATAATATGTGTTCGTTGAAGACACTTGTAACACAATCAAAATTCGATTACTATATTGTTAGTTAATATTCTTTGTTATCCAAAGAGAGTGTGTTTGTTAACTGTTAATCTATGGCTGAAAAAGACTTTCATGAGTCGTACCGACTCTCCTTTATTCGTCTGGTTCCCAAAAAGCAGCGCAATCTTCCTAAGTGAACTTGCACGAGGTCTATACAGTGCTCTGGCAGTTAGAAGCGTCTCAGATTCGATACAATGGAGTGTTTCTATTGCGCAGCTTGAGAGGTAGCAAGACAAGGTGGGATTGAAAGAGAAACTTATAGTAAAGGGTCTAATAGAAATGGTGTTGGATTTCTATATATTAGACCCTTTACTACAAACTTCTCTTTCAAACCCACCCTGTCTTGCTACCCCTCAAGCTGCGAAATAGAAACACTCCATTGTATCGAATCTGAGACGTTTCTAACTCCCAGAGCACTGTATAGATCTCGTGCAAGTTCACTTAGGAAAATTGCGCTGCTTTTTGGGAACCAGACGAATAAAGGAGAGTCAACACGCCTCATGAAAGTCCCTTTCAGCCATAGATTATCAGATCACAACACACACACTCGTTAGACACTAACAGGATCCAAACTCAACCTCTTTTTATGACATATATATATCCTCATTAAGATACTATAAATATAAATTTTCCTACTTACTACTCTAAATTACCATCATAAATAACCTATTCACTAATTATGTATCTACTGGTTGTTGAATACTTACGTAAGTAAATAGATGTACGTGACATAATTATTTACATAATTTGTGTCTTCATTTGGAGTTATGAGTAATTAAGTTAGCACTTAGGTTGGACTAGCAGCAAATTTCCGCGCGCAACCAACTTTAAAGGCTAACTCACTTACTAATAACAATCAAAATCATCCAAACTCAACCTCCTTTTATGACAATTAATACTTATAAACTACTCGGAATAGTACCGACTTAATCCTCTATACTAACCTAACAATTAACCAATTACCATAACCCTAAACAAACTATTCATAATTAATTACGTAAACGTACGTACACTAAACTATTTTTTTTAATAAATAGTTTATAATTATATTTACGTACGTATACATATAAATGAATAATAGTTTATATATAATAATGTTTTTAATATTATTAACTTATTTACTAAACAAATTAAATTATAAATTCAACCAAAATTGAATAATAGTTTATATACAAACTAAATATGTATTCCTAGCTAATTGTATATTGCTAACTAATTAAATAGTTTTATACTCAATCGAAACTCATTATAATTTCCCACAAATTTATTAAGCCATAGTAATTTTTTATTCAAGAATTTAATAACTAAACAAATTAAATTATAAAATCAAATTAAACCTACAAATTAAACTAAATATATTCATAATTGAAAATATAATACGTACACATGTTATTAACTAATTAATTAAATCGACAATACAATTCCTAAAAATCATCCTAAAATATAATATTTTTATACTCAATCGAAACTCATTATAATTTCCAACAAATGTATTAAGCCATTTAAATTAACATAAAAAATTCGTATTACATATTAATATTTATCATAATGCTCAACTTAAACATATTTTACATGCATTATTACATATATATATTTTTTTTTGCAAAGTAAATATAATTATTCATATTTAAATTTACCACAAAACATAAAAAATTCAATATTTTGCTCAACCTATATAAACATAATTATATTTCTCAACATTAAAAACTATAACTTCAACTAAATCGAAAACTAAAACCTAAACTAAAATTAACATACATGCAATTAATTAAAATAATATAAAACATACAAACAATATTTAAATTCAATAATTCCACATTGCAAACCCTATTTTCACACTTAAAATTCAATTGCAACATCCAAAACATATTACAATTCATACAAATTAACTAAAACAACTCAATTTTTCGACTTATATCCACACAACTTAAATTAAACTCAACAAAAACAAAACAAACATACAAAAATTCAAATTATTCAGTTTTTATCATATTTAATTTATTATTTAATCACTTTTCATAATATTAATCATAATATAACAGATCTGAAACAAAAACAACTGATAAAATTACCTGATGTTTTGTTGAATTAGCGACGTGCAAAGCTTCTTCTTCAATCTCTCTCTCGCTTCTCCTTCCTTTTCGTCGGCGAAAATGGCAGATTATGGCAACCCTATTTCTTTTGCCCGTTTAAACAAACATATGCGTCTGTATTTAATGCAAAGCAGACGCCAATTTCGACGCACACGGCAGCAGAGAACTGACAGACGACAGAGGCTATTTTTTTTATTTGAAAACGAAATGGGCGTCTGTTCAAAGCAGACGCCAATTTCGACGCACACGGCAGCAGAGAACTGACAGACGACAGAGGCTATTTTTTTTATTTGAAAACAAAACGGCGTCTGTTTTATGGGGAACAGACGCCCATCGATATATATCTTTTTTTTAATTTTATTTTCATTTGTTTATCGTCTGATGTTTAAAGAGAGGCCAATTTTCAGACGTTTATTGGTATGTATTTTTCTAGTGCGAACATACACAATTAGGGAAATTGGATTCTAATAATCCCTACTTTTGCAAATTGGATGACAATAATCCCTACTTTCAATTTGTATTCTGGTGGTCCAAAAAAAAAATTGTATTGTAGTGGGACATAATCGAGAGTATACCCTAAATATCATAGATTTTGTGTTGCATTTGATTCAAAACTTTGTATAACACTTTAACACGATTTTTAATGAATTTACAACATTTCTCCCAAATTTTTTAAATTTGTTTTTATTTTTTATGAATTTTTCAATTTTATTACTTTTAAAAAATCATAATAATTGCTCGAAATCTAAAAAGATAAATTAAAAAAATGTTTTAGCAACTACACTTCATTACCTATGTGGGGGCAGGAACGAAAAAAACAAAAACAATATGGGGTATGCATGAAAAAAATAAAAAGAATGTGGTGATGGATTTGGTACCACTACAATACAATTTTTTTTTTGGACCACCAGAATACAAATTTAAAGTAGGGATTATTGTCATCCCATTTGCAAAAGTAGGGATTATTAGAATCCATACACAATTATGTACAAAACAAGAACACTTAAAAGCTTACATTGCTACTTTGTTGGGGAAATCCTTACCTAGCCTTTGAATGCTTGTTGAATCCTCCTTGATGCCTTAAAACCTTCATCTCCAAGTGTAAAGGGATGATAGAAAAAGTGGTGAAGAGATTATAAGAAAAGGGTGATAAGAGGGGAATACTAAGGCTCTTTTTTGTGGTTTTGGATGTGTTTAGGCTAGGGTTTTTTGTGGGGTTTGGGATGAATGAGATAAGATATGTATTTAGGCTTTTTATGGGATAAGAGATGAAGATTATGAATGGAAGATAGAATGGATTAGAGGATGAATATAATATGAACATGAGATGAATATGAGATGAAGAAAATAAGAAATAGAGAGTTTGTAAGAGAGATTAGAGAGAGTGAGTAAGAGAATGAGTATAGAGGGATAGATGATGAGCGAATTGGTGAGTTGATGAGTGTTGAGAGGGGTGGTATTTATAGGCTTTAGGATGGAGTGGATACACATGCACATACATGCATTCGTCCTTGGCAGTCAACAGTGCAGATAATAAGGCAGTAGGGGGAGATGTATGATGATGGACGGCAGCACATGGTCAATTGACCACGTGTGGTCGGTGTGTAGGCCGGTCGGCCACCAGCTGGAGGGGGGGGATGTACTAGCTTCGTCCATGCATTCTTGGACGGTGGTGTGTCAACTCACCAACCTCGGGAAATGGTGGTTCACACTGGACAAAGATAGCCTTTGTGGTGAGCTAAAATGAGGTATTTTTAGAGTGTTTTTATGAGGTTTCGATCCTGAGACCTCTTGCACTTGCTCTTATGGCTTGCATGGCTGGACTTCCCTTATTTCCTAATTTCCTAATTTCTAACTAAAAATACATAAAACGAAATAATAAAAATTACATTTAAAGTGTATGAAAAGCCATGTTAAAATCTAGTGTATCAACCATCTTCTCTTTCTTTATTTTTGCTTCGTTATATATAGTTATGCTATATATTTATGTGACAAAATCCGGTGTCTACAATCATCAATGTTGGCTTTGCCATGCCACCCTCACCGTCTATCTCTCTCCTCTCTCTCTCCTTCTCACCATCAAACCCATCTCCATTGATGACTTCTTGAGCTTCTTCATCTTTCTTCCTCCTCCTCCTCCTCCTCCTCCTCCTCCTCCTCCTTCTTCTTCTTCTTCTTCTTCTTCTCATCATCAAACCCAGCTCCAATGAGGGAAAAAAATGGGGACCAACAAAAGGACAAATATGGGAAAGGAGAAATGCCCAACTCCAAGATGGAGATGAGTGACGACATAGACGTAGGACCCCATTTTCAATTAATATTCAAATTTTCAATCATATTAGCTTCTTTAACCCAAAACATATTCATGGTTGAGATTTTCCAACTTCTATCTAACTAAAATGAAACGCTCAAAACCCAGAAACTGGGCCAGATTCATAACAAGAACTCAAGCATGAGAATGAAGAAAACTTACACGAATCACAAAACTTGGGAATTGAATAAGCATTTCAAAATTAACAAATTCAAAAATTGGGTAGGGTTAGAATTAGCCCGCAATCTCAATAAAATTACCCGATATCAAAACCAATGTGATTCACCAACCCTTTAAACAAAATTAAGGATAAAAGTAGAACACACCTGGGAAAGATAACGATTAAAAAGAACGTAATTGATTGATTATTGACTCCTGGTAATCAATAAAAAACAAAGAATGAGAGAGAAAACGCAAAAGGAAGGGCATGTAGTTTGGGATTTTTTTGGGATATGTTGATTATGTACCTCCTAGGCTTGATCTAGGGCTTGAGTTCATCGAAAAACGATCGAAAAACCGGCGACCCAGATGAAGATTCAGCAGATAGATGACTTCTTGATGCATAATTGATGGCCTTATGCATCAAGGTCAACCATGGAGACATCTAATACTCACCTAGAAGGTAGAAGAGTTCAAGTCTCTCTTTTATCTCTCTCTCTACTTGGAAGGGATCAACTCATGTGGTCGTATACTTTTGCTCCTAATTCAAGGACCATGAAGCTATCATAGAAGTCATCCTAGAGAGGATTATTCTACATTCCAAGAGCTTTCATATGGTTCAAGAATCTTTGAATTTGGATGAGAATCCAAGGAGTTATTCATATTTGTAATATAGTATAGTATATTGTTTTCTTTATGATGTAAGCATTAGGATGAATGATGTAAGCCAATATGGGCTAGATTCTTGAAGTTGTACACGCCTAAGGGGAAGGGTTTCTACTATAAATACCCCCTCCTAGGTGCTTGTAATTCATTCAATTCATTCAAGTTATTCACATTGAATTTTTCAAACACATGTTGTGTTCTTTCTAGCATTTGTGCTAGGCGTTTTCATCTCTCTTTTGTGGGATTCGAAATATCCCCTTCTTCTAGCTAAGGGTGGCAACCTTAGTGGTGAAAGGAAGGAATTGGAGTATTCTTGGAGGTGGTGAGTCTGTATCCTTCAAAGAATCTTCAAAAGCCATCAACTATCCATCTACCAATCGTCCATTTATCATCTAATTCAAGTGCTTCATCAAGAATTCAACAAGAATTCATCAAGCATTCATCAAGAAACGTGAGTTCTTCAACATTCACGTCCAAGCGTTCATTCGTCATCATCATTCATCATTCAACATTCGTCCATTCGTTCACTCATTCATTCATCATTCATCATTCATTTGTTCATTGTTTCCATCTTTTGGTAACCATCTTTCATAATTCTTTCCATCCTTTTTCATCCATTTCTATTCCATTTTTGGTTCTTTGGAACTTTGAGAAAGGAGATTCTTATCTTCGCTTTTAAAGATCCTTAGATTTTGTGTAATGAGATTGTTCCTTGGTCTCATTATGCATCAAATTTGGTATCAGAGCTAAGGAGTTTGAATCTCTTAGTTCTTGAAACAATCTTTTACAATCTTTTCTCTCCCACACGTTTCCCATCATACGTTTCCCATCACAAAATTTCATTCATCTCTACATCACACGTCCCCCTTGATAGTTCTTCCAAGAACTCATCAAGAACCCATCAAGAACTCATAAAGAACCCCAAGCTCCACAAAGAACCCAAAAACCAAACACAAACCTACCCAAATCCTTCCATACCCACGTCCCATCCGTGCTAACCTTCCTTCCATGAGTTTCTTGTGATCTTTGTGAATCAAGATAGGTTCTAATGGCGAGTGCAAGCTCTCCTACAAAGTCCTCTCCATCGTCCCCAGAAGATGTTGAGAAGATGAAACAAAGAATCAAGTATCTCAACAAACAAGTAGCATACTACATGCGCCTTCAAGAAAGGGAGAATCTTGAGGAAGTATCAAGTAAATCATCAAGTGGAGAAGGAGAAGAGGACGTTCCAAGAAAGAGGCATGGACGTCCAAAGGAGGAAAGGTTCGGCTTCAAAGTGGAGATCCCCGAATTTGTTGGTGATCTTGATCCGGAAGTTTATTTGGATTGGATACAAACCGTGGAAAGGGTCTTTGATCTCAAAGATGTGGAAGATGATAAGAAGGTCAAGTATGTTGCCCTAAAGCTACAAAAGCATGCAAGCATTTGGTGGACAAACTTGCAAAAGAAGAGGCAAGCAAAGGGGAAAGATAAGGTGCGTACGTGGGATAAGATGAAAAGAAAGCTCCAAGAAAAGTTCCTACCATCTAGCTACCTACGTGACAACTACTACAAATTGCAAAGATTGGTTCAGGGAGGAAGAAGCGTGGAGGAGTACACAAAGGAATTTGAGCATCTACTTTGGAGGTGTGATCTAAAGGAGGACGAGCCACAAACTTTGGTACGTTATCTTTTTGGTCTTAATGATGGGATTAGGCACGTTGTGGAATTACAACCATACAAAACTTTGGATGAATTGAGCTTGTCCCTTAAAGTTGAAAAACAAAGGAGAAATAAGGGAAAGAAGTCTCAAGCCAATACCAAACTCCACAAAAACGCCCCACCCTACGTCCCATCCAAACCTCCACCATCCACGAAACACATTCCCACAAAACTCCACAAAATCAGCTCCCATCCATCCCTAGACCTCACGACCAAGTGACCAAACCCATAGCATCAAGAAGGTGTTTCGATGCCAAGGGTTGGGACATTATGCCAGTGTCCAAACAAGAGTAGTGTCTTTGGTGGAATACCAAAGTGCTTTATATGTAAATGGAGTATGAGGAAGAAGAGGAAGTTGGGGTTGGTGCCAAAGAAGAGGAAGATGTAGTAGAAGAATATGTGGAAAGGCCAGATGAAGGAGAACTACTTGTGGTAGAAAGGGCCTTGAATATCACAAATGTGCCAAAGGATCAACTACAAAGAGAAGCAATATTTCGCTCTCGTTGTACCATCCAGGAGAGTATGCTCCTTGATCATAGATGGAGGAAGTTGCACCAATGCCGCCTCTACAACAATGGTCAAGAAGTTGCAAATGGAGATTAGCCCACATCCCACACCCTACACAATACAATGGCTAAGCCTTGGGCGAGGCATCCGTGTGGATCAACGAGTTTTGGTGAGTCTTTCAATTGGAAAGAATTATCAAGATTCATTATGGTGTGATATAGTTCCCATGGATACTTGTCATGTTTTATTGGGAAGGCCATGGTTATATGATAGACATGTCATACATGATGGGAGGGCCAACACTTACACTCTCACCATCAACCAAAAGAGGATCACTTTGGAACCTCTTGATCCACCATCTCGGCAAAAGGAGGAGAAACGTCATATTGTGTCAATCATGAAGATGGAGAATCAAGGGCATGAAGAGTATAAGGATCCTATTCTTACACATTTGGAGAAGAAAGAAACGGATCCAAGTATCCACCACCTTTTGAATCTTCCTATGAAGCATATCTTCCATGAGCATCCAAGAGCTATCTACTTGGATCACTTGGTTGAAAGGCACAGAATTCAAAAGGAGGAAATAGCCCAAGTCATCAAGGTACATTGTTTCATACTAAATGACAAGGGTAAAGTGGTAAGAATAAATGAGAAGCAACGTGAACAGCCCACGTTCACGGTGGAGAAATGCAAGTTCAAGTCTTATGGCGTGTGAGGAAGAAAGTTTAAAAAGTTCATCAAAGGGATCTACGATGACTTCAAAGCTTTCAAGAAGAAAGTCTTTGTAAAGAAGGCAAGTAAGGGTTGGTTTTCCAAGTTTGAGGACAAACTTTTTCAACCGGGGGTGTATGATGCATAATTGATGGCCTTATGCATCAAGGTCAACCATGGAGACATCTAATACTCACCTAGAAGGTAGAAGAGTTCAAGTCTCTCTTTTATCTCTCTACTTGGAAGGGATCAACTCATGTGGTCGTATACTTTTGCTCCTAATTCAAGGACCATGAAGCTATCATAGAAGTCATCCTAGAGAGGATTATTCTACATTCCAAGAGCTTTCATATGGTTCAAGAATCTTTGAATTTGGATGAGAATCCAAGGAGTTATTCATATTTGTAATATAGTATAGTATATTGTTTTCTTTATGATGTAAGCATTAGGATGAATGATGTAAGCCAATATGGGCTAGATTCTTGAAGTTGTACACGCCTAAGGGGAAGGGTTTCTACTATAAATACCCCCTCCTAGGTGCTTGTAATTCATTCAATTCATTCAAGTCATTCACATTGAATTTTTCAAACACATGTTGTGTTCTTTCTAGCATTTGTGCTAGGCGTTTTCGTCTCTCTTTTGTGGGATTCGAAATATCCCCTTCTTCTAGCTAAGGGTGGCAACCTTAGTGGTGAAAGGAAGGAATTGGAGTATTCTTGGAGGTGGTGAGTCTGTATCCTTCAAAGAATCTTCAAAAGCCATCAACTATCCATCTACCAATCGTCCATTTATCATCTAATTCGAGTGCTTCATCAAGAATTCAACAAGAATTCATCAAGCATTCATCAAGAAACGTGAGTTCTTCAACATTCACGTCCAAGCGTTCATTCGTCATCATCATTCATCATTCAACATTCGTCCATTCGTTCACTCATTCATTCATCATTCATTTGTTCATTGTTTCCATCTTTTGGTAACCATCTTTCATAATTCTTTCCATCCTTTTTCATCCATTTCTATTCCATTTTTGGTTCTTTGGAACTTTGAGAAAGGAGATTCTTATCTTCGCTTTTAAAGATCCTTAGATTTTGTGTAATGAGATTGTTCCTTGGTCTCATTATGCATCACTTCTAGAATCAAAACAAGCAATTAAAACCTCCAAAGCAAGGAAGATTGATGGTGGGTTGTCTATCAAGCAGCGTTTATGTTATAATTAGGGATTAGGGATTGAATTCAACACAGTTTTTTGTGATTTGAAAATCTGGGCATTGAGGTATTGAAATATGAATGAAGGGTGGTTTGACTTGGGAAAAATGAAGGGGGAGTTGGAAGGAAAAGTCGTCCGATTGAAGGGCCGTAGAAGTGGATGGATTGAAATTGGAAGGTTAGAAAAAACCCAGCAAGCACGACTAATCTAATCTAGAATACCAACTACAAGAAGCCGACGCCAGTCAAAATACGCTACTCCATGAACATGGCGGAAAATGAGGGATTAGATTTTGAATCAAGGGCTTCAACATCAGCATCGATCATCAACATCAACATCAACATCATCATCATCGCAGATGGGGTATGTGGGGAATTTGGTGATGAAATTATGGTATGTGAAGGAGCTGGAGTTGCAGAGTTCAGGACAAGTGATGAAAGGTGCAACAATGGTGGTCATAAGACCAGATAGCAAAAAGGAGGAGAAACAAGGATTGAGTAATGACTAATGGAGATGGGTTTGATGGTGAGAAGAAGAAGAAGGAGGAGGAGGAGAGCAGTGAGAATGATGAAGAAGGATGAAGAAGCTCAAGAACTCATCAATGGAGATGGGTTTGATGGTGAGAAGGAGAGAGAGAAGAGAGATAGATGGTGAGGGTGGCGTGGCAAAGTCAACAGACCCAACCGCCGCCACGTCATCCCGCCACCGAGTTAAGTTCAACTTAACTCGGTGGTGTAGGGGCAACAGGGGGTCAAAGTTCGTATTATTAATCACCAAATCAAAAGTTCGTATTATTAAGTCTTATATACCAAAAGTTCGTATTATTAGAATCCAATTTCCCAATTATTTTTTATATATATAAAAAAAGTGTAAGTCAATGAATTGGGTAATTGGGTATCAGTATAAGTTTAATATATAAATATTTAGTTAATGTGAAATTTCAATTTATTTCGTGGGCATATTTATATGATGATGTGAAATTTTGTTAAGCTTGTGAATATGTCATTTAATATTTATTTATATTTATATTGTTATTTATTTAAATGTTATTATTTTATTTTTAAAAAGTGTTTATGTAATAACAAATATATTGGGAACCCCTAAATTAAATCTCTAGATCCGCTACAGAATTTTAAATTCAACAGTTAGGGAGCGTTTGGATACAACTATTTCCCAGGAAAGTTTGTCATCTTTCCCAAGTTTACCAAACTTCCCCAAGTAAATGAGGGGAGGAAAATTTTGAACCGAGTCCCACAATTTTCCCAAGGTGGATGGGAAAAAATTTCCCATGGGGGGCGTTGGAAAGTTTTTTTTCCCATGGGAAATGGAATGTTTTTATAACTTTATTTCCGAAAATGCTCCTAAACACTATTTTTGTAAATTAATATATGTAGGGTAGTTTGAACATTTCAAATGAGTTTCCTACAAACTTTTCCATAATTTCAAATGTAAACCAAATACTGTGAATTATTCTTTCTCAGATAAAATTTTCCAAGGAAAAACTTTCTCCATGAAATATTTTCCCGGTAAAGAACCAAACGCACCATTAGATACTATATAATTGTAAAAAGACGAAAAAGAAAAATACTATAGTGAATGATATGATGGAGTAATAAAACTTTAGTTTCAAATGAAGTACGCAAATTTTAGTATAAGAGCGTCTCACGGTAAATTATTGTGAGACATCCTATGTAGCAAATTTTACAGTCCGTACACCACAGACCATGGAGCTCACCACAGGCTGACCGTGGTGGCCACTGGTCGGCCAAGTCTTGCTCCGTTTCGTCCCAAATTCATGCCACGGTCTGTTCTTGACATTTGGAGGCTCATGGTGTGTTAGTTCTTGCAAAATCTTGAGGAAATGTTGGTGTTTTAGCCTCAAAACATACAAATTTACATCACAAACAACACCAAGTGTAGTAGAGAAATTGGAGTATAAATCAAGATTTACACTCAAAACTACCCCTAATTCACTATCTAAGTCCCCCAAAAATTATAGTTGTAAAAGCACCTATCAGAGAGTGTACCACACATGCAAATTAAGAGAGTCTGACGTGGTACCGTGTCTTACGTTATTTTAACGTAAGACGGTCCTATATGAAATATATTGAAGGAAGTATATACAATGGCGTTGATATTATTATATATTTCTTAATTACAATCATCATCAATGCATAGTGAGATGTGAGGTCTTTGGTGCCTAAACTTTACGGTGATATTTTTTTTTTTGGGGTAAAAATGACTTTTTGAGGTGTCTTTGATTATTTGACTAGTCAAAAAGTCAATTTGAAGTGCTTGTTAAGTTGGCTGATTAAAAGACCTTTTATCCACCAAAAAATGGTTAACTTCATAAAAAGTACAAAAACTGCCACCAAAATTATTTAGGGTTGCTTCTAATTTGTTCTTCCTTCTTGCACCGAAATACAAGACATGTTGCTTCAGCTGCTTGTCTACTCTATCAACATAACCTCATCAGGTATATATGCATCCATTTCTTCTTCAGTTTCAGTGTATTTCATTTATTTGTACATGTAAATTTGTCGTGTGTAGGTTAATTTTCTATTAATGCCAATGTTCTGTGAATTCAAATATCTGTTTCTACTTCAATTTTATTATCTACTTATAATTCATAAAGTATCTACACTAAATTAAATCGATACAAAAATTTTAGACTTACTCAAAAAAATTTGACAATTGATGAACAATTTAATATATTAATGCAAGTGTTAATCTTTAGTGATTATTTGTTGATTACACAAATATGAAGAGAAAGAAAACCTATAAATAAAAAATAAATAAAAAAATGAAAAATACGGAGGAATAAACCTAAAAGTGAATTAAAAAAATCATACATTAAAAACATTGAAAATAAAGGTAATGGTACAAAAAAACCAAGCGAAAAAATATATTACACACAACTAAATCTATCAAACACTCTTTACACAAACGACTGATATCAACATCTAAACAAACAATAAAAAGTTAAACAGCTAACAAAATAGTCAACAACTGATTGCCAAACGCCCCCTTAAAACTACAGTGAGTTATTTTGAACTTATAATTAGGGTTTTTGGACTCTATATACTATACTTTGAAGGCGCTGGACAATAACACACTCAATTTTTTTCATGGACAATGATATATTGTACTTTTGAGGGTGTTACACAAAAATGCACCTAAAACGATTTTGAAAGTGACCACACAATGGTGGGAGCAATAAAATTAAAATATTTATTAAATTATCGCCATGTCAGCAGTCCAAATAAGCAAAGACGAATTATATTTTTTTTAAAAATAAGTTTAACATTGTTAGATTAGGGTAAATGTGGCATAATGAGGTGTTATTGAGAAAAAAAATTTGTTTGCATTTATTGATATGACATTTATTTAATTACCAGTAAGATTTAATTTTTTACCACACATGATTGCCCGTAATATATTATTGTCCAACATCCATAAAATATAGTATATTAATATTCAAAATAAAAAATTGATATATTATTATTCTATATCGGTAAAATACAGTGCCGAAAATGATAAGACATTGGAATTTGAATTAATTAGATAAAATTAAAATATCTATTTGAATATTTTAGAACATGATAAACTATACTACTAGTAATACAATATTTTGGTAGATATTTCAAGTAAATTAGACAAATTACGACAAAATCAGTAGTGGACAGCAATTTAAGACACGTGTCATAATATAAACCATATCATATTGCAGTCACGCGTGCTTTATTTATCTAATGAAGCTTACATACCTAAGAGTGTAAACAAACCTCTATTTTCTCACGTGAAACATTACTTATGTCATTAAACTTGGAATTGACATTTTTGCTACAAGTTCACCAATATAATTAAACACATACTTGAATAATTTAATTTCTATTTTTTTTGTTACAAATAATGTTATACCTTGTTCTTTTGTGTGGTTTCATACTATATTTACAATATTGACATTAACCATAATATTTCTATACCATATACCACACCAATCATTCTTAATATAAATTTTACCATACTATTTATTCCTATACCACACCTTTCACAATCCAATTATTCCATACCATACCATGCCATCTTGAATACTATTCCATATGCACAAAAGGTGGCATTAGTGAAGTAAGAAGCTTGTTATGCTTATGCACGAGAATTGTCACGTTATCCCATCAATCATTTCCTTAACTCCTAGATTTCAAACGAAATCGCATGTGTGAATCCACCATTTCAGTACAATATTTTATTTTATACGATTATGTGATCAAATTAGGACTATTTTGTCTGTTAATATAATTTGTCTACATCAACTTTAACTTGAACTTGAACCTACCTCCAAAACATCTAGCTAAAGTCAAACTGGATGGAATACACTGTTTGATTTAGGCCTTCTAGGGTAGTTTAATTAACTTGAAACGGTTTAGCAGAAAGGCCTTGAAATTAGGGAAGATATTTAGAAATACACCAAACAATTATGAATAATTGTTTGCTTAATTGGGGTACCTGTGCCCAACCTAGTGGTGGGTACTCAGACGAACCGAACAGCTATCATTAGACTAATTTTGGTTAAACTACAGCTACAGCATTAGGTGATATCATTAGTGCCATGTTTTAATCCTATTTAAACTTTAAGCAATATTCAACATGCACTAATTAAGGTGGTTCGTAGAACTCTGTATTATTGATGGACAATTATGCATGCGTGGTTAGGTGGTTCACATAATTTCATTTTAATTAGGTTTTTTTATTTGTCTATGAATTTAATTAATTAGAAAACAAAGACATTAGGCTTCCAATTTTATCGAATGTCTTTGAGAATTCTCCATCTTTATAGGCAATCTGTCAAAAGCAATGGACAATGTACGTGAGCTATTTGCATTTTGGACCCCGAAGTATAGGGTATTTATTTTCTAGACCCTTCAGTTTTGTTCTTTATATTAGAGACCCTAAAGTTTATGGTTGAATAAAAAAGGACTTTAAAGTTTGTAGTTTGAAAAAAAAGGTCCGTGTACTATTTTTTTCCTTCCAATGATTGAATTTATCTCCCGATTACCAACAAACTTCAGGACTAAGGTTAAAAATGATATTGAAGCTATAATACACCTCACTTATTCATGTCAGAACTAATTGGACCCTAAAGTACTAAGGGTTTAAGCAGTTCCGCCATGAATGAGAGAGGTGTATTACAGCAAAGTCTAATTAGTTTCAGCATGAATAAGAGAGATGTATTACAACTTCAATATCAGTTTTAACCTTAGTCCTGAAGTTTGGCGCTAATCGAGAGATAAATTCAAACATGGGTAAAAAACGAAAAACAGTTCACGGGCCTTTTTTTTCAAACTACAAACTTTAAGGTCCTTTTTTTATTCAATCATAAACTTTAGAGTCTCAAATATAAACAATGAAATTCAAGGGTTCAGAATATAAATACCCTTATACTTGGGGGTCCAAAATGCAAAACAAATGATGTGTATGTTCCATGGAGGAGAGGAGCGACGGATAGGTATGGAAATATAAGTAACTTGAATGAGAAAGATGCTTTCAAGTAGGGGTGGGCATGGATCGGTTAACCGATCCGGTTATAAATTCGAATCGGTTAACCGTATATTCGGATAGTTAAAATTATGATCCGTATCCGATCTAAAAGTTTTGATTAATCGGGCTTTCGGTTAACCGAATTGTCGGATAATAAAATTTGCTATCTGTATCCAATCCGAAAGTCTCGGTTAATAGAATTTCGGATCAGATAACCGTATATCCACGGCTTATAAAGCACTCATACATTAATAATCATTGTCTTTCTTACCTTAATGGGTTCAAAATGGTAAACTTTATGTATTGTGTTACATTTCTACGCTAATGACTACTAATTTACATCAAAAAAATAACATTTGAAGGGTTTAAAGTTGAAAATTAATTATTTTTAGATAACTGATAGATTATCCGAATTTTTCAACCCCCAATCTGTATCCGATCCGTGATCGGGGGAAAAAAATCGGATCGGTGAACCGATCCTCCAACTTTAAAAGCTATCCGTTGGTTATCCATTTTTTCGGATCGGATATATCAGATTTTTGAATTGGATCACGGATTACAGATATTTTGCCCACCCCTACTTTCACGGGAGTTCGAATCATGCACATTAGAGTCCTTTTGTGTTTATGCTGAGAGTCTTTTTCTAATTGCAATAGGAATCTTAATCCTTGAATGTGTTTTATTAGAAGTCTTCTTTTTATCGCATTAGAGACCTTTTGTGTTTACGCTAGGAGTCATTTTCTAATTGCAATTGGAATCTAAGTCTTTAAATGTATTTTATTAGGAGTCTTCTTTTTAGCTTATTAATGCTCACCGCCAATGTTTAAATAGGATTTCTTTCACATATTTTCAATGACAAGAAATAAGAGATTATTTATTTTATCCAACATCTCTTTCTTCTAATTATTTTTTTTTCATGGTATCAGAGCCAGGTTGAAGGTGAGGTTGGGGCCGAGATTATTTACGTCAGGATTAAATGAACGATGAGTGACCGAGAAATAATTCAAGACCTCAGTGGTTGATTGATAGTGGCGCTTCTGCTTGCATGACTGGTGATGTAACAATAGTAAGAGATATTGAGAATATTCAACCTGTGGTAGTTGATTTACCCGATGGTACGAAAACGGTTGCCGACAAGCAGGGAAAAATTTCTTTGAAAGACAAATTACAACTGCATGAAACACTTTTTGTTCCCTCTTTAAATTGCAACCTTATCTCTGTTTATCGTTTAGGTAAGGATTCAAATTGCATAGTCACATTTGATGAAAATTATTGGGTTGTGTAGGACCACACCTCAAGGATTCTAATTGATACAGGCAAACAATGTGATATGGTCTACTTCTACAATGACCACCAGGGAGGTACCAAAGCTAATATTGTGCATACTGAAAGACTATGGCATCAAAGATTGGGGCGTCCTTCAAAGGAAATATTACATCTTCTTGATAAATCCTTACAAGGTATCGGTTTAGCTATGGATAGTGATGATGCTTGTGAAATTTGTTTTAGGGAAAAACAAACTAAGAACCTGTTTGTTTTTAGTAAAAGTAAAGCTAAAGGCTTGTATGATATCATTCACATTGACATATGGAGTCCATAAACTCCGCTTTATGTGGTGCGCATTATTTTCTTACTATTATGGATGATTTTAGTTGGAGTGTTTGGGTCCGTTTTATGACAAGAAAGAGTGAAACTGGAAAGCACTTGAAAAATTTTAAAGTACTAGTGCAAAATCAATTCTGGAGAAGCATTAAGGTAATAAGAAGTGACAATGGTTTTGAGTTTAAGTCAAGAACCATGAAAGAGTTTCATGCTCAAATGGGGATTTTGTTGCAAACTAATTGTGTAGAGACACCTCAATAAAATGGTAGAATTAAAAGAAAACATAAACATATCTTGAATGTTGCTCGAGCCCTAAGTTTTAAAGCCAACCCACCAATAGATTTTTGGGGTGAATGTGTTAAAACAATTGCATACTTGATAAACCGAACACCAAGTAAATTGTTGAAAGGAAAATCCCCATATGGGTTGATATTTGGCACAAAACCTAATTATGATCACATTAAGGTGTTTGGATGCTTGTGTTATGCTCAAACTAGAATACCAGACAAATTTTCCCCTCGTAGCCGCAAGGTGTATTTTTTTGGATACCCTCTTCAAAGAAAATGTTGGACTTTATATTATCTTGAGAATCATGAATTCTTAACAAGCAGGGATGTGACATTCTTTAAAGAAACTTTTCTTTTTAATGGGACACCCAATGCAAGACCAAGACAAAAATCCAAGGGTGCCTATTTGGAGTGAATGAAATTTTTTTGAAGATAATATAGGTAACCCACCAATGTGCAAAAAATGATTTGGCTCAATCAGAAAAACCAACCACCAAAATGGATCATGATGGAAAAAATGTTGTTGATCCAGTGTTGGACTTAGGGGGAGACGTACCATACGGGCTTGCACCAGGAATTTCAGAAAGTTATGAACAACTTGATAGAGGTGGTTCTATATTTGTACTCGAATCTGGGCCCAGGCAAGAAGAAAATCAAGGAGTAGACCAGGCTATTGACAACATGCAACCCTCTTCCTCACAACATCAACTAGGTTTAGCAGAAAATAATCTTAATCAAGATCAACAACATCAGCTCATTGTCCCAGATACTAGGCGATCTCAACGGATCAGAAGTCCGACGACCAAGCTGAATGATTATATTTGCTACAACGCCGGTATTTGTAGGACCCCGGAAAAAGGCGACCCTTTTTCCGCGATGCGCTACTTTTGTGATCGAGAGCCGACTAAGGTTTCTTAACCCTTAAATAAGGATATTTTTATTTTCGAAATTCATTTTCGGGGTGATGAAACTTTATTTATTTACAAACTCGTTTTTTATTATTTTAAATTATCCGTAATTACACAAATTAATTTAACAATAATTTAATCCTAGCCCAATTAACAAACCAGGGCCCAAGAAGCGAGCGGGCCACCACAATTCGCCAAAGCCCGCCTAGGGTTTGACGAATTCTGGGTCGGTCCTCTTACTTCCAGGCCCAGGGAGATAAATGGTGGAAATTAATAAAACCTCCTAGGTTTTGATAATTTCTGGCCATTTTCTCCTAGGACCAAACCCATTTTTGAGCCAAAAATCAAATTATTTTCTCAAATTAATTTTGTGTAATAAACTGAATACATTAAAATAATTTAAACAAATTTATAAAATTGTCTAAAGAGTCGCCAACCGATTTAAGGAAACCGACAAACCCTAAAATAAAAGAAAGACTCCGGTCTACAAACCCGATTTCTAGGTTCGGGGGTAAGGTTACGAATTCGAGAGTTATAAGAACTCTCGAATCTTCCTGTTATGAAAACAGACTCTACTAAAATCAACATTGAGAAGAAAGAGAGCGGGGAGAAATTTGATTAATTTAGCGGAAATATTATTCAAATAATGCAATATAAAACAAATGCGGTTTTATTTTACAAAACATGTACAAGCACGGAATTAAATAAAAGATTACATGATTAAATACAATAATTTAAACAAAAGAATCGAACCTTGCTTTGGTTGTAGCGGCGATGAAATCAATCCCTTGAGTTGCCCCTTAATTTGAAACCCGGATTAGGAAATGTGGATGGCTTAAGAAAAGTGTAGTGTGGTTGGTTGTATGGTAGTGAAGAATATGATTATGTGATTATGGAGATGAAGAGAATTTGAGATAATGAGAGAAAATGAGAGTAGAATAGATGATAGTTGTTGATGATTGTTGATGAAATGAAGGTGGAATAGAGGGGGTATTTATAGGTGGAGGAGTGAGTGTTTTGGAGGGAAATGGTGGGGATCATACCCCACAAATAAAGCCATTGAAGATCAAAGCCTAGGCGGGGTATATGGGGTCAAGGGGCAAAGTCAACCACGTGGGCAAAAATCAGGGGATTGCAATTGCATTCATGCAGAAATTTTTGGCGCTAAAATCACCAAAGCCTAGGCGGGGTATAACAATTTCACGGATCGGATCGACTGGCGTAAACGACGTCACAGAACTCAATCAAACCCTAGGTGGGGTTTGATTATTTCTGGGCCGGATCAAACCCTAGGCGGGTTTTATGCGTTCTGGGCCGAGGCGCGCGCCTGGCCTGCTTCTTCTGTGTGGGCTGATGAATAAAAATAAAACCCCTTTGGGTTTTAACAATTATTCCGGCTTGATTTATTTTCTTTGGGCTTCGTTTGTTGATCTTTTGAGCCCGTTGACCCGTTTCACTTTGGCCCATCCGTCTCGTATATTTTTGATGAGTCGGGTTTATACCGGTTCAAATTCCGGTGTCTACAGAGAGCCCCCACTTTGATCGAGTCCGAATAGGACGAAGGTCAAATAGTCTGATGATATGACTTTGGTTTGCAAAGCCTGATTTGATGCTTGGAAGCGGAGTCCTGCATCGTGGTTGCGAATGGCATGCGCCTCCTTTGAGATGATCTCGAGCAAGAATGATTCTCTACTCGTTATCGGACATGATGCCGAGGGTTGATGGATTTTTCTGATCTTTCCTAGTGTCGGTTCCAGTCTTTCCCGGTGTCTGTTCAAGTCTTTCCCGGTGTCGCTTCATATCGGGTTCAATCTTTCCCGGTGTCGCTTCATATGAGGTCCAGTCTTTCTCGGTGTCGCTACATATGGGGTCCAGTCTTTCCCAGTGTCGCTTCATTTGGGGTCCAGTCTTTCCCGGTGTCGCTTCCTATGGGGTCCAGTCTTTCCCGGCGTCGCTTCATATTCGTTGGCATTTTTGATGCCGAAGGACTTCATCAAGCGCGTTGCTGATGGCCTTGGGGGTCGAGACTTCATCGGGCACGATGCCGATGGCTCGGAGATTGGGACTGCATCGAAACTCTGCCGATGGCCCGAAGGTTGGGACTGCATCGAAACTCTGCCGATGGCCCGGAATGATGGTGGCAGTGACCTCCTGTGCGGTAGCTAGGTGATGTCGGTCCCATTGCCGGCAACCTGAAAATTATGAGAGAAAAGATCGAGCATTATTTTTATTGAAATAAAACCAAGGAGATTCGATTTATTTACCTGCGGGGCATGCAGTGTGAGCTGGTGACCGGGCTGAAATCGCGGGCCTATTTGAGCCAAACACTAGGCGGGTTTTGGCTTTTCTCTTTTTATTATTGCGCCGCGTCCGCGCCTGGTCCGCGCCCTCTGGGCCGTGTCTTCTGGGCTGCACAAAACCTAGGCGGGGTTTGTGCATTTTTCTTCTTTTTTTTCCTTTTTTTTTCTACCTCGTGAAGGTATCAAAGTGGGTCCGTCCCACTTGTTGTCATAAAGGGGGCCACGTCACCCTGTCTCTCTTTTAGGTGACAAAAGGATAACCTCTTAGATTTTCGACCAATGAAATGCGTTTGGCATCTCGAGGCGGTTACAAAAACGAGTGGCTCACACTCACCCATCCTTTCTTTAAATTCAAGGGGTTTCTTTCATCTTCTTCACATCTTCAATTCCCTCATCTTTCTAGCTCACTACTTCTCTCTCTAGAAAGAAAACTTTAAGCAAATTTCGGGTTTGAAAAGATGCAACCCCGCGGTCACCGCAATCCTCCTCTTCCTCATGCGGCGGCTTGGCCCCATGAGTGGTCCTCGCGACGCAACTTTGTTCCCAGCATGGAAGTGGCTCCTTCTGATCTTATTGTTGAACCTTGGAACCACGCTTGGTTTTACCGTTCCCACGGCAAGGTAATCCTTTTAACCTTCCTCTTGTACTTAGTTCAGCGTAAAAATGAGCGAGCATGAATTTATTTTTTCATACTTTGTCGATTTTTAGCTATTTTAAGTATGCCAGTTAGGATGTAGAGTAATTCATTTTGACCAAAAAGATATCCGAAAATTGCTTTTTGCCAAAATGGACCAAAGAAAAAAGCATGCGTTCTGGGCCCGTAAATCGAATAGCGGCCCATTAGGCGGAATTAAAGCCTAGGCGGGTTTTAATTCCACACCTGCTGGGCCGTTGCTCGTTCTGAGCCGCCTAATTGGGCTGGGCGAGGTCAAACCCTAGGCGGGTTTTGACCCGCTCTCTTTTTTGTTTTTTTTTCTTTTTATTTTTCTTGCTGGGCCGCTGCAAGGGCCGCAACTGTGGGCCTCTTTGAGTCAAACCCTAGGCGGATTTTGGACTCAAATAATGGTAGAATTTTTTATTTTGTTGCTGAAACGGTTTGGGCCGTGTTGTTTGGGCTTGCTTGCTTGCTTCATGGGCCGTGGCTGTGAGCCAAGTGTTTGTGCTGGGTCCAGCTTGGGTCCATGAAATTATACTTAGAGGCCCCATTTTTTAAATGACGCCTTGAAATTCTACCCTTAGGAGGACAACCTGAAAAATCCTGGTGCTTTAAAAGAGCCACTTAAAGGAGCCAAATCTATCCCGGGGAATTTTGTCCAAGAGACTTTGACTGCGACGAGCTTCATGCCTTTTTGGAAATTCCTGGTGGCTTGGAAGAAAAGGACGTTCCGCGCTATTGGTCGAGCGATGGCGGAGAGGTTGTGGGATTCCACTAACACATTCCACTTCCCGGTAGGTGAGATGACAGTCACACCTAAAGATTTTGTCATGATCACCGGTCTTCCTTGGGGCGGGCAGGACGTGGTCTTTGACGCAGATGTTCCTCCTGTAGTTTTGGATTTGCTGGCTCCAGTGTCTGCGCGTTTGGGGCGTCGTCAAGGTCTCTCTAACCTTGCTTATAAGCACTTCGAGATGACCGTTCGCGATGCGAACTTCCAGAACCTGCCTCTAGAGCAACGCCGTTTCATTTTATGGCATATATCATCTCTGCCACGCTCTTTGCCAACCATGGGGATAACATTTCCCTAACCTGGTTTCGAAACCTCCTCAACTTTGATAATATCCGAAACCTGAACTGGGGCAAGGCGGCCTATGCCAACTTCATGCATTGGCTCCATCGTGGCGTCCGTCTTTCATTGGATGCGGATCCCGTTTACCTCCATGCAGCCCAGGTTCGCAATTAGTATGGTCCTTCCTTGTGGAAGGTACTCGAGGTATGTGCTCGATCCTTCTATTCTTATTCATCTTTCATTCCTGGTTTGACATATTGGGCATGCAGTCGTGGGCATATGAGTATATCTTGGCCCTGGGAATTTGCTTAAAGAAGAACAAGACAGTGACAGCTGCTCAATGCTGGACTATTGAAGGCATACATGACAAGAAGTACAAGTCGGGGGCTCTCGATCTTATTCGCGGCCTTTTGGATAACTTGCAGCCGGTATATCCTTACTCTTGACGCCTTTTCTATTTTCTTCGACATGCCATGTTTAAATGTATCCTTCTTCTCGCAGGATCAAATAAATTGGCGTCCTTGGGCCGGTTTCGACATCAGAGGGCTACCACAACCTCTAGATCGGGTGGAACAGGACACCCGTCTTCGCCTCTTAATTGAAGGGCCTTACGGCTATGTGTGGTATTTAGGGGAAAGGGCCTCGAGGCAGATTTTGGGAGGTTACCCTGGCCTCATCCCCCTAGATCCTCCAGTACAGAGATTTGAGCCATGGCGGATTGATCCGGCCATCTTGAAGGATCTAGTCCGGGGTCAAGCGTTTTTCGATTTCGTGCACAATGTTCCCCAGGATCAATTCGACGAAGAGTTCCAGCGTTACCTTAGCCGTTTGGCTCCTCGAGTGGTATGCATCTTCCTTCTTTATCCTTGTCATGTTTTGGCCGTTTTCTAATTGGTAAGTCTACAGCTGGGACCTTACGCTGCAGCTGCCGAAGTGGAGGCTCCTCAAGAGAGACGAAAGATCGGTGGCTTCCTGGTAGTGGAGAACAGTAGTGAGTGCTCTGCACTCCAAGAATTCGACCACAAACCGGTAAAACTTTGTTATATATTGCCTCCTTTTATCCTGCATACCACTTGTGAATGACCCCTTAGTTTCGTTATTTTCCAGCCGCGGTGGGGATTTCTCCGGCAACTGACTAAGGAGTGGAGCACCATGAGGAAGTTCATTGATCGGGGCTTCACTTGTTCGGGGAGATATCAAGGTGGTGCTGCTAGACGGGCCGATATGAAGGCCGATGTTGAATCTGTTCCCAGAGAGCCGCCTCGACGTTCCACTGCAAGCGCTCCTCGTACAGAGCCCCCACGTCGCTCTTCAGTTGGGGAATATTCCACTCGGGGTCGATCTCGGGAGGAAGTTGGAGGGTCTTCTCGTCCTCCTCTAGCAGCTGTACCAGAGGGTCGGGGCAAAGGCATTCTAATCGAAGGTCAACATTCCACCGGACCCCATCGTAGCAAGTCCGGTAGCAGAGGCCGTCGTCCTCCGAGCATGGAAGAGGATATGGCCCAAATGTCCTTGGAGGAACCACTGGGTCATGGGGGGTCATATCACAGCATTGGATATGGTAATGCTCAGCCTCCTCCCTACTGGGTAGAGGATGCTTCTGAATCGAGCGCCACCTACCGGCCTCCTCCTCGTCATACCCCGGCTTCAGTGCACTCTGCTCGATGTGGTCGCGAAATGGTGGTGAGGGACCGCGACTCAGGTGCATCCGTAGGGTATCCTGGTGGTCAGGCCTTAGCGGATGATGCTACTTCGTGTCCTGCACCTTATGATGCTTCATCTTTTGGTTCTGGTTCTGCAGGATGGCCTATCCCTGCTCCCGAGATGGGTTCATCATGGCCCATGGGTTCCCAAGAGTGTCCTGTACCTCAGCATTCATGGTTGGGCGGAACTGCCTCTTCCGGTTGGCCCGTCCCTAATTACGGAACCGGTCCGGTATGGCCTACTCCATCCGCTGAATGGCAAGTTCCTGATCATTCTTGGCTAGCTGCTCCACAGGAACACTCTGTGTCTTCGCCGTCGAGTGTGCATCCTTCGGAAATTCCCTTGACTGGGCCATCACCTCCTGTGCAGACTGCTCCTGGGTCTGATTATTACTCCTGGGATACCTATTTTGGCATGGCCGGCGCTTCCAGTGCATGAACTTCACATGTAGGGGGCAACTTGGCGGAGGACAGCGGCGATTCTGGTTCCCTTTGGTGATCATTCTAGAACCATCAATGATTGGCGAGCCGGCGGATCCCTTTTTATGCAATGCAAGACTTTTATATATTTTTTTAAATAATGCAAGACTCTCTTTTTTTATGCAGGACTCTTTGTAATATATATTTTTTTTTATGCAAGACTCGAACTTGGTGTATGCACAACTTAACGCTTTTATTTAATGCAATTGCAAGTTATTTTTCTACATGATGGGATTAATTCCAATAAATCCCGCTTCTCCAAAAAGAAAATAAAATAAAAAAAAGAACAAAACTTAAGTGTCGGAGATAGTTCAAGCAAAAATTTCAGAACCGGACATCATTAGGCCGATAACAGAACCCGGAACATCAAAAATACACAAACGGGCCAGCTTAAACTCAAACAGAGAGGCCCAAAAAGAAGTCCTTGCGCAGGTGGGCCGCGGGAGCTGAAAAAGTGGGCCTGGATCGCCCAAATCTTAGGCGGGTTTTGGGCGCTTGTAAAGCGGTTTGTAGGACCTCGGTATTGTTGTTCTCTCTCAGGGAGCTGGCGGCCTTGGTCATAGGAACTAGGTCAATGGTCGGGTCGAGATTGCTAAGGTAAGGATATCGATTTGAAAAGGGTCACAACGCAACAAAGAAACCTGAGGTCGGTCAAGGAATGGAAAATGGGGTTCAGAGGCTTTCCGGAATGCAAACGGGGATGAGGAAATGGGTTTTGCAACAAGGAAATAACAAGAAGAGAGAACCAAATGGCAATTCCGTTAGAAAATACCCACCAGGCTTCCTCTTTCGAGGATAGTCCGGATTAACTTCCCCAAAGTCCATCGACAGACCCGGAGGGTTAATGAAACGGAATTTCCTAGTTAGCCTCGATTCACTTCCATGAATAGAGTACTAACTATACCAATTCCCACCTTCCAACACAAGTGTTGGATGTATTCGGGAGCTTTTGAACCCAAATACATCCCACTTGAGGGAAGGAAAGGAGTGGGAAATTGATTTCCCAACCAATTACTCACTAATATTGCTAACCCAAACCTAATCACCCATTCACACCCTTAATTACCCCCTAACCCATAGGGTTTCTAGCCACTAATCATGATAAAAACTAAGCTAACAACATCCAACCCAAACCTAAACATGATTTCTAACATCAAACAACCATAAACAAGCCAGAACAATGAGATAGCAAGCAAAACAATTAAGAACAAGCAAAGTAATTAGCAAGGTAATTAATAAAAGAGTAAAGGGAAGAGAATACTTATCAAAATGCTGTAGATGAACAATAGAAAGCAATAAAAGGATGATCCAACAATCTTTTAATTGATTGAATACCCAAATCTTCAATAACATACACAAATCTCAAAAACCCTAGATTAATCTTTCACTAATCTCCCTCTAAAATCCACTAATTACAAGCTGAATAATGTCTAAGACTAACCCTAGTCGAGTCTCCTCTAAGTCGAATTCTCCAAAATCGCAGCGAAAGAGTCTATTTATACATGGGGTAAAAATACCCAAAACGCAGTGTGAAGTAGAAGAGTCGCGACCAGGAGGGGTCGCGGCGACCAACCCCCGTCGCGACGTTTAAAACTCACTCATGGGCAATTCTTCTCTTCGAGACGTCGTGGCTACGGTGTCCAAAGACCGTGGGCACGGTATTTCCCTGTCGTCCTGATCCCAGCACACGCCCACCGTGGCTACGGTGGCCATGACCGTGCCCACGGTCACTCTCGGCTCCATTGCACTCTGGGCGTAGCGGGTGCTACGCCATTCGTGGTGGGGGCTACGCTCCGGCCTCCGTTCCCTTTGTTCTTCCTTCTTTCCGAGGCATGTAACGCTCGATCCGAATGTCGTAGCATGCGTTACTTCACTAATCGGCACCAAAGGTCGGGAGTGTTGTCCCGGGTCGACTCCGTCTCGGTTTCCGGTCTGGCTCGGTTCGGGAAAATCGCCAAGAATGCTATAAAAAGGCTCGTTTTGCTACGTTTTTGGTGAAAACTCCAAAATCTACAAAATAATCAAAAACACATTAAAAGCTATGAAATTAAACCACGAAACGAGTTAAAAGCCTAAGGATTTAGGCGGTATTTAGACACAAATCTGGGTCTAAACACCCCCCCACACTTAAACTTTTGCTCGTCCCGAGCAAAACAAAACAAATCAAATAAGAAAACTAAACACCAACTCCTCTGTCGTGGGAGGAAACGAGTGCATATAGCGTATACACCAAGCCCTTTGAACCCCCCGGCAGCCCGGGTGGACGAGATGGACTCGTGAGGGTTTGTAGCGGCTGTACCCATAAAAGCCAAAGAAAAACGAGAGAGGGAAAGTGAAAACAAAAAGAAGGGAAAATAAAGGCTTTGATTCACAAGATCTCGCAATCCTAGACAAAGAAAACGTGATTAAACCTCCCAAAGTAACCGTTATGAGCACCTCACAACACCTAGATCAGATAAAGGTCGATCTTAAAGATTTTTCAACTCCCTTCACCTTATACCAAGCGAAACCCAACATGAAAAGGTTTTAACGGGAACCAAAAGACTTTGAAAACTCGCGTCCGAATTTGAAAACAACGAAACAACTAAGAAAAGCGTTTCCCTCCCTCGCATTTGGTCGCCCTTCGCTTGGTGAGGGCCGTAGGTGATGCAAGGGGAGGCCCCACTCTTTTAAGAAGCAAAAAATTTTTCTTTTCTTTCTTTTTGAGTTGGAATTACCAACGAAAATTGCTTTTCTTTTTCTCTTTTTTTTTCTTTTTGGTTTTTAAAAGTCGGTATTAGCCTTACTTTCGGGAATTGGAAAACCCATATAAGGGGTATACCCTCCCAACACGGTCTTTTCCATTCGCCTCTCCGTCGCAAAGCAATATGGGAGGAGGGTTAAGGGGTATCTATGTCGTACCACGAATACCGAGCCCGTGTAGGTTGGCTAAGTGTGGGTGGTTAATGTCTACAGCGACACGCTCCACTTATTCAGGTTATTGTATCATAAGAAAGCTTTTCTTTCATTTCTTTTCTTTTTGCACTTTTTTGCTTTTGCTAAACGAGAAACAAAACAAACCCGGACATAAGCTCCTAGAATCTCCCAGTTCCAACAAAAAGAGAAAGGAACGGGGGTCTCACTAGACACTTAATAAAAGGAGTTTATTAAGGGTAAGTCTCGACTAGAACCCGAATTAGGGTCGAAAATGCTCCAACCGGTTACTTTTAAAGAAGTTTAAGAACGGCTTCTCAACTCCGAAAACGAGATCAAGGAAACAAAATCAAACAAAGACAAAAACGAAAAGAAAAACGAAAAGGTTTTCACTCCCTTTTTTTCTCCTTTTTCACACAAAAATTTTCAAATTTTAGCAAAAACTTGGAAAACAAGGAACAAAATGACTAGGTGATCTACCCATGAAGCAGAATATCCCCCCCCCCCCACACTTAAAACTCCACAATGTCCTCATTGTGGGAAGGTGTCACAAGAAAAGGGTAGAGAACCTACAAAAACACAAACAAAAACAACTAGCAAGTAGAAATGGTGGCGACCCGAGCCCACACGGCTCCAACAGCAATATATATCCCAACACAGACATTCAAAAGGGTTGCCCACCCAAAAGAAAAAGCAAGCATGCAGCATGGATCAATATATATACACAACAAAGAATGCGGAAAGAGGTTACCTTGACGTCTTCAATTTATTAACGAACCAATCCGCGATCCAGGGAAAACAACACACTTTGGTTAGGAATAAACAAGAAAAACATAGTAAGTGTGAATGTCGCATGCATAAAAGAAAAAGAGCAAAAACAGAAAAAAAATAAACAAGACACGGGAGACTAAAAAAAAACTAAGGAAACGACAAACTATTCACAACATGTACATTGACACTAACTGACCTCAACCCCGAATCTCACTAGTTTGAGGCGGGAATTGAGGGTGAAACAACTCTCGTAACTGGTCGAACCAATGTTGAAGCAATGAATGCGAAATAATTCAAACCATGGGGACAACGAACTCAACAAAACCGACTAACCAGCACACTTTCCCTCCGAATTCCCAATAAAGCACCCCCCCACACTTCTCTAACACTAACAGTGTAAATAAAATCAATAGAGTAAAGTGGGAGCGGGGACACTTACAAATTATTGCTCGGATCCTCCCGGGGGAGGATATGGGTGATATGGAAAGTAGATGGGATAATAGCTGTTGATGTACTCCGGTGGTGCTGGGGGATGGTTCGCAATGGAGTAATGGTAATACCCCCAGTCACGCCAAGACTGGTTCTGCTGTTGAAAATACGCCTCGTGCCTCTGAAGTGTAGAATGCTGGGCACGTATCAGATCTTGTTGGGTTTCCAACAAGTTGTTTTGACGCTGGAATATCGCTCGTTGCTCTCGAAGGTCAACTCTCAATTGTAGACTTAGCTTGAGTTGTTGTTGTAGAAGAGATGAGAGAAATCCATAAGCAATAGAATAAGGGGAGAAAGATGAACATCTCAATCACCCATGCTTGAACTTCTCAACAATAGCCTTGAACTTGAATAATAACTAAAATAATAACCGAAATCAACCAATATCAATAACCTTGAACACCAAAGGGATTGGATATGACCTTGGATAAAGGAGATTCCACCACCAAAGCCTAACACCCCACCATGACCATCATAAAGGAAGAATCCACCAAATGATCAATAAAGGAATGACTAGAAACACCACCATTAATCAATGGATAAAGTAATCTAGATTTTAAGAGAAAACTTAGGGAAACCCTAACCAATGCATAAGCATATTCATAATCATCAAAAGCTGCCTGGGAAAATGTCCTAACAAGCTATTTATACTAAACCAGAAATTAAATAAAAACATAGCAAAAATGACGAAAATTCGCGTCCGTCCAGAAGAGTGGCTCGGGCGAGCTGGCCTCGATCGCTGGCTTGTCGCTGGCGGTTGGTCGCGGGCGCGACGAGCTGGCTCGGCGAGCGATATCTTGCTCGGGCGAGCAGGCCATCTGGTCGCGTGTTGTGCTCGACTAAGACCTGGCAGAAGCGCTGCTCGGGCGAGCCAAAGGGTGGCTCGGTCGAGCAGTCTCACTGGGTCGCGACACCCTGCTGTAAGACGCTAAGTCCACGCACGACGACATCCGGCAGGAGCTTGGCTCGGGCGAGCAGGCTTTCTGATGCCATGTCCGTGCCTTGAGTTTATTGTTCCCGGGTTTTAAACACTCGCACCCCGATACCTTCTATTCTCTAGTTCTCGAGACGGCCCGGTCCAGTCCCGAGGCCTCCGGGGTTGGTGTTGTGAGAGGGCCCGTCCTAAGGAGCCCCGGGGCCCATCCATTGGATGGCCGAGACTAGCCTCCCAACTCCAAAAGTGATCAGAAATTGTAACTCAAGGTTCGAGTTGGTCGAATCGGCTCGCTTGGCAGAGATCTCTAGGGGAGAGAGTGGAACCCGGCCCTCTTCATCCTCCCCTTCTTTGAAAAGAGTTGTCCACAACTCTTGGGGGTTCAAAATTAACGGGTATCCATGCAGACCCAAGAGCAAGTATTCCAACAGCCAAAGTAGAGTGACACTCAGCAACCCGTCCTTCTAAAAAATGTAGCAATTCCGGTGGAAAGGAGGGGCCAAGTCGACATCACGAAGGACCCGAACATGGCTAGCACCCATCAACTTGTTGAAAGCAACAAGGAATTCATCATATGAGAGCTCGGGTTCAAGGCTAACTGAAATAACCTTTTCCTCGTTCAATCTCGATGTGGAAGTAATGGAACTCGGGTGAGTAGTCATGGATGTGGACTCATGCAGCTCAACTCCATGGTGAGGCTCGGGAGCGATTGAGCATGGCTCAACACTGGGAGACTCTATGCGGCGCTCGGTAGGAGTTGTGGGCAAGGGTGAGGGACAAGGGAGGGAGGTTGGAAATTTTTGTGGAGCTAAGGATCGCTCAACCTTACTAAGCTTGCATCCCGGTAAGGACAAAGCTATGGATCTCTTGCCCTCACCAAGAGCACACTCACCCCGTGTTTCGCTCGATAGGAGGTTCCTCAATTCACTTCCCACCCAGGTTTTGCTTTTGTGGGTTAATGGTGGTTTCAAAGGCATGGGAAAGACACGGTGTAGGAAACATCAAACAAGGGCCATAAAAGCATCAACATGGCCTCGGGGTAGTGAAAGCATCAAGAGTGTAAGGAACAAAGACGGATTCGACATCCCAATAGACTTCTCGAACAACCAATGTCGACCAAATAACATATATGACCCATTCAAAGAGTTCATGTCACTAAGACCAACATCCGAACAATATCCATTGAGGGATGACACCAATAACGAGCCCATACACATTGGTGGAACTAGAATCATAGCTCCATCAAACCCAAATTTGTCACTAGACACCAAAGGATCACCAACATTCTTAACAATCCACTTCCAGTGTAGAGAATCATCCAACTTCGACACCACATAATCATCATATAACTTATCACGCCAACAAACATCATCAAACAACCAATGTCTCCCAAAGATCATGCACGATTCAATAAAATTCATATGAGAGCCTATGGTTACCTTGTTCTTCTCATGGTGAAGAATTTGAGTGCCCACGGGCGGAGAGAAATGGGAGTCATCACCATGGTTGCTTAAGTCCTCGATTAGTGGCAATGATAAAACTAAAGGAGTCTCTTCTTGAGCCCTTTCAACAATGCTGGAAGGGACTCCAAAAGTAGTCATACCATGAGAGATGATGGAGTTAACTCTATTGTTGCTAGGCTCAACAATTGATGGATGTGAGACGAATGAAGGTGCTTCTTCTTGGGGTTCTTCAACAAGGGTGAGAGGAAGGGCAAGATCGACGTTCTCAACCACCTCTTGGCTAGGAACTTCAACAATAGCTTCAGAAGCCTCACAAGGTTCAACGGAAGCTCCTGCCAGGCAAGGAATCGACCTTTGCTTGCTTAACCTCTTCTACCATGTCACTTGCATGCTCTTCCACACCAAAGGATTCTTCAATCCAAGTTTCAACCATAGCCATTGTCGGACATTGCAAGGCATCATGTCCCACACGTCTACATTTGACACATTTTTGGGACGTAAAGGCCGTTAGTGGGGAACAGTGGAATGGATTTTCCCGGGAGGAATCCTCTCTTCTTCTTTGCCCATCAAGTGATGAAATGAGTTCATGGTCTCGCTTGTAAGTACTAGGCAAGAATCGTCGATTCATTAATCGCTTTAGCTTTGTCCATGAGGTGACTTTTGCTCGACCCTCCTTAGCTCTTTGTGCCTTGACATTCTCAAACCAAAAGGATGCAACCTTGGTGAGTTTCAATCTCGCAATCTTGAAGGCTTGTTCATTACTATAATCCCCAGCTTCAAAATACCTATCCAAGATTTGGACCTATTCAAGATAATCTTCGGGGTCGGTGTTGCCATTGAATTCCGGAATTTTGATCTTGGTATCATAGAATTCATCCCATGGGGGTTTCTCAACCGCTTCTCATCGATGATGGCGTCGTAGTGAGCCTCTATCATCGTCACTCGACTCGTAAGAGGGAGGAGGACGGTTAGGGCTTTGTGCGCGCCTCGAACGTTCAACTCGAGGTGGAACCGGACGCTCTTGGACGAGGTTGTCCAACCGTACCATGATGGCATTAAGAGTGCGATCGATGGAGGTGAATCGTTCGCCATGGGTGGCAAGTCGGTTCTCGAGAGCCCGATGTCGAGGGCTACCCCGGTGGCTTGATTCCTCTCGATCGGAATCATCGTGACCATCCATATCGAGGGAAAGGTATGGGACGGATTGTGTTTGGGATATTTTGTGGGCATTTTATCGAACACCTTGTGTGCACAACTTTCCAACTCTTCCTCAAAGCTCCAATATGCATCAAAATCAACAAACACAATAGAAATAACAATTTCTCCAACACACTTGGAGTCACAAAGGTTGGGGAACACCAATATTTCAATCAAAATACCAAATTCCAACAATAGAGAACAAACTAGCAAGAACAATGGAAAACTCAAGCTAGATGAATAACCTTGTGCTCTGATACCAAATGGAGCGTGGCGCGATGGGAGATATTGTAGACTTAGCTTGAGTT
This sequence comes from Portulaca oleracea, assembly GCA_029582165.1. Lineage (NCBI taxonomy): Eukaryota > Viridiplantae > Streptophyta > Magnoliopsida > Caryophyllales > Portulacaceae > Portulaca > Portulaca oleracea. The sequence continues at coordinate 10,249,237 of CM055891.1, read as the reverse complement.
GTTGTTGTAGAAGAGATGAGAGAAATCCATAAGCAATAGAATAAGGGGAGAAAGATGAACATCTCAATCACCCATGCTTGAACTTCTCAACAATAGCCTTGAACTTGAATAATAACAAGAATAATAACCAAAATCAACCAATATCAATAACCTTGAACACCAAAGGGATTGGATATGACCTTGGATAAAGGAGATTCCACCACCAAAGCCTAACACCCAACCATGACCATCATAAAGGAAGAATCCACCAAATGATCAATAAAGGAATGACTAGAAACACCACCATTAATCAATGGATAAAGTAATCTAGATTTTGAGAGAAAACTTAGGGAAACCCTAACCAATGCATAAGCATATTCATAATCATCAAAAGCTGCCTGGGAAAAAGTCCTAACAAGCTATTTATACTAAACCAGAAATTAAATAAAAACAGAGCAAAAATGACGAAAATTCACGTCCGTCCAGAAGAGTGGCTCGGGCGAGCAGATGGGTGGCTCGGGCGAGCTGGCCCTCTGACTGCCTTGGCTTGTCGCTGGCCAGGTTGGGTCGCGGGCGCGACAGAACGCTTGTTCGGGCGAGCCAATATCTTGCTCGGGCGAGCAGGCCATCTGGTCGCGTGTTGTGCTCGACTAAGACCTGGCAGAAGCGCTGCTCGGGCGAGCCAAAGGGTGGCTCGGTCGAGCAGTCTCACTGGGTCGCGACACCCTTCTGTAAGACGCCATGTCCACGCACGACGACATCCGGCAGGAGCTTGGCTCGGGCGAGCAAGCTTTCTGATGCCATGTCCGTGCCTTGAGTTTATTGTTCCCGGGTTTTAAACACTCGCACCCCGATACCTTCTATTCTCTAGTTCTCGAGACGGCCCGGTCCAGTCCCGAGGCCTCCGGGGTTGGTGTTGTGAGCGGGCCCCCCTAAGGATCCCCGGGGCCCATCCATTGGATGGCCGAGACTAGCCTCCCAACTCCAAAAGTGATCGGAAATTGTAACTCAAGGTTCGAGTTGGTCGAAGCGGCTCGCTTGGAAGAGATCTCTAGGGGAGAGAGTGGAACCCGACCCTCTTCAGAAGTGTAGAATGCTGGGCACGTATCAGATCTTGTTGGGTTTCCAACAAGTTGTTTTGACGCTGGAGTATCGCTCGTTGCTCTCGAAGGTCAACTCTCAATTGTTCGAATTGAGAGTTGAGATGCTCAAATGAAGCTTCCCACGGGTGACTTTGAATTCCACTAGCTTCACCACGGCCGGCATATTCCTCTTCTTCCTCCTCATTTTCGTCTTCTTCCCCTCCTTCCTCAATGTCCTCCTCTTCTTCTCCAATGTTCTCCTCTTCTTCCTCACCACTGGACCCATTCGGACCACCAACCTTGCGGTCACTAGGAACTTGACCACAAGACCAGTTGCGTTTCTTCGTGATATCCAACCACTCCTCGGCATGGTCCGGATCTAAAAGAATCATCGTGTTGTTGTCGTGTCCATGGCAATAGATCGTGGCAGTTGGGTGCTTGGTGTGGATGTTCATTTTCTGCAACCGCACCTTGTCGATAGGATCCGGATCATAGCGTGGTTTCCACTTCTTCAAATAATTCCCAAAACCTTCCTGAACTAGGAAGTGGCAAATGATGTGCCCCATCCCGATAGAAGTGGGTTGGGGTTCCGTGCTAATCTCCCGGAGACAGTGTAAAATGCAAGATCCGGTGTTGACCCGCTTACCCCTTATGGCATTGTAAATCACAAAAAGATCATCCTTGCGAACCTTGGGGCGTCCGTCATCTCTCCCAAACACCGAACTAGTCACAACTCTATGGAAGATTCGAACAACTAGGTTGTAGAAGTCACGCCCCTTAGAGTTTCGGGGGCAATGATATCGGGGATATTCGCCCCTCATACCAAGGTTCATTCTCCTCCAACAGGTTAAGTCCATCATGGCCTGCTGCTCATCAAAATTCGCGCATCGCTCATAGAGTTTCCCATCCTCAGGCAACCCCAACTGTCGGCAAAAACGCTTCAAGTTGCATGACTTGTCTTTATTGGCGACCTGGTATTCAAAATACGCATCTTTCGTGCCATCATTGTGAACCTTCAAGGAGCTTAAAAACTCGAGGACGGGTTGATGCACAACCGACTCGTCCATCATAATGAATACCTCCCTGCCAAGAACACCAATGAGGTAATTGAAGCTCGGCTTGCAATGGATGGCTTCAATTATCACCGCATCATAAATATCCGGTGCACATATTTTCCGTGCTTGGAACGTTTCATACAGTCGTTTATGCTCTTCATCCCGGAAAGTCACATCCGCATCTGGTTCACACCGAATTAGTGTGGGCGTTTGTGCTTTGTAACGATCCTTTGTGAATGAGGATGGTCCCGGTTGCGAAGAAGAAGCTTCCTCGACTCGTGAACGCTTGTTCCTTCCACTCATGATGAACAAAAGCAAGACTTGGCAAGAATTTTGCAAATAGCAGTGCCTAAATTCAAAGGTAACCTAAAAAGAATCGACACAAGCAACAAACACGTGAGTTTGAAAAGCTTATGCACAAAAATCACAAGGAATTACCTCAGATCGGAGCACTTGGACGTGTAATCACCGAGGAGGACAACTTTTGCTTGTCAAAATGAACCAAACACACAGCATATACAAAAAGAACGCACAAAAAAGCATAGAGACAGCTTACTAACTCAGCTCATAATGTAAGTGTGTGTGAAAATCAACCAAACTCTTAGCAAAAACAGAATGTGCGTGCTGGAACAGATGAGAAACAGCAGCTAAACACACCAAAGCCAAGCAATTGCACAGTATGTACACAAAAAATGTCAAAAACAGCTCAAAGTGTGGGTGTGTGTGTGTGAATTGACGAGAATCTCACTGTGTTGCTAGTGTGCGTGTGTTGTAACAAATGAAAGACAGCAACCAATCACACAAACACTAAGCAAGGCAAACAGCAAACAGCAAACACAAACACGAATCTAACTCAGCAAACAACAAGGCAGAATGTGCGTAAAAAAAAATGACAAATTCGAACCCAACTCAGCAGGACATGATGAACAGACCAAATGCAAATGATAGGGGAAGGGATTTCGCACAATTAAGACAAGACATACCTCACTTAGATGTGTATACAAATTAGTCGAACAATGTAGCACAGCTGGACGAACTCTGGGCAGAAATTGAATCCCCAGCAGCAGACTTCGCACAGCAGGAGAAGAATTAGGGTTTAGATCGAGAAATGGAGAAGAAGGGGGAATCGAATTGAGGGATGGAATGGGTGTGAGTGAGAGTTTTGTCGCAGGTGTAGGTGTTTAGAGAGGGAGAGTGTCGAAGGAGTGAGGAAAGAAATGAGAAAAGTGGAAGAAAATCGGGACTTTTAGGCCGAAAATATTCGCTGACAGTGTCAGGTCGCGGGCGCGACGTACTGGAGCGGCTGGGCATGCTGGGCGATGCAGCGCGTGACCGTAGGCACGGTCCTTCTACCGCAGCTGCGGTCTCTCCCTGGACGATGCTGCTATTGCTGTCGCTGCTGTATAGCGGGCGCTACGACTAAGGTAGCGCCTGCTACCTGCTGCTGCTGTCGACTCTTTCAACAATCAACTCCAATTCCTAAAAATTAACACACTTCAGCACTCAATTTTTTTCAAACTTTCTCAATTTCAATATAAGATTTTCCAACTATCAAACTCCCTTCAATGCTCAAATATTTTCAAAACTTCACTCACTCACACATTCTTCCTTCACTCCAACTTCAACTTTTATTTATTTTTCAACTCCAACTCTTTTTTCTATTTTTTTCTTTCAATTTTTCACATCATTTTCCTCTCTTTCTTTTTTTTTTTCTTTTTATACCCTTTTCTTTCTAAACCTAGAACTAATACCTCAATTACAAAAGAAAGAAATAAAGAAAAACTAAAAAGACTAGAAAAAATAGAAAAACCTAAAGAAAGCTAAAAAGAAAAATTAAAGAAAAGAAAAGGGAATAAAATTAGAAAAATGCAAAAACTAAAAATGGAAATAAGAACTCAAGAATTATGGGGTGCCTCCCATAGAGCGATTGCTTAAGGTTCTTAGTTCGACCTAAATACCTACTTTATTCTTGGAATCCTCGGGACACAAACCAAAAACATCATCAATCTTTTCCCCCAGTTTCTCCTCCTCTTTTCCCCATGATTCTCAAGGAGGTTCATGAGTGTCACGGGACACTCTTCCGGTAGCCTAATCATCCGCCTAGGATATCCGGGTAGCATTTCCTTTGGCTTTCTCCACCAACGTTTCCTTCTTCTCTTCCAACACCTCCTACCATTTTTAGACAACCTTAAGTTGAGTCGTCCCTCTGTTCGTTTGGTTGACCATGAGCGGGGAAGAGGTGATGATGTCTTCGATTTCTTCCAATGTCGCTTCCTCCTCCTTTTCCAACACCTCCTCATCACCTCCGCAAATAGAACAAGAGTCTCCTCCGATGGTTTAATTTGGTGATGGGGATGAAGAAGTAACTTAGGCCTTTCCTCAAGTGGTTCTCCAAGATTCGGACACTTGGGAACAATCTTCTCGATCTCTATGTCCTCAATATAAACTTCATCCAATGAGATCTCCCTTCTTAATGGAACAATCTTGAGAGAATCCTCACGAGATGTATCTTCAATAGCCTCGGGTTCGGAACATAAGGCTTTGGAATGATCGTTTTCATGCCCATCGTCGGGTTCCACTTCAAGAATATAAACTTCCTCTTTATGCTCATGAACAATCGTGATCACTGAATTGACTTCAACACAAGGTGGCTTGAAAAAGGGTGTCTCAGTAGGGACATTAAACTTTGATTCAATATGTCCTTCATCAATCAAGTGTTGAATCAACCAATCTGGAAGAGGAATTTGCATTTGGTGGGAATCAAATCGCTCTTCGGAGCATTCATGGATATTTCCTCCCAAAATCTCTTCTCTTTGTTGTTCTTCCTCCTTTTCCTCATCCAATACCCTCTCTTCTTCAACCTTAGCTTCCTCAACTACAACTCTCTCCTCAACGTTCATCTCCATCTCATTCTCTACTTTTTCCTCCAAAACACTATCCTCTACCCAAGAAAACTCATCAACCTCTTCCCCACTCCCTAGATTGACAGAATTTACTTGTACCATTGGAGTCGGTGAAGGTTGGGTGGCTTGAGAAATTTGGGTTTCAAGGTCTCTAAGGCGAGCACCTTCACTTTCTTGATTAGCCACAATTTGTTGCAACAACTTTTCAGTCATAGAATCTTGGGATGGTTGAGAAAATTGAGGTTGTGAGGTGGGTTGAGGCGAAAACTCTTCTTGAAAGCATGCATGCTGGTCATAGACTTGAGAAACAGGATCAAATGTAGGATTGGCAAATGTAGTATAACCAGGAACATAATCCTCATTAGAATGGGAATAAAGTTGGTTGGAATAAACGACATTCACATGTCCAACTTGACGATACTCCACACATCGATGCTCGACATATGGGGCGGAAATGGATGCAATGGCTTGCATACCTCGGGCTAAGTTCAACTGGTTGGAAACTCCATCATTCACCATCTTCTTTTGTAAATCAAGGACGGTAGCCATTAGAAGCTTGATAGTGGGGTTGTGTTCCAAAGAATCATCCCCATTTCCTGAATTTTGGCCACCTCCCCAACTAGGCATACTCTGAGACAGCTCATGAAGCAAAATATTGGCTTCCTCCGCAGTCTTCTTTAGGAACATCCCTCCAGACGCAATATCAATAAATTCTCTAAAAGGACCACGGAGCCCATGATAGAAATGTTGAAGCAACATCCAATCCGGTAAATTATGATGAGGGCATTGTCGTTGAAGACTCTTTAACCTCCCCCAAGCGTCAAAAAGACTTTCTCCCGGCCCTTGCTTGAAACTTAGAATTTCTGCTCGAAGTCGGTGTGTCTTCTCCGCCGGAAAGAAACGGTGAAGAAAATCTCCTTTGAGTGCCTCCCATGAAGAATAAAAACCAGGTGGACATGTTTGTAGCCATATCTTTGCTTTCCCCCCAAGAGTGAGAGGAAAGAACTTCAACTTCAAAAATTCTGATGATATCTTTGGAATGTGCATAAAGCTAATCCGGTCTTCGAATTTATCAATATGAGCAATGAGACTTTCAGCAGGATCGTCCCCATGAAACGGGTTTCTTTCGAAGACTTCAAGTAAGCGCGACTTAAACTTGAACACAGCATCAGGTGGTAATGGTGGTAACGTGATCGGGTTGCCTCCCGTACTCGAAGATGGAACGGCATATGATAGAAGAGTACGGGGTGAGTCAGCTTGGACTTCACCCATTGGACTCGAGGCCTCCTACGACGCTCGATAGAACATTAGGGCGTACCTACATGCACCAACAAGAACCAATAGAAGCATCAAATTCATTGGGATTAGCACAAACTAATTTCTAGTGTGAAAGCAACTTAAACAACCGAAAACCAAGCAACTAAAACTAGGGGCCCTGGCTCCCCGGCAACGGCGCCATTTTGTGTAAAGTGGTTTGTAGGACCTCGGTATTGTCGTTCTCTCTCAGGGAGCTGGCGGCCTTGGTCATAGGAACTAGGTCAATGGTCGGGTCGAGATTGCTAAGGTAAGGATATCGGTTTGAAAAGGGTGACAACGCAACAAAGAAACCTAAGGTCGGTCAAGGAATGGAAAATGGGCTTCGGAGGCTTTTCGAGATGCAAACGGGGATGAGGAAATGGGTTTTGCAACAAGGGAATAACAAGAAGGGAGAACCAAGTGGCAATTCTGTTAGAAAATACCCACCGGCTTCCTCTTTCGAGGATAGTCTGGATTAACTTCCCCAAACTCCATCGACAGACCCGGAGGGTTAATGAAACGGAATTTCCTAGTTAGCTTCTATTCACTTCCATGAATAGAGTACTAACTATCCCAATTCCCAACTTCCAACACAAGTGTTGGATGTATTCGGGAGCTTTCGAACCCAAATACATCCCACTTGAGGGAAGGAAAGGAGTGGGAAATTGATTTCCCAACCAATTACTCACTAATATTGCTAACCCAAACCTAATCACCCATTCACACCCTTAATTACCCCCTAACCCATAGGGTTTCTAGCCACTAATCATGATAAAAACTAAGCTAACAACATCCAACCCAAACCTAAACATGATTTCTAACATCTAACAACCATAAACAAGCAAGAACAATGAGATAGCAAGTGAAACAATTAAGAACAAGCAAAGTATTTAGCAAGGTAATTAATAAAAGAGTAAAGGGAAGAGAATACTTGTCAAAATGCTGTAGATGAACAATAGAAAGCAATAAAAGGATGATCCAACAATCTTTCAATTGATTGAATACCTAAATCTTCAATAACATACACAAATCTCCAAAACCTTAGATTAATCTTTCACTAATCTCCCTGTAAAATCCACTAATTACAAGCTGAAATAATGTCTAAGTCTAACCATAGTCGAGTCTCCTCTAAGTCGAATTCTCCAAAATCGCAGCAAAAGAGTCTATTTATACATGGGGTAAAAATGCCCAAAACGCAGTACCAAGGCCAAGAGTCGCAGCTCGTGAGAGGGTCGCGGGCGACCAACCCCGTCGCGCGACGAGCGAAAACTCACGGGCGATTCTTCTCTTCGAGGCGTCGTGGCTACGGTGTCCAAAGACCGTGGGCACTGTCTTTCCCTGTCGTCCTGATCCCAGCACATTCCCACCGTGGCTACGGTGGCCATGACCGTGGCCACGGTCACTCTCGGCTCCATTGCATTCTCGGCATAGCGGGTGCTACGCCATTCGTGGCGGGGGCTACGCTCCGGCTTCCCTTCCCTTTGTTCTTCCTTCTTTCCGAGGCATGTAACGCTCGATCCGAAGGTTGTAGCATGCATTACTTCACTAATCGGCACCAAAGGTCGGGAGTGTGGTCCCGGGTCGACTCCGTCTCGGTTTTCGGTCCGGCTCGGTTCGGGAAAATCGCCAAGAATGCTATAAAAAGGCTCGTTTTGCTACGTTTTTGGTGAAAACTCCAAAATCTACAAAATAATAAAAAACACATTAAAAGCTATGAAATTAAACCACGAAACGAGTTAAAAGCTTAAGGATTTAGGCGGTATATAGACACAAATCTGGTCTAAGCAGTTACTGAGGCCGGGTAACAGGCGACAGCGCATGTATGCGCTAAGATTATGCCCTAGGCGGGTTATAATTTTTTTTTCTTTTTTTTTGCTAGCCGTTGAAGAAAGGCTTGAATCATGGGATATGAAAAATAACGACTTTGTGATTGCTTCTGGCCGATTTGCTTCATTTTGATCCTTGATGTAGGTGTATAAATACCTTACTCTTGTGTATGTAATCATCACCCATCTTCTTCTCTTGCATTCTCCGTCTAAAAGTCTCCAAAAGTCATAAAAATCCTCTTGTCATGGCTTTCGAGAAGAAGCTTGCCACTTGGATGAGCACTTTGTCCAAAGACGAGAAGAAGAAGCTCGGGAGATATAGCCTGACGAAATTGCTAAGTCTCCGACAAGCGAGAGTTAACCATGACTTCATCCGAGCGGCGAGCGCCTTTTGGGATCCGAAGATGCACATTTTCCGATTTTCCTTGAAGGAGCTATGCCTACTTCCTGAAGAGTGGTCGTCCATTCTCAGGACGAATCTTTTTGCGCGGCCGACATTGCGTCCAACGGTTGCCGATAACACCAAACAACACAAGGAATTGTTATGCCTTCCGAACCGAGTCATAGGAAGCGCATTATTCGGCGATAAGGTACATTTCCAAACCATTGTCGAATTCTTTCAATCGCCTGACACATTGGAATATGGTCCCGTGATACGAGTACGAGCACTCGTATTATGCCTTCTTGGAGAATTCTGCTTTTATCATGGTGGTCGAAGAACTGGGCCGGCGGGCCTAATTCAGATCGTGGAAGACATGGCTCGAGGTTTTAATCCGGTTCCATTGATGCTAGCGGAAACCATGGTGGGTTTGGATGATTTGGATCCAGAATTCGAGCTTCGTGGGAGCCCCCTACTTCTTCTGGTACACTTCTACTCTTATTTTTTTCAAAGAAAACGCTTACTGCCTGCATACCCTAGGCGGGTTAAGAGTTTTTTTTTCTTTTTTTCCGTTAGTTTGGGAATAATTGGTATGCAATTGTAACCCGTGCTAACTGAATTGGGCAGATTTGCCTGATGGCGCATTTGGGCCTTATCAAGATCCCACGTAACCCTTCGACGCTTGCAAATTATTGTCAAAGGAAGCGTCAATATACCGAGCTCCGATCGGTAACTGAATGGGTTGCCTTTCTGAAAGAACCCCGTGACATCTCGTGGTGGATCGAGTGGTGGCACGTTCCCGAATATGTGACCTGTGACTATCGCAACGCTTATGTGTGTATTGCCGGCCTTACACATATGACCTTCTATTTCTCGGAGCGGGTATTGCGACAAATGGGCCGCCAACAGATCATCCCCGAACGACTATGTGAAGCCCCCAAGCGGCTGAAGCTTCGTAGCTCGGTGATAGAGTCTTGGTTGAAGTATTGGGCAAGAAGGCCGACCCTCAAGGCTCCATCCAAGGCACATATATCAGAGATGGCTGACGCTGAATATCACGGATGGTTAATTGCGGCCATTGAGTCTCGCCGTGCTGGAGAAGCACTAAGAAGTCGGGCATCCATGAAGGACAGACTGGGTCCTCGTTCTACAATCAAGGATCTTCTTGGTGCGAGGATGACGGCAAAGGACCGGCTTGGTCCGAGAGTGGTGACGCGAAAGTCATATAGGCGAGCCTATAAGCCCAAAAACAAAGAGACGGACCCAAACGAGTCTAAAGACATGGAGATTGACCATGAGACTACTGCCGACGCAGAGAAGATGAAACAAGACTAGAAGATGGATGGGAGCGAAGGAACTGAACTGCTTTGCTAGAATAAACTTTTATTTAATTACACCTTTTTGAATTTTCTTATTTACAAGCAGTGTACTCGCATTTTGATTATTAATAAAAGAAGAAGTATTGTATACAATTATTGTGTCCTTGCAACTTTATCTTTCCTTCTTTTATGAGCATAAATCGAATATTAACCAAGTGTCTGAAAATTGGTTTTTCGGTTGCTTGGCTATATTAAGCATAATATCTCTTAAGCTGATCCAAATTTGTTGGCTGAATCACATCTTCTCCATCCACAGTGGCAAGCCGAGCTGCTCCTCCTAGTAAAATCTCCTTAACCATGTAAGGACCTTTCTAATTAGGTGCAAATTTTCCCCTTGGGTCTTGTATTGGTGCCCTCATCTCCTTAAGCAGCCTTCTTGAAGCGAACGACTTTTCACCTTTTTATTAAAGGCGCGAGTGATCCTATTCTGGTACACTTGAACATTATGTAATGCTCATAATCGCCATTCATCCATCAACATTAACTCCTCGAACCTTGCCCTAGCCCATTCTGCTTCTGGCAATTGGCTTTCTGCCACTATTCGTAATGGCGGGATCGCTAACTCGATCGGCAGGACTGCTTCCATCTCATACACTAATGAATAGGGTGTTGCTCCTGTGGCTGTTCGAATTGATGTTCGGTGTCCCCATAAGGCAAATGCTAATTTGTCAGGCCAATCCTTGTAAGTGACAACCATCTTCTTAATGATTCCTGCCATCGTTTTATTGGCCGCTTCTACAGCTCCATTGGTTTGGGGTCGGTAAGGTGAAGACCGATGATGCTGAATTTTGTAATTGGTGATCAAAACTTCTACTTCCTTTCGAAAATGACTCCCATTATTGCTGATGATCTCATGAGGTACTCCATATCGGCATATAATGTTCTGAAGGATGAATTTGGCCATGTGCTTAGATGTGAGCTTGGCAAAGGAGGCTGCCTCTACCCACTTAGTGAAGTAATCAATAGCGACCAAAATGTATTCATGTTCTCCTGTTCCGGTTGGGTATATTTTGCCAATGATGTCAATACCCCATACCGAGAATGGCCACGGAGAGGTCAGTGTTGTCAGATATGAAGGAGGTTGATGTTGTAGATTGGCATATTCCTGACATTTGTGACATTTCCGAACAAAATTCAAGCAATCTGCTTCCATAGTGGTCCAGTAGTAACCAGCTCTTTGAATCTTCTTTGCTAGCATGCGACCATTCATATGAGGCCCACACTCTCCTCCGTGTATAGTAGTCATGACTTCATTTGCACTTTTGGCATCGATACACAAGAAATTGATGCCTGTAGGTGACTTCTTATATAAACGATATTGGATCAAGCAGTATTGTGCTGCTAAAGCCCTGATCGCTCGTTGTCCTCTAGCGTCGAACTCAGCTGGATATTCTCCTTTCTGAAGGAAATTGTATATGTCAAGAAACCATTCATCAGTCTCATCATCTTGTGTTTCCATGGTACAGACATATGCGGGTTCAGACTGTCGCTCTACAATTACTGGTAGCTCGAGTGTGCCCAATGGGATTGATATCATCGAAGACAACTTGGCCAAAAGATCAACCAGTTCATTGTGATCCCTAGAAAGGTATTGAAAACTGATCTTCTCAAATTGGTCAGCCAATCCTAAAAGCTTCTCAAATTGGGCTAAGAGGCACTAACTTCGAACTTTCCATGCATTCTTAGCCTGGTTAATGATGAGGCTAGAGTCTCCAAAGACATTTATGTGGAGTATTCCTAAAGCCAAGGCAGCTTGAAGACCTTTGATACATGCTTCATAGTCCGCTGCATTGTTAGTGGCATCAAAATCCAATTTTATAGATACATGGACATGTGCATTTTCTGGAGATATTAACAGTACTCCTATTCCACCACCCATTTGATTAGAAGCTCCATCAAAATACATCTCCCAAGTAACTTCATCAGTTACGAACACGTCTTCGTTTGGGAATTCCAAGTGAGTGCTTGGAGGTTCCTGAGATGGCGATGCAGCCAGAAAATCTGAAACAACCCGCCCTTTAATTGATTTCTGAGGTAAGTATTGAAGATTGAACTCAGAAAGCATGACTACCCATCGAACAATGCGGTTGTTAATGGTTGGTTGCTCCATGATGAATTTTATGTGATTGTTCTCAGATATTATATACATTGTGTGTGAGAGCATGTAGTGCCTTAACTTCTTGGTGACCCAAACTAATACGAGAGCCATTTTCTCTATGTCTGCATATCGACTTTCGTAGTCTAGGAACTTCTTGCTCAAGTAGTAGATGGCGCTCTCTTGACTTTTTACCTTTTGAACTTCAATGCCCCGCTGGCTGACCACGTAGCCTAGTAGCTTCCCAGAGGTAACACCGAAGGTGCACTTTGCTGGGTTGAGACGCATCTTGTATTTGCGAAGTCGCAGAAAGAACTTTCGGAGGTTAGGAATATGACCTTCCCTTGTCTTGGATTTAACAATCATGTCCTCAACATAGACTTCTACTTCGACGTGCATCATGTCATGAAGTAGGGTATTGGCGGTCTGCTGGTATGTTGCCCCAGTATTTTTGAGACCGAAAGGCATGACAACGTAACATTACGTTCCCCATGGTGTAGTAAAGGAGGTCTTTTCCATATCCTCTTCTGCCATCTTTATTTGGTTGTAACCAGCATATCCATCCATGAAAGATAGGAGCTCATGTCCGCAAGTGTTATCCACTAATACATCGATATGAGGTAGAGGGAAACTATCCTTGGGACTAGCCTTGTTAAGGTCTCGAAAATCCACACACATGCGCAACTTCCCATCTTTCTTGGGTACCGGGACAATGTTAGCAATCCATTCAGGGTATTGGACTGCTTTGATAAACTTAGCGTTAAGCTGCTTAATCAACTCTTCTTCAATTTTCTTAGCCCATTCAGGTTTGATCCTCCTGGCCTTTTGTCGCACTGGTTTTGCATCGGGGAGTAAAGGTATGGTGTCCTCCGTGATTTCCCTGTCAATTCCCGACATGTCCTCGTAAGACCATGCGAATACATCCACAAACTCCTGGAGAAGCTCTGTAAATGCCACCCGTTCTTCTACTGTGAGTGAACTACCCAACTTCAACTCCCGAGGTTGTTCTTCTGTGCCCACATTTATGGTGATGGTGTCTTCCAACACCGCCATCTTATGCTCATGTTCATTAGAAAATTCTTTTAAGGGTTCATTAAATTCCAGATTATTTTTAGCGCTGCAGTTCAGGGAAGAGGGGAAAGAAGAATCAGAGTAAGCAGAAAGGTTCATTTTATTGAATGCAGAAATGAGTACATCGCCAGCAGACTCGAGACCAGACTCACTTGACTCTAGACTCTTAAGACCAGATCCTATGTCTATAGGAACAGACTCTCCTACAGATAAAACTAAGTTATTCTTCTCAGCATCGACCCATGAGACCGCCTTGAATTCTTCTTCTTCATTGATCATGAGACTTGGATCAAAGCTTAGGTTGGATAATGCAGCAATAACAGCGTCATCTTCAAGTTCTTCCTTAGCAGCTTCTTGTCCGAACAGCATGCCAAATATGTTGCTTCCAGCAAGATGAGTCCATTCCAATGGTGGCTGTTTGTCCCGAGCGGGGATAAAAGCAGTAGCCATATTAATGGCGCAGTCATTTAAAACTTCTAGCTCAACAACTTGAACTCCCTTTTTCTTCAGGTAGTAAGGTTCAGGGAACCCATAGTAAGGGAAGTCATCACCTTCCCTAACGAACTGCCCATTTAGAGTGAGGGGATAGGGCTTCATTTGGAACAAGGTAGGTGGATTGTCCATCCTCTTTTGTTCAGCCATGGCTACCTTAGCGAGCTTAACTTCCTTTTCAGTTGGCTTATACCCTAAGCCAAATCTTCCCTTCTGCTTAAATGTCTTGAACACGGGAGGAATCTTGTTTTTCAGGTTCCTTCCTAGTGACATTCCAGGGAAGTGTCCTTGTTTCCTGAGTATTGCATGCACTTTGGGGTTTGAGTAGGAATCGAAATCAAAGGAAGCTTTATCCTGGCTCAAAGTTGCGACAAGCTCAAAGTTGTGAAGCTCTTCGTCCATAGAACTATGTTCTACCTCAAGGGTTACTTGCTTGGGAGTGAAAACAGCATTGATGGATTCTCCCGAGATGGCGATGACTTGTCCTTGAACCAACATCTTCACCTTCTGGTGTAAGGTGGATGCTATGGCATTGCACTCATGAAGCCAAGGCCTCCCTAGCAACAGATTGAAGGAGGTTGGAATGTCCATCACTACGAATTCCACATTCCGAGTAATGCTGCCTGTAGTGATGGGCAATATTATGGAACCAACCGACTTCCGAGGGGAATTGTCATATGCCCTAAGCTGTACACCGTTTTGAGCCAAGTGTTGTTGTTGGACTCCCAATTTCTGTGCCGTCCTTCAAGGGCATACATTCCTAGCTGAGCCATTGTCGACCAAAACTAGAGGGATAGTCTTATTGGAACATTGCACTGTGAGGTATAATGCTTTGTTGTGGGATGCCCCTCCTTGAGGCAAATCTTCAATCCCAAAGGTGATAGCCTCTTGCTGAGTAGTCACATGGGCAACTAAAGATTCAGGAGTTGTCGTGGGAGATACTGTTAATGCAGTAAGAGCATCCATCATCTTCTGTTTGTGTGCCTACGAGGTACAAATTAGTTGCCAGATGGTAACTTCAGCTTTGCTCTTCATGAGTTGTGTAAGGAGAGGATCTTCAGGCGGGACATGATTGTCGGTGGTAACCATTGGTGTAGGACTAGAAACAGCCACTGGGGTGGTGGTGTTCCTTTTGTTGAGGCGGCTTGATCGAGTGAGAAATGCTACATCATCTGATGTTGGCTCATCCGACTCCATCCATTCTGTCTTGGAGTATTCATGTTGCTCATCATCATCACTATCCCAAATACCATGAATGGATAAGTCTTCTTGAAAACCGAGCACCTTGGGGATGGGCTGACCCGTTTCAACAATCAAAGTGGAAGGATCAAAGCTACAAACTTCCTGAAAGATTGCATTGGTGTGCTCAGGCATAGGGTTATTTTGATTGTTAGGCTTTTGAGCACCTTTTGGCATGGACAGTGTCCCATCCCTTATCATGTCCTCTATTTTGTTCTTGAGAGACCAACATTTCTCAGTATCATGTCCTCGGCAACGATGGTACCGACAGAATTGATCCAAGTTCTTTCCTTTTGTGGCTAATTCCTCCCTTGGCAAAGGTAGGGCCAAAAAACCCTTCTTGACCAATCGATCAAGAGCTTGTGAGTAAGAGACATCCAATGGTGTGTAAGTCTCATACTTTGGTGTGAAAGTCCCCTTGCGTTGGATAGAGTTAGTTTCCATGATCTTAGGAGGGTGGCTAGACGCACTAGTGGCCCTCCTGTTGGAACTAAACCCCTTCCATCCAGGCGAAGTGGTCTTATCATTATGCATCGCCTCTAATTGGACACAGATATCTTTCAAATAGTCAAAGTCTTTGATGACATGGTATCCCAAGTGCTTGGATAAGCTGCTTTTTAGCCCTTGCTAGAAAGTAGACAGCTGTAGGCGAAGAGGGATTGTCTCATTGATGTGAGACAACTTGGTATGCCATCGCTCAAAGTAATCTAGGAAGGATTCGTCGTCTCGTTGCTTCATGGTGGTCAAGTCATCCACCGTAGCCTGCTTCCTCTAGATACGACTGTAGTGATTGATGAAGGCTTTGAACAGTTCATTCCAGTCAGCCTTGGTTCGAGGTGGTAAAGCATGATACCACACCTTGGCTTCGCCATCTAGAGTGGATGGGAAAACAGTAGAGTATAAGCTGGCGTCAATTCGGTTTAGTGGTGCTAGCCTCATGAACTCTTCAATGTGATGAATTGGATTCTCAGAGGGTTTGAACCTGATGTTTGGTACCTCAACTTTATCAGCAACCTTCAGAATTGGTTGAACAGGTAACGACACTTCCAAATATTTGTCAGCAAACGCTAGTACAATGCTCATTGCTTTGGTAAGGCTTTCTAATTTTTGTTCGAGGGCCTTAACAGCAGGATCTTTCATCAGTTTAGATGCCTTAGGAGTAGCGACCTTGGTTTTGGATATCCCAATTCTTCCAGAATCTGAAGATGTCTTGATGATTTCCGGCTCGGACTCATATCCCTGTATTTCTTCGTCGTCTTCCTCATCATTCAACCCCAGTTTGGTATTGATCTTAGTAATGGCTTGCAGTATGCCATTCATCACTTGTTGCTGCTCATTTAGCCTCTTGCCCACTTTCTGCTCTTGCTCTAAAGTATTGGCAAATACCAGACCTTGCATTTTGGTGTAGAGTTCATCCAAATGCTTCGTGATGTTGGCTTCGGTGCTCTGGACTGGGATCTCTTGGAATTGCTCTCCAGACATGATGCTGTCACTAGTGGCAGACGGATCGTAGCGAGGATTTGGAACCAAACGACCTGTTCGTGGATCTCGAATGCGGGCTTGGAGTCGATCACCAATGATGCCTGCATGGAAATTCAAAATTAGGACACTCGATGACATTCTCCGACACGTTCTACCCGAGGTATGCATGACCTAGATGACCTATATGATCCTTGACACATGTATGCTGACACCGCGGACTCACCCACTTTTTGGGAGTGTATGACCTAACTCTATATGGGCCTAAAAGCATAACACTATAAAGGGCAGAATAAAGTCAACATAGCGAGCGGGTCATAAGTTGGCAGACTATAGTCAGTGTTTCTCAATTCGGATGGGCCCAATCCACTGGCCGACCGTTTTAAGGAGAATCCGTAACTTGGCCCAACAACTCAGACAGCTCAAACCTTATTGGCTATTATGCGGACTAGAATAATGTTCAACAAGACCGACAACCCACTCTTTTTTTTCCTTTTTTTTTTTTACTTCGGGAAAAAATGGATATTGTAAAGGACTGGATAAAGTCAACAATAAGCGAGCGCAATTAATTTATGAGCTTTAATTGACAAATCCAATATGGTTGGGCCTAGCAACGGGCCGACCATAAATATGATGGATTTATTAATTACATCGATAAATTAATTTACTCAAGCCTAGTGACTATTATGCAGTCTAAGACGCTATCCATTAATTTTGTTAGACTTTTAATTAATTTTTTTGGGACCTTTGTTAAGAGAATTTCATAAAGGGCCATATAATATTATCAAAAGTGAGTCAATTTTTATTTATCAATTAAGATAATTAACTTTCAAACATAAATCGGCCCTTCCACTTGGGCTAACCATAATGTCTTTGAGTTAGTTATATTAATTAATAAATAATCCTTTTCTCAACCCAATGAATTTTATATGGACTAGAACAAAACCTCCAAACTAGGGTCGACTCTTTACAAAAGACAAGAAAAGGGGAGGGATACACATAGCACATAGCATACACATGGAAGGGTATCCTAATCCAAGGTTCTAAATTCAGGGATTTTATGGCTGGGTATATAGCCTACCGCATGCCTTCGCCCCGGTTCTGCATACCATAAGGAAATCAGTTAGGGTATTTCTCAAAGAATTTCAAGGAAGTTCTCGGAGTGTGACATCGGGAGAGGAGCGACCAAATGCTTAGAGATGTAGAGTTCATCCCCATAGTAGTGGCATCCCGCTCTCAAGGGAAATCCTAGGTAACTTAAACCGTCCCCTTTGTGCTAACGTGTCAAAAGACACGATTAGTGGCCCGGTATGCAATGGATGCCTAAAAGAATAATAAAAACGCGAAATAAATTAACTTCTCCCTTTCACACTTTCAAATCAACTTGATTTTTTCAAGTTTTACCCTCTTTTTAAAGTTTTAGTCCCCAGTGAAGTCGCCAATCTGTAGGACCCCGGAAAAAGGCGACCCTTTTTCCGCGATGCGCTACTTTTGTGATCGGGAGCCGACTAAGGTTTCTTAACCCTTAAATAAGGATATTTTTATTTTTGAAATTCATTTTCAGGGTGATGAAACTTTATTTATTTACAAACTCATTTTTTTATTATTTTAAATTATCCGTAATTACACAAATTAATTTAACAATAATTTAATCCCAGTCCAATTAACAAACCAGGGCCCAAGAAGCGAGCGGAGCACCAAAATTCGCCAAAGCCCGCCTAGGGTTTGACAAATTCTGGGCCGATCCTCCTGCTTCCAGGCCCATGGAGATAAATGGTGGAAATTATTCAAACCCTCCAAGGTTTTGATAATTTCTGGCCATTTTCCCCTCGGACCAAACCCATTTTTGAGCCAAAAATCAAATTATTTTCTCAAATTAATTTTGTGTAATAAACTGAATACTTTAAAATAATTTAAACGAATATATAAAATTGTCTAAAGAGTCGCCAGCCGAGTTAAGGAAACCGACAAACCCTAAAATAAAAGAAAGACTCCGGTCTACAAACCTGATTTATAGGTTCGGGGGTAAGGTTACGAATTCGAGAGTTAGAAGAACTCTCGAATCCGCCTGTTATGAAAACAGACCTTACTAAAATCAACATTGAGAAGAAAGAGAGCGGGGAGAAGTTTGATTAATTTAGCGGAATTATTATTCAAGTCATGCAATATAAAACAAATGCGGTTTTACTTTACAAAATATGTACAAGCACAGAATTAAATAAAAGATTACATGATTAAATACAATAATTTAAACAAAAGAATCGAACCTTGCTTTGGTTGTAACGGCGATGAAATCAATCCCTTGAGTTGCCTCTTGATTTGAAACCCGGATTAGAAAATGTGGATGGCTTATGAAAAGTGTAGTGTGGATGGTTGTATGAAGAATGTGATTATGTGATTATGGAGATGAAGAGACTTTGAGATAATGAGAGAAAATGAGAGTAGAATAGATGATAGTTGTTGATGATTGTTGATGAAATGAAGGTGGAATGGAGGGGGTATTTATTATAGGTGGAGGAGTGAGTGTTTTGGAGGGAAATGGTGGGGAGCATACACCACAAATCAAGCCATTGAAGATCAAAGCCTAGGCGGGGTATATGGGGTGAAGGGGAAAAGTCAACCACGTGGGCAAAAATCAGGGGATTGCAATTGCATGCATGCAGAAATTTTTGGCGCCAAAATCACCAAAGCCTAGGCGGGGTATAACAATTTCGTCACACGGATCACTGACCTGGCATAAAACAACGTCGCGTGTAAACTCAATCAAACCCTAGGCGGGGTTTGATAATTTCTGGGCCGGATCAAACCCTAGGCGGGTTTTATACGTTCTGGGCCGAGGCGCGCGCCTGGCCTGCTTCTTCTGTGTAGGCTGATGAATAAAAATAAAACCCCTTTGGGTTTTAACAATTATTCCGGCTTGATTTATTTTCTTTGGGCTTCGTTTGTTGCTCTTTTGAGCCCGTCGACCCGTTTCACTTTGGCCCATCCGTCTCGTATATTTTTGATCAGTCGGGTTTATACCGGTTCAAATTCCGGTGTCTACAGTATTATAGACCTCGTCTCGGTTGCTTCGCCTCACCAAAAGGTATCCCCAAGTACGCAATATCTTTTAGATCATTATGTGAGTAATGTCAATTGTTCTCCTTCGCATAAAAATTATTTGACAAGAATTATGAAGGTCGATTAGCCTAGATTTTTCCTTAAAACCGCCAAAGATAGTAGGTGGCGAGATGTTATGGCTGAAGAAGTACAAGCTTTACACAAAACTGGTACTTGGGATATTGTTGATCTTCCAGCTTGAAAGAAACCGATTGCATGTAAATGGGTCTAGCGAGTCAAATACAATGCAGATGGATCCATTTAAAGATACAAGGCTAGACTAGTCATTCGCGGAGATCTTCAGGAATAAGGTATCGATTACAATGAAACTTTTGCACTAGTTGTTAAGATGACAAGTGTTCGATGTTTTCTTTTTGTTGTTATCGCTAAAGGCTGGGATCTAAACCAATTAGTTGTGAACAACACCTTTTTACAAGGTGATCTTAATGAAGAGTTGTACATGAAATTACTGCCAGGTTATATAGCCTCTACACAAAATAAAGTTTGCAGACTAAGAAAGTCACTTTATGAATTAAAGCAAGTGTCTAGACAGTGGTTTGCGAAGCTGTCCTCTAACCTCTATGAGTACAGATTTATGAAATCCTATGTCGAATATTCCTTATTCATGTATCAAAAGGAAGGAGTTTTTATGGCACTTCTTATCTACATTGATGACATTATTCTTGCTACTGACAATGTTTAAGAATGCCAAAAGTTCAACACTTATTTGGATGAGTGCTTTAGCATTAAGGACCTTAGCCCTCTAAAGATTTCTTGGGTATTGAGGTAGCCCGAGGACAACAATATCTCTTTCTTTGTCAGTGTAAGTATGCTTTGGAGATAGTGGATGAATGCGGCCTCCTAGGTGCCAAATTAAACCTGTGACCTTTCCTATGGAGTAGAATCATAAGCTTGCCCTTGCTCAAGGAAAGGTTCTACAAGATACAACCTCATATAGAAGACTTGTAGGAAGATTAATCTATTTGACTATAACCAAGCCAAACCTTACATATTCAATTCATATCCTTTCTCACTTCATGGTAAATCTAAAGGAAGAACATATGGAAGCAGCAAAGAGAGTGGTTCGCTACATTAAAGGTTGACTTGGACAATGAAAACTTTTACCAAAGGAATCAAACATGCAACAAGTCGCCTGCTGTGACTCAGATTGGGGAGCCTGCCCAACTACAAGAAGATCTCTCACAGGGTAGTTCATTACTTTAGGAGGAGCCCCTGTGTTGTGGAGGACCAAAAAGCAAACTACTGTATCTCGGTCGTCTGCAGAAGCAGAATATAGGTCAATGGCAGTTGCTACTTGTGAGCTGATTTGGCTAAAGTCTTTCTTGGCTGCCTCAGGTTTTTCGCCCACACAACCCATGAAATTATTTTGTGACAATCAAGTAGCCCTCCATATTGCTACTAATCCAGTCTATCATGAGCGAACTAAACACATAGAGATTGATTGTCATTTTGTACGGGAGAAACTTGAAGATGGACAACTTCTTCTATTCAAGATAAACACTAATTTCAAGAAAGCTCTTGGCAGAGACTAGTTTTGTATTGGATTTCCAAGTTGGGCATTGTCAAACCTCATTCTCCAACTTGAGGGGGAGTATTAGAGTTCTTTTATGTTTATACTGGCAATCTTTTTTTAATTACAATGGGAATCTAAGTCCTTCAATGTATTTTAATAGGAGTCTTCTTTTTATCGCATTAGAGTTCTTTTGTGTTTACGCTAGGAGTCCTTTTCTAATTGTAAAAGGAATCTAGGTCTTTAAATTATATTTTATTAGGAGTCTTCTTTTTAGCCTATTAACACTAATCGCCAATGTATAAATAAGATTTCTTTCACATCTTCTCAATGACAATAAATTAGAGAGTAATTTATTTTCTCCAATATCTCTTTCTTCTAATTATTTTTCTTCAGTGTGCCAAAGTAAGATTAGATGGCATAAGGTATAGGAACAAAGCAAGAAGTTGGGACCATAGTGGGGCAAGAAGAGAGAACCTGAAACAAATATGGGTTTGGAAGATAATGCATAAGGAAGTCGCTATCCCTACTACAAGAAATATGACTTTTACCAACATGGTACTATCTGTTGGTATAATTGAATTTTATGTTGGTAATAACTTTTATCAAACAATATTTATCTATCACAAAACTGTTGGTAAAAAGTTCATTGGTCAAGGTAACACCAACAACTATATGCATCTTATGGTGTTGTTTGGTAACACCTATATGTTAGTACTCCATACATGTTGGACCCGACTGTTTAACATGAACCTAGGGGTTAGAGCACGGTCGTATTGGTATGAGGAATCGGGGTTCCAACCTAAGAATCTCACGAGAGCACTCACCAACTAGGCGTGGGGGTTGATGTTTGCGATGATTAAACTGCTATCCTAAGGTCGACAAAGGAAAAGTATAATAGAAATGTAAGGGCTCGGGGGTAGTATCAGACCTCCTAACGAAGGACTAAACACGGAAATTGTGGTTTCATGGGAGATTCATGATTCATGTTCAATAATCAAGAGTAAGGATTGTGTGCATGCCAAGCTAGCACCGACTTCCCCCGCCAGGGCGTAAAGCCGATATTCGCTTCCTATGCACGAGCTAGCATCTATCCCCCCCACCCTCGCCAGGGCGATGAATCAATGTTGTACTTTCCAAAGTCTATCATCACTCCTGTGCATGATAGGCTTCATAGTATGAAACCAATCCTAAGTAATCTATTCCAATTCTCTCTTGCTAAAGCAAGAAACTGGAATCGACTAAACCACCCTAGAGTTCTAAAAGCGATGGTTGAAAGGATCTATAACCTCCCAGCCTACGACATCCTTCACCCATCGCATGGAAATCTAAGGCGGAACACTAAGCATCTCACTAATCACCCTAATCCCACTAATTCATGCCTAATCATCCATTAGGGGCCCTAATTAACCGCTAACCCTAAGGGAACTAGCAACTCATGATTAACACTAACACTACTTCAATCATCAAACCACTACTTAACATGAATCTAGTAAAACAATGGAGAAAACAAATAACGACACTAATTAAACTAATTAAAAACATAAACAAGATAATCAAAGAAGCAATTAACTAATTGGAAAGTCAGAGAAGAAGAGGAACTTATTGAAATTTGTAATTGATTCAAGGCTTCAATGTAGAAAGAACAAGAATGAAAGATTCAATTACAAAACATGAACCCTAATCTAATTAAAAGGAGTTTAAACTGATCTAAGAACTAATCTAAGGACTAATCCCTCTAACTATAACCTAGATTATGGAATGAAAGGCTGGAATGAATGCCCTTGAAATAATCTAGGTTTAAAATATATATAGTTGGGGCAAAATTGGCCAAAACACATCTGTGTTGGCGGACATTGAATTCCGTAGATCAGAGGGGGTCATGGCCGTGAGGTAGGTGTTATCCAAAACCCAGTATTTTTACCTTTCTGAGGTGTCATGAGTCGTGAGGTGGGTGGTCATGGGCTGTGAGGTGGGCGGTCACGGCCGTGACACCCCTATTGTCCGAAACGCAGATCTTGTTTTAGCCATATCTTCCTCGTCTAACGTCCAATTGACTTGATTCTTGACTTTTTGGAAAGCTCTAAGAGCCTAGTATCCATTGACCTAAACTTCCAAGTCATAGCATATGTGTGGAAAATATGGTGACTAAAAGAGTGGACATATGTCGACTTTCGCTCACTTCTTGCCATCGTATCCATAATTATTTCATCTCAACTCGGAATGGACATTATGTTATATCATCGAAAAGCCCTTAAATGAGGAAGGAAGGAATGGATGTGAAGTAGGTAGTTCATAGCAATGATCCTCATCTATCCTTGAATTAATTCCAATTTTGCCTCTTTTTGCGCATTTTCCCTCCATTTGCATATTAATGGTGAAGAAACCTAAAAGAGAAGAAAAGTAACCTGTCTCAGCATTCCTTAATATGATTCTGAAGATTGGTTGTGATGGCTCTCACTTTCAGAGAATTAAGCTTTCAAGCCTACATTGAAATAGTTTGTTCTTTCATGTATCCTTTAGGGGGTTGACTTCTTACATTGAAAAGGGTCTTTCGACCGCTAATTATAAAAAAAAAAAAAAAAACTATTATAGTTATTCATGAAACCGAGGAAAATGTCAAGGGAATGAGATGCATTAGGCTCAAAACCAAGCTTCCCTGTCGGACTCGACCCATTAAGACAAGCCTAAACATCGAATGTGTTTGGGTCGGGTCTGGGTCCTTAAAATTTGGTAGGCCCATGCCCGGATTTGGGCATAGGAGCATGGATCGGCTCGCGGACCCATCAAAATTTAAACAACAAATAATTATTTTTTAAAAAAAAAATGAGGACAAGATGTTCGGTTGTAATTTTTGTGGTTTTATAACTAAGGATTGTCGATCTCACGGATGGGTGGTGAGGCTTGATTAAGGTAATCGGTTTGTGTAAAGGGGTTTTTCTCGATGCGAAAAACGATAAATTATGTAAATGAAAGCATTAAACTAATCTAGACATGATAATAATAAATAAAGCAATTAAAGGAAAGCAATAAAGAAAGCACTTAAGGATGAAAGCGATTAAAAAGCATGAATGAAGACAATGAATGAACGACGAAATTGGGAATGAGGAATTATACCTTCGATGACTAATCTTCAATAAACCTTCAATCTACACTTGAATTTCCCCCGAACAAACAAGAAATTGTGGTTTGGATTACCAAGAATCCCCCAAATTCTCACTAGTAAGTAGAATTGGAGTTCCTTGACCCTCCTCCCCACTAAAAATGGAGTTGATTGTGGCTAACACTATAAAGCTTGGAAAACAAGTCAACAATGGCGATTATAGAGAGAGAGAGAGAGAGAGAGAGAGAGAGAAGAGAGAGAAAGCTTGTAAAACTTCAATGGAAACTTGCTTGAATTGAGAAAGCTTGAGAAAGTTTGAATACAAATGCTAGAAATCAATGAAAGCTTGAAGAACAATGAAGAACAATTGAAAACTTGAAGAACAATTAAGAGAGATTAAAGCAAATAAAGGAAAGCAATTAAATCTAATTCTACTCCTAAACTACCTAGGCTAATTCATCATTTAGATTAATACAAGTGGGTATTTTATAGAAGAAGGAAAAATACAACCCAAAACCCTAGGACAAATCGCAGCACGCGCATCTGCAGACAGAGTTGCTCGGGCGAGCCACCCTCTGACTCGGGCGAGCCAGCGTTCTGGCTGGTGTTTTTGTTGCCCAGAAGCCTGGCTCGGGCGAGCCAGCGTTCTGGGCAGTTTTTCCTTGCCGACTTCAAACGCGCATAACTTCTTCATCCGAACTCCGTTTTAGGCCCGTAAGATATCGATGGAAAGCTCTCGGTGTGTACTTTAAGCTCCCAAAATTTCAGAGCTATCGGAGTTGTAACGAAGGAGTTATGACCCCAAAGGGTGAAGGCACACGTATTTCAAACCTTTAAGTTTGTACCGTTCCCCTGTTTTGCGCCAATCTTGATATGGAATTTCCGACTTCGGTTTCGCCTCGGCTCTCGGCTCAGGTTGACTTGGTTTAACTCGGATCTCGGCTTGGGTTGACTTGGTTTGACTCGGGAAATAGCTCGGGATTCCCTAAAAACCTTCAATTAAGCCCAAACTTCTTCTAACTCCTTATTTTCTTACAAAACACCAAATCATTATATCTAATATATAAATAGGGGTTAAAACAAGCAAATATACCCTATAAAAGAGAAGAAATTCGGCTCGAAACGAGGCCGGACACCACTCCAATACAAGGGTTTGCTCGCCCCGAGCAAACTAAAAACGAAGAAAAGGACTAAAAAGAAAAACTAAAAACCCTAACTCACTTTCGCAGGAATCGCGGATGCATTTAGCATATGTATCAAGCCCTTTAAACCCCCCGGTAGCCCGGGTGGACGAGGTAGGTCTCGTGAGGGTTTATAGCAACTATACCCACAAAAGCCACGAGAAAAGAAAAAGGGGAAAGAAAAAGAAATGAAAACCGAAAAACGAAACAAAGCAAAAGCAAAGAAGATATTCCCGTCCCCAATCATGCACCTAGTTCCCAAACCCGCCTCAACAATCAAATGGAAGAAGCAAGTATAAACAAATTAAGACATGAAGGTTGGAAAACTGCCAATCATTGAGATTTTGAACCAAAACACTTCCTGATGAGCAAAACACCTCGTGCATATGTGCAAGTGGGCTCTAATCGGTCTTTCCTATCCTAAACCAGACAATCAGAGTTGTTCTCATGCTCAAGCTCGGGATTATCTATCCTACTTCACTCTTGGTTTTTCTTTCAACCTCTCTTTTCTTTCTTTTTCTTACACCACTCTTTTCTTTCTTTTTCTTCTCTTTTTTTTACTTTTCTCTTTCTTACCATTCTTTTGCTCAACTCTTTTTTTCCTTTTTCTTGCTTCGCTCTTTTATTTCTTTTTCAAAACCTACGCTCTTTTCTTTACACTCAATCAGTTTTGTGTCTTTTAGAGCGTTTGTGTCGGGTTTTGCGGGATTTAAGCACCGGCCTTCGCAAAGGGTTACCCTCCCTGCTGGGTTTCTCCATACGTGAGTCATTGCACTTAAGGGGCATAGGGTGCCGATCCACCCAAACCAACCCAGGACGGTAGGCCCGACAATATTTATTTAATGCATTAATTAAGAGCTTAAGCAATTGAACAACTAAAACCGTCTAACTTAGGTAAGAAGACACAGTCAAAGCGTGTAAGATTTGAGGATTCCGCTTTCCCATTCCATGTAGAGGTCTAATAGAGATAAGTCATGGCAAAAATCCTTCCTTAAGGCCCATCATTATTCATACCGGCCGCTTCTAACTGATTGAATAAGTCGATTAGACAACTATCTACACAACTGTGAACGGAAATATCTTGAAAAAGAAAAACAACTTTTGGGGTTTTCACAACATTTCTCCCCTTTTTGTTTTCACACACAAAATATTTTTAGATTTTTGGACACAAACTAAGAAAAACAAAAACAAAAGACTCAAAAACTAGGTGATCTACCCATGACAAATGGAAAAGACCACCCCCCTCCCCCACTCCAACACAAGACATCACAATGTCTCCATTATGAGAAGGGTGTCTCAAGTAAGGTAGAAAACCAAGAAAAACATATATACAAACACTTATCACATAAAAAGCGGTGGCGACCCGAGCCCACACGGCTCCAACAACAATATATATCCAACATTCACACTCAAGGGGTTCGCCACCCAAAAAGAAAATCAAGCATGCATCATGAATTATCGATATATTCACATAAAGAGAGGGTGGAAAGAGGTTACCTCAGAATTTTCAATAAAAAGCACTCAATCCACGATCCAAGGAACATCACACCAAGGTTAGAAATAGACAAGAAAAGCATACTATGAGTGATGGTTCACATGCAAGATCAAAAGGAAAAACAAATTATACAAGACACTAAGGACTAATGAACTAAGAAAACAAACTAAAATATTTACAAAACGACTCTTTTTTTTTCTTTTGTTAGACTCGAATACCGGAATACATACTACCCTCCCACTCCAACACAAAGAGGTTGTCGTGTCCTCAAAATGGAAACAGAAGTAGGTAAGTAAGCACCCCAAAATAAAAGAAAATGACACACATAAAAAGAAAATAAAAGAAGAAAAGAAAGACCAACTCACTAATTATATAAGAAGGGTGAGGAAGGATATTACCTCAAAGACATCTTATCAAGAAATTCACTCCTTCTCACCTCAAGATATCGGGCATCATGTCAGAACCATTCAACGCCCGGAGTAACAAATCATGCATCCTCTCATGCATCTCATAATGGTGGTGGTAAGAGCACACTCGCATTAGCACATAAACAAACATTAGTGCCCTTAACACTTTATCAAATGCTTTAGAAAAGTCATAGAACTGATGAAATTCATGAATACACAAGACTTTTGTAGGCACGGTGAAAGAAGACATGACAAATGGATCCTCCCATTGACTCGTAAATGGAGATTGGGTATACAAATCAACGGAAGGAGGCAATACAACACATTTCTGAACATGCTCATTCGAAGACTTGGATGCAAACAATGGTTCAAACTCAATTTCCATGCAATTTTCATCAATCACAAATTCCAAATCACCACTCTCATCCAAATAATCATCACAATCATCAATAGGTGATAAGGAAAACAGGGGGTTAGACCACATCATAACACTCCCAACATCACACACAAGCACATCTTCATCTTCATCAATATCAGACTCACTAGAAGAACTATCATCAAAAGACAAAGGTGCATCATCCAAAGCAACATCAAAAGTGAAAGTGGAAGGTTCAGGGTCATAACTCATAGTGAATGACTCATAAAGCATGTCATCATTAAAAGCATCATTGTCAACAACCAAGTTCAAACAATCATGATCATTCCCCAAAGAATTATGTTCATCATCACAAGTATGCACATAAATAGGCTCACATACAAGGGTAGCTAATGCCTCACTAATGCAATGATCCTCAATGAGAGTGAACAAATCGGTATCAAGCACACATTCAATCACAACAGATTCAATTTCACCCTCAACAAGATCATGCTCAGCTATATCATGGCATTCACTAAACTCAATCTTTTCTTCACATAAAGGCATGGACAAGGGTGTGGACAATAGTTCATCATCTAGCATGTTTTCAACTAATTCTACATCATCACACACAGAATCATCTTGTTCCTCATGCTCACAAGGTGGGGCTAGAGCTAAGGAATTACTAAGTAGTCAAAGGCATGGTCGGTTATAATAGTCATCATCCTCATCATACACAGCAGAATCAACATGCATCTCAGGACTCAAAGACGATGAATGACCTATTTCAACATTCGAGTCAACCATTTGTGAAGAAGAAGTTACTACCCTTTGATTACTCTCATGGACAAATTCACGCATATACTCATTCATGTTCGCACATAATTTTTCTACTTCTGCCTTGAAGGAAACCACTATAGCTTGCAGACAAAAAATTGAACTATGATACGGCGAATCACACAAGGAGCACACGGAAGGAGACTCAACATCGACACTTTGGGAAAGATCATAACAGTTTTCCACATATCCCCCATCATAAGATTGATCATCAACATACATGGGATATTCACATGATTGTTCAGTTTCGGTCCCAAAGGGTGGTGCATAAGGAGGTTTGAAGCTAGGACTAACATTTTGTTGTTCAAACTCATAGGAATCCCTAGACAACCATTCAAGTAACTCCCATGCTTTTTCTTCACCTAAACAAGAAAACCCGTAATAATCTAAAAGGTTTCGGGTCTCATAATTCACACCCTCACTAACAATTCCCAAAAGAGATAATGTATCATAAAAGATACCATATAATTCACATTGAACACGGTAGTCATGCAATCTAGCAAAATACCTCCAAAATATTTCATGCTCAAATTGAGGGAATTGAGGACTATCCATAACTCTCTTTCTTTTTCTTTTTTTCTAATTTTCTTTTTTTTCTTTTTTTTTCACTTTTTTCGATATTCAATTTTTTTCGCTACATTTTTCTAGCATAATCGAGAAAGCAATAAACTATGTACACACAAACCAATAGCCTAATCTACCAAATAACGCTATCCTCGGCAACGACGCCATTGTTCGGTTGTAATTTTTGTGGTTTTATAAGTAAGGATTGTGGATCTCAGGGATGGGTGTGAGGCTTGATTAAGGTAATCGGTTTGTGTAAAGGGGTTTTTCTCGATGCAGAAAACGATAAATTATGTAAATGAAAGCATTAAACTAATCTAGACATGATAATAATAAATAAAGCAATTAAAGGAAAGCAATAAAGAAAGCACTTAAGGATGAAAGCGATTAAAAAGCATGAATGAAGACAATGAATGAACGACGAAATTGGGAATGAGGAATTATACCTTCGATGACTAATCTTCAATAAACCTTCAATCTACACTTGAATTTCCCCCGAACAAACAAGAAATTGTGGTTTGGATTACCAAGAATCCCCCACATTGTCACTAGTAAGTACAATTGGAGTTCCTTGACCCTCCTCCCCACTAAAAATGGAGTTGATTGTGGCTAACACTATAAAGCTTGGAAAACAAGCCAACAATGGCAATTATAGAGAGAGAGAGAGAGAGAGAGAGAGAGAGAGAGAGAGAGAGAAAGCTTGTAAAACTTCAATGGAAACTTGCTTGAATTGAGAAAGCTTGAGAAAGTTTGAATACAAATGCTAGAAATCAATGAAAGCTTGAAGAACAATGAAGAACAATTGAAAACTTGAAGAACAATTAAGAGAGATTAAAGCAAATAAAGGAAAGCAATTAAATCTAATTCTACTCCTAAACTACCTAGGCTAATTCATCATTTAGATTAATACAAGTGAGTATTTATAGAAGAAGGAAAAATACAACCCAAAACCCTAGGAGAAATCGCAGCACGCGCGTCTGCAGACAGAGTGGCTCGGGCGAGCCACCCTCTGGCTCGGGCGAGCCAGCGTTCTGGCTGGTGTTTTTGTTGCCCCAGAAGCCTGGCTCGGGCGAGCCAGTAGATGGCTCCGGCGAGCCAGCGTTCTGGGCAGTTTTTCCCTGCCGACTTCAAGCGCGCATAACTTCTTCATCCGAACTCCGTTTCAGGCCCGTAAGATATCGATGGAAAGCTCTCGGTGTGTACTTTAAGCTCCCAAAATTTCAGAGCTATCGGAGTTGTAACGAAGGAGTTATGATTCAAAGGGTGAAGGCACACGTATTTCAAACCTTTAAGTTTGTACCGTTCCCCTGTTTTGCACCAATCTTGATATGGATTTTCCGACTTCGGTTTCGCCTCGGCTCTCGGCTCGGGTTGACTTGGTTTGACTCGGATCTCGGCTTGGGTTGACTTGGTTTGACTCGGGAAATAGCTCGGGATTCCCTAAAAACCTTCAATTAAGCCCAAACTTCTTCTAACTCCTTATTTTCCTACAAAACACCAAATCATTATATCTAATATATAAATAGGGGTTAAAACAAGCAAATATACCCTATAAAGGAGAAGAAATTCGGCTCGAAACGAGGCCGAACACAAGAGCTATTGTGATTTGTGATTGAATAAGGATGAACTTTGTGTGTTTACATTTTTACAATTTAACTTGTGTATTTGTATTCATATAGACTTTCGTA
The DNA here is from genome assembly GCA_029582165.1 of Portulaca oleracea. Lineage (NCBI taxonomy): Eukaryota > Viridiplantae > Streptophyta > Magnoliopsida > Caryophyllales > Portulacaceae > Portulaca > Portulaca oleracea. Next base: position 10,218,702 of record CM055891.1, on the reverse strand, counting down.
ATGTTTTTACGTCGATATCTTGATGGCTTTTGTAATGTTTTTTTTTAAAAGTTAGACTTTGCTGGTAACCGCGTACTTTCAATTAGATTTTTTAATGGGTTAAAAACAGGTGTACGTATTTTGACAGATAGTTGTTATTAATAGGTGTGCAAGTACAAAAATAACCTGAAAATTGATAAATCAAGTAAACAAGTATATAAGAGAGTTGGACCCATTAAGGACTCGCTAAGGACCAGTGGACCCGCACACCTACTAGGTCTGGGACTGAGTTTTAGGGACTTGTCAGATCTTGTATCGGATTTAGGTTTAAAAACATTTTTCGGGTCTAGGTCCGGGTCCAGGTCCAGCTAGACTCAATCCAGACCTGACCCATTTCCATTCCTAATACTCCATACTGCTTTGACAATAGATATTGGAACTGATGGTAAAAATGCTTTTACTAAGAAAATAAATTGTTGGTGTTACAATTTTGGTGCCACAGTTATCGGTTATACCATCCGGAACGGTGAATTTGAGAGTGAGATGGCCCTGACATGGCGTGAGCGAAGACGAGGAAGACAGTGCAACGGCGAGGACGAGATTCTTGGCATTTTTTTCCTTTTTTTGTTTCTATTGCAGTGTATTTAAATGATTAAATGTGGGGTCTACACATTTTTTTAAATATGAAGACTCTAACTCTAACTCTCTTGGTTGGCCATATTGCTTCCACCTCATTCATTGAGTATAACTCATGCTCACCATTGCGGGTGCTCTATTAGTCCCCATGTATTTGTTGGTAATAGTATTCTGAACAAGCACACATCTGTTGGTAATAATAGTCTACACATGCACACATTTGTTGGTAATAATCACATAGCCAAATCTTGTATTTATTAATACTTACATTTTTGTCACGACCTGGTAGTAGTGATGTCTCTTTCAATATATCCCTGTATTATCAAATATTTGTACTTATATAAATACTTGCTTCACCTAAAAGAAGAACAAACCTAAAATTAAGAGTCATTTAAAAATTCACATATCATAGAGTATCAAATACATTGTTGTAAAGCTAACAAGAATGTACTCCGTATGATTTGATTTGTTAAAGAAAACTTGATAATAACTTGTTTGCAACTGGTACTTATATAACTAAAAACACACTTCTCAATGTAATTTGTCCTTATATATAACTCATATAATATCATCCCTTGATCTTCAACGTTGTTATCAAGGTTGTTGCAACATTCATCATCATTTCGACCATTAATATCTTCAAATTCAAGTTCATTTTTTTACTTTCAACTACATCATCCTCAAGTGTTGAAGAAGTGTTGGGTTAAATGTGTGGAGCCCAAATTATTATTTTGGTGTAATGAATTTCGAAAAGTCAAAATTGTGCTTCATGGTCAAGTTTCATATAATATTGAAGATTCCTCCAAGATTGTGTTCATTTAGGAAAGATATTATATAAAGTGGAAAATATTATATTTGTTACCAAATTATGCTAGGGCAACCACATGGAAATAAAATATTGCTTTGGAATATAATATCCAATTATTAGGAAACACATGGTTTTTGGAAGATTAATATTATTATTAGCCCTAGTACTATATTGTAGTCTTGTACTATAAATAGAGTATTGTGTTTAGGCTTTATGGGAGTGCAATTGAGAATGTTTCATCTTATACCACAAGAGATTGATCTCCCCTGAGGGAGTTGTGTGAGACCCATATGTGAGTGCTGAGTTCTCATGTTGTAACTCTAGGGAGGTTGTGAGAGATTGTGGAGGTATGGGAATCTCTGATCAACACTTGTAATCCTCTTATAGTGCATCATTCGTGGTTTTTTCCTGCTTTCAGATTTTCCAAGTTAATTCCTTATCTTGAATCTTTATGTATTTTTGCCCTTCTGCTACAATGCCTTGAGAATTCTAACAAGAAGGTCATCCGACAATCCCTACAATAAAATTTATGACAAAAATAAGTTAATGCAACTAATACAAAATAAGAGAAAGAGAGAGAGAGAGAGAGAGAGAGAGAGAGAGAGAGAATCAATCGAAGAAACTTTTGCAACTTCTCCTTTGTTGTTTGACAACAATATGAGAGCATGATGCATTTCCAATACTATAAATGATACAAGTTACATGCTTGCCATGTACCACCCAATAAGTTATACAAAACAAAAGCCAAGCATTATTCACCAAGTTTGAAGCATAAGAATATTGATAGTACGTACCCCGCGTTCTATAATTTCTTTCAACAAGTCAATGACTTTTCCAAGTTTCTTCTCTAGATTGTTAACTTTTTGTTGGCTCTCCTTTTGCTCTAATTTTTTTTTTTTCGCTCTTTCATTCCTCTAGGGTAGACCTTTTTGGAGTCGAAGCGAGGAACCTTCATTCCCATTGTTAAACCTCGGTTTTACCACTTTTTACCTCAATTTTTGTTGTCTTATTGAACTTATCTAAGTTGCTTAGTATAATTTCGATAGTATTTTTGCACATAGTTGCTAATTGAGACTAATTTATTTAATTTTATTATTTTTAGGCAATTCGAGTGAAATGATGTAGGAATAGAGGAAAAAGATTGGAAACAAGGAGCAAATGAAACCAAATCAGGTCGACACGGGCAGCTAAGGGTGTTCACGGTGCGGTTCGGAGCGGTTCCGGTTTCACGAAACGGTGCACCGGATGAAACGATTTTCCAATATCGTAAACCGAAACCGGAACCTAAACATCCGGTGTTTTTAAACCGGTGCACCGGATTTAACGGTTCGGTATCACCGGTTAACCGGAACCGTATTTATTTCCATCAAAATTAAAAAATCATCATTCAATCGACCCAAAAAAAAAAACTCCGGCTCGGTTTCGGTTTTTTGAAGGGCAAATACGGTAATGCACGAATACCCACACGGTGTCAATTAGCCATTATTCAATTTATTTATTTTTATAGTATATTCAAGTTGATTTTTGTGTAAATGTTTTTTTTTAAAACAAAATTTATAGATATATATACATATAATATATATATATATATATATATATATATATATACACATATATATATATATACATATATATATATATATATTCATTTATCTATTTATTTATATTAACGCTGCGGTTCTGGTTCTCCGCCGGTTTGAAAATCTCAAACCGGAACCGCCCCGTTTAGTATCCGGTCTTTCCGGTTCAGTGCACCGGAATTTTAAGACGGTTCGGTGTTACCCGTTTCCAGTTTTTTTTGGCCGGTTTCCGCATCGGTGTGGCGGTTCCGGATTTTTTGAACACCCTTATGGGCAGCTACACCAGAAGCAGTCTTTTGTTTTAAGTAGCTTTATTAATTAAAAAAGGATAGTTTTTCATTCTACGTTCTTTTCTTTTCCAGTTTTTCTCGAGGCTTGAAGGGAGATTTTCTCCCTAAACCTTTCTAGTTCTAGGTTTAGATTTCCTCTAAATTAATTATATTAGGCTATCTTTTGTTCAAGAATTCATCAATTTGGTTCTCGCATTTAATTGAAGACTAAGTTTTTTATTCCTTTCTCTTTATCTCTTTTGTGTTCATATGCTTGTTAGATTACTTTTGCTTCTTTTTAATTGCATTTTTATGTTGATTTGTTATTAGTTTGTGTTGTTGGTATGTGATTGATGTGTTTGATGGGTAATTGATCTTATTTTAGGCCTAATTTATCTAAATTCATGCTTGCAGTTAGAGGTTTTCTCATGCCCTCCATGTGTTCGATGAAATGCTCGATAGAGTGTTCATGTGTATTTGTTTGGGCAATTGATGTATGCCTGATGTATAATGGGATCAAAGATTGGATCTCGATCTATTACACATCAAGGGTGACGTGCAACCAATCTGATTACGCGACACTTCACGTGAACTAGGGCAAAAGAGAGGGTGATTCACTTGAGAAAGGAGAGGACTTTGAGAGGTTTGAATGAATTGTGAGGGATTATGGATTAAGGTTTGAGAAAGATTGAATCTTTGTGGAGTTTGAGAGAGGAAGATGGATGAAATTAGGGTAGCTATATAGTAATTGGCGTGAGGCCTTTAAGGAGGGGAGGTTTGATTTGAGAGAGATTTGAGATAAAAAAGGGAGGGACGTTTGATTTGGGAGAGATGGGAGAGTTGACGTTAACTAGGGTTTGAGAGAGAGAGGAGTTGGACGTTTAAGAGAGAGATTTTGAGAGAATTGATAGCCTTAGGGTTTATTTACTAAGATAGATAGATAAAAGTAACCATGATAGTTCAAGGGATCTATCTTGATACAGAAACACTACAAGAAAGATACCCTAGGGCTACTTGACCTTTAACCGAGTTACAGAAACACCTTCTAGGTTCAGGGTTCAAGCTCTTCCTCACCATTTGGTTTCCAAACAAAGATACAATAGAAGAGATCAATGAGGTTCTCACGAAACAGTCAAGGGGTAAGCTAAAAGCTTGATTATATTCATAATTCAAAACGGGGTGCCTTTGAAAGGCTATTTATACTAACTAAGTCCTAATGACACTGAGAATCTTAACTTGGTATGCAAGCCAAGGATTCCTTATCCTGGATGCCTATAACAACCTTCTCCTCCTTGGATTAGGACTTCTTATCCTAAGGGGAGTTGGTTATAACAATATTAATCCTAATAGGAATTGGCTTTCCTAATCCAAGATGGATTAGTTACAAAATAAACCAACCTTATCTAGGAAAATAACAAACTTGGCGCCAAAGCTAGGACACCACACACTCCTAGAACATTCTAGACTAATCTAGACTCCTAAGACTTGGTGACCAAGTTTATATATATTACTTGGCACCCTACATAGTCAGAAATGTAAAGAAAACCCTAGAAATGTAAAGAAATACATCAAAAGGCCAAAACCGTGAAATTCAAATTGAAATGGTCAAAACTGTGAACTTCAAACTGAAATGGTCATAAATGTGAAATTCACTTTGGGCTTTAATCTTGGGCCTTGGCGTGAGACAAAGCGTGACTTGGAGCCTCTTTTAGGATGTTTGGACATCCTCTTGCCATAAGGAGCACACAATATGAATGGGCCTTTGGGCCTCTATACTCAATCTTTCCCCTTTGGCTCGTTTTACCCTTTTGAAGTTGAGGTGGATCTCCCTTGTTGGGCCTGGCATGATGTCTTCTTCTCCACTTCCTTGTAATCAAATTTGGCCTTCTTTGTTATTGGACTTAACATGAAGGCCAATGATGGATTTCCATCATTCTCCATGAATCTTCAGTCTCCAAAGGCGAGCCCCAGGCTATGTGATCCTCCATCTCCTTCCATGAACCTAGGGTCCCAAAAGTGAGACCTAGGCTAGGAAGATTTATTTCAGGCGTGGGCTGAAATACATCATTCTCCCCTTGCTGGAAAAGTTTGTCCTCAAACTTGATTGGAGGAATGAGATCTTCTTATTGGTTGAGTGGGAATGGCCTCCATTATCTTCCATGAATCTAGGATCCCCAAAAGTGAAACTGAGGCTAGGTGATTTTCCCTCTGTTAAGGGACAACCCACTTGAAATAGTAAAGCTCCAATTCCAACTCCAGAAGCATCACACTTGACCTCAAACTTTTTATCAAAGCTTAGTAGGGCTAGGACAGGTGCGGTGCAGAGTTTATCCTTGATGATGTCGAGCGCTTGTTGGGCCGCTAGAGTCCATGAGAACTCCTTGAATTTTGATGGCTCAGTAATAGGAGATAGAATAGTGCTGAAATTCTTCACAAACCTCCTACAGAAAGAGGCCAAGTCGGGGAAGCTTCGATCATCATGAGTACTAGTTGGAGTAGGCCACAGTTTGATAGCTTTGACTTCTTCTTCATCAACCTTGATCACTTCAATTGAAAGAGCATAGCCAAGAGAGACTATGTTGTTGATGAAGAGGTAATAACTGGACAGATTCCAATGTAGAATAATGTGAGCTAAAGTCTTCACAATAGATTGGGGATGAAAGATATGATCTTTCAAGAATATGTTATCAAGGTAGACAACAATGCACTTACTAGTAAGGGGCTTCAAAACCTGATTCAAAAATCTCATTAAAGTATAAATAATATTAGTTAGTCCAACAGCCATGACTAATCATTCATAGAGACCTCCTTTGGTTTTGACAGTAGTATCCCTTCTTGAATTTGACTCTGGTAATACCCACTTCTTAGATCAGCCTTTGAAACAATTTGGGTACCATCTAGCTCGTCGATTAGATCTTCAATTCTGGGAAACATGTACTTGATAGGACTCTTGTTGATGCACAGACGTTGGTTCCCAACTTTCTTCGTAACCATAAGGGTAGGGATGATGCATGAACTGAGGGCCTCCCTGATCATACCCTTTTCTTGAAGATCATCAGCTTGCCTTTGAACCTCTTGAATGTCGCTAGGGTTCATGTGAGATGTTGGTTCGTTATGCACGATAGATCTAGGAACAAGATCACTTTCAAGATCGATCTCATGCTGAAAGGCAAATCCGGATGGTATCTCATCTTGGAACACAGAAGGATGTTGTTCCAGTAGAGGGGTGACGAGAGGGTGGGGGTTTTCGTGGATGGGGTTTTTAAGAGGTGGCTTTTTGTGGCTAGGGTTTGTGTTTGAGTCTAAGGGAGTGATCTCCTTATGCTCACTAAACTCAGGACGTTCAGTGGTCATAGAAGTGATGGATGGGATTTGGATCACTCTCTTGAGGTGGGGACGGTTTGGAGACTTTTAGTGGAGCTGGTTATCTTTTTGTTGTAGAGCCTAAAAGTGTAAGTATTAGCTCTTCCATTATGCGTCTTGCTCCTGTCAAATAACCATGGTCTTCCAAGCAGAATATGACAAGCATCCATAGGCAAAACGTCACACCATAGAGAATCTTTATAAAATTTGCTAATGGAAAAGCTTACCAAACACCGTTGAGTCACTTGTAAATCTTCACCCTGATTGAGCCACTGGATGGTGTAAGGCTTGGGATGTGGACTAGTTTCCAGTTGAAGTTTATCCACCATAGTAGTGGAAGCCACGTTGGTGCACCTTGCTCCATCAACGATCAAAGAACAGACCTTTCCCTTGATTGTGCAATGAGACTGAAAGATGGTCTCTCGTTGTTGTTGCTCTTCAAGGACAATCGAACTGCTGAGGACTCTCCTCATTATGAACATCTCGTGAGCCATGGAGGGGTTTCATGATTTGGGAATGAAGGGGAATGTGTTTTGGCTGTTTGGAGGAGTTTAGGGTTGCACTCTCTGAGAACCTAAGATCTGATACCAAAATTATGATGTATAATGGGATCAAAGATTGGATCTTGATCAATTACACATCAAGGGTGACGTACAACCAATCTAATTATGGGACACTTCACGTGAACTAGGGAAAAGGAGAGGGTGATTCACGTGAGAAAGGAGAGGACTTTGAGAGGTTTGAATGAATTGTGAAGGATTATGGATTAGGGTTTGACAAAGGTTGAATCTTTGTGGAGTTTGAGAGAGGGAGATGGACGAAATTAGGGTAGTTATATGGGAATTGACGTGAGGCCTTTGAGGAGGGGAGGTTTGATTTGAGAGAGATTTGAGAGAAAAGAGGGAGGGACGTTTGATTTGGGAGAGAGGGGAGAGTTGACGTTAGCTAGGGTTTGAGAGATAGGGGTTCGACGTTTCAGAGAGAGATTTTGAGAGAATTGATAACCTTAGGGTTTATCTAAATAAGATAGATAGATAGATAGATAGATAGATAGATAGATAGATAGATAGATAGATAGATAGATAGATAGATAGATAGATAGATAGATAGATAGATAGATAGATAGATAGATAGATAGATAGATAGATAGATAGATAGATAGATAGATAGATAGATAGATAGATAGATAGATAGATAGATAGATAGATAGATAGATAGATAGATAGATAGATAGATAGATAGATAGATAGATAGATAGATAGATAGATAGATAGATAGATAGATAGATAGATAGATAGATAGATAGATAGATAGATAGATAGATAGATAGATAGATAGATAGATAGATAGATAGATAGATAGATAGATAGATAGATAGATGATAGATAGATAGATAGATAGATAGATAGATAGATAGATAGATAGATAGATAGATAGATAGATAGATAGATAGATAGATAGATAGATAGATAGATAGATAGATAGATAGATAGATAGATAGATAGATAGATAGATAGATAGATAGATAGATAGATAGATAGATAGATAGATAGATAAAAGTAACCAGGATAGTTCAAGGGATCTATCTTGATACAGAAACACCACAACAAAGAAACTCTAGGGATACTTGACCTTTAACCTAGTTACAGAAACACCTTCTAGGTTTAGCGTTGAAGCTCTTCTTCACCACTTGGTTGCCAAACCAAGATACAATAGAAGAGATCAACGAGGTTCTATCGAAACACTCAAGGGGTAAGCTAAAAGCTTGATTATATTCATAATTCAAAATGGGGTGTCTTTGAAAGGCTTCAAGCCTAGCTATTTATACTAACTAAGTCCTAATCAGACTGGGAATCTTAACTTGGCATGCAAGCGAAGGATTCCTTATCCTGGACGCCTATAACAACCTTCTCCTCCTTGGACTAGGACTTCTTATCCTAAGGGGAGTTGGTTATAACAATATTAATCCTAATAGGAATTGGCTTTCCTAATCCAAGATGGATTAGTTATAAAATAAGCCAACCTTATCTAGGAAAATAACAAACTTGGCGCCAAAGCTAGGACACCACACACTCCTAGAACATTCTAGAGTATTCTAGAACATTCTACACTAATCTAGACTCCTACGACTTAGTGACCAAGTTTATATATATTACTTGGCACCTTACATAGCCAGAAATGTAAAGAAAACCTTAGAAATGTAAAGAAATACATCAAAAGGCCAAAATCGTGAAATTCAAACTGAAATGGTCAAAACTGTGAACTTCAAATTGAAATGGTCAGAAATGTGAAATTCACTTTGGGCTTTAATCTTGGGCCTTGGCGTGAGACTAGGCGTGACTTGGAGTCTCTTTTAGGATGTTTGGACATCCTCTTGCCATAAGGAGCACACAATATGAATGGACCTTTGGGCCTCTACACTCAATCTTTCCCCTTTGGCCTGTTTTACCCTTTTGTAGTTGAGGTGGGTCTCCCTTGTTGGGCCTGGTGTGATGTCTTCTCTTGCTAAGGTCTTCTCCACTTCTTTGTAATCAAATTTGGCCTTCTTTGTTGTTAGACTTGGGATGAACACAAATGATGGATTTCCATAATTCTCCATGAATCTTGGGTCTCCAAAGGCGAGCTCCAAGCTATGTGAGCCTCCATCTCCTTCCATGAACCTAGGGTCCCCAAAAGTGAGACCTAGGCTAGGAAGATTTATTTCAGGCGTGGGGTGAAATACATTAATGCCGAGAGGTGAGGTTAATTTACTAGTGCTGTAGATTGGTAGATAAAATGGTTAGGGTTTGACTTGAGAATGTTGAATTCTGATTAGGTTCAGGGTTTTCATTGCTATAGTTTAATTAAACTAACTCTATGAGAACAGGTAGTTGGAATAGTTAAGGTAGCCGCTGACCCTTGTGAGAGGGCTTAGGCAAAGTCTTTGACTCTCGAGAGAGGGCTTTGGCGAGTCACTGATCTTGAGAGAGGGTTTTGGCGTATAGTGCAATTCACCCTTCTTTTGCTTGTATAGAATTGGTAGATTAGATCGGTCAGATTAGTTAGTTGTTGAATACTGATTTAGCTGCCTGAACATCTTTTATTGCTTTCGTAGTTTGTAGTTTTAATTGATCCTTACCACAATTATCCCTGGTTTATTCATCTAGCTCGAAACACTTGATTAAGCTTTGATTTCCTAGAATGCAACTCTCTATGGATATGACAGCCGTACTCCCAAAAGTACGACAACACCCGTTCTATAAGTCTTAGCATAGTCATTCTTGTCTTCTCCTACAACTTTTTAAAAAGTTTTATTACGAGAAGCCGTGTCTACTGAACCTTCTTTTCAGACAGCTAATTCATTCTCCAACGAGAGCTACAAAATTAAGAATATGACAAGATGATGCATAAGTAAAGAGGTAACATAGAAAAATTGTTTCATTGAAAAAATAATATTGTTTGATTCCTCAACCTTCGTTGCAGCTAAAGCATCGTCTAGCTTTGAACCATTCTTGGGAACATGGGTCATGAACCATGCTGCGAGCTTATCGAACTTATTGCTCTTTTCTTAAGTATAATGCATATAACATGAAATTAGATAAATAAATCCCAATGCATATAACATTAACAAAGTATCATAATACTATCCCAACATAATGAGCCATATTTAGGTTTGCACGATTCTCAAAGTCTGCTTTAGTTCTTTCCTAATTATCATTAAAATTATTATGAATTAGTTTTCTTTGAACAAGTGATTCAGAACTAATTAGACTTCTAATAACTATTACTTAATTTCCAAATGTTCTCGTAAATCACATAAAGTTACCTTCCTTTTATAAGATTCCCAGAACTCCACTAACTTAACCCATGTTTACTTAGGTATGTGATCTAGGTTCTTTAATATTGCTTCATCATGTGTTCTTTCATTAAAAAAAACAACTTTTAACTCTGATTTGTAACATCTCCAACAAGCATTCATTTTCTCTAAAGCCCATTTGTATGGCTCTCGCCCTTCAAAAATTAATATGAATGCTATAGGGGCATGTCAATTCTTTTAAATTTTAAAGGAAATCAACTTGAACACTAACCAGTATTAAATCATGTTTTATTAATCAACCAAGTACATACCTTTACTTCTGACCCTATGGCCTCCTTTTTTGCTAGTGGTATCTTCCTCCAATCTTCACATTCAAGTTGTATTTTTTGAGGGTCTCATGCAAGGCAACCTATCAAAGAGGACATTTTCCTAGAGGAGTCGCCAATAGGTTGATGATCCTCGTTAACATCAAGTTTTATCGAGTCTTTTAAGACCTTCCTCTTGTAATAATCACGACCCTTCTCATTCTTTATTTGGTTGCCTGCACTCGCCTTCTACTTGTCCTATTGTAACCAATTTGAGGGGACATGGCAAGAACCATCATCTGTGAAATAACCTCCCATTATTTCTATGGGTACAGATCATCACAGATGCCAACTACATCCTCAATTGGTACACCATCGAAACCCTCTTGGAAAAACCCCCTGTGAACTATTCAAGGGAAAAGCACCGAATATTAGCCTCCTCAAGGTCATTGGATGCAAATGTTACATCCACAACAATGGTAAGAGGAATTTAAGTTGAAGCTCGAAGTGATGTAGGAATTTTTGTTGGATACTTCGCTACAAGAAAATGTCCACATAACTTTAATGTGACAAATGACCAGTTTACAAGCTTTGGTTCTAGTATAGAATTCAGACTACCATTAAACTATAGTGATGATGAAGATCTAGAACCAGCAGAGGTCAAAAACCCACAAGGTCCTTAGCCACAAAACCAAAGTGTTCAGCTGGAACCTCACCAAATAGAAGTAGAACACCCTCACGAAGAAGGGCAATATGATGAGACAAATCAGGACCAACAACCAGAAGCTTCAACACCAAAACCTCAGGAAGACACATGTGCATATAAATTCAAACCTACTCACCCAGTATACAACCTCCTGTCTAATATGGAGTCATGTATACAAATAAGATCCTCTTTAAGAAACTTTTGTGTCTTTCATGCTTTTGTCTCGCAGGTAGAGCCCAAAAGTCACCAAGAGGCCCTCCTGCATTCGAACTGGATCATTGTCATGTAAGAAGAACTCAACCAGTTTGATAGAAATCAAGTCTGGATCCTAGCTCCACATCCTCACCATCGCCTAGTTATCAAATTAAAATGAGAATTTCATAGTAAACTAGATGAAAATGGAGTCACCTCAAGGAACAAGGCCAGATTAGTGACAAAAGGTTGTAACCAAGAAAAAGGCATTGAATATGAAGAAACATTTGCTCTAGTAGCTCATCTGGAGGCCATCAAGATACTGTTGGCCTATGCATCTTACAAGGGCATCAAACTGCTCCAGATGGATGTAAAGAGTGCATTCCTTAATGGACATCTTACTGAGGAAGTATATGTGGAGCAACCTCCTGGCTTAGAACGAACAAAAGCTTCTGATCATGTCTACAAACTTCATAAGGCTCTCTACGGTCTGAAACAAGCACCTAGAGCATGGTACGAAAGATTAATTAATTTTTTTTTGGATAATAGATTCACATGAGGTTTGATATAAAAAAAATTGTTCATAAAACCCAAGGTCAAGACTCTATCATTACTGAAATTTATGTTGGTGACATTATATGTTGTGCTACTAACCCAATTTTGGTCAAAGAATTTTTTTTCCCTATGAGCAAAGAATTTGAAATGAGTCTTGTGGGAAATTAACATTCTTTCTAGGATTACAAATAAGACAGGACAAAGATGACAACTTCCTGAACCATAATAAGTATGTAAGGGGACTACTAAAGATATATCACCTTGACAATCTCAGACATTCAACTACACAGATGTCCCTAACCCTGAAATTGGACTTTGATCCTTCAGGTAAGCCAGCGTCTGAAAAATTTATCAAAGTATGATCGGTTCCCTCCTCTATCTAATAGCTAATCGCCCTGACATTCATTGTATGTCTATGCGCACACTTTCATAGCGCCCCAAAAGAAACTCACCTGTCTGTTTTAAAATATTTATAAGATATCTTACAGGTACCAAGGACCTTGGAATATTGTTGTATTCTTGACATAATGACCTTAACCTACTTGAATACGCTGATTTAGAATTCGCAGGATTCAAAGTTGATCGTAAAAGCACCTCTAGTGGATGCCAACTGTTTGGCGGCTCACTAGTCTCCTAACAGTCCAAAAAGTAGATATCAGTGGCCTTATCCTCTGCAGAGGCTGATTACGTTGCTACTAGCGCGTGTTGTGCTCAGATCCTCTAGATAGTGCAATAAATGAAGGACCTAAGAATGTACAACAAGGAGGTTTCCATCAAATGTGACAATTAGAGTGTCATTTAAATCACCAAAAATCTAGTCGAGCGCTCTCGCACAAAACATATTGAAGTACTATGCCATCACTTCATCAAAGACCATGTTGAAAGAGGTCTTATAAGCCTTTAATTTATATCCACACAACTGCAACTGGCTATTATTTTCACTAAACCTCTTCCCAAAGATAAATTTTCCTTCATTCAGATGGAAATTGGAATGTTACAACCAGATGCATAATTTGAGGGGGAGCCTACCTCTCACCCATAAGGTCCTCAACAACCAACTTCAGGACATCAAAATTCAGATATGTATATTGGTGGACAACTCCAAGAACATTGATGCTCTCATCATCATTGCCTCTTGGCCACGTCCCTCATTCATAAAAAAATAAAAAATAAATAAAAATCTTGGTAGTTCAAAGCATTTTGGGTGGTTAGTCAATAACCAATGGAAAATTCCTTCCTTTTTTTTAGTTTTTTCTTTCTTTTCTTTCCTTCATGCTTTTACAACATTTTATTTTCTCTCTCCAAATTTTGAAAACTACCTTGATTACCTTCCCTTTTATTGCTCCAAATATTTTCAACCATCTTCACTCTCTCCCTTTTTGCGCGTGTCTCTCTCTCTCTCTCTCTCTCTCCCTCTCTCTCCTCCCCCCTAATGACTTCCTTCATGGTGTCTTCTCCTCTTCAAAACTGCCTCTCACAATTGCTCTCTCTGTTTCCCTTCTGTCTCTATCCCTCATCATTACCCTGGCAACGCGCCCTTTCTAACGCCTCCATCTCTCGATAACCCCTCCACTTTTTTTCTCCTTTCTTCCCTACTTAACCCTTTCCCTTCCTCCACTTTCACCCTCACTTTTCACTCCTAACCCCACTCATCACCCTTTCACATGTCCCCTTATCTCCTTGACCATCATCAAGAAACAACACAATCGTCCCACCACCACCTCCAACATTGCCAAACGCCTTTGATCAATCAAATCCACCCTACCTCCCGAACACGCCTTCTATACTGACTCCTTCATAGAAGACCTCACCCTCATCCCAAAAACCAACCCCACCAATTGAATCCAACAAGATCTGCAACATCAACATATGGAATCCTTCCAAAAACACTAACTCCTCGATCTGCGACATCAACACGGTCTGTGTTGGACTCCAGAGAGTCCAAATATTCGGCCCATGGACACCACGGATCGTGGTGTCTCAACACGGACCGTGTTGGGCCCAGAAAATGCGTCGTTGTCTTTTTCGGCCCTTTAGGGTTTTGAACCCTTTCCCTAGGTTTTCTAAACACTATATAAAGGGGTCTCTGGGAGAGATTATTCCACACCAACTGCCTTCGACTCTTAAGAGAGATACCAGGGTGATTTCCTGAGTTCCTCTCTCCTTTTGCAGTTCTAGTTTCAGGAAACGCTATCGCTTTCTCAAAGCCTCACATACATCTTAGATTGAGATTCGTCTCGATCGGGTCGATCTAGCAATCGGGTTCCCGGAGTGCTGCGTGGACATTTCAGTAGAGGGTTTCAGCTTTGGAATCTGGAAGGTCAACCACTTCTTCAGCAGGAATTAGCGATCAGGTATAATTACTAAAGCCTCTGCAATTGTGTTGATTAATTGTTTATAACTGTTATAATATTCTGCCGATTAATCTCTATCTGTTTAGGAAATAGATAACCTAAAACCTAACAGTGGTATCAGAGCCACCAATTGCATGCTAAAGTATTGTACTTGTATTCATAATTAATTTTGTCAATAGTTGAATTATATTATGAATATGCTAGAGTAGATTTATGCCTAAAATTTTGAATCTTTATGAAAGTTTTAATCTTTAATGTTCATGATAGTAAATCTGAAATCTTATTGTAAAATTTCATGCTTTGTTATTGCTTATTTCTTAATGCCTTTAATTAATCGATTTTATGTTTGTTTAAATGTTAAATATAGCATGAACTCGATTTAATTTTGAATGTTTTAGAAGCAATCATGTTTAATATTTTTAAACAGTAGGCAATACATGAAATAGGTTTAAATTCGCAAAATAGGGTTTTGTAGAATTAATTTTCTGATTTAGTTTATTTACGGTAAATATGAAAAATCGAAATAAAATATCAAACGAACTCGAAAATTTCTGAAATTTTTTCTGGAGGTGTCTGGAAGTGTTTTGGACTTTCCATATTTTTTGTAGAGTTTTCCCTGTTAAAATGGAGTTTTAATTGAGTTTTCAGATCTGAAGTGAATTAAAATTTGTTTAATTCTCTGAATTTTGTATATTTATAGAAATCTGCAAATTTTCTGAAACTTTTACAGTAGGTTACTAGGTAACCATACTGTTATAGATAAATTTTTCGTAAATTTTCGAAATCGTTTACTAATTTTCTTTTAATTTCCAGATTAACAGAAAAGTATAATCGTTTACTTTTCTGAATTTTATTCTAATTTTAGAAATTTGATAAAAATCTGAAACTTTTACAGTAGCATATTAGATGAACCTACTGTATGGGAAAATTATAAAATTTGATTTTTAAACTTATCGGGCTGTTGTTATTTATTTTCCTCTTAAATAGAGAATTAAAAATGTTTAATTCCCTAAAATTTTACAATCTTTTGAAAATTGCTAAAATTCTGGAAAATATTTCATATTGGGTTATTAGATAACGCTGTGATATGAAATCTTTAAATTCGATAAGTTACGATAGTTTTATTTAAGTTTTTCATTCACGAAATTAACTGAAACTGGGAAGCAACACGGACTGTGTTGGATCAACATGGACCGTGTTGCCAGTAGTTTTGGTGAATTCGTATATTTTAGGGTTTGTAATTAATTTTAGAAATTAATTATTAAATCCTATTACTACTAAATCAGATAATAGGCATAAAATCTAATATTTTGTAAAGTTTAGGAAACTTACAATAATTTTGAAAGATATAGTATCTTTTAGACTCCTTGATTTTAGGAAAGTCAAGTATTTTGTATGTATAGGTATAAAATCCTAAATCTGTTTAGGTAACTAAGATAAAATTTGAATTTTATTTACTTTATTAATCATGCAAACCTTTTAGGAAATTTTATTTAGTACTTATTTCCTGATGTGTTATATTGCAATTATTTATATGCCTTTATAATTTGTTATTTAAGCATGTGTTTATTGCAATATTACATGTTTGCATGTGCTTCTAGTATGGCCATAGATAGTCGGTTTTACCGGTCTGCGTACCGGGTTGGGTGAAATACGGTCTGCGTACCGTCGTTGAATTAATTTTTAAATTTAATTTTTAGTTAAGTTTATTTTTTAATTCATGTAAGGCCTCAATTGTGAGGTACACTTAGTAAATTTGTTGTAATTGGAGACAACAAGTTGAGTGGGAGCCCAACAGCAATGGATGTGTCGATTCGAGTGGGAGCCCATCCAAGGAAGTTGCAAGACCCAAGAAGATTTTCTTGAAGACTATCAAGGCTTGGTTAAATTAGTTTGATTAAGTCTAGGTGGCCATACTAGGGGTTTCATTTATGCTTTAAATTCGTTATTGCATGTTTTATTATGCCTTTTATGTTTTTCGAAAGAGTTCACCTAGAATTGCATGCTTAGGATAATAAAACCTACTCTCAAAATTGAATTATTGCTCAACCTATCGAAACACCACTTAGATGGATAAATAAAGAAAGCCAAAGCGAATTATTTGTCCATCATTAATAAGTAGGGTGGGAGCTAGGTCAATTCAAATTGGCTATCAAAATAGTTTTGGGCCAAGAGCAGAGGAAGAGAAATATTGTATTCGATACAAATTTCTTGCCAAGAGTCATTTTTGAATGATCGATCATAAGATGATCCACCAAAGATAACATGGGATCGAGTTTTGTTGGGCCAAAGTCCACTTGAGCCCATGGGTCTTTTGGGTCTTGGTTAAATTAAAACACTAAGTGAGAGTTAATAAAGTGTTTTGATTTGAAATTAAAATTAGTTTAATTTCTTTTGATGAATAATAACTAAAATGAACCAACTTGTCTCGTAGAATTATTTATGTCTTTTCACTCAAACATCCACCGCTAATAAAATATTGTTTTCTCCTTGAGAAAGAGAAAAACAATTACACAAATTCCTTAATTGGCATCGCTATCACAAGATTGTCTTGGAGGCGAATTTAAAGAAACATGTCTTTGATATAACATTGAGCTAGGCATCAATATTAAGAGGTCAATCAAGCCAAATGAATACATGTAATGTCATAGTATTCATACAACTTTAACTTCAAAATGTTTGAAGATTAGAGGAAGATTTCAATATTACCAAACTCAAAACCAAGTTCATCGAACTAGTTAGAGTTGATAAATATGAAACCAATAACCAGATAGTCTCGGTTGAGCTACATAAGAGCCAATTGTTGGCGCTCATGTTTAGAAATAATTTGACTATTTTAAAATATGAGAAACCTCAGATCCCCTTTAGCTAAAAGATTGGCGACCAAAGATAGTCTTTTAGTGAAAGGGAAAATAAGATTTAAGAAATCTATCAAAGGCAAGAAGTCAAAGGAAAGGTAAGGACAAACAGTTGTACATACCCAACCAATGACAGCAACCGGTTAACAACCAGATCATGCATATATGACACTGGGAGCGTGAATAACTATGAGAAAGACTTGAGATATGATTTCAATTCTAGGCAAATGCGTATATGATACACACTACCCTTATTAAACCCACTTTGAGTATAAGATACTAGCTGTGAAACTCGCATTTATGCAAATGTGCAGTATCTACAGCAAAGTAGATGTGCTTTGAAGGATGAGAGTCAGCCTACAAATAGGAACATACAATTAGTTGTAGTTCCTTATGAAGAATTGGTTGTTTATCCATTTCCTCAAGACTTATAAGAGAAATTTATAGGTGATTCTATGTTCTCATTATAAGTATTTCTTACTCTCAATTGGAGAGAGAGAGGATCTCGGATAAACACACCCAACACATCGAAACCAAAAGGTTTAAAAGGAATAACTCATGTTCAAACATAAAACTTGTAACTATCTATTAAGTCATGCAAATGAGAGCGCATTCAGAAGCGTCATAGTGATAGACTTTTGAATGATAAGACTTTGAAACATGTGATGTCTGCAAAGCATGATTATACCTTTTACAAGAAAGGGTGAACGTGCCAACAAACACTCATGCATATGGATGTATGTAGTCCAATTGAGCACAAGTACAAGAGATGGATTACTTCAAATCTTCAAAGATGAATAAAATAACACATGGTGATTAATGTCTATGAGATTCATCTGATGCTGGAATATTAAAATAGTTTAAACATTTCCAAAATGAAGTAGTCTTGGCGAAACAATGAGAGCACTTGGATACGATCGAAGAGATGCTAATGGTTGAGCTAAGAGTTTGAACAAATGACTCAAATGAAACATAATTCTAGCACTATAAGCTTAAGTCATATTATTAAGAAATGCATTCAGAAACTGCATAGTGCAGGATATTGGAAAACATAAACTTTGAAAAGTTCAATGTTTGTAAAACATATCTGATGGGTAAGATGACTAAAATCACCTCTTATTGGAATTGGTGAACAAGCTAATGACTTATTAGGATGCAAACATATTGATGTATGTGGGCCTATGAGCACTAGTGCTAGAAGAAGGTTTACTGTACTATTTCATCACTTCATTGACGATTTTAGTTGATATGGGTATATCTACTTAATACGCCACAAGTCCAAATCATTTGAAATGTTCAAAGAGTTTCAAAGTGAAGTACAAAACCAAATTGGCAAGAAAATCAAAACCCTTCAATTAGATTGAGGAGGTGAGTATTTGAGCCAAAGATTTCATTGACCATTCTAGAGAATGTGAAATTGTTTCATAAATCTCTCCTCTAGTAATACGACATCTCAATGACGTATCTAAAAGAGAAATCACACCTTATTAGATATGGTGCGATCAATAATGGTTGAGTCAACATTGCCGATTACCTTTTGGGGATACACGCAGTTAGCCATAGCTCTAATTACTGAATAAAGATTATCTGAAGCACTAGAGAAAAGAGGTTCTTGAACCGCTTTCTAAAAGAAAGGAGTATCACTTCTACAAATTGTTGTAGAAGAAAGAGTTTGTGTCTCAAAATACTTTCTTCTTAGAGAATATGTTATTCTCTAAAAGAAAGAGTGGGAGAGTTTTGAACTTACCGAAGTTCGAGAGACACAAAACACTATAATCATCACCTGAAACTCCGCTACTTGATCCTTGTTCAAATTTTTTTTCCTATTGGTCGGGAAATTAAGAACAAGGTTGAGGCAGTTGAAGTTTCTCAAAACGTTGAGGAGAAGGTGTCATGAACATTACTCCAAGCAAGGTCAGGTAAACAACTCCATCAGCCACAAAGATATCGATCTTCTATGGATGAACGTGAGATGTTATTTTTAGAAAGTAATGACTCTACCTACATCAAAGAAACTTTAAGTAAATCAAGATTCCATGCAACCAAGTCTAAAATGGATTCCATGTATTCAACCAAGTTTATAACTTGGTTGATTTGTCTGAAGGTGTGAGCCATCAGGCATAGGACGGTTTTAAGGCAAAACATGGGTTCATTAAGATAGACATCAAAACTGACTTCAAAATTAGATTTTGAAGAAAGGTGTGTACTTGACACAACTGAGTGGTCTTTTGTTGGAATACTTGTAAACTTCAAGAGACCATCTGTGGTCTTAAGGAAGCTTCTAGGAGTTGGAATCATTGACCTTCTTGACCAGGATATCAAAAAGGTCTGACATACTGGGAAGTGCCAAAGATAATATTGTGCTTACAAGAAGTTCAGTGGGAGCAATGCGTTTTCTGATATTGTATGTGATTGACATACTGCCTACTGAGAAGAATATTCCAATGTTGCTTCTATTGAGGTTGACTTTGAAATAATTTTCAAAGTGAAGGATTGGTGGGGCTAAGAATTTTATTGGAAACAAGATCTATAATGATAGATTAAAGATTTTGATTGTTTGAATCAAAGTTAACTAGGTGATTGACATACTGCCTATTGCGAAGTTCGTTTTTAGAACTGGATGATGTTTCTAGCCTTGCGAGAGAAATGAAGCCTTATTGATAGGAGCCATCACTCAAGCAAAGGAACTGAAACTCACTATGAATCCAAACATGTGTTCCGGAAATACCTTCCTATATGAAAGGTCATTTGTGAGATGGTATATGTACGAGGTTCATTGCGAGTATTATGTACTAAACCCCTGTTGTAGTTATAGCATGATAGTCATGCATGGGCAATATGTATTAAACACATTCCGGAATATTAACAAATCAAATTTGCATGAATTGTTCATGAATTATGGCCTTGTTGATTCATCATTGAGAATTAGATTCCAAAATTTACATCAATTGTGGTTTAGAATTATGTAAATGTCCAAAAAGGTTAGCGCATTCAAAATGGGAAATTGGATGAGGTTCGATTTCTGAAACCCCATTAGTGAACTTGATAGCGCTAGCCTTGGTCGATAGTCGACCTGGTTCCTAATTGTATTATCACGTAGGAACAGTGATATTGTCAACACAATTAGCATGTAGGATTGAGGTGATGATCAAGTTTCGTGATCATAGTGATGTGATGACATCATAAATCAATCACGTGGGTACTGTTGAGAACAACTACCGAACTGACCCGCAGTGGGAGCTCTTTAAGTTAGGAATGTCATAAGATCTCTCACTACTCAAAATTCCTAAATCCTGAGTTTAATACATAGACTACATGGTCTGCTGTGACTTCGAGCGCCACAAACGCCTTCGTAAATAAAGAGGCTATAAAGGCGGTGTCTGGGTTACAGTTGGATCATGTGAGAATGTGTGTCTGAACAAGATGGCATTGTCCTCCCTATTAGGGACAGTTGTCTCGTTGGCCACTCGGTGAGATTGGACTGAAAATGCTTAGCCGAGCTCAGTTGAATCAATAGTTGATCGTCTGTTTTTCAATGTCTAAACTCGGAGATCGAGGAACGTTTCGGACTTACATAAGGATGACATCAGCTTACCTTATCCGAACGTGAGACAATAAGTGACAAGGGAATTCAAGGAATCGAACACTTGTGGGACAAGTGGGAGATTGTTGGGAATGTCCCGACAATGTTCGATATACACGGAGATTAAACCAAAGTAATATAGTGATTGTATGTCTTGCTAGAGACCTCTATAATTAGTAATTAAATATGTTTAATTACAACTATATTATTTGGTCCTACTGGGTCACACAAGTCAGTGCCCTGGAACAATGTATGAAACCTAAATGATATTGTATCAAGTTTAGAAAAGTTGGAAACTGATTTCTGTGAGAAATCAGCCCAACACGGACCGAATTGGGCTCAACACGGACCGTGTTGACCCAATACGGTCCGTGTTGAGACACCACGATCCGTGGTGTCCATGGGCCGAATATTTGGACTCTCTGGAGTCCAACACGGACCGTGTTGTTTCAACACGGACCGTGTTGGGCCCAGAAAATGCGCCGTTGTCTTTTTCGGCCCTTTAGGGTTTTGAACCATTTCCCTAGGTTTTCTAAACACTATATAAAGGGGTTTCTGGGAGAGATTATTCCACACCAACTGCCTTCGACTCTTAAGAGAGATACCAGGGTGATTTCCTGAGTTCCTCTCTCCTTTTGCAGTTCTAGTTTCAGGAAACGCTATCGCTTCTGAAAGCGATCTCACATACATCTTAGATTGAGATTCGTCTCGATCGGGTCGATCTAGCAATCGGGTTCCCGGAGTGCTGCGTGGACTTTTCAGTAGAGGGTTTCAGCTTTGGAATCTGGAAGGTCAACCACTTCTTCAGCAGGAATTAGCGATCAGGTATAATTATTAAAGCCTCTGCAATTGTGTTGATTAATTGTTTATAACTGTTATAATATTCCGCCGATTAATCTCTATCTGTTTAGGAAATAGATAACCTAAAACCTAACAACTGGTTGGGGCTTCTGCATTAGAGATCTGGAGGGAGATGTAGGAGCAGCGGGTTCAAGGCAAAAACAAGGCTTTTCGTCAGTGGAGCTTGAAGAGGCCCAAGCATGTCTGTTGAGGTCTACAAATCACTTGGGTACTGGTTTTAAAGCCCTCATGGTGGAAGGAGACTACTTATCTTTAATTCAAAAGCCCCGCAACAAGTTTAATGGAAGTAGAACCATGGGTTTGATCATCGTTGAAATCGGGATTAGTTGTTTTATTATCAGTTATTTCATGGCATCATGTACTTAGGGCAGGGAATAGGCCGGTTTGCCCATTCCCTAGCCTGCCTTCATTTGGAAAGTTCTTTGAAATTTTAGCTATATTTATATTAAGTAACCCTAAAATTCATGTGTTTGACTTAAGGATGAATTTTTAAAAAAAATAATGGAAGAGAAAGTTACTTAAGTCAAACGTATGAATTTTGGATTACTCGACAAATCTCAAATTGCGCGTTATTCACAAAATATATAAGATCACTTAGATCAAAATAGCACTCACATAAATATTCTAACTAGATTCAGTTAAAATTTCAAAAACAATTTCCAAATGATTTTGCTCTTGTAGATATGGAAATCTTTGATGAGTCATTGTCACTGAAACTTATTATTAGTGCACATGTGTCACTCACCCCCATATTATATTATATTAGAGTCCAAAGAAATTGTACAATGCATGATTGTGTAATACTACCAAAGTATAGTATATTATGGTCCAAAATCCTTGAATAATTGTGTATTACTTATTGGCAGTGAAATTTTGGACTAATTGTATTAACTGTATTATTTTTTAATACTGTGATAGAATTATTTGCTAAAAATAATAACGGAGGATCCATTAAAAAAAAAAAAAACTGCATCGTGTCATTTGAGATAAATAAATAAAACCAAACACTTGTTTATTTTATTGATAGAAAACAAACCAAAAATTTATAGCTTATAATTAAAGGAGCCTTATCAAAAAGAATAAATAAATAAGTTCACTAACTTCTACATAATATATAGTCTCAAATGTCAGTCTCCTATATAGATGCAGAAGGTGTAGTAATCTATTGATGTATTTACGAAGATTTTGAAAATCAGTGTTATTCATGAAAATGACAAATGCTGTATAGTCTGATTTCAAATAAAAGAAATAAGGATAGAGGAGCGAAAAGACAAGATTTGGGTGTATTATTTGGCATATAATGATTATTGTTCATACGTGTTATATATGTTTGTGTCAAATGAAAGCTTAAAAGAAAAGGCATAGTTGTTATATTGTTAATCAAACGTGAAACACATCTGCAGAAAACTACGAGTGGTGGGGTAGAAGTTGACGCCGATAGGGGCAACCGGACCATGTGTATCTTCACTGAATTATCAACCATCCTTTTTAATAATTGTTCTACATCGATCTACGTACGTGTAACACTTGTTTTCTCTTTCATTCATTTCAATTATTCAAACATTTAATCATCATTATATGTGTTTTTCCTTATGCCAATAAGGAAAACAAAAACCTGCTTCACTCTCATAGGCGTCTAACTACCAAAGACGTCGTAGCGTAGTGGTAACAACCCCGTTGTTTAATACTAGCTAAATTGCCCGTCGCATGGACCGAGCATTTATTTTGTATTTTTGAAATTATATTTATCAATAATTTTCTCATTATTTTTTTATCAAATCATTTTGAAAAAAAAATGAAGAAATCAATGTAAAAAAAATTAGGGAGAAATAAATTACTCGCTCCTTCCCATATTATTTGTCACATTAGACACAATTTCAAAAAAAAAAAAAAGAACCACCCTTCAACATTAATTTAGCTCCTTGGAAAAATGAAAATGTTGAATAAAATGGTTAAAAAAAGGAAATGGTGAATAAAAAAAAAAGAAAAATGGAAGAAAAAGATGTAATTAATAAGGTTAATTTGATAAATTTGTAATTAATGTGTTATTGATATTATAAAATGACGGATATTATGGGGAAAAAGAAAGTTAGTTAAAGTGACAGATAATATAGGAAGGAAGGAGTAAATGACAAAATACCATCAATGATTGAAAACGTAAATGTGATAAATAATGAAAATTCTACCATAGTTGAATTTATTTTCAACTATGGTAGTTGAAAATTTTATACCATTCATTTATCAAAAGTAAATCATATTTGTTAAAAACATTTATATCCTCCTTAATATGGTTAATTATTTTATCAAGTTACTTTGATCAATCTACATTGATTTTGAATTTTTATGGTAAAATAAATTGCATTTTCACTTTTCAACTATGATAGTTGAAAAAAAAGTCAATTATGGTAGAATATTAAGGAACAAAACAAGTTAGTTAAGTGATAAATAAAAAAATGACGGACGGAGTATAATGAAATTAGTAAATTACAATACTTTTCCCATTATATAAATAATAAGCTTGTAAAAGTTAATAAAATATTTTCACCTGACAACTAACTTAATTCATACTAATCATATCATTTCTTATTCTATTATATTCTTTCCTTTCCTTTCATTTCCTTTCCTCTCCTAACCTAACCTGAACTTAACCTGACTAAAAAATAATGTCTGAATGAATGAAAAAAAGTTTTTACCTCATTTATTTTTTATAAAAAATAACTACTCCCTCCGTTCTTTTCTATTTATCATTTACGGTTTTTAGTGTCAATCTTTAATCGATAATTCCTAATATAAAACATTTATGAAAAAAATATAATTTATTACTTTTTAATAGCATTTTTTATAATGAATCTAACGATATCAATTTTGTATGATGAATTTTTATACAAATTAAGATATTAACAGTCAAAATTTTAACACAATTTCCTAGGTGACGGATAAATAAAAAAGAAGGTAGTACTTACTAAAAAATATGAGCTAAATTATAATAAGAAATAAACAAAAAAAAGAAAAAGAAAAAACAGGGAAAAGAAAAATAAAATAAAATAAACATCACAACCCAACATGCACACATATGTGCCGATTATCTCCGGCCCATAAACCAAACAAAAATATAAAAACAACAACAATTAGAACACAACACACGCACGCACCCCAATGCAACTCCAATTTCTGCTTGTTAATGATTCTCATCAAAGTTTAGATCTTTATGGAAAGGGTTTTTGGATGCTAATATACTGAACTTTTTGGGTATTGGACAATAATGCACTAAACTTTGACCCTGGACAATAATACACTGTACTTTGGGAGGTGTTGAACAATAATGCACTCGGTATGATTTTGGCAATGGCTAACAAGGTGGCAATCCTATGTTGCAGGTAGGGGAGATGAATTGGTCCAAAAATATTTGTTTTCTCGGTCTGTCACGTAAGATTGTCACCAAGTTCACCACCGTCGAAATTGTCTCGAGTGCATTATTGTCCAATAACCCCCAAAGTTCAATGCATTATTGTCCAAGGTCAAAGTTCAGTGCAATATTGTTCAATACCCCAAACATTCAGTATATTAGCGTCCAAAATTCCTTATGGAAATAAAAAAGTTTCCATTATATTGAAATTGTTGATACTTCATGTTTAACATTGACAATTTGATAGTTTCTGTTCATGATCTTTAAACTTACTAGTGGATACCCCTTAACCAAAGACCCAGTCAATAGCCAAACTTACCTAAAGTTAAAAAAAATAAAATTAACAAGTTTGATTTCTCTTAAATAAAGTTTTGAGTCCAAATTTATTAAATAAAGAAATTTTGTAACAGATAAATTTTATTTTGATTATGCCAATAGTAGAGTTCTATGTTTAACATGCTCTTACATTTTAACAAATAGGCAAAATTGTACATTTCTATCTTTTCATTTAAGTATGTGAATAATAATATAATGTTACTCGAATATAATCCTTTAATGCCCCTTGCATAGAAATAGCAGATAAATTGTTTTTTAATCACAAGTAATCAACAGGTACTCTCTAGGAAACTCTTCTCTTAAGAGTTCTTCCAAGGACATTCTCTATTACAATTAATGACAAATACGTATGAAAGCTAGAATCAAAAGAACATGTAGTTTGTAACGAAAGACCTAATTTATCTAGCCAGTTTGCATAGTGGGGTTGACACATATGACTTATTATTTCCTGGAAAGGGTACGGCGGTAAATGGTGCGGAAGCAAACCATTCCCGAGCAGCTATGTGAAGCGCCCCATCAGCTAAAGCTGCGGTGAACCCTGTTAGAGTCATGGATGAAATATTGGGAGAAGAGACCTACTGTCCATGCTCCTACAAAAGCACATTTGTCCAATCAAGCTGACGCCGGTTATTAAGGGTGGTTAATTGCAGCCACGAAATCTCATTGGGTGGGGGAAGTGATGAAGGAAAGGGTTGCGTTGTCGACAGAGAGAGAGTGGGTCCTTGGGTAACGGCGAAAGATCGACTCGGACCAAAGACCTTTGTGAAAGACAGGCTTGGTCCAAGAATCAAAGTGCGAAAATCGAGAGAGATTACCAAGAAGGGATATCGTCCTAAGAGCACAGATCGATGAAGGAGCAAGCATGATAAGAGAAAGCGAGACTATGACCGAGACGGCAGGTGATAAGTGCTTTTATGACTATGTTTTTTGGGGATTTCGATAGTGAATTAGGGATAACTTTGATCGTAAATCTTAATTTATATCCCAATTTCCCTATTACGCTCGGAGTTATTGTTTTTGATAAAATTTCTAGGTTTGAGGCCAAAACACACCCATTTTCTCAGCATTTGGTAAGAATGAACACACCACGGACCTTCTCTACATCCAGCCAGACCGTGGTACGAATTTCGGAGAAAACGGAACGAGGAGTGCACGACCAGTGGCCAACACGGTCAGCCCATGGAGAAGCCCACGGTCCGTGGCAGCTCCTGGTGACGCACGTTGTTATGTTTTCACGAATAGAAAAGCAAGTGAGGCATCAGTTTTTCGGGTATCAGTCATTATTCCTCATTGAGGGTCTTCGTTCATTTGGCCGTCAAGAGAGAAAGAGTGTGACAATACTTCTATCCTACTCCTTTTTCCCTCCATCAAGATTCAAGATCGAATTGAGTGAAGAAAGGCAAGGATCAAGACTCGAAAAGAAAGTAGTGGTGTTAGCGGAGAAAGTTTAACCCCGGGATCGAAAGACTCAATCGGGACGTATTCTTCGCAGTTTATTCTTTCTTTTTGTATTTGTTTCTTGGCTTGAGATTTGATTATGATGATTAGAACTTGTTTTATGCTTTTATTGAATATGAGTGAGTAGATTTCTTCAATTCTAGGGTTTTGCAACCCGAAACAATGTAGTTTGATTGAATGTTTTTAGTTTATGCATGAATTCTTGATCTGAATCAATAGAAGGTTGTGTTCTTCATGTACATGTGTGTCCTCAAGGCCTGGAATATTTGTGATTTGAGGTTAACCTGAGAAGTACTAAAAGGTAAATTAGGATAATCTGACTAACAACCCTTCTACTTAGTTTTGTGAAATTTGAGAAAAGAATAGCAAACTAGGGAACCACTTTGATAACCGAATAATTAGAGAACTTAAACTTTGATCAACATGAAAATCATACGAAAGTTGTAATTTAGGTTGATTAAATTAGTTATATTAGCATCGAAAGAGTCGTAGAATTCATATGGTTATCGATTCTTGATTCGTCTTGAATAAATGATTGTGCAAACTAGGTTCTAATAGTCAAACTCGTTGTTAGGAAAATAATTCCCGAAAAATCTTTCTCCCTTGATTGAACCCTAGATTTATTTCCTTGTTTCATTAGTCTTAATTAGTTGTTAAACCTTCCAAAGTTAAAACCCAGTTTGCTTAGCAATCAAGTACAAGGCTAGTTAAATGCGTTGCAAGATTGAGTCCGTGTGGGATCGACCTTGACGTGCTACACCGTACACCGTGCGTTTGTGACCCTGTCAAGTTTTTGGCGTCGCTGCTGGGGACTCTGTCCCTAGCAGCCATTGAATGAATAGTCTTAGGTTGACTAAGTTTTTATTATTTTTGTCAAAAAGAAAATTTCAAAAAAAAAATCCAAAAAATGGCAATTCTTGATTTTCTCCAATTTGAGCAGGAATTATTTTGGTGCTATTTTGAGCGATTACTTGTTTGTGTAGTTCGATGTGTTATTGTGCCTGGGAAATCATATATTCTAGATATTGTTGTTGAGGGGGTGAATGGTGAGACTCGTACTCTATCAACGTATTTAGGTTTTTATACTAAAACTGTTAATGAAGCTAGGTGTTTGCTTGAATGGCTTGCACATGATACTTTTGTTTTTAAATTTTTTTATTGTGCATCTGGTCACTCTTTCCCTAATCCCAATGCATCTCATGCTAGATCGTATGCTCAACCCCATTGTTTGCCTCCTTGTAGTTTATGTTGCTCTTTGGACCATGATGATTCTACATGCCCTAGTTTAGCTAAACTTGACATTTTGATGAGGGGAATGCTAGAGCAACATGATAAGATACTTAACATGATGTGAGGGTCTGGCCCGTTACATAATTCCGACCATGGTTCTAGTTCTTTCAATTTGAATGTTAAATTATCTGATGAGGTTGAGTCTACCGTCCCTTTAGAGGCTAGTCTAGAGGAAATAGTTGACCTTTTTTAGGCACCCTTGCCCATTGTTGTTCCTTCTCATCCTAACTTACCTAGAGACACTACTGATGGTGTCTTGAATTTTCATAGTGCATCCTTACCTCTTCTCATTCGACGGGATTTGAAGATGGGTTTAATGCTAGGTATGATGATTATTTATGTCATGGGTCAATTGATACTTTTGATGAGAAGTCTTGTGAGGGGTTTGGGGGTGGATTAGATCCTAAAAGCAAAGAATTTGATGATGTACTCCATACTTTTATGCTTTGTTCACCACCTTCCCTTGCCCCTAAGAACCATGAGGAGCCCATTCCCTGTGAAAAGACAATTAATGTTCATGTTGATGTGGGATGTGTGGTTGACTATTGTGATGTGATTGAGGCAAACAACAGTGCTATTTATTTGTCCTTAGGTACACTAAACAAATATCATCCCTATCATGATCCATATTGTAAATTCCTAAAGGACTTGGCTAGAAAAATCATGTGGACAACTTATCACTACTAGAAAACAAGATAAATCCAGACACTTTTTTCCTTATTTCTCGTTAGTAAAAAACGTCTAACAAAAAAGCGGTCGATGCTTTTTAAAAGCGTCAAAATTTTGAGGGTCGAGAAATCTCGACGCTTTTTTGAGTCAACTTTCAGAAAGAATGCGTTTTTGTGACTAGGGAGAGTAAAATCTAGACGCTTATTTGTGACGAGGGAGACTAAAATTTCGACGCTTTTCAGTGTCTATGGTAGCTTCACGCGGCACAAAAAAAAGAGGCGGGACATGATTTAGACGCAAAAAGACGTCGAGATTCTTTAATTTTTTTTGAAAAAAATAAATATTATTTTCAACGTTTTCCAGAGCACATATCTAGTCAGCGTGCTTTAGTCCATCTATATATAACATTTCCATGTAAATTATTCCTAAACTTTAATCCAAGCATACTTATCCCATTTCTCCAAGATGAAATTCTTGCACTGATACACATGTGTTCTCGCGTATTTTGTCAAAATCAATCTCTTTTCCAATGTTGACCCTTGGCGAGCATTTCCTTGAAAAACCAGCACACAACCTAGAAATAATACAAAATCAAGTAATGCGTTTCTCGTTTTATATCTCCATTATAGCAAGCATACTAAAAGGATGGGAAGAACTTTATTTCTACGCATACTGCAAGACCAAACAAAATAGCTCAAGCTATTTTGGTAAACTATTTTGGTCCTGTTTGAAAATCAGGTGGAAGGCCTCAGCCCCATTTGAAACCTACCTATAAGAAGCCATACAATCATAACATTATTTCATATATCATTCTTGTTTATCACCGATCAATTCAACCAGACACGAAAATTACTAGTGAGCATATCACTCAAAGAGTTTCTAAACACAATGGCATGAAGAAATACTAGATAACTGGGTTTTTACTTGTCTACTTTTAAGAACTCAAATCAAAATTACAACCATCAAAGATACTTGAAAAGGTATAAATTTAATTAGAACAAGTTCAAAGAAAAGGTTCAATAACTTACTTGGATCATAAACTCGTGGCATTGTACTCTAAGATTACTCATGATAACTCTTCCAATTTGATTGAGTAAAACTAGAAAGAGGAAACAAAGAAAAGGATATCAAAATTAACAATCTAAAATAATATATAGCACTTGCCAAAGTAAAAGAATAAACATAACAAAAATACGCATAAATTAGCACAATCTAATATTCCATGAATTAGCCAATTCAAGGATGAAAGGTTATTCACTAATTAAAGAAACAAGAAGCGAGATATAAAGTATGGGAAGTTGACAACAATTAAAACAAAAATATTCAAAGTTGAGTTAATTCTAGAAGCATAAGTTTTCTTCATCCAATTCTATATGAGAGAAAAAAACACCATATAAACCTCAGTAGAAGAAGAGAGAGCCAACTATAAGAGTTTATCTTAGTAGAACATGCAACTCCACCAAGCGAGTACCCCTTGAGAAATCCTAGCGTAATGAAAAATAAGTTCAAATGAGTATAACAAAACAAAATATAGACACCATAAGAGATTCTCATTCAGTTTTCTGTTTGCTTCCATCACTCATCAATCCATCACAGAAGATGCTAAATCTAAGAGCTAATTTCAGCCACACAGATGGTTATTTCATCACAAAGCTAGTGATGTACAAGGAAGACAGTTATTATGATTTTTCAAGATAGTAAGGATACTTTTTTTTGTCAAAAGTAAGTTCACAAGACTCTGATCTATTATTATCATCTGCGCCATGTTTCTTCGTTAAAGTGAACCATAAGCATAAATTCTACATTTCTTCAACAAACAGCACAAACCTTACCTGGAATGATTTCCCTTGAGAATCTTTGCAAACTCAAATTTGTTCTTACCCAGCAATCCAGGCCTGAAACAAAGAAGCTACATCAAGACAGAACATACATAGATAATATACTTTTATACAATAATACATAGTGTCCGAAGAAAACTCACTATAACATGTTAATTTGATGATAAATGTCAAAAGGCCTATGATCACCTAGCAAGAATTTCACCATCAAGACATTTACTAAATTCAAAAATAACTTGAGCAACTAAAATGAAACATATAAATAAATGTAGAATTGAAATTCATTGGTGCAATCTTGACAGAGAGGGCGTTCCAGATAAAAGAATTATCCTCTTCGCCTTAGATGCAACATTAGGGGCAACTATTATCTGTTATGAAAAGTGAAAAAGAGAAATAACAATCAATAGTATATGAATAGTGTCCAGACAAATAATAAATGACATATTACAAGAAACAGAGAAAACATTGTATCCATAGAAGACCACACAATCGACAAACGTTCACTAATTAGTAAACAATACTACCACAATGGAAAAAAAATTTAAAAAAATCCGGAGAGATATACAACGCGCACTAGAGTTACCAAGCTTCAATCAAGTAAATACCACAACTAAGCACTTGCCTTTCACCCACCCATGCAATGGACACGTTTCTTTATCTCTCCATACATCACAATTGTAGTTATAGGGCCGCATAAATATTACCCCTCCTCAATCATATCCTGTTGCAAGTAGGAATCTAAAGTAAACACTTAAAGCAATGGATAACTATAGAACATAAAGTAGAAATTAATTAAATCATTCTCTCGTAGAATCATAACGAATGCATAAAGAGAGGGACAAACAACAAAACAACCAGTAGAAATGTACTAATTTTGTCATCTGGTAAATTGACCCAATGAACTCATCAAATTATATGTCAATTTCAGTTAATATAGTATTCAAAAGTCTATGGAAACTATTTCTTCCTACTGTTGATAATAATCACAATGACAACATCGTACACTGATTATGGTTGTCGTGGCAACAACGATAAGGACTGTGAAAACATGTGTTGGATGTTGCACATACAACACTTTTAAGGTATTCATAGTTCTAGCATTGCATAAGTTTAGCCAGATAATGACATTGATAACAACACACCTAATTTTCAGTATGTAGATTGTATAAATAAATCAAAAATAAACCTTGTAGGCCTAATTATGCGACAAACAGAAAAGACAAGGTTACACACATGGACCGAATACAATGGCAGCACCAAGGGATAACAGCCATGTAATGACCTTCAGTATATATGTATTGCTATTATTTTGATTATTTTGATTTTTCTAGCACTTTTTGTCTAATTAAGAGAGTGCGACTAATGTTCTTTGCTATGAATATTTTGTTGTTCTCTTATCTTTAAGCTTGTGAATCGCATGCTGCCAAGTTTGACAAGCTTCTAAGGGCTTTGAATACATTTGAGGTGATTGTTTAACCATATGGTCTTGATAGAGTGATTGATGCTCCCAATGACCTTCGCTTGAAGAAGAGATAGTTTAGGTGCATCCTGCACCTAACATGGTGAGTTCTTTCTTCTTTGTCCCTTTATTTTTCTTCATTATTTTTTCCATTGAGTGTAACGCATTATGTCGTTTCCCTCTTTTGCATGCTACCCTTACTCGAAATGCATTACGGACAAAGTTTTGTCCAAACATGGGGGCTGATTGGCTTGAAATCATGTGCTTGAGTAAGACTAATGTTCATAGTTGCATATTTGTATATATTTTCCATCCATATAGTTACATATAGTAGCCTTTGTTTTAGTTTTGTAACCTTAGCCTCTTTTATTTGTCTTTTCATAGTTTGTTTTTATTGCTGGGCTTTGTATTTCCATCTAGGTTGCATATAGGAGTAGTTTTCTTACTTTCCTGTTAAAAATTTGAAAAAAAAAGTAGGATAGTTTTTGGTTGCGAAAACTCCTCCGTTGATTGATACTTTCTAAGGTGTGTGTTTAGATTGTCATTGCAAGTGTGTACTCATGTGATTTCTGGCTTGATATGGATGATGAAAGAGACTTGGTTGCTTGTTTAATTTAAATTGCATTGTCTTCATTGTGATTCAACAAGTCTTGAGTGATTCTTGTGCATGATAATGAAATTCTTGTATATTGGTACATTAAATAAACTAGTTGTAGCGATTATGGTAGGTTAACCCGTGAGACTTTTTAAGTCTAAAAGACTATCATTTTGATAGTCTCATATTCTTTTCATTGTGGCCTTACCATGTTTGCATCTCTAGAACTTGATTTGACTCTCTTTGAAGTTATATCTGACTTATGCATTGTGTTTATATGATTGAGGCCCATCTTGGTAGCCACAAACCCAAAAAGCCACCTAACATTTTGACCTCTTTTTGCTAGCGCTTTACTAACCATTTTTCTTGTCTTGTTGTTTCCCTATATTGCGCGCCCTTGGACTGTTCTTAATCTCATACCCTTTTAGCCAAGTTAGTGGAGAAATAATTCAATTGGGGGCAGTTTTGTAGTCTATTTGTCGGTCACTTCCTTGGTTGGTTGGCTTGATGAGGGAAACGTTGTTCTTAATTGTTATTTATCCCCTATTTTCATTCAAGGTTGAACTTTGTTGTTGGGGAATGAGTCACTCCTTATGTAATCATGCTATTCACTGAAGAAAAATAAAAAATAAATAAAAAATTTTAGGTGATTAGCATGGTCATCTTTCTTGTTTATGTCGACTCTTCCCTTACTTTCCTTATACGGGGATATATTTGCGCTTAGTTGAGGTGTGATGTAAGAGGTGTTATCTTTTATTTATTGGAAATGTTGTTGCTCTTTAGGTTCTTGGCTACTTATCTCCACATTCTCTAAATGATTTCCCTCCTTACCCTGCACCTAAGCCCCATTACAACCCTTGAAAAGTCCTTATGATTGGCGCTTGTGCATGTAGTCTATAACGGTAGAGAATTGAGAGTCTTGTCAAGCTTATGGTAGTTTGCTTACATTGGTTCAAGGTTTGGAGTGAACCGTCATATCTTATGCAAACACACGAGAGGAGTAATTCATATACTCTAAAGTGAGGTCCTACCGATCCACTCTAGTTCGCCAAGCATTTGAATGGAATTTGATTGCATTTGAGTTGTGATAGATTGGTTGTGTTGCTTCTTGGCTTTGTAATTCTATTTCGAGCAGCAATGTTTATTTCAATTTGATTCTTAATCTCGCTAAGGAGTCTTTTTGTGCATGCTTGCTTTGGTTGTCTGAGATGCCTTTTACTGGAGGAGGTGCGTGAGTAGTTCTTTTTTTGAGTCCTTTCATCTTGTGTTTGGGTCTTGTACTTGCTCGGGGACAAGCTAGGAGTAAACATGAGGGGATTTGATAAGTGCTTTTATGACTATGTTTTTAGGGGATTTCAATAGTAAATTAGGGATAACTTTGATCGTAAATCTTGATTAATATATCAATTTCTCTATTACGCTTGGTGTTATTATTTTTGATGAAAATTTCTATGTAGGTTTGAGGCCAAAACACCATCATTTCTCCGCATTTGGCAATAACGCCAGATCGTGGTACAAGTTTTGGAGGAAACAGAATGAGGAGTGCACGACAATGCCACTACGATCAGCCCGTGGTGAAGCCCACGGTCCGTGGCAGCTCTTGGTCACGCATGTTGTTCTGTTTTCGCGAATAGAAAAGCAAAGGAGGCAACCGTTTTTCAAGTATCAGTCATTATTCCTCATTGAGGGTCTTCGTTCTTTTGGCTGTCAAGAGAAAAAGAGTGTTACAATACTTCCATCCTACTCCTCTTCCCCTCCATCAAAATTCAAGATCGAATCGAGTCAAGAGAGACAAGGAACAAGATTCGAAAAGAAAGTAGTGGCGTTCGCGGTGAAAGTTCAACCCCGGGATCGAAAGACTGAATCGGGACATATTCT
This sequence comes from Portulaca oleracea, assembly GCA_029582165.1. Taxonomy (NCBI): domain Eukaryota; kingdom Viridiplantae; phylum Streptophyta; class Magnoliopsida; order Caryophyllales; family Portulacaceae; genus Portulaca; species Portulaca oleracea. The sequence goes on along the minus strand of CM055891.1, from coordinate 10,183,928 downwards.
TCGCAGTTTGTTCTTTCTTTTCGTATTCCTTCTTTGTTTTGAGATTTGAATATGATGATTTGAACCTGTTTTGTACTTTTATTGAATATGAGTGAGTAGATTTCTTGAATGTTCTTAGTTTGTGGATGAACTCTTGATTTGAATCAATAGAAGGTTGTGTTCTTCATGTACATGTGTGTTCTTATGGCCTAGAATACTTGTGATTTGAGATTAACCTGAGAAGTACTAACAGGTGAATTAGGGTAATCCGACTACTGTAACAGTGGTTTTGTGGACCTCGGTTTTGTCGTTCTTTCTCAGGGAGCTGGCGTCCTTGATCATAGAAACTAAGTCAATGGTCGGGATGAGATTACTAAGATAAGGATATTGGTTTGAAAGGGTCACAAAGCGAGAAACAAAACTAAGGTTGGTCAAGGAATGGAAAATGGGCTTCAGAGGCTTTTCGGGATGCAAACGGGGATGAGGAAATGGTTTTTGCAACAAGGGAATAACAAGGAGGGAGAATCAAGTGGCAATTCCGTTAGAAAATACCCATCGAGCTTCCTCTTCCGAGGATAGTCCGGATTAACTTCCCCAAAGTCCATCGACACAACCGGAGGGTTAATGAAACAGAATTTCCTAGTTAGCCTGTATTCACTTCCGTGAGTAGAGTACTAACTATCCCAATTCTAACCTTCCAACACAAGTGTTGGATGTATTCGGGAGCTTTTGAACCCAAATACATCCCACTTTAGGGAAGGAACGAAATGGGAAATTGATTTCCCAACTAATTACTCACTAATATTGCTAACCCAAACCTAATCATCCACTCACACCCTTAATTACCCCCTAACCTATAGGGTTTCTAGCCACTAATCATGATAAAAACTAAGCTAACAACATCCAAACCAAACCTAAACATGATTTCTAACATCCAACCGTGGGTACGGACTCCTTCGGCCTAAAAGATGTTCTGGGCGTAGCGCCCGCTACAAAAATGGTGACGGGGGCTACGCTTCGTTGAACTTCAGCAAAAACACTTCCTTTTGAGCTACTTGACATGTCCGGCCTTTCCGCATTCCTTCGCCTTTGACTCAACCAAGACTCGGGAAATCTCGGGATTCCCAGAATAGTTGCAAAATGGCCCTTTTTACCACGTTTTGAGTAAAAACTCTGAAATCTACAAAATTACCAAAAACGCATTAAAAGTTATTGATTAAACTACGAAACAAGTCAAAAGCTTAAGGATTTAGGCGGTATTTAGACACAAAATTGGGTCTAAACACCTACCAAGCTTTCTACCTAGTTTTGTGAAATTTGAGAAAAGAATAGAAAACTAGGGAACCACTTTGATAGCCGAATAATTAGAGACCTTCAACTTTTATTAGCATCGAAATAGCAGTAGAATTCAAATGGTTATCGGTTCTTGATTCGTCTTGAATAAATGATTGTGCAAACTATGTTCTAATAGTCAAAATCATTGTTAGGAAAACAATTCCCTAGAAGTCTTTCTCCCTTGATTGAACCCTAGATTAATTTCCTCGTTTCGTTAGTCTTTATTAGTTGTTAAACCTTCCAAAGTCAAAACCCGGTTAGCTTAGCAATCAAGTAGAGGGCTAGTTAAACGCGTTGCTAGATTGAGTCCTAATGGGATCGACCTTAACGTGCTACACCGTACACCGTGCGCTTGCGGCCCTGTTAGCTGGCAATGTGAAAAAGATAAAGGAAGATTAGAAGGTGAAGCAAGTGAAGGAAAATAAGTTGTTGACCATTAAATAATTTATTTTTAGCTGAGTATTACAGTAGCAACAAGCGATGTACTTGTACTTTTCCGTTTAAAGATGAAATAAAAGTCATTCTTTTCGAAATGATGAACTTTATTGATTCAATACATCAATGTAAATGAGTATTATCCAAATTCTAAACAAATTATCTGAAATTTTGTCTTTCACTTGCTTGGCCTTATTAAGCATAATACCGTTTGAGCTGATCTAGGTTAGAGGGTTGAACCATCCCTTCTCCATACATCGTCATTAGTCTAGTTGCCCCACCGGGTAAAATGTCCTTAAGAACATAAGGTCCTTTCCAGTCGGATGCAAATTTTCCTCTTGGGTCTTGTATTGGTGCCCTAATTTCCTTAAGCATCAAATCGCCTTCCTAAGTGTGTGGTCTTTAACTCTTTCATTGAAAGCTCAGAAGATCCTACTTTGATACACTTGTACGTTATGCAGTACCCTTAGTCACCTCTCTTCAACCAAAGTGAGCTCTTCGAACCTTAATCGTGCCCATTTCGCCTCCAGGAGTTGGCTTTCTGCCACTATTCGTAAAGAAGGAACTGCCAGCTCGACCGGGAGGATTACTTTCATGCCATAAACCAGTGAGTAAGGGGCTGTTCCTGTAGCGGTCCTTATAGACGTTCGATATCCCCATAATGCTAATGGAAGCTTATCTGACCAATCCTTGTAAATGATGGCCATCTTCTCAATGATCCCCGCCACTGTTTTGTTCGCTGCTTCTACTGCACCATTGGCTAGAGACCAATAAGGTGAGGACTGATGATGTTGAATGCGATACTTGGCGATTAAGCCTTCTACCTCCTTCCAAAAGTGACTTTCATTATTATTAATAATCTCATGAGGTACACTATATCTGCAGATGATATTTCAGAGAATGAATTTCGCGACATGTTTGGATATGATTTTAGCGTAAGATGCTGCTTCCACCCATTTCGTGAAGTAATCTATGGCGACCAATATGTACTCGTTTGGGGTGTACATAATTAACCGCCCCGAAAATCCCGATCCAGAAACCCGCTACCCGGTCGTTAATTTAGGGTATCCGCCCCGGAAAAATCACTTTTAATCGGGTCGGGTACCCGCCCCGAAATATTTTTCGGTTAATCGGTTCTGTTACGGATCGGCCATTTGACGATTTCGGGTACCCGAAATTAAATTTCACATTGGTCTAGATTTAATTTCCAGGCCACTTACCACTGTCAAGGGCCTAGGCCCAAATTTTTAGCTTGAAAAAACCTAATTTTATGTATTGTTGGCAGCTTGGTGCTCCACTGCTCCCATTCGGATACCAAATTCTCCCAAAACAAAAAGCGGCAAAAGCCAAAACTCAAAACTAAGTAGCCGAAAAAAATTGGTAATCGGGTTTTTTGGTTAGCCGGTATCCGCCCTGAAACTTTCGGGTCACGGTTTTCGGGTACCCGGAAGTTTCGGTCACGGTTTCGGATCGAGCATTTGGCCACCCCGAATTTTCGGGTACCCGGAAAAATTATCCAATCGGTTCAGGTACCCGCCCCGTGAACACCCCTAGTACTCGGGTCCTCCTGCACCCGTACGATGGATCTTGCCAATAATATCGATATCCTAAACTTAAAATGGCCATTGTGACGTTAGGGTAGTCAAGTATGATTGATGTTGATGTTGCAGATTGATATTCTTGGTACTTATCACATTTTCGGTCAAATTCCAAGCAATCAGCTTCCATGGTGGTCCAATAATAGCCAGCTCGTTGGATTTTCTTAGCCAACACCCGCCTATTCATATGTAAACCACACTCTCCTCCATGTACGGCGGTCATGACCTCTTTCGCGCCTTTAGCATATGCTTGATTTCTTTTACAACTGGTCATGGATCAGGCAGTATTGTGCTGCCATGGATCTTATTTTCTGTTGTCCTTGAGCATCGACCTCGGCTGGGTATTCCCCTTTACACAATTAGTTGTAAATGTCATAAAACCATGCCTCAAAATAAGTGTCTTGTATGTCAGTGGTGCAAACATATGCTGGTTTGAGCCGCCTCTCTACTGTTATAGGCATTTGGAATACACCTGCCGTGATAGATCATTGAGGGCATCTTAGCCAAAGCATTTTCCAGCTCGTTATATCCCGTGACAAATATTGAAATTCAATGCGCTCGAACTGATAAGCAAATCCCAAGAGTTTCTGTTGGTAAGCTACAAAGTATTCTTTCCTTACTTTCCATGAACTCTAGGCCTGATTGATGGCAAGGCTTGAATCTTCAAATACCTCAAGATGTCTGACGCCTATGGTCAAGGCAGCCTGCAGCCCGATAACGCACGCTCTGTATTCTGCTGTGTTATTAGTAGCGTTGAAATCTAGCTTTACAGATATCAGAATATTTGCTCCTTCCGGTGAGATCAACAGAACTCCTACTCCACACCCCATTTGGTTGGATGCCCCATTAAAGTACATTTCCTATGTGACTTCGTCGGTAAGGAAAATATCTTCATTTTGGAACTCCAAGTTAGTGTTTGAGATTCATGTAATAGTAACGCAGCGAGGAAGTCTGACATGATCCTACGCTTGATGAATTTTCGTGGCAGGTACTTGAGACTGAATTTAGAAAGCATTACAACCCATCGAGGAATACGGTGGTTGATGGTGGCCTACTCCATGATGACTTGATTTGATTTCTCTCAGCCACGACGTAGGCCGTGTAAAGAAGCATGTATGTCTTAATTTCTTCGTGGCCCATACCAAGGAAAAAGCTATTTTTTCTATGTTAACATACCGACTTTCATATTCCAAGAATTTCATACGCAAGTAATAGATGGCGCTTTCCCGTCCCTTGACATTTTGTGCCAACATAGCCCCTATTGTGGAGTTTGTCACTATAAGGTAAAGGAGGAGAGGCTCATTTGGTACTGGAAGCACGAACACCGAGGGGTGTTGTAGGTATTCCTTGATCTTGTCGAAAGTTGTCCGGCACCGATCATCCCATTCTATTTTATATCCTTTCTTTAATTTTTTGAACAGGGGTTCATAAGTCATGGTGAGCTTGGAGATGAACCTGCTGATATATTCTACTTGCCCTAGGAAGCCATGGATTTCCTTCTCAATCCTTGGGGGTTTCATTTCTTGGATTGCTTTATTTTTGAGGGATATACCTCTATTCTCCATTGGCTAATTACATAGCGTGTTCGGTCTCGGTTCGAGCCGAATTAATATCTTTTATAAGGAGTTTTTCTTGTCTTTAATAATTAATTTATGAATTTATTATGTTTTTATGTATTTTGCATTATTATTAGATTTTATAGTATTTTATTATTTTTTGTATTATTTTTGTTGATTATAAATCAAAATAATAAAACAAATAAAATTAGAAAATAATTAAAGTAAAATAAAACCTAAACTAAACCAAACCCAACCCAGTTCTCGGCCCACCTCCAAAACCCAATCCAACTCCCTCCAACCCAGAAACCCTAAACCCGCGCTCCATAAACCCTAACCCTTTTACCCACGCCCGACCCGTTTCCCCCTTCTTTTCTTTCCCTCTGCCGACACCCTAATCTCATTTTCCTCTTTTCTCTTTCTCTCTCTTCGACCCCATCTCCATTTTCTCTCTCTCTTCTTCTTCTCTTTCCCGTTTCTCTCGGATTCTTCTTCTTCCTAAGATTCTTCTCTCTTCCTTTTCTTCTTCTTCCCGTTGCAATCACCTCACCCTCCATCTTCTTTCTCTCGGATTCTTGCAGTCAACAAGCAAAACCCGACAACCGTTCCACCGCCATCATCATCGAGCTCCCTCTCTCTTCCCTTTTCTAGATCTCTTGTTATCTTCTTCTCATCTCATCTCAATTTCTCATCAATCTCTCGATTTCTCACTTTCTTCTTTTCTTATATTGCAGATTCGAGCTCGAGGCAAAAATCCATCATCATCATCGTCCAAATTGAAGAAGATCGACGATCGAGATTTGAAGGGGAAGCTCGGTGATGTGTATAACATGAGAAGGAGAAGGAGGAAGAAAGCAGAGTAGAAGATCCGGAAGACGACTTTTGGGGGGTGACAACCCAGAAATCGTCAATCGGCATCTTAGGGTTAGAATTAGATTAGGTTTAATTCTTGCTTTTATTCTCTGTTTTGAATATCTAATTTCGTCTTCCTTGTTAATCGATTTTAGGATTTTGATCTTGAATGTTTGAAAGTTTCGATTCTGAGATTTTTGGGTTGCAAATGATTTGATTCAGAATGTTAGAATTTCTGGCATAATTTGGATAGTTGTTGAACTTTGATACAGAGTTGTTGATGAAAGTCATAGTAAATTTCTGAGTTTAGTTTCTTATATGCCTGGGTATTGAAATTTGCATTTGGACATTGGTCTGTTTGGTTTTAGTTAATTGTTGGTTCAGTTTTAATGTTTAGTTTTATTAGGGTTTGTTTCAAGTGTTGAGAAAATTCCTTTAAAGTTCTTGTTAGATTAGCCACAAAAATACTCAATCCACATTTTAGTGAAGAGGAGGGTTAAGGGTTTACAAATTCTCCTTTAAGTGAGGATTTGGGAATTCTTAGTAATCCAATTCACAGCTTTTTAGTTTGTTCAAAAGAAAGTTCAAGTGAAGTTTAGTTCTTCAAGGTATAATTTCTTGTTCCCAATTTCATTGTTAGAATTTAGTTTTATTGCTTTCTTATTCTTGCTTTTTAATTGCTTTCTTAGATTAGTTTTATTTTCTGTCAAAGTTGGTTTAATTCATCTCTTCATTTAATGCTTTCTTTTATTGCTTTCAAGTGATATTAGTTTAGTTTATTTAAGTTATTTACTGCTTTCTGCACTTTAATTTATGTTTCTTTTAATTATTTACTGTTTTCGCACTCTGAAAACCTTTCGCAAACCAATTTCTTAATAACCTAAAAACTCATCCCTGCGGATACGACAACCCTTTGGAATATTTCGTTCCTAAAAACCACCCTAAAATGAAACCGAACAAAATGGCGCCGTTGCCGGGGATGACATTATTTGGTTGATTAGGTTATTGGTTTGTGTGTATATAGTTTATTGCTTTCCATAAAAATGTAGTCAAAAAAAAAGTGGTTTAAACAAAAAAAAAAACAAAACAAAAAAAAGAAAAAAAGAAGAAGAAGAAATATGGCTAGTCCCCAATTTCCCCAATTTGAGCATGAAATATTTTGGAGATATTTTGCTAGATTACATGATTATCGTGCTCAATGTGAATTGTATGGTATCTTTTATGGTACATTAGATCTTTTGGGAATTGTGAATGAGGGTGTAAACTATGAGACCCGAAATCTCTTAGAATATTACGAGTTTTCTGATTTAGGAGAAGATGCTGCATGGGAATTACTTGAATGGTTGTCTAGGGATTCTTATGAATTTGAGCAACAAAATGTTAATCCTAGCTTCCAATTTCCTTATTATGCACCAGCCTCTGAGACTTTAGCCATACCAACTTATGAGTACCCCCAAAATCTGAATGGTCAATCTAGTGGTGGGGAGTACATGGAAAATTTTTGTGAATCTTCTCAATGTCCCGATAGGGAGTCTTTTCCTCAGTGTTTTGTATGTCAAGCTTGGGGTCATTCATTTAACGCTTGTCCTGAATACCCTGCATTCAAAGCTTTTATGGATGGGTTTGATTCTGCTAAACCTGAATTCCATAATGCTCGTGTGTGTGAAATAGAGGATGAGGACGATTGTCCAATGTTCATATTTACTAAACCCTCTTCCCCTTCACCTGTTGAGAGTATAGAAAAATCATGTGATAATCAGGTTAGCAAGCCCATTAGTGAGAATACACTTGAGGATGAGACACCTTTGATTGAGAAGAATTCTGAAAGTAGTGGATTAGTGTGTGATGAAGTTATGCTCAATGAGAAGTCCCTTAATGAATCTTTAGTCACATCTTTGTCCATACCATTATATGAGGAGGGGATTGAATGTTTTGATGTTAATTCTGACGAGGAGTCTTGTGCTAGTTCATTAGCTTATCTTGTTGATCTACACGCTCAATCTCCACGTGTGGATCAATTTGAGGATTCATCTTTAGTTACTCCTCCCCTCTCCCCTCCAACTCAGGATCTTAATTTACATGATCTATTGGTGTGTGAATATGAGTCTTTCATGATGGGTTACGCTCCTGAGCATTCCACTTTCACTTTCGATGATGTTCTGAATGATGCACATTTGTCTTCTGATACCGATGATTTTTCTGATGAGTCTGAAATTGATGAAGATGATGATGTACCCTTTTATAATGTCGAGAGTGTTGTTATGTGGTATAACCCTACCTTTTTCTTATCACCCACTGATGAATTGGATGAAAATTGTGAATTGGAGTCTATAATTGATGAACATTGCGTAGAGGTTGAGTTTGAGGATTCTTTGTGTTTTAATGAACTTGAAATTGTTTCCCCACCTCTCCCTCATGTGATTTGCTTTCCTACACTCCTTTCTCATGAACCTGAGTTTCTGAAGTCCCTAGATCTTTTAGGAAGGTTTAATTTCCTCAGTGAGTTCTATAGCACCTACCTAGAGGACTTGCCTTGGAAAATCAAGTTTGTACATTCATTTCATTATTTTACTGATTATTCCAAGGTATTTGATAAACTGCTGAGAGCACTAATGTTTGCTGATGTACCATTGAAATTGTGCTCTTACATTCACCACTTGGAGATGCATGCTAGGATGCATGACATGTTACTGCGAGCATTGAAAGGTTCTAACATGGTGCCCAACGTCTTGAGGTGAGATGGAGTGACTCATGCTCCATGGGTGTTTTATGGTTCTAGGAATCATTGTTTGGGTGTACTCAGCACCCAACCAGGTAACATCTTTCCGTATCTTTCTTTTTTTTTTTTTAATTAGTAAGTTAACCTTCTCTTCGTCTTTTGTTTTCTTTTCGTGTGTTTCTTTTTCTTTTCTGTTGTGTGCTTGCTCATCTCTGTTTCCATTGAGGATACTGCAACCTTTTTGTGTGGGAGTAGGGGTAGCATGCATGCCAGCTTGTGTTTTTATTTTATTCTGTGAGTTTTTCTTTTGTGTGATCTTTGTTTTCTTTTGTGTGTGGTGTCACCTCAGTCACAATGAGGACATTGTAGAGTTTTTGTGTGGGAGTGGGGTGGCACGTGTGCCTTTTTCCTTTTTCTTTTTCCCTTTTTCTTTTTTTTCTTTTTGTTTCTTCCCCCCTAAATTTTTTTATTGTGATCTTGTAGACTAATTAGACTTTCAGTTTGTCTTGCTTCACCTTGAAAATTTTGGTTAAGAACTTAAAAGTTTTTGATTCTGGATTTACAAATTTTCTGATTTTGAGTCGAGTAATGAATAATGTGTTTAACTGATTTGACTATCTTAGTAAGTGTAAATATGCGTGCCGCAAATCTTTGGGCTAGGTTTAGTTGAATGAGCTCTATCCCGTGAGTCCACACAGCTTAAAAAATATGAATTGATCACTTTTATCAATTCTTTTATTTCCTGAGTGACTCCACCACTAGTTGCACCTCTAGAACTTGTTTTGCATCTTGCTTGAGACTGCATTTTTGCATTACATATTGTGATAATATGATTGAGGCAATTCTTTATTCTTTTAACTACATAGCCAAACAGCCTCCCTAATAATATTATTACCGTTCTTTAGCCCCGCCTAGCCTTTGATACCTCTCTGCGTGGATGTTGTGAGATTTCATTAATCTAGGAGCGAAAATTGGTTCGGTGTTGCTACAAATGGAGTGAGATGTTGGGGTGTGAATTTTATTGAATTGGGACACATTATATTTCCCAACTATTATGAGTTAGCTAATTGGTTATGATGTTCTTTTGATGTATTGAGGTCGAAGCTAAGTTTATATATATATTCGTGTTTCTTCTCCCTTGATCATCCACCAATATATATATATATATATATATATATATATATATATATATATATGAAAAAAAAGTGATTAAGGGTGACTCAATTAAGAGTTCTTAGCTTTTGACCAGGTTGTAAAGTTTGATAAGGTGTTTTGTTCTTAATGAGGGAGAAAAGTGAGTTCCTTGTATAATTAAGCAAGAAGGTGAGTTGAGAGAAAGTATTTGTTGAAAATCAATCCAAGCATGACTCTTTTACTCCTCATATCCAAATTTTACCACTCATTTTCTCCCTAACCTACGCCTCGTTACAACCCTAAAGAGTCCTCTTGATTGTCACTTGTGTATTTGCATACTAGCAGTGGAGAGCGAGATTCTCACCAAGCCTATGGTAGGTTGTTTCTTTAAGTCTGAGTATGAGAAAAACCCACATATACATTCAAATTCGAGTGTTTGAGCGTTCAACTTTTATTCTAAAGTGAGGTTTGCTCTTTTGACTGGCCTACGTCCATAACCAATCGCGCATATTTGCATTCATCTTAAGTCTGTTGGCAGTTTTTCGCAGTTGAAGTACTTGTTCTCTCTACTTAATTTCAAAAACTTCATTCTATCTATTTTACACTAATTTTGTTCTCTTCCAGTTTGATCTTGGTATTTGCTTGATGGATTGATGTGTTTAATTGGTTAGTCTGTTGGGGTGTTTAATTGTATTTGTAACCTTTTTCTTTTCAGTTCTTTTGTTTCTTCTTTTTCCCTTTTCTTTCTTGAGTCTTTTCCTTTTTAATCTGAGTTTACTTTTTCTTTGGATTTTATGGGTATATCTTCTGCAAACCCTCACGAGACCTACTCGTCCACTAGGGGAAACCTAGGGGTTTAAAGGGCTTGTTGCATATGCTAAATACAACCGTGATTCCTACGAAAGTGAGTTAGGGTAGTTAGTTACTTTTTATTTCTTGTTTTAGTTTGCTCGGGGCGAGCAAACCCTTGTGTGGGAGTGTTGTTCGGTCTCGGTTCGAGCCGAATTAATATCTTTTATAAGGAGTTTTGCTTGTCTTTAATAATTAATTTAGGAATTTTATTATGTTTTTATGTATTTTGCATTATTATTAGATTTTATAGTATTTTATTATTTTTTGTATTATTTTTGTTAATTATAAATCAAAATAATAAAACAAATAAAATTAGAAATAATTAAAATAAAATAAAACCTAAACTAAACCAAACCCAGCCCAGTTCTCGGCCCACCTCCAAAACCTAATCCAACTCCCTCCAACCCAGAAACCCTAAACCCGCGCTCCACAAACCCTAACCCTTTTACCCACGCCCGACCCGTTTCCCCCTTCTTTTCTTTCCCTCTGCCGACACCCTAATCTCATTTTCCCCCTTTTCTCTTTCTCTCTCTTCGACCCCATCTCCATTTTCTCTCTCTCTTCTTCTTCTCTTTCCCGTTTCTCTCGGATTCTTCTTCTTCCTAAGATTCTTCTCTCTTCCTTTTCTTCTTCTTCCCGTTGCAATCACCTCACCCTCCATCTTCTTTCTCTCGGATTCTTGCAGTCAACAAGCAAAACCTGACAACCGTTCCACCGCCATCATCATCGAGCTCCCTCTCTCTTCCCTTTTCTAGATCTCTTGTTATCTTCTTCTCATCTCATCTCAATTTCTCATCAATCTCTCGATTTCTCACTTTCTTCTTTTCTTATATTGCAGATTCGAGCTCGAGGCAAAAATCCATCATCATCATCGTCCAAATTGAAGAAGATCGACGATCGAGATTTGAAGGGGAAGCTCGGTGATGTGTATAACAGGAGAAGGAGAAGGAGGAAGAAAGCAGAGTAGAAGATCCGGAAGACGACTTTTGGGGGGTGACAACCCAGAAATCGTCAATTGGCATCTTAGGGTTAGAATTAGATTAGGTTTAATTCTTGCTTTTATTCTCTGTTTTGAATATCTAATTTCGTCTTCCTTGTTAATCGATTTTAGGATTTTGATCTTGAATGTTTGAAAGTTTCGATTCTGAGATTTTTGGGTTGCAAATGATTTGATCTGTAATGTTAGAATTTCTGGCATAATTTGGATAGTTGTTGAACTTTGATACAGAGTTGTTGATGAAAGTCATAGTAAATTTCTGAGTTTAGTTTCTTATATGCCTGGGTATTGAAATTTGCATTTGGACATTAGTCTGTTTGGTTTTAGTTAATTGTTGGGTCAAATTTAATGTTTAGTTTTATTAGGGTTTGTTTCAAGTGTTGAGAAAATTCCTTTGAAGTTCTCGTTAGATTAGCCACAAAAATACTCAATCCACATTTTAGTGAAGACGAGGGTTAAGGGTTTACAAATTCTCCTTTAAGTGAGGATTTGGGAATTCTTAGTAATCCAATTCACAGCTTTTTAGTTTGTTCAAAACAAAGTTCAAGTGAAGTTTAGTTCTTCAAGGTATAATTTCTTGTTCCTAATTTCATTGTTAGAATTTTGTTTTATTGCTTTCTTATTCTTGCTTTTTAATTGCTTTCTTAGATTAGTTTTATTTTCTGTCAAAGTTAGTTTAATTCATCTCTTCATTTAATGCTTTCTTTTATTGCTTTCAAGTCATATTAGTTTAGTTTATTTAAGTTATTTACTGCTTTTTGCACTTTAATTTATGTTTCTTTTAATTATTTACTGTTTCCGCACTCTGAAAACCTTTCGCAAACCAATTTCTTAATAACCTAAAAACTCATCCCTGCAGATACGACAACCCTTAGGAATATTTCGTTCCTAAAACCCCCCCTAAAATGAAACCGAACATAGCCCAAAAGCTTTCCCGAGGTGACTCCAAAGGTACGTCTTGTGGGGTTGAGCCGCATTTTGTACTTGCATAGTCAGAGGAAGAACTTGCGAAGGGTAACAATGTGTTCTTCTCTTGTCTTAGACTTGACAATCATATCATCCACAAATACTTTGACCTCTTTATGCATTATATCATGGTGCAGGGTGTTAGCAGTCCTTTGATATGTTGTGCCTGCGTTTTTTAGGCCGAACCCCATAACAGTACGTTCCCCAAGGGGTGGTGAATGATGTTTTCTCCATGTGTTCCTCGACCATTTTTATCTGATTATAACAACCATTAGAGTTGTAGCATTTGTGGTTTTTGCAGATTCAAAATATATTATCATTAGTATGGTTTTGATCTTTATGTGGTAACCTTATTATTATTGTGTTATTATCTCGTGTTACATTATTATTCCGAGTTTTATCGGGTTTTTCTTTACTAAAAAAAGGGGTTTAAAGTTATGATTAGTGGGTTTGAATTCCTTGTTGTGTCATGATATTGGTGGAGTCTTGGTTGACCAAAGTTTAGAGTTACCTTGGGTAGTTGTTTCGAAGTCTTAAGAAAGGGATTTAAGAGGTGTCCTTGGCTTAGCCCACTATTTGAGAGCCCAAGTTAGAGTTTCAGGATCGGATGGTTAGAGTTAGAACCAGAAATAACCACTAAAAGTAAACAGGGAACGAGACAGATTTGTAGGGTTATAATAAAGAGGCCACCATAAATTATGTAGTCGTATTTTGACCGACCCATTCGGTTTGGAAGTCCCTAAGATGCTTGCTTTCATAGAAACTTGTCGGATCGAGCTTTTGAGGTGTATAAATTGAGCTATGACCCAATTCTAGACTAAGGTCAGAAATGGACCAGTTGGAGTGTGGCCTGTATTTGGGAGTCTTAGAGTATGTTTTATGTCTAAGATTCGACATGAAAGATTTAGTGGACATCTCAAAGTTTCTAGAAAGTCTAGAATTAGGATCACAAGATGTTGGAAAGTCAAGTTATAGCCTTTGCAATGCAAGTGATGTAATCTTCCCTGTTTTCATTTATGCCAAAATGTTGAGATCTGAAAATGTTGTAAATTTCTTAATGAATATTTACATGAAAAATGAGTTAAGTACTTCAAGATGTTAATTCATGAATGATTGGAACCCCATAGTTTTCCTAGGAGAGGGTTAGATAGAAGGTAATTAATACTAACTTTGAAGGGTGCGTTTTAATTATATATAGAAATTATTCTATTTTAGGCATGAGCTACGCGCCGTCTTAGTGAGCTCAAGTGTGTTCATGGAAGTGAAGTGAAGAAATCCAGGTAATGTTTATGACCTAATTGTTCGGTCTCGTTCCGAGCCGAATTTTATCTCTTTTATAGGGTGTTTGTGTTTATTTTAGCCCTTGTATATATAAGATATAATGATTTTGTGTTTTGTAGGAAAATAAGGAGTTACAAGAAGTTTGGGCTTAATTAAGGGTTTTTAGGGAATCCCGAGCAATTCTCGAGTCAACCCGAGACCCGAGTCGAGAACCGAGGCAAAACCCGACCTGGAAACTTCATGTCAAGTTGTGGCGCAGAAAATAGAGGAGAGGGGACAGCACCATGTCGCACCCGAGTTAAGCAAGGTAACGCCCGAGACAACACTCTGCCGCAACAACATCAGTCGAGCAACCGGAGGTCGCGCCCGCGAGCCTAGACTTCGCGCCGGCGACGTGCTGCGGAGAGAAGGAGAAGCGTGCGGACAAAAGGGCAACTCGCCCGTGATGCTTGGTGACTCGCTCGAGTCGTGCCAAGGTCGCGCCTGCGGCCTATAGGGTAGCGCCCACGACCTTTGCTAATCAGAGACGGATGGGCTGCGGACAGACGCCCGACTCGCCCACGACAGCTGCCGACTCGCCCGAGTCACTGTCGGAGCTGCGGAAATGCTACGCGCCTGCTGCGGAACTTAATTTAGGTTTTGGGTTTCGTTTCTCCTTCTTCTATAAATACCCAATGTAATTCAGACCTAATTATCTTAGTTTTTATCTTTAGCTTAGCTTTCATTTAAGTTTTAGGAGTAGGATTAGAGTAGATTTAATTGCTTTCTTTAATTGCTTTCTGTAATTGTTCTTCAAGCTTTCTCCATTATTCTTCAAAGTTTTCTTGCAATTTCAATTCTCAATCTCTTTCAAGCTCTCTCTAGTCTCCATTGAAGTGTTTTACAAGCTCTCTCTCTCTCTCTCTCTCTCTCTCTCTCTCTCTCTCTCTCTCTCTATCTCTCTATTCTCCATTGATGTTTATTTTAAAAGCTTTCTAATGTTAGCAACAATCAAATCCACTTTTAGTGGGGAGGAGGGTCAAGGGTACCAATTCTACTTTATAGTGAGAATTTGGGGATCCTTGGTAATCCAATCCACAATTTCTTGTTTGCTCGGGGGAAATTACAAGTGTAGATTGAAGATTAGAAGATTTTAGTCATCAAAGGTATAATTCTTGTTCCTAATTTCATTGTTCATGCTAGTTTTCATTCCTTGCTTTAATTGCTTTTTTTGATTTCTTGCTCTTAATTGCTTTCTTTGATTCATGCCTAGGTTAGATTTAATTGCTTTCCATTACATTATTTACTGCTTTCCGCATAGAGAAAAACCCCAAACACAAACCGATCCCCTAAATCAAACCTAAACACCCATCCTCGTGGACCGACAACCCTAACCCTAAAAACCACTAAAAATTACAACCGAACAATGGCGTTGTTGCCGAGGATGGCGTTATTTGGTAGATTAGGTTATTGGTTTGGGTGTACATAGTTTATTTCTTTCTCGTTTATGCCAAGAAAATGTAGTCAAAAAATTTGAATATCGAAAAAGATCAAAAAAAAAATTTAAAAAAATAGAAAAAGAGAAGTATGGCTAGTCCCCGATTCCCCCAATTTGAGCATGAAGCATTTTGGAAATATTTTGCTAGATTACATGATTACCGTGCTCAATGTGAACTATATGGTATCTTTTATGATACATTGGATATGTTGGGAATTGTGTATGAGGGTATAAATTATGAAACTAGAAATCTCTTTAATTTTTACGGGTTTTCTAAATTAGGAGAAGATGTTGCGTGGGAGTTTCTTGAATCGTTGTCTAGGGATACTTATGAGCTTGAACAACAAAATTCTTCCTTGGACCACCATAGTTCAAATTACGCACAACCCTCGGAGACTTAAGCCATACCATATCATGACTACCCCCAAAATCTGAATGGTCAATCTAGTGGTGGGGAGTACATGAAAAAATTTTGTGAATCTTCTCAATGTCCCAATAGCGAGTCTCTTCATCAATGTTTTGTATGTCAAGCTTAGGGCCATTCATTTGATGCTTGTCCTGAATACCCTTCTTTTAAGGCTTTTATGGATGGGTTTGATTATGCTAAACCTGTATCAAATAATAATCGTGTGTGTGAAATAGAGGATGAGGATGACGGTCCAATGTTCATACTTACTAAACCCGCTTCCCCTTCACCTATTGAGAGTATGGAAAAATCATGTGATATTGAATCTGATCAGGTTAGTGAGCCCATTAGTGAGAATACACTGGAGAATGAGACACCATTGATATAGAAGGATTCTGTAAGTAGTGAGTCAGGGTGTGATGATGTTGAGCTTAATGAGAACACTCTTAATGAATCTTTAGTCTCACCTTTGTCTATACCATCATATGAGGAGTGGATTGAATGTTTTGATACATCTTTTGTCTACAAGGAGTCTAATGCTTGTTCATTGTTCCATTTTATTGATCTACATGCTCAATCTCCATGTGTGGGTCAATCTGAGGATTTATCTTTAGTTACTCCTTCCCCCTCTCCTCCATCTTGTTTTACATGATACATTGATGTGTGAATATGAGTCTTTCATGATGGGTTATGTTCCTGAACATTCCACTTTCACTTTCGACGATGTCTTGAATGATGCACACTTGTCTTCTGATACTGATAGTTCTTACGATGAGTCTGAAATTTATGAAGATGATGATGTACCTTCTTGTGATGATGAGAGTGTTGTTATGTGGTATAACCCTACCTTTTTCTTGTCACCCACTGATGAATATGAAGAGTTGATGAATTGGAGTCTGTAATTGATGAAAATTGCATGGAGGTCGAGTGTGAGGATTCTCTGTGTTCTAATGAAATTGAAATTGTTTCCGCATCTCCCCTTCATGTGATTTGTTTTCCTACACTCCTTCCTTATGAACTTGAGTTTATGAAGTCCCTAGGTCTTTTGGGAGGGTATAATTTCCTCACTTATTCCTATAGCACCTACCTAGAGGACTTGCCTTGGAGAATCAATTCTGTACATTCATTCCATTACTTTACTGATTATTCCAAGGCATTCGATAAACTGTTGAGAGCACTAACGCTTGTTGATGAAATTTTGAGATTGTGCTCTTATATACACCATTCGTAAATGCATTCACGAATGCATGACTTGTTACTACGGGCGTTGAATGGTTCTGACTTGGTGCCCGATATCTTGAGGTGGGAAGGAGTGAGTCTTTTGATAAGAAGCCTTTCAGGTAATATCCTTCCTCACCTTTCTTGTACAGTTAGTAAGTATTCTTTCTTTTCTTCTTTTCTTCTTTTATTTTCTTTTTTATGTTTCATTTTCTTTTATTTTGGGGTGCTTGCTTACCTACTTCTGTTTCCTTTGAGGACATGGCAACCTCTTTGTGTGGGAGTGGGAGGGTAATGTGCATTCCGGTCTTTTGAGTCCAAGAAAAAAAGTGAGAGTGGTTTTGTAAATATTTTAGTTCTTTAGTCCTTAGTGTCTTGTATAGTTGTTTTTCGTTTTTGATCTTGCATGCGAACATTCACACATAGTATTATTTTCTTGTTTATTTTGTGTGATGTTCTTTGGATCGTGGATTGGGTATGTGATTATTAAAGACCTTCAAGTAATTTCGTTTTACCCTCTCTTTGATTGTTGTGTAATGTTCTTTGGATCGTGGATTGGGTATGCGATTATTGAAGACCTTCCGGTAATTTCATTTTACCCTCTCTTTGATTGTGAATATATTGATGATCCATCTTGCATGCTTGGTTTTCTTTTTGGGTGGCGAACCCCTTGAGTGTGAATGTTGGATATATATTGCTGTTGGAGCCTTGTGGGCTCGGTTCGCCACCATTTTGTTTGTTTGTTGCTTGTTTGTGAGTCTTTTGTAGGTTTTCTACCTTTCTTGTGACACCCTTCTTCTCACAATGAGGACATTGTGAAGTTTTGAGAGGGAGTGAGGGGTGATACTTCCATTTGTCATGGGTAGATCACCTAGTTTTTGAGTCTTTTGTTTTGGTTTTTCGTAGTTTGTGTCTAAAAATTTGAAAATTTTTGTTTGAAAAAGGAGAAAAAAGGAAGTGAAAAACCTTAAAAGTTTTTGTTTTTCGTTTTGCTTTTGTTTTAGCTTCGTTTCTTGGATAGTGATGTCAATGTTGGGAAGACTTTCTTAATCTTCTTTAAAAGAAACCGGTTTGAGCATAATTTAGCTAAATTGAAAATGTTGGAAAAACCTTCTATATCGTTTGCGACGAAGAAGTGAATGAAAAAGCCTGTGTTGGGAGGGTAAACCCCGTTTATGGGTCGTTCAACTCCCGAAAATCTAACCCAACTATAATTTAGCTAAATTGAAAATATTGAAAAACTCAACCCAAAAAGAAAGAAAGTTAAGTGCTAATAAAGTGAGGGGCCTTTCCTTGCATCACCTACGGCCATCACCAACCAAGGGCGACCAAATGTGGGGAGGGCAACTCTTTGCTAGTTTTATTTACTTTGAAATGAGCTCGGGTGTGAGTGTTTGGGGTCAATCAGAATCAACTAGAACCCACTAAGCACATACGCACATGGGATTTAGCTTTGCATGAGGTGTCAGGAATCAAAAATCTCTAAGATTGGAAATTGTTTGAGTTAGATGTATTGGAGATGCTCATAACGGTTCCTTTTGGAGGATAAATATCGTTTTCTTGATTACGACAGCATGAATCTTGAAATAAACAACTTTTCTTTTTTATCTTTATAACTTGCTTTGTTTTTTACTTTCCCTCTCTCCTTTTCTTGGGCTTTTGTGGGTATAGTTGCTATAAACCCTCACGAGACCTACCTCGTGATGTATAATGGGATCAAAGAGATCTCATTACACACAAAAATTAGAATCTTTATGAACAAAGACAAGAATCCTCCTCTCTAAGTTCTTAAGGATCAAACGAATGAATGAAACAGGATAGAAATCAAAAGGATTCAATGGAATGTACCAATTGATGAACGAATGATAGATTTGATATGGCTTGAGAAACTTTTGAAGATATAGACACACCACTTCAAGAAGATCTTCAACTCTTCCTATCACCAATCAGGCTAGCCAAGCATGGAATAGAAGAAGAGATTTGGGCGATTTCCTTTGAGAAGAATCGGTTTCTAGCAAAGCTAGAGAGAACTCAAAAGCATGTAGCCTTTAGAAGTTTAGTTTGTATTTATTTGTGAATGATTGAAAAATGATTACAAAGGCCTCCCAAATGGTCTATTTATAGTAGTATAGGACCCCTTAGGCGTGTACATATCAAGATTACAATGATTTCTAGCTTACATCATCTATTACAAATATTACATCATAAAGAATCAAAATGTACATAGCTAGAAAGAAACAATGATATCTTGCTCAATTCTTCTCCACTCTTCAAGATTCAAACACCATTTGAAAGCTCTTTGAATGATCTATATTCGGTTCCAAGATGACTTTCCAAATAGCTTCATAGATCTTGAGTTATAGAGCAAAGTATCGAATTGCACTTGATGAAGTCATTCATTATTGAGAGTGATGAGAGTGATTGAAGCTCTTCTTTCATATAAGCTTGTATTTGGTTCCCATGATGTGTATTTGGGACCAAATATACATCATTCCCCCCTAGTTGAGAAGAGTTTGTCCTCAAACTAGGAAGTTTTTCTCCTCCTTCAAAGTATGGCTTAAGATCACTCACACTAAAGGTAGAACTACCTTCATAATCTTCACCAAGTTGGAGTTTGTATTCATTATCACCAATCCTTTCTAGAACTTTATAAGGACCATCACCTCTTGGTGCTAATTTCCCTTTCCTATTCGAACGAAATCTCTCTTTCTTCATGTGAATCCAAACAAGATCTCTAGGTTCAAATACAACCTTCTTCCTTGTTCTATTCACTTTAGTTGCCACATCTTGTGTATACTTCAATATTTTCTCACGAACTTCTTGATGTAGCTTCTTAATTTCTTCTACCCTTTTGTTAGCTTCAAAGCTAAACTTTGTTGATGTAGAAAGTGGTGTAAGATCCATCGGTTGGAGAGGATTGCTTCCATAAACCCCTTGAAATGGTGATAAGCCCGTTGCTTTACTTGGACTTCTATTAAAAGCAAACTCAGCATGACACAAAAGAGTATCCCACCCTTTCTTGTCTTTACTAACCAATGCTCGAAGTAAGGCTCCCAAGGTACGATTTGTAACTTCTGTTTGACCATCCGTTTGGGGATGACATGCAGTGCTAAACTTCAATTTCGTACCAAGCTTCTTCCATAATGTTAGCCAAAAATGACTAAGAAACTTCGAGTCTCTATCACTTACCATAGTCTTTGGAATACCATGCAACTTCACTACTTCTTCAAAGTATAGATTTGCAACTTTACTAGCATCATAGGTTGTATGGCATGGAATGAAGTGTGCCATTTTTGAAAACCTATCAACAACTACCATGATTGAATCCTTGCCTCTTTGAGTTCTTGGTAGACCCACAATGAAGTCTAAACTCATATCTTCCCAAGGACTATGTGGAATAGGCAATGGAGTGTACAAGCCTTGTGGTAATGCATGAGCTTTTGAGATATTACAAGTATTACACCTCTTAATCATATGCTCAATATCTTTGATCATGCTAGGCCAAAAATAATGCTCTTTCATCATCAAATAAGTCTTCTCAATGCCAAAATGACCAGCCAATGATCCTCCATGGACTTCCATAATCAACAACTCACGAATACTACTTCTTGGAATGCATAGCTGATTCCCTTTAAAAAGAAATCCATGCTCAATATGAAAGAGTTGGTGGGGATGCTTCTTGCATAGCTCATATATCTCCTTGAAATCTTCATCATTCTCATATAACCCTTTAATATGTTCAAACCCAAGGACTCTTGAATCAAGAACATGAGTGAGTAGGTACCTCCGAGATAAAGCATCCGCTCCTTTGTTAAGGTGTCCTCTTTATGCTTTATCATGAAGTGAAATGCTTGCATAAACTCAACCCATTTAGCATGTCTTGGATTAAGCTTGTGTTGTCTTTGAATGAACTTTAGTGCTTCATGATCACTATGTAGAATGAATTCACCACTTAGTAGATAATGACGCCAATGCTCAAGAGCTCTTATAACTGCATAGAACTCTTTATCATATGTGTTATACTTCCTCTTGGCTTCATTCAACTTCTCACTAAAGAAAGCAATAGGTCGGCCTTCTTGGGATAGAATGGCTCCAATTCCAACTCCACTTGCATCAACTTCAAATTCAAAGACTTTATTAAAACAAAGTAATGCAAGAATAGGTGCATGACGTAGCTTCTCCTTTATCAATTCAAACGCTTCATTTGCACTCTTATTCCTTGAAAACTCTTTCTTCTTCAACAATTCGGTCATAGGTGCAAGTATAGAGCTAAAATTCTTTATGAACCTTCTATAAAATGATGCTAATCCATGAAAACTCCGTACCTCATGAATTGATGTTGGTGTAGGCCACTCTTGAATAGCCTTGACTTTCTCCTTGTCAACTTGTGTGCCATCTCTTGAAAGAACATATCCAAGGAACACAACCTTGGGTAAGAAAAAGTGGCACTTCTCCATGTTGGCGTAGAGTTGCTCCTTCTCCTAAATGTACATGACCAACTCTAGATGTTTTACATGTTCTCTTTCACTTTTGCTATACACAAGAATATCATCAAAGTAAACTACTACACACTTGCCAATAAAAGGCTTTAATACATGATTTATAAGACGCATGAAAGTAGATGGTGCATTAGTGAGGCCAAATGGCATGACAAGCCATTCATACAAGCCTTCTTTTGTTTTGAATGCGGTCTTCCATTCATCTCCTTCATGAATTCGAATTTGATGATATCCACTCCTCAAATCAACTTTAGTGAACACAACACTTCCATGTAATTCATCAAGTAGATCTTCAAGTCGAGGTATTGGAAACCTATACTTGATTGTAATCTTGTTTATGGCTCAGCAATCCATACACATACGTTGAGATCTATCTTTCTTTGGTACAAGCAAAACGGGGACAGCACATGGACTCATACATTCACGTACCAAGCCTTTCGATAAGAGATCATCTACTTGTCTTTGTACTTCTTCTGCATCTTTTGGGTTCATTCGGTAGGCCAATTTGTTGGGGAGCATTGAACCCGGAACTAGATCAATTTCATGCTCAATTTCTCTTCTTAGTGGCAATCCCTTGGGCATCTCTTTTGGGAACAAATGTTTGAAACGTTCCAAAAGAGGTTGAAGGCGTAAATCATCGTTTGTTGGAGACGCTTTCTCCTCTTCAAAGTTAGCTAGAATAAGATTTTTGTGCTCTTGGAACTCATGGTGCTCGGCTTTCATAAATTTCACAATATTTATCTTCTTCTCTTGTTGTTGTTGGTGAGGACGTATAATAGATGATGGTGAGAGAGGAGCCAATGTAATCTTTTTTTTGTTGAGAATAAACGTGTAGGTATTGGTTCTCCCATCATGGATAACATGTCTATCAAATAACCAAGGTCTTCCAAGCAATATATGACAAGCATCCATTGGAATTACATCACACCAAATATAATCTTTATAGTTTTTACCAATGGAAAGACTTACAAGAACACGATGATCCACACGAATACCCTTCCCATGACTTAGCCATTGAATTGTGTAAGGAGATGGGTGTGTACTAACCTCCAGTTGTAGCTTATTCACCATGGTTGTTGAAGCGGCATTAGTGCAACTTCCTCCATCTATGATTAGAGAAGAAACTTTGCCTTGTTAGTACACCTTGAATGGAATATGTTCTCCCTTTGTTCTTGCTCGTTTGGTACACAAGCAACACTTAGAGCTCTTCTTACTACCAACATTTCTCCTTCATCCGCTTCTTCTACACTTTCCTCATTTGCGCCAATGGTCTCATCAACCGCCTCTTTATTTTCACTTTCATTACACTCCGGCTCAACTTATAAAGCACTTTGATATTCAACCAAAGATACAACTCTTTTGTTAGGACACTCCGAAGCATACTGACCTAATCCTTGGCAACGAAAACATCTTCTTGGGGCTAATGGTTTGGTTTCTTGGACGTGGGGTTTAAGGATGGATGGGGGCTAATTTTGTTGTGCTTTGTTATAGGGTTGATTTGTAGGTATTGAGGGTCTTTGTTGTGTAGTGTATGGACGTATAGGTTGGGATTGTTTGTAAGATGTTTGGTACTTTGTCATGGTCTCTTTTCTTCTTTCTTTTCTTTGCGTTTCAACTTTCAAGGCCAAAGAACTCAATTCATCCAAAGATTGATAGGAATGTGATTCAACAATATTACGAATCCAATCATTAAGACCGAACAAGTAACGTACCAAAGTTTGAGGTTCATTTTCTTGGAGATCACAACGCCAAAGTAGGTGCTCAAACTCTTTTGTATACTCCTCCACAGTTCTACTTCCTTGAACAAATCGTTGCAACTTGTAGTAGTTATCTTGGAGATAACTTGGTGGTAGAAATTTTCCTTGCAACTTGGTTTTCATCTTACTCCATGTCCGAATCTTGTCCTTGCCCTTAGCTTGCCTCTTCTTTTGTAGATTTGTCCACCAAATGGACGCATGCTTGCGCATCTTTAGGGCCTCACACTTCATTTTCTTTTCATCATGTACTTCTTTAAGATCAAAAACTCTTTCAATAGTTTGCATCCAATCTAAAAAGTTTTAAGGATCAAGATTACCATCAAACTCCGGAATCTCCACCTTGAAATCAAATCTTTCCTCCCTTCTTGGACGTCTACTTTGTATATGCTCTTCTGCATCATGAGACTCATTATCTTCACGGATCACCCAATGTTGGAGATGCATGTATCTCTTCAATTGGTCGGTGAGATAGGTGATCTTTTGCTTCATCAATTCTACATCCTCTTGGGACGTCGTGGGCTGATTTGTTGGAGTACTTGCACTATCCATCAATCTTGATACCAAAAGATCAAAAAAAAGGAACTCACGGTTTGGGGCTAGGGTGTAGGGACGAGAGATGGTATGTGTTTAGGCTAGATTGTGTTTGGGTTTAGGGGGTTCTTTGTGGAGTTTGTGTGGAACGTGTAATGGGGGAATTGTGATGGAAAGAATGTCAAAAGATGGTGCAAGAACAAAGGGAAACAATCTCCTAAGCTCTAATACCACTTTAGATGTATAATGGGATCAAAGAGATTTCATTACACACAAAAATCAGGATCTTTATGAGCAAAGATAAGAATCTTCTTCTCTAAGTTCTTAAGGATCAAACGAATGAATGAAACAAGATAGAAATCAAAAGGATTCAATAGAATGTACCAATTGATGAACGAATGATAGATTTGACATGGCTTGAGAAACTCTTGAAGATATAGACACACCACTTCAAGAAGATCTTCAACACTTCCTATAACCAACCAAGCTAGCGAAGCTTGGAATAAAAGAAGAGATTTGGGTGATTCCCTTTGAGAAGAATCGGTTTCTAGCAAAGCTAGAGAGAACTCAAAAGCCTGTAGCCTTTAGAAGTTTAGTTTGTATTTATTTGTGAATGATTGAAAAGTGATTACAAAGGCCTCCCAAAGGGTCTATTTATAGTAGTATAGGAACCCTTAGGCATGTACATATCAAGATTACAATGATTTCTAGCTTACATCATCTATTACAAATATTACATCATAAAGAATCAAAATGTACATAGCTAGAAAGAAACAATGATATCTTGCTCAATTCTTCTCCAATCTTCAAGATTCAAAAACCATTTGAAACTCTTTGAATGACCTATATTCGTCTCCAATATGACTTTCCAAATAGCTTCATAGATCTTGAGTTATAGAGCAAAGTATCGAATTGCACTTGATGAAGTCATTCGTTATTGAGAGTGATGAGAGTGATTGAAGCTCTTCTTCCACATAAGCTTGTATTTGGTTCCCATGATGTGTATTTGGGATCAAATATACATCACCTCGTCCACCCGGTCTGCCGGGGGGTTTAATGGGCTTGATGCATGTGCTAAATGCATCAGCGATTCCTGCGAAAGTGAGTTAGGGTTTTAGTTTCTTTTTCTAGTCCTTTTCTATGTTTTTAGTTTGCTCGGGGCAAGCAAACCCTTGCGTGGGAGTGTTGTTCGGTTTTGTTCCGAGCCGAATTTTATCTCTTTTATAGGGTGTTTGTGTTTATTTTAGCCCTTGTATATATAAGATATATTGATTTTGTGTTTTGTAGGAAAATAAGGAGTTACAAGAAGTTTGGGCTTAATTAAGGGTTTTTAGGGAATCCCGAGCAATTCTCGAGTCAACCCGAGACCCGAGTCGAGAACCGAGGCAAAACCCGACCCGAAAACTTCATGTCAAGTTGTGGCGCAGAAAACAGGGGAGAGGGGACAGAACCATGTCGCACCCGAGTTAAGCAAGGTAGCGCCCGAGACAACACTCTGCCGCAGCAACATCAGCCGAGCAGCCGGTGGTCGTGCCCGCGAGCCCAGACGTCGCGCCTGCGACGTGCTGCGGAGAGAAGGAGAAGCGTGCGGACAAAAGGGCAACTCGCCCGTGATGCTGGATGACTCGCCCGAGTCGTGTCGAGGTCGCGCCCGCGACCTACAGGGTAGCGCCCGCGACCTTTGCTAATCTGCGACGGATGGGCTGCGGACAGACGGCCGACTCGCCAGCGTCAGCTACCGAGTCGGAGCTACGGAAATGTTGCGCGCCTGCTACGGAACTTAATTTAGGTTTTGGGTTTCTTTTCTCCTTCTTCTATAAATACCCTATGTAATTCAGATCTAATTATCTTAGTTTTTATCTATAGCTTAGCTTTTATTTAAGTTTTAGGAGTAGGATTAGAGTATCTTTAATTGCTTTCTTTAATTATTCTTCAAGCTTTCTCCATTGTTCTTCAAAGTTTTCTTGCAATTTCAATTCTCAATCTCTTTCAAGCTCTCTCTAGTCTCCATTGAAGTGTTTTACAGGCTTTCTCTATCTCTTTCTCTCTCTCTCTCTCTCTCTCTCTCTCTCTCTCTCTCTCTCTCTATTCTCCATTGATGTTTATTTCAAAAGCTTTCTTGTATTAGCAACAATCAAATCCCTACTGGCATGCACTTTAAGTGTTTTGGTTGATTTTGAATCTGTTTGGAATTTGCATCATAAAGGGGACTTTATGTTGAAAATTTAGACCATCTATTTTGATTATTCTTTGTGGTTGATTTATGAGTTGAGAAAATTGAGATTACACTAATATTTGATAATCTAGGTTGGGTTTGAGTTGAGCACTGTGAGCTGAGAATGCATAAGACACTAATAATTCAAAGTGGAACATTAAGCGGGTTTTGGGGGATAACCAAGAGACCAGGATGTGGTATCCTGCATGGTTATGGACCAAGACATCAGGGGATGCCCTGATATAGTTGATAGGTTTGGTCGTAGCCTGTGGTAGGCAAAGGATCTGGGATCCTGGTCGTAGCTTGTGGTAGGCGGAAATGTGATCTCTTGATAATTTTGGGCGTAGCCTGTGGTAGGCAAATGACCGATCTAGGATTCTGGTCATAGCCTGTGGTAGGCGGAAATGTGATATCTTGATAATTCTGGTCGTAGCATGTGGTAGGAAAAGGATCTGGGATCCTGTTTGATACATTCGTTACATTAAAGGATGTGGTATCACGCCCGCATAATAAAATATGAATTGGTTGGGTTGAGGAAAATAGTTTATACTTCTGCGAAGGGTTAAAAGGAATGTGAAATGTTTTTGATTTGTTCCCTCTCCCTTAAATGAATTGACACGAACTTTAACTTGTTTTGACAGTTAGGGGTAGACATTATTGAGTTTCCCCCTCATGTTTGTAAATGTTTTGTTTTCAGGTGAAGTTCTATATGTTGAGGACAGGGATTAGCAGTGAGGATTGGCAATGTTTAGCATTTATTATTATTCGTGTTGTGTTTCAATTCAAAAAGACTTGAAGTTAGTGATGTTGTGTTGTTTGATTTCAAGTTTTGAGGTTGTTTAGTTTGGTTTAAAGTTGTTGAACAGTTAGTTTTTCCTTCTTGCGTTGTATTCCTTCGAGGATACGACAGTTACGCTCAAATAAAATTTGAGACTTTCGCTGTTAACGTTAGTTTAACTTTGACTCTTTCATAATTGATTTTCCGGGGTGTTACAATACTTCTCCAAAAATAGCTTTTATAAAACATGTTTGTAAGAAGCAAAAACAGTTTTTTCAAAATTAGATAATATAGGTGGTATGTTATCCTCAAGCTCAATAAACCTTTTTGAAGAAAGTAAGAAAATTTTCATCTAATTTTTTTTTCCTACAATTCTATCAAAGACACGCTTAGAAAATTTAGATAAGTATTAATGGAAAAAGTCAATCAAATTTAGATAAATTGTTTTGGCCACACCCTTCAATTCAAGTGTTAATGGAAGAAGTCAATCAAAACCCCAAAAAAAATTGCTTAATCCCAGTTACCATACTAATCAAAGTCGCCCAACCATTGGATCTTTGAATTTGATGAACTGTTTTTTTTTTAACTACAATTTTATTTTTAAAAAATGGTATAATAATCCTAATTAATTAAGTATTTCTATCCACGCAAACAGATACTATCCTTGAACTTCAATTTTCTTTTTAAAAAAAAGGTACAATAATCATAATTAATTAAGGGAGTGTTTGGTAGGAACTCCAGGGAAATTTTTCTCGGTGAAAATTTCGCATGGGAATTTTTCCATGAGAAAGACCTTAGCCCCCCTAAGGGAAACTTTCCCTAGGAAAATGGAGAAAATGGTGGGTCCATCGTGAAAACTTTCACGAAGTCAACCCGCATCCAAACGTGGGGAAAATAAGTCAATCTGAGAAAATTAACCAGAGTTATTGATCAACCAAACGCACCCTAAGTACATCTATCATCGCGAATAGCTACTATCTTTTATGGCCCTTGTTAAACCAAATTCTACTGTTGGGATCAAAGGTTGGAAATAACTAAGGGTTTAAACCACCCTATAGTGCCTCCTAAGTTTGACCCTATTCTTTGGTTAGGTTATTTTAAGGTTTGGATGAATAAATTAGGGTAAGTTGCAATAAATTTAGATAAATTATAATACTTTTTGGGGAATTGTATTTTTAGAGTGGATGCTTTTTTGGAGAATTGTGTTAGGTTTGGATAAGTTTGGATAAGTTATGATAAGATGAGAGAGTTATATCCAACCTAACCAAAGATTAGAACATAAAGCTATAGAAAACGCACAAAACGAGTTTAGTATTTATGTTATTTACCTCGTTAGTACAATTTAAGTTTACCAAAAAGGTAAGGTAATTTCCAACTTTTGACAATTACAGTAATTACAGTAATTATCGCTATGTGTACCGTACATGTGGCATGATTGAATCTCGATTTCATTGATTTTCAAAAACATTAAATTTTGATTTTTAAATTGTGAAAATTATGTGTTAATTAAAAATTAATTTTTTCAAGGACTTGTTTGTTAACTATGAACTAGTCTATAATATCCCATACAATGCACGAATAATATTTCAATAATTTTACGTTATTTATTTTCTAGAGTAATTTTTTAATAATTATTAATCCAATCTTATAAAAATATTTTTTTATGGAATAAACTATTATTTGAGTCTATTTTATTTCATGACCATAACGATTTCTTATTACGTGGCTTTTAACTTCTTGTTCAACTTTTTAATCTATACTTATTCCAATATCTTATTCATGTTTTGGTCGCTTGCATATAATTTGAATTTTTTTATTGTTAAAAGTATATATAGTAGTTTCAATCATAAATTTTATTTTCTAAGATAGTTATTAAAAAGAATACGAAATATTTTTATAGATTTTTCATGAAATTTTACTTTAGTATCTATTATTATATTTTATTTCTAAGGTTCTGATTATAATATTATAATACTAAATCAACGACAGGAAAAGTAAAAATTGCTCTAGTTTTGTATTAGATATTTGTAATTTATGTATGTATGACCTCATGTATTTCTTTTTCTTTTTTGAAAAATTTAAAATATTCTAATTGTATATTAAATATTGTTAGTTTGGTTTTACGTTTACGCATAGAAAGTTAGTCTCCTCTTTTGTAAGAGTTTTTATTGTACCCTTATTTAGGGTTTTTTAGTTTCTTTCTAGGAGATAATTACATTTACCATACCTGACATATGTGGTAATAATTTTTGAACACCCGACATTTGAGAAATAATTTTCATCCTACCTGACATTTAAGTGGTCGTAAATTTAAACCACCTAGGATATATTATAATGGTTTTTTGTGGGATTTTCCGGCAAGTATTAAAAAAATGAATAGGAAGTGACATGTTTACCGTTGCTATTAATTCATAGTACATTTCAATTGAAAACGAAATTACTTATTTACACTTATAGAAGACGTCAGTGAGAAGACTGGAGTGATATATTTCTTTTTTAGATCAAAGTCTTTTCCCCCTTTTCCCACACAAAACAATTGAAGGGCCAGTATTGTCATTTCAATCGCAATCTTAAGGGCAGTTTGGTACTTTCACATAGTTATATAGGGGTATTATTGTATTTTCATATCTCCGATGACAAGTTACCGGAATTTGAGACAAAAAAACACTTTCACTAAATGTCAGGTAGGGTGAAAATTATTTCTCAAATGTCGGGTGTGCAAAAATTACTACCACATATGTCGGGTAGGGTAGATGTAATTATTTAGGGTTCTTAGTCTCTTCCTAGAGTTTTTGTTCAGTTGGTGTGATCTAATACGTTGGATAAAGATCTACTTTGAAATCGCTATAGGACGGGTTGTGAGGTTCTCCATCAATGGTAGAGATGCAGAGTCATCGAGGAAAGATGAAGAGTCATCGAAGAAATCGGAGCCGAACGTCAGTAAGATTAGTATTAGTTATTTGGAAGTTAAATTTCCCATCTATATTTTAGATCTACAATTATTCAATCACGATTTTCATTGTAAGTGTGGTATGGCTTGCTATTAATGAAATCATTATGTTTGATTCAAAAAAATAAATAAAAATATTGGTAACTTATGAATGACTTTATGTATTTCTTTTTCCTTTTTATTAACATTATATTTATGAATGTAATAATAAATTATGTAGGTTTGGAATTTGCTTTGGAATTCACCAAACCTTCTAAATTATTTCTTTTAGGTTTAGATATTCCTTAGGAGTTAGGAGCTTGTAAAAGATGATGATGGATACCAGATGAAAAGATTGAAACAAATTCACCGACCTCGCCGGAGATACAATTACTACGAGAAATATTCCCGCGGCCAAGTCTCTCTCGCTCGGATATATGCAATCCCGAGACCAACCACTCCCGATCTGCTACCCTCGTCGCCATCCAAAACCAATTGTTAAAAAAAATGAAATGAAATGAAATCGTACTGTGCATGGCCGGTGTTTGAGAACATCGTTGTTCTCCGGCACTGGTTTCATCCGGTCATTCGGAAATTGGTACTGGAAAATTGGTCGGCAGCGGTGGTGAAAAGTAGTGATGCATTAAACGACGAAGGCTGTTATTAGGGGCATCGCCAATTGCGGAAGGCAGAAGGGTTTTGAAACTTAAATTCCAATGTATGATGTATACAATACCAAAATATTGTAAATTGGTGAAAAACACATGGTTGAATGGATGGGGATTTGTTTACTATAAGATAGGTTGCAAGTTCAAATCTCAAACTTTAACTTTTTTAGAATATAAAAATAAATAAAATCAACGTATGAGATTTGATCATGCCACATGTATAGTACACATCGCGGGAGTAATTACCAAAAATTGAAAATCCTTATACATGCTTCCGTTGTGTTTTTTTTCTGTTTTTTTTTATTGCATTAATACTTATCTAAATTAGTTAAAAATGGAGAAAAAAAGGGGAGGGAATCGAATGATAGTGGTGGTGGCAAGTGGTTTTGTGCCAGCATGATTAGGGAGGTGCGCAAAGTATTGATCAAAATCTCCCAAGTCAAACGTATCAGACTCAATAATGATGTATACAATGTATCATTCCAATCCAACATATTAAAGTGGGTGCTTTTTTGGCCCTAGCTATAGCTACTTGTTTAGTTGTTCAACAAATGGACCTAAATAAACCCTCAAAAATAATACCAAAAGTGGGCAATGATTTATGATATTATATATAACCCATATAGCCATAGAATAATAGGTGGCAATTCGGATTATTCGGATTGATTTCGGGTTGGATATTTTGGTAATTTTGTTAATTCGGATTTTAATCGGTTCTACTATTTGCTTCTCTGTTTGAATAGTGTTTTTACTATTTGAATAGTATTTTACTATTTAACATAAATTCTTTCACTGTTTTTGTTTTTATTGATTTTTTGAGTGTCGGTAACGATTTTAATTTTTTGTACGTTATTCTATTCTTCATCTGTTAGATATGTTATTTGTGAGCTTATTAAATTTTTATTTGGCTCAAACCAAATTGAATGTTCAAAAGTTTTTTCTAATAATGCAATTTGGTCCTTAATTAAATTTAAAGTAGATTTATTAACGCTATAAGGTAAGGTAACTAAATATGTGTATCTTGATTTTTGATTGTTTAATAAATCTTTTCTAAAACTTCTTGTTGTTTTATTCAAATAGCACAAGAAGCACGAATACCTGCATTAACAGAATTCAAATTAGTAAATGAAGAAGAAACTACAATTAGCCAATTAGCTCCGAGATTATCTTTTACTGAAAAAGGATTAAGAATAGATAGTCGACCAACTACGTCCAGAACTTTTAGTATGAATTATTCTCGAAACTTAAATTTAAGATCTCTTAATACTGATAATAGAACATATAGAGTTAATTTAGAATATTTTGATGGACAAAAATGGATAAAAGATAAAGTAATTATAGATACTGGAGCATCACAATGTCATTGAATAACATTATCAATTTCAGTATACGTAGCATCCGAATATAATTGCACCACTTATGATGGCAAAAGAAATATTTTAACTCAAAAATCAAAAATTATGATGAAAACACCTAAATCGTTTTTATTAGAACAAGATTGTTATGTAGACTCAACAATAAACAATGAATATTATCATATATTATTAGGAATGACATTTTTAGACAAGTTTACCTCTTATGAAATCAAACCCACTCATATTACCCTTATAGATGAAGAATCTAGAATTATCCTTTTTAGATTATGAAAAAAATTGCAATTCCAATCCTTACGTACATTGAAATAACTGTAAAGGATTTAGATATCACAACAGCTGCACTAGTGGATACTGGATCAGAAGCAACATTATTTAATCAATTACTTTTACCACAATGAGAAAAATTCCCTCTAACAAGAAAATTAGAATTAAAGGATTAAATTCTCCAGGAACTTATATTGAACATTATCAAACCAATGTACCAATTATATTAGGAAACAAAATTTTTAAGTATACCTATTGTTCTACAATATAATTCTGGATATGATATTTTACTTGGAAATGATTTTTTAAAACAATTTTCAAAATTTACACAAACTGCTTATACAATCTCACTAACAACAAAATGTGGTCATACATTGAAAATACCTACATTAAAATATCCATACAGAGTGCGTGCGAAGCGTGGTGGACAAGGTTATGAAAAAATTTCTCTGAACACACAAATTGAAAATAAAACTCCTAAATATAAAATTAACATTATTACTAAAGAAAAAATATTAGATAAACTTAAACAGCTTTATTCTGAATACCATTACAATTTTGGAAACCAGAACATCCTAGAGCCAAAATAGAATTAACCCAAGAAATATATATTAAAGAAAAACCAATGTTATATACAGAAGGAGACTTTCAAGAATTTTCAGTCCAAATTAATGAACTTTTAGAAAAAGGATTAATAAGACCATCTAAAGGAGCTTACTCCTCTCTGGCTTTTATGGTAATGAATGAAGCAGAACGTAGAAGAGGAAAAGCTAGAATGGTAATAAATTATAAAAAATTAAATCAATACACTATAACAGACAATTATTTCTTACCAAATAAAGAAGTCTTAATCAATGTAGTAAAAAATAAAAAATATTTCTCAAAATTTGACTGTAAATCTGGATTTTGGCAAGTAAAACTGGAAGAAAATAGTATAAAATATACTGGATTTAGTACCCCACAAGGATTTTATGAATGGATAGTTATGCCATTTGGATTAAAAAATGCTCCTAGAATATTTCAAAGAAGAATGGATGATGCTTTTAAACATCTTAATAACTTCCTAGTAGTATATGTTGATGATATTCTTATTAGTTCTAATAAACTTGATGAACATAGAAAACATCTAGAAGAATTTGTCAAAGTAGCTAGTAAAGAAGGAATTTGTTTAAGTGAAAGAAAAGCAATTATAGAAAAAGAAAAAATTGAATTTTTAGGATTTGAAGTAGGAATTAATGGAATAAGCCTACAACCCCACATTTCTAGAAAAATAAAAGAATACCCCGATGAACTTAGAACTAAAAAACAAATTCAAGGATTCTTAGGATTATTAAATTATGCTAGTTCATATATCCCTGATTTAGCTAAAAAGAAGAAAGATATACAAAGTCTACTTAGAAAAAAATAATACTCTTGGATGGAATGAAAAACATACAGAAATAATTAGAAAATTAAAAGAAGAATGTTTAAATTTACCTAGTCTAAGATTGCCTGAACCAGAAGACAATCTAATTTTACAAACTGATGCCTCTGATAAAACTTGGGCAGCAGTATTAAAAACAGACTTAAATGAAATTTGTGGATATCATAGCGGAACATTTTCAGAACGAGAAGAAAATTATAATACAATGGAAAAAGAAATCTTAGCAATTATTAGAGGAATAACGAAATGGCGATTATTTTTAACTGCCTAAACCTTTTAAAATATTGACTGATAATCAAGCAGCAACGACTTTTGTAAAACAAAATTTAGATAATGGACCACAAATGAGAAAACTACATAGATGGCAACTTTACCTATCTCAATTTAATGCTACTTATGAGCATGTTGCAGGAAAAAACAATTTCATTGCAGATTACCTCACTCGCGAAAATGAGTACAAGTGAAAAAGGAAAAACCAGCATTAGTGACGAAGGCCCATTCGTTCGAGATTTTGAGAACATCATGATAGACTACAATGAATACCTCAAAGCAGTTGAAGAAAAAATTGAACATATAGAAGTTGTAGTCAAAGACCTTAGAGCTTATCTTGAAAAAGCCAAGGATCTTACTACAATTTTCTACAGAACTATTGATGAACACAAATTGAGCTATGGGAAAGAAAATCCCAAAGAAATCAAAGTTGAACAAGCAGAACAATCATTTCGACCATCAACAAGCCAGGGAAATGCTTCAAACCCCCTCTCCCAAGAGGAGAAAGAGAAGCAACAATTAAAAGCTAGACTTCTAGCTACAAGACCAGTTATTCGAAATACTGGCATCCGAACTTTGAACATTACTACTGACGAATTCTATAAGAACTATTATCAAGCAACTGTAGTTGGTTATGAAAAGATTGGAGAAATCTCTGAACTATTTTACAACCCTAAGCGCTCTTTATTCCCGAGAATTATAGCCTTCAACAAAGCAAATCCTGAAGTCATATACCAGCTTTTTACACATGGCTATCTAAATCTCTTATATCCCAGCCTGAGTCTTATTGAACTCAAGAACTTCCCAGAGAAAATAATAGAAACCATCAAAAACCACAGCAAAAACAGGAGCTATGTTAGCCTCAGAATGTTTTCTGTTGCCCCAGAAAAGGATGAACAGACTAATATCATCTATCCTGTTATTAATCTGATCATCTTGAACAAAATTCCTTTAACAAACATCCAAGTCCAAGCAACAAAAGAAAAACTATTTGAAATTCCTCCATTTGACAAGTCCTGGACAAATTATCGAAGATCAACAGGAGCACTAGCAGTGAGCTGTCAACTCGAAAGACTGTGGAGAGAACGCTATAGAAGTCTTTACCAAGAGAAAAATTTTATAATTGTTACCAATGATGATGAATCGCCTGAAAAA
Organism: Portulaca oleracea; assembly: GCA_029582165.1. NCBI lineage: Eukaryota > Viridiplantae > Streptophyta > Magnoliopsida > Caryophyllales > Portulacaceae > Portulaca > Portulaca oleracea. Next base: position 10,149,258 of record CM055891.1, on the reverse strand, counting down.
CCAGATGACAAAATTTTTGACTTCAAATTCCACATGCTGATTCCCAAGAACTTTCAAGGAAGCACAGCTGTAAAGAAAAAGTTTGATGAATTATACCAAAGAGAAGAAAGCAAAAATCTACGAGACATACTGATGTAGACGTGTGAAGCACCAGGATCTTGCCGACAGAAATGAATGAACAAGATGTAGCCAACAACTGAAATGATAGAGTAAATAATTGCGCTCTTACGTAAGCGCTTATGTAAGATATCAGCTTTCTTTTCCAATAAATAGGTACTTGTAAACATTGAGGAGGGCAGAGTCTTCCATCCTCATTTAGTTTATTTCAGCTTTCAAGTATTTACGATGTTCTAAGAATTCCCCTTTAGGGAAAGGAAAGTATCCTTGATGAAATAATATCATCTCTTTCAACAAAACCTGAGTTCTTCATATTTATTCAAACTCAAACGAAGTGAGTGTACTAAGAGAGAGAAGATAAAGTCTGAAAGAGTAGGTAAATCGCGCAGAGTGAAGTGTAAGACGCGTACGAACAAGTAAGACATATTCAACTCTCAAAGGTATAATCTCTTTTCATTTTAGTTTGTCTATATATGTTGAATTTTAAATTGTTGATTTAAGATTATATAATTTTAATGGGATTACTTATCCGAGTACCTAAACTGATAAAATTGTGAGAAACACTTAAAAAATCACCTTTGGTTTTACCGCTTTTTCCACTAAAAAACCACTTGTTAGACCCTTTAATTATTGGTATCAGAGCCCAAAGATCTAAAAAATGAATAAAGAACATGATAATTTTGTTTATAGAAGAACTTTAAATATGAATTTAGAAAAATTTATAATAAAAATAATATCTGGAATATATGCTGAAGATGGACTTTTGAAACTTATTAACTATTTATGTCAAAATAAATTTAAATGTATTCATTTTCATGTGAAAATTGTATATTTAGCAGAAAGAATCTCTGAAATACATTATTCCAGTTTAAAGAATAATTAAATATGCTTAAAAATAGATTACAATCAAATTCTAGATTAACAAAAGAAGGAGATTATGCATCAGGACAAACTTTTAATTTCCCTGAACTTAAAGCATATAATATTGAAGAAGCTTGGAAATTTTTAAGATCATTAAATAAAACAACAAGAAGTTTTAGAAAAGATTTATTAAACAATCAAAAATCAAGATACACATATTTAGTTACCTTACCTTATAGCGTTAATAAATCTACTTTAAATTTAATTAAGAACCAAATTGCATTATTAGAAAAAACTTTTGAATATTCAATTTGGTTTGAGCCAAATAAAAATTTAATAAGCTCACAAATAACATATCTAACAGATGAAGAATAGAATAACGTACAAAAAATTAAAATCGTTACCGACACTCAAAAAATCAATAAAAACAAAAACAGTAAAAGAATTTATGTGAAATAGTAAAATACTATTCAAATAGTAAAAACACTATTCAAACAGTGAAGCAAATAGTAGAACTGGTTAAAATCCGAATTAACAAAATTACCAAAATATCCAACCCGAAATCAATCCGAATAATCGGAATTGCCACCTATACATAGAATTACATGGCTAAAGGGCTCATGAAATCATAGTTGTGTAAAATGTCCATCTATTTTTGGTTATTTTTTTTAATGCTGACACCTAAATGTATTTATTCATGATTATTAGAATAATAATATATATATATCATCTAGGGTCAAGGCTACAGAGGCCGTGAGACTCTTCTCCAACCAAATTTACTTAGACAAATCATGTGAATGAAGGTGACTAAGGGAATGGGTAACCTTATTTCTTGCTAGAAGAATATGGTTCCAAGAAATAAAATAAAGTAAAATGACTAGATAGCTTTTTGATTTCTTCAGTGAATATTCCCAGTAATATGTTGCATTTTAAACCCCCTTTGACTTTGTGGATTAGGGAAAGACAATCCCCTTCAATCGTCAAGGTTCCGAAGGCCGTATCCTATGCCATTTTTAGACTGAAAAGACACGTTTCAGCTTCCTTTAGTTCAATGTCGGATAAACCTGTCATCTGTTTCACCGCAACAGCTACTATCGCTCCTTCGACGTCTCAGATAACAAATCCTCTAGCCTTTCCCCAATATCCCAACTTACCTGCTTCGAAATTGAGCTTTTAAAGACTGTTGGGCACGTGAGACCATGTAGTATTGTGTTGGACTTTCGCCCCTTGCTTCAAGGGACATAAAGAGTGAAAGCCAGTAACCATGCTGAGTACTGTACTAATGGCAGTTTGGAAAGGCTGATGTGAACCTCTAAAAATCAGACAGTTTTAGGCATTCTATCATTGTCACGCCACTACAAGGAATAATACTCTTTGTCTTTGTCAAGCTCGAGAACACCTTGTAAAGGTATTCTAACGTTGAGGGGTATGAGTTTGCCCAAAAAGCTTCATCAAACTCGTTGTGTTCCCAAATATCAACTTTGAGGGGGCAGTGGAAAATGATGTGCACATTTTTTCCTCAGAGCATCCACAAATTTAGCAGCGACCATTTGCACTTGCGATCCTCTTACCACTAACTGCAGCCGATAGAAGAATTTGCTTACTCAACCATCAACCAAAAACCTTGATGTAAGGAGGAAAATTGAGCTAGGCTCCGCAACATTTTCCAAAACATTCTTTCCACCATGCTATTGGAGGAAAGAGATTTAGAGTGTTCAACGGAAATTGGGGCAAGGTATCCTGTTTTAAAGCCATCCTTGTTGTTGTTCCAAATCAACTTGTCATCATCCAATGTATAACAAATCAGGATGCTTGAAATTTCTTCTACATCCACTAGGAGGGTGTCTTGTTCCAAAACATGCATATTCCAATTGCCGTGATTTGCATCAATGAGGTTAGTGATAGTTGATACTTGATAATGATCTTGCCGTTAGAGTCTAAGCTCAAGGTTGGGCCTCGATTCAACATATGTATCATCCCACACTTGAACATTTGATCCGTTATTGATGAACCATCTTCATCTCGATTGAGCAAGGTCTCTAGCGCTAAACAAGTTACTCAAAGTTTAACTTAGGCGGAAGCCCATAATAGTAGAAAAAAAAATGTCTCCTTTTAGGTAGCATTTCGCATGTAGAAGTCTGGCAGCCAAGGTTGTAGGGAAACGCGACATGTGCCACACCTATTTTGCTAGAAGAGCAGTGTTAAAGTCCTCCAGATTTTAAAAGCCTATGCCTCCTAAATCCTTATTTAGGCATAGGTGACTTGCAACAAGCTAGTACATCCTTTGCTTTTTTTTTTTTTTTTACATGGCTCCCCACCAAGGGTAGAGGATAAGATTTTACGTCATTGAAAAGAGTTCCAGGCAACCTGAAGATACTCATGGCATATACTAGAAGATCTTGAGCCGCCACTTTGATTATGACTTGTCTCCTAGCCCAAGATGGAAAGCGATCATCCCAATTGCTAAGCCTTCTTGCAACCATGTCTTTAATGCACAATAATTCTTCATAATTCGATTTCCCCAAGATTGTGACAAGCTTAAGTATTTATTGTGTGAGAGTACTTCTTTTATGTCTAGGGTAACCTTTATTTTCTCTCACCATTTGTTATGTAGTATTCTTGTGAAAAACAACATCAGTTTTGTTGTAATTAATTAGTTGACATGAAGCTTTTTCATAAAGGCTTAGAGGCGTTTTAATCACTATTTCTTGCTTTGTCGTGGCTTTGCAAAAAATAAGGAACATGAAGGGTAAGAGGCGATCACCCTGCCTCAAGCTTGTCAATGGCACCATGAAATCTCTTAGCTTATCATTGATGATGAAGGAAAAAGTATGTGATTCTATGAACCCCATTACATTGTTGATCCAAGTAGTACAGAAGCCTAATTTGGTCATAATCCCTCGTAGGAAAGCCCATTTACTCTGTCAAAAGCCTTCTTCATATCTAATTTGATATACATATGGTTGTTCAACCTAGTGTGGCAATGTGTGTGATGAAATAGCTCATATGCAATGAGGATATGTCATTGATCAACTTGTCTTTCATGAAGTTGCTTTGTGTTTCTGAAATAATATTTGGCAAGAAGGTCTTGACTCGATTGATAAGGGTTTTGTAGCAACCTTCACATCCACATTTGTGAGGCTAATAGGGAAAAATTCAACCATTGAGTAAGATTGTGTTGCCTTTGGAATGAGGACAACCAATTTGTGGTTAATACCCTCAAGGAAAGGTCCTCCATTCAGAATGTCAATTATGGCGGCGAAAACCTCTTCACCAATTAGGTACCAATATTAATTGTAGATAGAAGTAGGGGTTAAAATCGTCTTGACTAGGCGATTTTCCAAGACGCTTTTGAAACACTACAACTTTGACTTCCTCATGAGTATTAGGGTAAGCAAGGGCATTGTTCATGTCTTCTATGACTTTGCGCCACATATACTAAGGGATTTTGTCTACTTAATGAGCTCTATCCTCCTAAAAAAGCTGACCGTAATAATCCAGAATGAGCTTCCCACACTACTCCATAGAAGTAAGGGCATTACCTCGGGAGTCCTTCAGTTGAGTGATAGTACTCACCATTCGAGTAGAGGCCTTATGGTGGAACCATTTAGAATTTCTACCCCCCTAAGCAAGGTAGTATTTTTCAGTTCTTTGCGCCACCAAATTATCTTGTCTTACTTCCTTAGACCTTTGAGCTTTACTATCAAAGTTTGTCGCTCCTGTCTACAAGAAGTCGTGCCCAATGTCTTCTAAATATCCTTACTAGCCTTTTGCACTTTCTTAAAGGTATTGTTAGAAAAAATGTTTAGGGTAACTTGCAAGTTTCCTGCTTTGTCATACAATCATGGAAAGAGACACCTCTCGGGGTGTTATTCCACACATCAGTAATGACCTTCTCGCAATCTTCCCTCGTGGCCCACATATTCTCAAAAATGTGTCTCTTCCTAACGTAGATGGGGCCGGCTTGATGCTATTGATCTTTGACCATGGAGCGAAGTCATCAAGGAGAGCCTCTTCCAAGTCAATTACCTCAACAACAGGGAATAAGCTACTTTAATCCACATTTGACATGTATCTGTCTAGCCTCACCTCTACTGACTCCTTATTCTCATGCTCATTCCACCAATTATATGCATATCCTTTATATCCCAAATCCAAAAGCCCACACTAGGAAAAAGTTTCAAGAATGGTTTCGGATTTAGGGTTATTCAAAAGCAAACTGAGGTGATAAGTTTCAAGAATGCTCATTCCATGATTATCATAAAGGATAAACCACCAAACAATCACTAAAGTAATGACTTGAATCACCACCAAATTGATTGGATAAAAATAACAAGGTTGGAGAGAAAACTAGGGAAAACCCTAAAATTGCATAAGCATAACATCAATAATATGAAAAAAAAAAACTCCTAAAGCAGTGCAAAAACGGGGGATTTATACTAAGGGGGGATTTAAAACAAAACAAAATCGTTTAACTCAAAATCTCGTGCAGGATCAGAGGCTTCGCAGGCGGTACGAGCCTGTCGCGGGCGTTACAAGGCGACTGACTCAGCAGCTGACATCCGAGCAGAAAGTGGTCGCAGGCGCAACAAGCTAGTTGAACTGGGCACTTGACGAAGCTTCAGCAACCGAGTAAGGAGCAAGTCGCGGGCGCCACACGGGTGGTCGCGAGCGCGATTGACGGGGAGCTGGCAGCGTTTCTTCTGAGTGTTGGCAGCGCTTCATCGTGGCGTGAAAGTTGGAGCTCCCTGGATCAGACGCTGGAAGTAGCCTCCAAGGCACTGGCAGCGTTTCTCCACAAAACCTAGCCAAAGCCCTGCCTAGCGCTACGTCGCGGGTGCTACCGTCGGGGTAGCGGGCGTTACATCCACAGTCAGGTGGTAGCGGGCGCTACCTATGGTGTAGTGAGTGCTATCTGCCTGCTGCTAAGGATGTTTTGTTCGGCTTTTCTTCCACTTGTGCTTGCTTGATTCAAACCCACTCCTGGACCCCAATGTCATGTGGCTCCTCGTCTCCGGATGGCGTGGTACGCTGTCGAGTCCCCCGGGGCTTGTGCAACAAAACGCAAGCCTCCTCGTTTCCCGACATTTGATGACTCGCCGTAGCCTTGCTAGCATAATACTCACCATCCCCCCTTGGAGAAGGTGTAATAGTTCTTGAAAGTGAGCGGTCGAGCGGGTTTAGCGCGGGAATGCCGGGTCGGGATTTCAAGCCCAGCTAAGGGAGCTCGGACCCGAACTCAACACGGTTCAACCTCTTTTTATCTTAAATCTCAATTTCAATGTTCCTCCTCATGGGCTTCATTGGCGATGCCTTCAACCAACTGCCATATTGTAAGTCCTCTACCGGAGTTTTTCGGTAAATAGTGGTGTTCCTCTTCACTTCAATAAAAGGTCATGTTTCCTACACCCATAACAGAACTTGGGTAGTTTCAAATATTTGAATTTGATTCATGTGGATCATCTTCCACTCTTGATCGTGTAATCTGATCCCTCTCATTAGTGGTCTTGTTACCTACACATCCACCCTAAAACGTATACATTTATTAGCCACAAGCATGCTATGTTCCTCATAACCCACAAGCTCCCTCATCTTATCTCCCAATATTTTTGCGAACTCTATTGACTGCCTGACCAGAGGAACTTAATATGCCTTCACCCAAAAACGTGGTGGCTCACAAATGATATCCCCAAAGTGTTCTATTCTATTCCATTCCTTAAGGGGGAGCAGTTTGTTATTGAAAGGCCACTCCCTCATTGAACATGTATTGCTTTTTTTCTTCCGAAAAGAATTTCAAAAAGAAAAAGAAAGATTTTAATTATGTGAATTCTTTTGTTAGCACCTCACCTTCCGGACGCCAAATTTTCTTCATCACATTCATAAAAACACGAGGATTGAAATCATGCACCATGAGTAGATGTCCAACCAAGCTGAGGGCAATGTCTTGTTTTTTCTTCGTTGGGATCTTCTCCTCAGCTTCTAACATATCTCCTTCATCGTCAGTCCATTGAGATTACTTTTATCAATCTTCGTGTAACATTCTATTGGATACCTTCAACTCCATGCAACCGTCGCACTCTCTCTCTGATAAAGTGCCTTCTGAGACAAAAACTCATCACTCAAGACTCTGTTAATGGAGGTTTGACACTAGTCTAATGTCACGCTGTCCACCACCACGTACTTCACCAAAGGAAAGACCAAATGCGCGCATAATTGCTGGCAATCCTCTATAGTGTAGATTCGTTTAGGGTTTTTTAGACACCGAATTTTGGCACATAAATATATAGAAAATCTATATAAACAAAGCAAGAATAAAGGAGAGGTCGATCGATAAGCCAGTTCAGACTTCTGGATTTTATCTTTCTTTTATATACCGTTCGTGTAATTTTTATTATTTCCTCTTTATGTACATTTAGTTATGTATTTTAGTTAGAAAATAAGGAAATTAGGGAAGCCAAGCCAAGCCAAAGATAAGCTAAGACAATTCCTCGCATGCGCTCAACATGACCAAGTTCGGATGAGCACACATGCACCATTACATGTGAATTTCCTAGCCTATTGCATGCATGATCTTTACTTAAGCAATCAAGCTTAATTTTTCCATGCAAGCCGTGCAAAATCTAAGTAAAGATCACATGCAAATAGCTTCCAAGAGGTCTCAAGTTCAAGACCTCACAACAACATGCATAAAGATTGCAAATAAGCTCCCATCGTCCAGTGTGAACATGCTGGCTTCGTGTACATCACATTCATTCCCTTATCGTCCAAGAATACGTGAACCATGCTCGAGTCAAAGCTCCCCTTTCCCAAGGCCAGTCGTCCTTCATCTCATCCACACGTGGTTCATGCAACCACGAGATGTCGTCCACTCCAAGACACCCCCTTTTGCTGCCTAGTGACTTGTGCATTTGACTACAACTTGCAACAGTGGATGAATGTGCTTGTATGCATGTATCTTAAGCTCCTCCTAAAGCCTATAAATACCTCTCCTTGACAAAGCCAAACTCACTCAATCATTCACTCATCCTTCCCCTCCTACACTCTCATTCATCCATTCTTTCATTCCTCTCATCACTCTCTAATCTTTACTCTAATATCATCATTCTACCACTCTTTTCCTATCACCTTTTCACCATTCTTTTACTATCCTAATCTCCCTATCCTCATCCTCTTAAACCCCTTAATCCATACTCTCATACTATCCCCACCATTCTTACATAAAACCCTCACAAAATCATCCTAAAACACCACTAAAAACCCACAAAAAAGTCATTTTCTTCCTACACCTTTTCTATCATCTTTCCACCATATTCTTACAATCATAATCTCCGTTTCTCCATCTTCTTTGACCCTCTAATCTATACCCTTATCCTATTTTCCCTTATCTCTACATAAATCTCCCATAAAGTCTCCCAAAAAACATCACAAAACTATCCTAAAAACCCACAAAAAGAGTTCCTTTTCCCTACCTTTTCCTATCCTTCTCCATCACTTCCCTACCATTATAATCTCCATTTCTCCACTCCTTTAAGCCCCTTTATCTCTAATCTCATTGTACCTTTCATTACCCCTCCATAAACCTCATAAAACTCCACAAAAAGCCTAACCTTTCTACTATCCAAAACACCACAAAAAGAGCATTTTCCTAGCCTTTTCTCACCCTTTTTTCCATATTCATTTCCATCCAGTTTTGCCACTATTTTGGCATCTTCAAGAGGAGTATTCAAGGCATCAAAAGGCTAGGCAAGGCTTCCCTTCAAAAGGCATAATGTAAGCTCTTATGTCTTTCTCCTTTATGTAAATAAAGTGTTGTATATGATGTATCTTTCTTTTCTTTCATTCTTTTGCATGTTCAATGAAGTAATCTTATAAAGTTCTTATTTATTTCCCTTCCAAACTTTATCAAAAGCACATTTTAAACTTTTAGTAGAGTCTTTTCTTTTGTGAGAGACGAACTCTTAAAGTTTACTTTTCGAGTTCGTAGCTTTACCCCCGAATCCATTCTTGGGTTTCGCAGACGGAGTCTTTCATTCTTTTCTTTTGGTTTTGTCTTGGCTTTTACCTTAAAAAGTTGGATGGCGACTCTCATTTCCAACCAAAACACATCGAAGATTGCACAAACTATGGTTAACATGGTTTTACAATGTATCGATGCAACTTTAGGGTATTCTTTCTTATATTTCTAAATAATACTTGCATAAATCACTCTCCTCCGAGCCTAACATTTAAATGAGCAAATTGGGTTAAATTTAGAATAGTTTGGAACAAGTGGATGTTCACTCTTAAAGGTTTAATTCAATGACTCATAAAATGCATAAGTAAAGGGAAAGTGATTTTATAAAATATCATTCATGAAATATATGACTAATTCCTTAAAGAGTTTTTCAAAAGGTTAAACCCCAGCATGAATCATTAAATCACACCCCAATCCAAACGTAGACGTTTGGAAGCCCGAACGGCGAGGAAAAATGTCCACAGATTTCAGGGGAACGAAGACCTTTAAGTGTATCATTAGTATTTTATCAATCAAAGGTTTAATAATCATAAAATATGTTTCTAATTCGAGTAATAAGTCGAATGAAAAAAAAAGAAACATAAAAAAGAAACTTAAAATTGTTAATCAAAAAAGTCTCAAGTTAATGTTAGCAAGATATCGAACATGATCTAACTGTATGCAAAAATTTGATATATTTTCTCCCATTTTCACCAAAAAAAAAAAATATCACGTATGTTAATCAATTCCACTTTAACAACATTATATTTTCTTTCTTTATCTATCCTCAACCCATAGTTAATATTATATACGAAAACAAACTAATTCATATGATTAATCTAATTTATTCATATTAAAAACAAGGGTTAATTGCTTTGTGGTGTTGGACTTAAGATTTATTTATAATGTGTGAGTTTCTTTACAACTTGGTGTTGCCATCAATCAAACATTTGAACAAAAAACATTTACAGTTTGGTGTTTTTTTAGTAAAGCCCAACCTATATGCATAGGTGTAATGATGGGAAATGAATATTTAACAATTAAAATTGTGTTTGCAGTTACCCTATTCGTTCAACTTGTTAACCTACTGTATTTTGGGTTAATCACATCATTGGTCTGGGTTAACTACAATCAACTTCATGTACTCCTAACGTATAGTTTCAACATAAGGTTTGTATACTGAAATTGGTAATTAATAAAGTAACAATTACATAAGTTATGCTTTAGGGTTATGAAGATAGGTCACATGGGTAATGATGCTAACATAAAGCACTCAACATGGATACCATGGACGGTTAACTCAGAACAAGTTCATATTAACCTACTGTATTTTGGGTTAATCACCTCATTGGTTTGTGTTAACCTACAATGAACTTCACGTGCTCCTAACCCATACTTCCAACATTAAGGTTTGCATACTGAAATTGGTAACTAATGAAGTTCACATACTCCAACATAAATCACTCAACAAAGACACCATGGACAGTTAACCCATAATAAGTTCATGTTAACCAAGTTATGTCTGGGTTAACCAACTCATTGTTTTGGGTTAATCTACATTGAAGTTCACCGACTACTTATGTTAAATACACCCCATTAATATTACATCAGACATATCACATCAACAGCAAGCTTACTTGATTTTACTAAAGTTTAATCAAAAATAAATTGTTGGTCAAACCAAATTGATTGATGGCAACACCCAGTTGTAAAAAAAAAAAAAAAAACATCTCATTTTAAGCTCAATCTTAAGGCCAACACTAGAGAAAAATTAACCCTAAAAACAATATGTACAAAGATTACTCGAATATCACTGGCTAGACATAGACTCTTCATCAAACTATGAAAATTATAAAGTATTGTTACATGTCGCCCCCTCCCTCTCTTTACTAACATTGCCCCCCGACCGTTTTGCACTTGCTCACCTTTTTTCTCATTCTCTCTTATCTTCATCATCTTTCAAAACTCAAAAATTCTCTTTCCCCAAGAGAATCAATTAGGATAATTTAACTTTAAATTTTGATGTTAATACCTAGAATTTTAAGTAGGTATAATTGTTCTTTAAATTACGTATTTTTTTGTCCGAATCATGGAGTCGTACCCGGATCGCTGCCTGACCATACTCCGAATGTGGCCGGACCATGGTCGGGACACGATCTGGGAGCGGCTTCGTCGTGGTCGGGCCGCTATCTAGGCGCGACTCCACCATGGTACATCCGCGATTCGGGTGCGACCCGACTTTTCTTAAAAGAAATTTTCATTTTTTAATATTAAGAATATTATTATTATTATTATTATTATTATTAATTTTATCAATAATTATTATTATGATTATTATTGCTCTTAATATTATTATTATTATTGTTGTTGATGTTGTTATTGTTATTGTGTTTTTAATTATATCCATGTTCCGACTGCAATCCCAGTATATTTGGGCTTCTCGAAATTTTTTTATTTTCCGGAATTTATTATTTATTATTGTGACCATTGTTGTTACTGTTGTTATTATTATTATTATTATTATTAATTTTATCATTTTTATTATTGTTTAATTGTTATTGTTATTATTAGTAGTGTTGGACTAGCTACATTAAAAGAAAGCGCATGTTGGTATATAAGTAGTTATTTCAATCTCTTTAAACTAAATAACCATATATTTGGGTATCACAAAAATTTTATTATTTGTTTGTCTATCATTAAGTTCCAATCTATAGAACGATAACATAATTTTCTTTTATGGAAGTTTGACATTTTAATGTCGCTTATATTTTATTTTAATATATATTCATATTGGAAGTGATATATTGGATTAGTAAATTTGATGAAAGGACTAACTAATAAATATTATTTATAAAAAACTAATGATGATTGTTTTAATAATGTATTAATATGTGTAACCTATACACATGATTTCATTTTGTTGTTTTTAAGTTGGCATTTATAAGATTAAAGAGGTGGTACTTAAGTAGTAATTACCCTTAATTTATATGCTCTACACCAAGGTTCACATCTTTATGGAAGCAAAATATTTCTCATTTTTATGGAAAAAAAGTTATTCATAAGTTTGAAGTTTAATAGGAGAACTTATTAATTAATAATTAACATTTAACAGTATCTATTATTGAAAACAATGGGCATGTACATATACATTTCAAAGTTTGGAACAAAACCATCAACAATCATAATCAATCATCATAAAAAATAATAACCATGCGCTTTAATTTCCCCCCTTGCCTTTCCCGTAATAGGGAAGTAGTTGACCTAAATCGACATTATTGGCTTACTAATTTTCACATTTAATCCTAACCCACATGTTGTGAATGATCATTTATTTTGTACTGTACTACAGTTAATGTTTATTATGATATATTATTAATTTATTACTATTTATCTACGTCCTTGGATGAAAGAATTCAAATGTATACGATTATATTCATGTTGTCACCTTCATCTTGATTTGTACTGTAGATACTTCTTGAATATTTGTAGTACTTAAATATCTTCCTGTGTGGCTAGGGCAAGTTTAATTAGATCGAAATTATATCAGTTCACTGAGTTATTGCCTTCGCTCAGTTAGTTCTAGCGCTGACAAAAATTCAGGTTCGGGTAAATTCGGATCGAACAAATTCGGACAATGTCAAAATTCGGATGAGAAATTCTTGTCCGTACCCGGTTTTTCGGGTCAAATCGGGTCAGACAATTCGGACGAGGCTAAAATCGGGTTCGGACAATAGAAAAAAAAGAAATTTTATGTCCGAATATTCGGTCAATTCGATCAATATCAAAATTCGGACGAAAAATCTATTTCCAGATACCCGATTTTTCCGAGTCGGACAATTCGGGTCGAACAAGATTTTGTCTGCGTTAATTAGTTCAATAAATTGGAAACATATTAGAAAACCAAAACGAAAAGGAAATCCAAGCCAAGTAATATAATGTACATGTTGGTAATGTCTTGACAATGTTCGATACACACGGAGATTAAACCAAAGTAATATAGTAATTATATGTCTTGCTAGAGACCTCTATAATTAGTAATTAAATAAGTTTAATTACAACTATATTATTTGGTCCTACTGGGTCACACAAGTCAGTGCTCTGGAACAATGTATGTAACCTAAATGATATTGTATCAAGTTTAGAAAAGTTGGAAACTGATTTCTTTGAAAAATCAACCCAACACGGACCGAATTGGGGTCAACACGGTCCGTGTTGAGGCACCACGATCCGTGGTGTCCGTGGGCCGAATATTTGGACTTTCTGGAGTCCAACACGGACCGTGTTGTTTCAACACGGACCGTGTTGAGCCCAGAAATCGCGTCGTTGTCCTTTTCGGCCCTTTAGGGTTTTGAACCCTTTCCCTAGGTTTTCTAAACACTATATAAAGGGGTCTCTGGGAGAGATTATTTCACACCAACTGCCTTCGACTCTTAGAGAGATACCAGGGTGATTTCCTGAGTTCCTCTCTCTTTTAGTTTGCAGTTCTAGTTTCAGGAAATACTATCAGTTTCCTGAAACAATCTCACATACATCTTAGATTGAGATTCGTCTCGATCAAGTCGATCTAGCAATCGAGTTCCGAGTCTTTGCGTGGACTTTCGATAGAGGTTTGACATTGGAATCTGGAAGGTCAACCTCTTCTTCAGCAGGAATTAGCGATCAGGTATAATTACTAAAGCCTCTGCAGTTGTTTTGATTAATTGTTTATAACTGTTATAATATTCCGCCAATTAATCTGTATCTGTTTAGGAAATAGATAACCTAAAACCTAACAGTGGTATCAGAGCCACCAATTGCATGCTAAAGTATTGTACTTGTATTCATAATTAATTTTGTCACTAGTTGAATTATATTATGAATATGCTAGAGTAGATTTATGCCTAAAATTTTGAATCTTTATGAAAGTTTTAATTTTTGATGTTCATAATCATAAATCTGATATTTTATTGTAAAATTTCATACTTTGTTATTATTTATTTCTTGTTGCCTTTAGTAAATCAATTTTATGTTTGTTTAAGAGTTGAATATAGCATGAACTTGATTTACATTTTGAATGTTTTAGAAGCAATCATGTTTAATATTGTTAAACAGTAGGCAATACATGAAATAGGTCTAAATTCGCAAAATAGGGTTTTGTAGAATTAATTATCTGATTTAGTTTATTTACCGTAAACATGAAAAATCGAAATAAACTATCAAACGAACTCGAAAATTTCTGAAATTTTTATTGGAGGTGTCTGGAAGTGTTATGGACTTTTCATAATATTTGTAGATTTTTCCCAATTAAAATAGATTTTTAATTGAGTTTTCAGATCTGAAGTGAATTAAAATTTGTTTAATTCTCTGAATTTTATAAATTTATAGAAATTTGTAAAACTTCTGAAAATTTTTACAGTAGGTTATTGGGTAACCATACTTTTAGGGAAAAATTTTTACGTTAATTTATCCGATCAAAATATATTTTTTAATTTAGATTTTCAGATCTCAGAGAAATAAACTTGTTGCTTCTCTGAATTTTGTATATTTATAGAAATTTGCAAATTTTCTGAAAATTTTACAGTAGGTTATTGGGTAACCATTCGGTTATGAATAAAATTTTGGTGAATTTTCGAAATCGTTTACTAATTTTCTTTAATTTTCATATTAATAGAAAAGTACAATTGTTTACTTTTCTGAATTTTATTCTAATTTTCGAAATTTGATAAAAATCTGAAATTTTTACAGTAGCATATTAGATGAACCTACTGTATGGGAAAATTATAAAATTTGTTTTCAAACTTATCGGACTGTTGTTATTTATTTTCCTTTTAAATGGAGAATTAAAAATGTTTAATTCCCTAAAATTTTACAATCTTTTGAAAATTGTTAAAATTATGGAAAATATTCATATTGGGTTATTAGATAACACTGCGATATGAAATATTTAAATTCGATAAGTTATGATAGTTTTATTTAAGTTTTTCATTCACGAAATTAACCAAAACTGGGAAGCAACACGGACCGTGTTGCCAGCAGTTTTGGTGAATTCGTGTGTTTTAGGATTTGTAATTAATTTTAGAAATTAATTATTAAATCCTATTACTACTAAATCAAATAATGGGCATAAAATCTATTATTTTGTGAAGTTTAGGAAACTTACAATATCTTTGAAAGATATAGTATCTTTTAGACTCCTTGATTTTAGGAAAGTCAAGTATTTTGTATGTATAGGTATAAAATCCTAAATCTGTTTAGGTAACTAAGATAAAATTTGGATTTTATTTACTTTATTAATCATGCAAACCTTTTAGGAAATTTTATTTAGTACTTATTTCCTTATGTGTTATATTGCAATTATTTATATGCCTTTATAATTTGTTATTTAAGCATGTGTTTTTGCAATATGACATGTTTGCATGTGCTTCTAGTATGGCCATAGATAGTCGGTTTTACCGGTCTGCGTACCGGGTTGGTTTGAAATACGGTCTGCGTACCGTCTTTGAATTAAATTTAAAATTTAAAATTTCAGTTAAGTTTATTTTAATTCTCAATTGTGAGGTCCAAATTGTAAATTGGTTGTAATTGGAGACATCAAATTAAGTGGGAGCCCAACAGCAATAGAGGTGGTGATTCGAGTCAGAGCCCATCCAACGGAGTTGCATGACCCAAGAAGGCTTTCTTGAAGACTATCAAGGCTTAGTTAAATTAGTTGATTAAGTCTAGGTGGCCGTACTAGGGGTTTTTATTTATGCTATTGCATGTTTTATTATGCCTTTTGTGCTTTTCGAAAGAGTTCACCTAGAATTGCATGCTTAGGATAATAAAACCTACTCTCATAATTGAATTATTGCTCAACCTACCGAAACACCACTTAGATGGATAAATAAAGAAAGCCAAAGCGAATTATTTGTCCATCATTAATAAGTAGGGTGGAAGCTAGGTCAATTCAAATTGGCTATCAAAATAGTTTTGGGCCAAGAGCAGAGGAAGAGAAATATTGTATTCGATACAAATTTCTTGCCAAGAGTCATTTTTGAATGATCGATCATAAGATGATCCACCAAAGACAACATGGGATCGAGTTTTGTTGGGCTAAAGTCTACTTGAAGCCATGGGTCTTGTGGGTCTTGGTTAAATTAAAACACTAAGTGAGAGTTGATAAAGTGTTTTGATTTGAAATTAAAATTAGTTTAATTTTTTTTGATGAATAATAACTAAAATGAACCAACTTGTCTCGTAGAATTATTTATGTCTTTTCACTCAAAACATCCACCACTAATAAAATATTGTTTTCTCCTTGAGAAAGAGAAAAACAATTACACCAATTCCTTAATTGGCATCGCTATCACAAGATTGTCTTGGAGGCGAATTAAAATAAACATGTCTTTGATATAACATTGAGCTAGGCATCAATATTAAGAGGTCAATCAAGCCAAATGAATACATGTAATGTCATAGTATTCATACAACTTTAACTTCAAAATGTTTGAAGATTAGAGGAATGATTTCAATATTACCAACTCAAAAATAAGTTTATCGAACTAGTTAGAGTTGACAAATATGAAACCAATAACCAGATAGTCTCGGTTAAGGTAGATAAAGGCCAATTGATGGCACTCATGTTCTGAAATAATTTGACTGTTTTAAAACATGAGAAACCTCATATCCCCTTTAGCGAAAAGATTGGCGACAAAGATAGTCTTTTAGTCAAAGGGAAAATAAAGATTTAAGAAATCTATCAAAGACAAGAAGTCAAAGGAAAGGTAAGGACAAACAGTTGTACATACCCAACCAATGACAGCAATCGGTTAACAACCAGATCATGTATGACACTGGGAGCGTGAATAACTATAAGGAAGACTTGAGATATGATTTCAATTCTAGGCAAATGCGTATATGATACACACTACCCTTATTAAACCTACTTTGAGTATAAGATACCGGTTGTGAAACTCGCATTCATGCAAATGTGCAGTATCTACAACAAAGTAGATGTGCTTTGAAGGATGAGAGTCAGCCTACAAATAGGAACATACAATTAGTTGTAGTTCCTTATGAAGAGTTGGTTGCTTATCCATTTCCTCAAGACTTATAAGAGAAATATATAGGTGATTCTATGTTCTCATTATAAGTGTTTCTTACTCTCAATTAGAGAGAGAGAGAGAGGATCTCGGATAAACACACCCAACACATTGAAACCAAAAGGTTTGAAAGGAATAACCCTTGTTCAAACATAAAACTTGTAACTATCTATTAAGTCATGCAAATCAGAGCACATTCAGAAGCGTCACAGTGATAGACTTTTGAATGATAAGACTTTGAAACATGTGATGTCTGTAAAGCATGACTGTACCTTTTACAAGAAAGGGTGAACGTACACTCATGCATATGGATGTATGTAGTCCAATTGAGCACAAGTACAAGAGATGGATTACTTCAAATCTTCAAAGATGAATAAAATAACACATGGTGATTCATGTCTGTGAGATTCATCTGAAGTTGGAATGTTAAAATAGTTTAAAGATTTCCAAAATGAAGTAGTCTTGGCAAAACAATGAAGAGCACCTAGATAAGATCGAAAGGATGCTAATGGTTGAGCCAAGAGTTTGAACAAATGACTCAAATGAAACACAATTCTGGCACTATAAGCTTAAGTCATATTAATCAGAAATGCATTCAGAAACTGCATAGAGCAGGATTTTGAAAAACCTAAACTTTGAAAAGTTCAATGTTTATATAGCATGCCTGATGGGTAAGATGACTAAAATCACCTCTTATTGGAATTGGTGAACAAGCTAATGACTTATTAGGATGCATACATACTGATGTATGTGGGCCTATGAGCACTAGTGCTAAAAGAAGGTTTGTTGTACATTTCATCACTTTCAGTGACGATTTTTAGTAGATATGGGTATATCAACTTAATACGCCACAAGTCCAAATCATTCGAAATGTTCAAAGATTTTCAAAGTGAAGTACAAAACCAACTTGGCAAGAAAATCAGAACCCTTCAACAAGGTTGAGGAGGTAAGTATTTGAGCCATGATTTCACTGACCATTCCAGAGAATATGGAATTGTTTCATGACTCTCTCCTCTAAGAATACGACATCTCAATGACGTATCTAAGAGTAAGAATCACACCTTATTAGATATGGTGTGATCAATGATGGTTGAGTCAACATTGTCGATTACCTTTTGGGGATACACGAAGTTAACCATAGCTCTAGTTACTGAATGAAGATTATTTGAAGCATTAGAGAAGACACGATATATGATATGGAGAAGAGAGGTTCTTGAACCGTCTTCTGAAAGAAAGGAGTATCACTTCTACAAACTGTTGTAGAGGAAAGTGTTTGTGTCTCAAAATACTTTCTTCTTAGAGAATATGTTATTCTCTAAAAGAAAGAGTGGGAGAGATTTTTGAACTTACCGAAGTTCGAGAGACACAAAACACTATAATCATCACATGAAACTCCGCTACTTGATCCTAGTTCAAATTTTCCTATTTGTCGGAAAATTAAGAACAAGGTTGAAGCAGTTGAAGTTTCTCAAAACGTTGAGGAGAGGGTGTCATGAACATTACTCCAAGCAAGGTCAGGTAAACAACTCCGTCAGCCACAAAGATATCGATCTTCTATGGATGAACGTGAGATATTACTTTTAGAAAGTAATGACTCTACCTACATCAAAGAAGCTTTAAGTAAATCAAGATTCCATGCAACCAAGTCTAAAATGGATTCCATGTATTCAACCAAGTTTAGAACTTGGTTGATTAGTCTGAAGGTGTGAGCCATCAGGCATATGAGGGTTTTAAGGCAAAACATGGGTTCATTAAAATAGACGTCAAGACTGACTTCAAAATTAGATTTTGAAGAAAGGTGTGTACTTGACACAACTGAGTAGTCTTTTGTTGGAATACTTGTAAACTTCAAGAGACCATATGTGGTCTTAAGGAAGCTTCTAGGAGTTGGAATCATTGACCTTCTTGACCAGGATATCAAAAAGGTTTGACATACTGGGAAGTGCCAAAGATATTATTGTGTTTACAAGAAAGTTCAGGGGGAGCAATGCGTTTTCTGATATCGTATGTGATTGACATACTGCCTACTAAGAAGAATATTCCAATGTTGCTTCTACTGAGGTTGACTTGGAAATAATTTTCAAAGAGAAGGATTGGTGGGGCTAAGAATTTTCTTGGAGACAAGATCTATAATGATAGATTAAAGATTTTGATTGTTTGAATCAAAGTTAACTAGGTGCTGAATAGTTCAACTCACTTCTAGAATGGATTAATTTCCAAAATCATGGCATATCCTTACGGAATTTGATTGTCTCAAAGCAATCAGAAGTTCTAAGATGGATGAGATATATAACTCATGCTTCAGGCATGAGATTAATGTATGCCATGAGATGTTCAAAGTCCAACATAACATATACATTGTATATGTATAAGCAAAACTAAGGATGTGTCCTAAGTCTAAAGTGGTTGATAAAAGCTAAGTGTGAAGAATTGCATTGATGCTACACTCATGCAGAGAAATATGATTATCTGAAAGGTCAGAGAAAATTATACGATCTGTATTGAGTGGTATTGAGGTGAACTGGAAGAAGTTCCTAACATGACATGCGGTTAATTCTACAAATAAGACAAGTATGACACGACTTTAGAAGTTGTGGCAGAAACTGTTAGGATTGCGAAGTTTGTTTTTAGAACTGGGTGATGTTTCTAGCCTGCGAGAGAAATGAAGCCTTATTGATAGGAGTCATCACTCAAGCAAAGGAACTGAAGCTCACTATGAATCCAAACATGTGTTCCGGAAATATCTTCCTATATGAAAGGTCATTAGTGAGATGGTATATGTACGAGGTTCATTGCAAGTATTATGTACTAAACCCCTGTTATAGTTATAACATGATAGTCATGCATGGGCAATATGTATTAAAACACATTCCGGAATATTAACAAGTCAAATTTGCATGAATTGTTCATGAATTATGACCTTGTTGATTCATCATTGAGAATAAGGTTCCAAAATTTACATCAATTGTGGTTTAGAATTGTGTAAATGTCTAAAAAGGTTAGCGCATTCAAAATGGGAAATTGGATGAGGTTCGATTTCTGAAACCCCATTAGTGAACTTGATAACGCTAGTCTTGATCGATAGTCGACCTGGTTCCTAATTGTATTATCACGTAGGAACAGTGATAATATCAACACAATTAGCATGTAGGATTGAGGTGATGATCAAGTTTCGTGATCATAGTGATGTGATGACATCATAAATCAATCACATGGGTACTGTTGAGAACAACTACCGAACTGACCCGCAGTGGGAGCTTTTTAAGTTAGGAATGTCATAAGAGCTCTCACTACTCAAAATTCCTAAATCATGAGTTCAATACATAGACTACATGGTCTGCTGTGACTTTGGAGTGCGTCAAACGTCTTTCGTAACAGTAGGCTATAAAGGCGGTGTCAGGTTCTGATTGGATCATGTGAGAATGTGTGTCTGAACAAGATGGCATTGTCCTCCCTATTAGGGACAGTTGTCTCGTTGGCCACTCAGTGAGATTGGACTGAAAATGCTTGGCCGAGCTCAGTTGAATCAATAGTTGATCATCTGTTTTTTCAAAGTCTAAACTCGGAGACCGAGGAACGTTTCGGACCTTACATAAGGATGACATCAACTTACCTTATCCGAACTAGAAACAGTAAGTGACAAGGGAATTCAAGGAATCGAACACTTGTGGGACAAGTGGGAGATTGTTGGGAATGTCCCGACAATGTTCGATACACACGGAGATTAAACCAAAGTAATATAGTAATTATATGTCTTGCTAGAGACCTCTATAATTAGTAATTAAATAAGTTTAATTACAACTATATTATTTGGTCCTACTGGGTCACACAAGTCAGTGCCCTGGAATAATGTATGTAACCTAAATGATATTGTATCAAGTTTAGAAAAGTTGGAAACTGATTTCTTTGAAAAATCAACCCAACACGGACCGAATTGGGGTCAACACGGTCCGTGTTGAGGCACCACGATCCGTGGTGTCCGTGGGCCGAATATTTGGACTTTCTGGAGTCCAACACGGACCGTGTTGTTTCAACACGGACCGTGTTGAGCCAATCGCGTCGTTGTCCTTTTACCCTTTAGGGTTTTGAACCCTTTCCTAGGTTTTCTAAACACTATATAAAGGGGTCTCTGGAGAGATTATTTCACACCAATGCCTTCGACTCTTAGAGATACGGGGTGATTTCTGAGTTCCTCTCTCTTTTAGTTTCTGATTCTAGTTTCAGGAAATACTATCAGTTTCCTGAAACAATCTCACATACATCTTAGATTGAGATTCGTCTCGATCAAGTCGATCTAGCAATCGAGTTCCCGGAGTCTTTGCGTGGACTTTCATGAGGTTTGACATTGGAATCTGGAAGGTCAACCTCTTCTTCAGTAGGAATTAGCGATCAGGTATAATTACTAAAGCCTCTGCAGTTGTTTTGATTAATTGTTTATAACTGTTATAATATTCCGCCAATTAATCTGTATCTGTTTAGGAAATAGATAACCTAAAACCTAACAGTACATTATAACATAAAATAAATTGTACAAGGTAAGTAATTATTTGATTTAGTTAAGTCTTAGCTTGCTGGCTAGATCTAGCGTAACTAGCCATATTTGCTCTTTAAATAAGTTTGTTCAAAAACAAATCTACAAATAATTGTCTTTTCTTCTCATATTTACATAATTAATTATGAAATTCAACATGCTGGAACTCAAAAGAGAATTTTCATATAGTAAAAATAAAGTGTCAAAATTATGAAAGGTTAAAAGTGATAAATATGAAAAAATTTGAAGTACTTTTCTTAATTTTTGGCTCAGTCATCAAAAAATCATGGGCATGAATAAAACAAGCTGGGTTAAATATGTCACTTAACTTTCGAAGATTATAGCCAATTTCTTAACTTTTAATTTTTGTCAATTTTCTATAAAACTTTCAAATTTTTCAAATGTTTCACTAGAATTTTGAAATTTATCAAATATGTCACTTAACTTCTAACATTTGTCTAAAGTATCAGAGAAGCAGCTTGTGAAGATTAAATTTTGTGATATTTCTGAAAATTTTTAGAACTTAAGTAACGTATTTAAGTAATTTAAACAATTAAGTGATATATTAGATAAATTTAAAAGTTCAGTAATAAACTCCCAAAAATTAAAAATTTTATGACACCCAAATTATTTAACTCTCAATTAATTGCTTCCTTCTACTTGAGTGAAACTATCTAATGACTTTCAAAAACTGAGACCAGATGTGTATGACGGAAGGAAAAGTCCTAGTGCACAACAAATTACTGAACATTTTTGTGTTTTTTTTTTTTTGAAATCAAACGTACTTGAGGAAGTTTTCTTCTACTTGAGGAAGTTTTCTAATCACTAACTCAAATCCATTCATTGTCGAATCCTACTCAGCGGAATATGGATGTACTTATGGCAGAACGGGCCAATTTGGTCTTTCACAAAAAAGCCAAACTAAGCAATAAAGTACCTAATTCCTCATCCTCAAATCAGTCCTTCCCGTAGGTTAGTTTCTCAACGAATAAGTAATTGTGTAAGAACGCTATTTTGATATAATGTGAAAAAGCAACCTGCAAGTCCAATACCCGAAAAGAAATAAATGAAAATCGTGATTGAACAATTGTAGATCTAAAACATAGATATGAAATTCAACTTCCAAATAACTAATACTAATCTTACTGACGTTCGACTCCGATTTCTTCGATGACTCTGCCTCTTTCCTCGATGACTCTGCATCTTTACCATAAACGGAGAACCTCACAACTCGTGCCATAACGATTTGAAAGTAGATCTTCATCCAACGTATTAGACCACACCAACTCAACAAAAACTCTAGAAAGAGACTAAAACCTTAAATAAGGATACAATAAAACTCTAGAAAGAGACTCAAAACCCTAAATAAGGGTACAATAAAAGTATTACAAAAGAAGAGACTAACTTTCTTTGATTGAACGTTTTCGTGTAAAACCTAGCTAGAGAGTCACTTTTTATTTTCATCGCTATTGTAAAGATAACAAACGATATATATCCCGTGTATGTACAAAAAGATTTTCAATTATTAAATTATCGAAAATTATGTGTCAATAACATTTTTGTAATAGAAAATATTTGTGTTAAAAAGTGTTTCCCGTGGGAAGTTGTAATGATTATTATTGCTGTGGTTGTAGTTGTTGTTGATGAATATGTGTGTTAAACTTATTAAAATTGAAATATACATTATCACACACGCATATAGATAACATATTAGAAAATATTAATCAAATAATTTATTATTCAATTTAGTGAATTATATATCATTATGAAAATGAAAATTATAAAATCAAGAAAAATGTGTTATAATTTTGTCATAAACACATACAATTTAAAAACAATAATAAAATTTTGTGTTAGTCAATTTGAATAAATGCAAGAAATTTTATGTTTTTTAAATCTTTCTCATAGCATCTCCAAAAATACTTAATCTTAAATATCAAAATAAATGATTAAGATAATCGAAATTATTTATGTACATTATAAACATAATATTGTCTGAAACTTGTTCTTATTAAATAAATATAAATTTTTCTTATGAAAATAGTTAAATTAGAAAATGTTAGAGAAATTATAAACAATTAACATTCAGTAGTAAATAATACTCATAACTTTAAAAATAATTATTAATTTTAAAATTTAATAATATGTCAAACAATCACAACATCAATCAAAACATAATTACATTACTTTATTCACAAAAAAGAGAGATAAATTATAATTTTATGATCAATGAAAAATAATGTTTGTGAAAATTCGGTAAGACCTTTAAATATAGTAATAAATAACAGACTTAATTCACTTTTGGGGAGATGAAAGGTGAAAGAGAAAAACTTTAAGTGTATTTAATTTCAAATAAGATGGAGTGGTGAGTTATTAATATTAAATTCTTATTTAAGCGTGAAAAAAGTGACTCTCATTATTCATATATTTGCATAATATAAATACATTTTAATACTAATTTAAATTATATGTTCCAGACAGCATACAAATTATATGTATAGTTTGCAATTTTCTTTTGTAATCATTAACTAGAGCGAAAAAAATTAAAAAAATTAATATTATATACATTAAGAAATAGGTTTGGAACTATTTTGCTAAATAAAAATACATTAAATTTTTGTCCTTTATCTATCCATAACCTTGGTCTCATATAGTATATGGATTAATCTCATAATAATTCAACATTGAAATTAATGATAGAATACTATTCTTGTATGTAACAACAACGATGTAAAAGAGGTGCAGCTAGGCAAATGATCATTACCCTCATCCTCTATGTCCCTTACAAAAGTTTAAGTCTTGATGGAAATTATTAAATATTTTTCATTAATTTATTTTTACTTAATTCACAGTATTATTTGTGTTTAAAAGTAGGTTAGAAGCAACTAGAGCTTCAAAATTCACCTTTTACATGTGAATTTCTACTTTTACAAATTGGATGGTAATAAATCTTACTTTCAATTTGTATTCTGGTGATCCAAAAAAAATAAAATTGTATTGTAGTGGGACAGAATCGAGAGTATACTCTAAATATCATAGATTTTGTGTTGCATTTGATTCAAAACTTTGTGTAACACTTTACCACGATTTTTAATAAATTTACACCATTTCTCCCAATTTTTTTCAATGTTTTATGATTTTTTCAGTTTATTCCATTTAAAAAATCATAATAATTCCTCGGAATCTCAAAAAAATAATTTAAAAAATGTCTTAGTAACTACACTCCATTACCTATCTGGGGGCGGGAACCAAAAAAACAAAAATAATATGGGATATACATGAAAAAAATAAAAAGAATGTGGTGATGGATTTGGTACCACTACAATATAATTTTTTCTTCTTTTTTTGGACCACCAGAATACAAATTGAAAGTAGGGATTATTGCCGTCCAATTTAGAAAACTAGGGATTATTAGAATCCAATTTCCATATATATATATATATATATATATATATATATATATATATATATATATATATATAGGAAAATTGGATTCCAATAATCCCTATTTTTGCCAATTGGATAATAATAATCCCTACTTTCACTTTGTATTCTGGTGGTCCAAAACAAAATAAAATTGGATTTGAATGGGGCGCCGTCGAGTTGAGTGGTGGTGACTCAGTGGTTTTCTAACATGGCACATTCGGTATGTGTTTGACCGGGATGACCATCTATGTGGATGTCATGTCTGACTAAAAAATATATATATCTCTATTTTTTCTTTGTTTATTTTCCTAACTGTCACCCAATCCTGCCCCTCTCTCTCTCTCTCTCTCTCTATATATATATATATATATATATATATATATATATATATATATATATCTTCTGTGCGCTTCCCCTGTGCCCTCTCTCTTCCTATCCGAACCCGAACCCGAACTCGACCCCGATCCCGACCTCCCTCCCTCTCTCTCTCTCTCTCTATAACTCTTCTGTGCCCCCTCTTTCTCTCTTCCTGGTCGACGCCACACCCCACCACTTCCCTCTCCTCCTTCCTTCCTTCCCCCTTCTTCTTTTTTCCTCTCCAACCTCGCCGACCGCAAAAACAGAGGAAGCAGCAACTAGCGTTGGTTTTAAAGAAGATAGAAGAGAAGGCAACAATTTTACTGCGACAAAAGGACGAAGAAATCATGAAAGCAAGGAACAGAACAATGGAGTTGGAAGAATTCACGAGAAAGATGGAGTTTGAGAACAAAGTTTGGAGCTAGTTTTTACTGTTTCCAGACACTTTAAGCTTCTGGATATTGCTTAAATTTGAGAAATTTGCAGTAATTTTGGACAAAGTTGAGTTCTTGGGTTTGTTCCTTTGAAGGTATTCTTATAATCTAGTGGGGGGATTAAGCTCTTGACCCACTGTACCCTGAAGGAGTTTTACAGGAAAATGTTGTTGTTGCTCAAAGGACGCATCATGTGGGAGTTTTTTGCCCTTCTTGAGACCAAGTTCTGTGTTGGGAAAAGCTTCTATTTCTGGATTTTCTAAATCTTCAACAGATATGTTGGTGTTGGTGGTACTTAGCTTGGCATGCCCACCACCTGTTTGATGAATTGTCTCTTCTTTTTTTGTATGTGAGTGGTCTGTTTTGTGTCCCTGTTGTTAAGGGTCACTTTTAAGTGTAGAGTTTGAGCCTTTTAACGAAAGTATCAAAAGGAAATGGGAGGGGCAACATTGCCACCGAGTTTTCGATTTCATCCTACTGATGAGGAACTAATTGGATACTACTTAAAAAGAAAGGTTGAAGGCCTAGAAATCGAGCTCGAAGTTAATCTTGTGATTGATTTTTACAAGCATGACCCATGGGATAGAGAGGTGGTTGTCTGACATCCGCCATTGGAGTCAAAGAGCAAGTTTGAGATAGAGAGGGGGCACAGAAGAAGGAGGAGGGTGGTGGTGCGTCGGCGAGGTTGGAGAGGAAGAAAGAAGATTAGTTTCGAACTAAGCTCCAACTCCCCGTCTCTTCCAAGCTTCCAATTCACACATGCAACACCCAATTTGAGACACTGCTTGATTTTGATGGCGAGAAAGAGAGAGGGGGAACATGTCACTTTTATTCAAAATTTCCAACTAAAAAGGTCAGTGTTTTGGTGAGGACAACGGCGCCCAGGCCCATGAGGACGACAGCGCCGAGGGCTGAGGCTGGGTGATGATGCCGATGACTGTGGCCAGACGAGGACACCGGTGAGAGGGAGGCTAGGAGGGGTGTCACGGCGGCGCCCTTCCATTGCGGCGGTGGTGGCGGAGGCGGGGATTTTAGAGGGCGAGCGAGAGAGAGGAGTGGGGAATTTAGGAGAGAGAAAGTGGGTGAGTTTGGGTGAAGTTGAAGAGAGAGAAAGGGAAGGGTAGGATGATGATGAAGGCGATGAACAGATGAGAGAGCGGGGTTTGAGGGAGGAGAGAGAAGGGAAGGGAAGGGAAGAGAAAGAAAGAAAGGGGGACATTTCAGAATCCAAGCTCGAAATTAAAATATGTTGTGGCACCCAAAAAGGCAAAAACAAAGTCCCGGTCAAACATATGCCCAATGTGTCGTATCGAAAGCCGTCAGTGGCCACTCATTTCAGCGTGACTGCACTCAAATCTTTTTTGATGGCCAAAACCAAAAACAAAGTAGGAATTATTTTTGTCTAATTGGCAAAAATTGGGATTATAGAATCCAATTTTCCTATATATATATATATATATGTATATATTTCACTATTATATCCTTTAAATCCATGAACTTACATAATTTGATTTGTCCCTTGTTTTCTTTATTCTTGTGGGGGAGGAGTTCCAATAATTTTTCGGTGCATGTATGTACTAAATAGACTGTGAAAGATGGGGTCTATAAAACTGAAAAATTATGTTGTTGAAATTATTTGAATACACATGAAAAGATTTGTGAGGGTAAAAATAATAGAAAGATGGCAACTTTTTGGGTTGCAAACTCACGTGTCCGACTCTGTCATCAAGCTAGGACTAGAAGCAGGAGTAGTTAATGGGATTTTTTGCTTTTTGGACCCTGTATTTTGGGATATTTACAATTTGAACCCTCATGTTTCAAAGTTTACAATTTGGACTTTATACAATATGGACCCAAAAAATTTAGCCCAAAGTTAAGTTTGACTCCGGTGAAGACCAAAATCTTGCATAAACTGACCGATTTACCCTTATTTCATTTATTCATTTATTTTGAATTTCCTTTTGAAATTGACTAGACTGAAAACTTCAATTTCACATCCCATACGCATATCCCACCCTTAGTGACTATTCAACTCCAAACTCCCAGAAAACCGAATAAATGAAGGGTAAATTTGGAAGTTCAGAAATAATTAAGGGGCAACTTTGGAAGGAAAAATCAGTCAAACTACAATAAGGTTCTCTTTTGATCGGACCCCTCTAATTATGTTCAAATTGTTGCCGGAAACAAAGTATAAATTCAAATCAGAACTTTAAAACATGGAAGTCAGGATTGTAAATCTGCAAAATACAAGTCAAAGAAAAACCTGTAGTACATTCACTCTCCCTTGAAAGTAGTAGGGTAGGGTATGGTTTTGTGATCCTTTTGGATTTTAATCCTTGTTGCAAGAACCACATGCTATTCCCATTCCCATGATTTCGTTTTTAATTGCAAGCTTATAAGTGCACCATATATATATATATATATATATAAAAGAATGTATCAAGTGAGAACTACCCCTTTCAATAAGAACTTAAGAACTACTCCCTCTGTTCTTTTTTATCTGTCATTTACGGTTTTCAATGCCAATTTTTAATCAATAATTTCTAATATAAAACTTTTATAGAAAAATATTATATTATACTTTTTTAATAGTATTTTTTATTACGAATCTAATGATATCAATTTTGTATGATGAATCATTATACAAATTAAGATATTGACGGTCAAAGTTTTTGCCACAATTCCCTAGGCGACAGATAAAACAAAACGGAGGTAGTACTAATTAGTACCTTTGGATTAAAATTGTAGGGCTGAGATTAGATCTCATATTTTTGCTTTATTTTTTTCGGAAAAATATGGGAGAATGGGGTGGTTAATTGTGTCCTCGACTCCTCGTTACTCACTCTTGGTCTTTCTCTCTCCTAGGGTTCGCCGGTCGACGAACGTTCGACTGTTCTTCCCCAGCATCAATATTTCTGGCCATTCGAAACTTGCATGCATAGACATGGATGTCTCACAGCTCACGCCGCTTAGTTCGATTTTTGGGGTTTGATTCCAGTTCAATTTTATTCAATTCGGGTCTCTCTGAACGTGATATGGTATGTTTGTCCTTTGGGAAGTGGTGGACATGTTGGTAGGATTAGTACATCCAGGACTTAACTGGTTTGCAAGCATTGAAAATGAAATAGCCCTCAAAGTCAACTAAGCCTTTTTTCCTATGAAGAGTTCACTTGAAGAGAATGGAGGAAGGCTTGAGCTTACATTGTTCCTCGATAACTAGCATCTTGAAAGGACAAAGTCTTAGTTCCATTCCAGGCTCTCTAGGTCAGCTACAACACCTTCAGACAATGTAAGCCTAGTGTGCAATAGTACAAGTATTATGTCCTGCATCTGAAAATTGCACAAGTAACATTGAAGTGATATATTTTGTGTATTTTTCAGAGTTCTGTCTAGGAACTTACTAAGTAAACCAAGTAGTCCTGAAGCATGGACATCTATCAAGGATTTGAGTAATTTGACACATCTGTATGTAACATTTCTTTCATTATCCATGTAACAGAAACATTTCCAGTGTTATTTTTGGGTTTAACTTGGAAGCTGCTACATGTACTACTCTCTCTCTCTCTCTCTCTCTCTCTCTCTCTCTCTACTTCATGTTTCAACTTTTTTTTCTCAATTTGTTATATCAAGTCTAAACGTGCTTGAATCTGCACAACTTTCAGAAGCTTAGAGAGCAATTAGTTTACTGTAGTTGTTCTTGCAGAACTAGGGAATTTGGTGAACCTGACAATCCTGTAAGGCATTTTGCTTCCTGAAACACCAACATATAAATTCCTATTGTAGCAATTCCATTTTTACGTTGCCCTTTACGTGTGGTCTCCAGGGTGTTGAACGATTACGAACTTACTGGAAACTTACCAGAGGAACTAAGGAAACTCAGCAACCTAAATGAACTGTATGCCCTTGTTCTGGATTGCCAGTGCTAGGTTATGAGTAACTAATAGCGTATGATACTCAGCCTATTAGCTCAATGGTAGAGCTACATGTAATAATACATGGAGATGTTGGTTCAAATCCCACATAGGCTTACAATTATTCACCTACTAATCTTTATAAACTATTAGAGCAATACGACTAGCGTCAAAGAAATCATGTTTGTGATAGCTATACTTCTGTCTGTAAGTATGAGGCAAACATACACACTATTGAACCATTGCAAATAAACCTCAAACAGTAACTAATCTTCTCTGATAACCTAAGTAAGAGTACATCATCCAAAGAACTCCAAAACTTACATTTGTGTAATAGTCTACATACTCAAAAGTCCAAATTAAAACAAAAAATGTAAAATCACAAGGGCCAAAATAGTAGCAAAAAGATGTAGTTTCCACAACTTCTGTTGGCTTCTGTACGGCGTCCATGGCACTCATGTTCAGCAGCCCTATGCACGACAAAGTTGCAATGTATTAGAACCTAGGAAACAAATTCACAACTTGAGCAAAAGGGGTAAAATTAATCCCTCGCTGCCACTCACGCACACTCTCAGACTCACAAACATACACTTGCTATGGCAGTGACACACCTTTTGCAAAATAGTCACTCACTGCCACTCCTACACACACAGTCACCCTCACAGATGTACAGACACCCTCAGCCACTCACTGCCGACACACTCACAGACACAAACACACACTCTCAGTCATTCAGTGCCCGCACACTCACAGACATATACACTCACAGACACATACACTCTCACTTATACACACTCTGATAATCAGTCAAACTCTCACAGTCAGTGACTGCCACACACACACACTCACACTCATAATCATACAATCACTTTGAAAGACACACTCTCAGTCATTGTCAGACACTGCCACACTCATACACACTCAGTAGTCATGCACAATAGTAAGTCTGATAAATGAAAAATATCACTCACCAGAAACTAAGATAAACCATTCTAATTTTTTATAGGACAGGTTCGGCTGTCATGATAGCCATATTGTCCACAAGCTTTGCAATGTCTTTTATTTTTTTGTTGTTGCTTGATGGACTCCTCCTTTCCTCCAGTAATTCGTTTCCCGCTTCCTTTTGTACTAGACTGCTTCGGTGGCTGAATTTGAACCTCTTTCGGAAGACTACAACCAACAAAAGACTCTAAATCTTGTGTTTTGTTGACTGTTTTTCCACCTGATACAGTCAACTTCTTCTTCATGTCATTACATACCTGTATCACCATTTTTAGATCCTCCTCGGTTTGTTCAAAGATATTGCATCACTCCAAAAAAACTGTTCCAAGCCGTACTCACTAGCTGAGACTTGTTTTTCTCCTTCTCACAAGCTTCTAACAATGTTCCATGATCATCAAAAACAGGTCAACAAGTTGCTGTTTTGGTCCATCTACTCAAAATAAGTGGTTGTGGAATCTCTTTTAGAACTCACCCTGCAGAGCCGACAGAATATGACGACACGAGATTCCTTCAAGTTCAAATAATTTACAAGAACATTTTGCCTCGCAAGTGGAAGTGTAATAAATGACCTCCCTCTTTGTCTTGTAACATCCATCACCATTGTCCAATACCGTAATTACCTTATACCCGTCATCTTTAAATATTCTTCCAACAGCACAATCATTAAATGATGACCATAACTCATCTTGAAAAATGTAAAAGTTTATGTGAGTATAAACATGTCTTGCATGCTTTTCTATGTCTAGTCGGGTCCTCATTTGGGGAACAGAAGAAGAGTTCACATTGTCAAACTCATTCTCATTATCCCGTTGTGTCTCAATGGCACACTCAAATCTCATCCAAAATTCAACTAAACTTAGTTGTTTATTAACTAAGTTGTTGAACATGGCATTTTCACTCTCTGATCGCGAGGTCGTACGCATCAAACCGGATAATAGTATATCCACAAAAAAGGTTGGAATCCACATATGTCTCAAGTTATACATCAAAGCAAACCAATCATTGTTCCCTAACCCGTACTCAGACATAATGGATGCCCAAGTCAATTCAAATTCGTTAGGAGTCTCAGAACCCCACACACATGACTTCAGTTTTTTACGGATATGGAAACCTTTGTCACTGTTCAAAACACCACCCACCTTCTCAGAAACTTTATTCATAATATGCCACACACAAAATCTATGCATAGAAGTAGTGAAAATCCTTTCAATAGCAATCTTCATGGCAGGGTCTTGATCTGTGACGATGTATGTGGGCATATGACCTCCCATAGCCTCTAAGATTTTCTCAAATAGCCAAACAAAACTATCAACTTTCTCGGAAGCCAAAAATCCCGCACCGAATGTGATAGATTGTCTATGATGATTTATCCCAGTGAAAGGAGCAAAGATCATCTTATACTTATTGGTATCATAAGTAGTGTCAAATGAAATGGCATCACCAAATAGATAATAATTTTTTCTACAAATGCCATCTGCCCAAAACACATGCTTCAACCTATTTTCCTCACCCAATTCATATGCAAAGTAGAAAGACGGATTTTTCATCGCCATCCTTCCTAAGTTCTCGATGAACATTTGGGCATCAGAATTATTGATCAACGCTTTCAGGTCACGATGAAAATTTTGTAAATCCCTTTTTATACAACTGACATTTCTAATTCCCCCAATCTGCTCTTTCATTATGTTAAATGCCTTTGATGTACCGACATTGTTTCGATGACATGCACGCAGGACATTCTTAAGCACGGGATTCACCTCTCTACCTGACCTTAACATGGGTAACTTGGAAGGAGTAGCAAGTGGATGTGTATGACCTTCATGTATCTTAAATATTTGATATTTACCCCCATCAATCCTTTTGAAGGTACAAGCAGCCATGCAATCTTCTCTGGTTAGGACTCTTCTTCTCTTCTGTTTCACCTTTTCTTTTCCCTTGTCTTTGCCACTACCACTATCAATGTTCAAAACATCATTTGCGAATTCTAGTTCAATCAATTGAGGATCATTCACCTTGTGTGAACCTTCTTTAGAACAAACACAATATTTCCATAAAACAATTCCATTTTGTTTCTTCGATGAAGAAAGTCACATACTAAATCCGACATGACGAGCATAATCCTTGTAGAAACCTATCCCTTCTTCTAGTGAATCAAATACCATACCTTCCTTAGGCCTATGCTCATCGTCACAATTAGGAAAAATCTCATTACGATCATGTGTTTTCATTGGCGTAGCATGCATGACTGCATCATTTGAAGAATCACCCATCCTTAAAAACGAAAAAAAAATTAACTTCAACTGTTTAAAAGTATTACTAAATATATATCACCAATCATATTAACTTGAATATTTCAAAACTTCAAACAATAAATATGATTAAAATTTAATCATTAATCACTTTAAAAATATATTTAATCAATTACATCATTAATTAACACAAAAAAAAGTTGTTTGTCTTTGTTAACTAGGGAAAGAAAAGCATAATAGTACATTTGCCAAATTAAAACCAACAAGCTTATATGTGATAATTTCAGCTTGTTGACTTTAATTGGGCAAATGTACTATTATGCTTTTCTTGCCCTAGTTTACGAAGACAAACAACATCTTTTCGGCAAAAGGCTGAAATTATAATAATAAACACACGGTAGACTCAATGTTAGATCAATGTGAACTACCTTAATTATAATTCAACGTCCAAGAATCATGCTTTTTTTTCGAATAAGAAAACTGCTGTCAGTGCAATATTTATTGAATGGAAACGTCCAAGAATCATGCTAATGAAAGAATAATCACCACTTTTGATTAAAATATCACTCAATGTTATTTAATGCTCTACAGAAGAATAACAACCAATACTTAATCAATGGAATATTAGAAGACCAGGACGTGAAATTGAGTTTTAAGTAAACAGCAATATCAAATAATTTATAATCATCACATAATCAAGTACGGAAGAAAAATACCTTGCGAGAATTATTGATGAAGGTAAAGCCAATGCTGTTGATGAAGGTAAAGCCAATGCCGTTGATGAAGGTTTTCTAAGTAACGATCAAAATATCAGTCGTAGAGGAAAAACATATTATTGTAGAAGAGGAGAGAGAAAATGACAGTTATTTTTAGGGTAATTATATTAAAAATCTATTTAATGATCTAATCTAATCTCAGCCCTACATTTTTAATCCAACGGCACCAATTAGTAGTTCCTTAGTTCTTATTGAAAGGGGTAGTTCTCACTTGATACATTATCATATATATATATATATATATATATATATATATATATATATATATATATATATGTTTGATTTGATGTAACCGTATCAAAATTTCGTATCTTATCTCCAAAAATCTATTCCAGAGTCACTTTAAATAATTAGTGACTAGTTGAAGTTTGTCTTTCACTTCAATCATTGTTTTTAATATAATATTAAGTATGGAAAGTAACAGGAATTTGTTGTGTTCTTTGGGAGATAGAAGTGTTGTTTTTAGATTATTATTAACTAGTGTTAAACCCGTGCTATGCACGGTTATATTAAAAATAAATTCTTAAATTTAATAATAAAACCCTATAATATAAATATATGTACAAAACAAAAAGTAAATCTATCCACAATGTAAATTCTATTACGTTGTTCAATAAACATATAAATAAATTGCTCCAAGGATTGTATAACACATATCTTACTTGTAAAAAGTGTGACAGTAAACATAAATAAATGATATTTCCGAATCAATATTATAATATATAAGTTGCAAGTAGAAAAAATACAATCCAACTCAAAACCTTGTAGGTAGGTATCCATAATAATGAAAATAAAAGAATCATATATTATAAATGATTCTCTTAACTGAAGTATATCAGTTCTATCATTATTGATGGGAAAGGTACATGCCATGCACCCTTTCATTAACATTATATGAAAAATTAAAAGTATAGAGTACAAACTTAAGGATAATTATAGAAACACAAACTCAACATTCACCTTTGGGATGCATCAATAACAACTTAAGGTGTTTATACATAAGCAATATAATAACTTGAGGTGTTGTGGTCTCTCAAGCTTACATCTTCTTCTGCTGTTTGATACGTCAAAAGACATGATATGATATCCATATGACGATTCAACATCCAAATTACAAAGTTTAGTAAAACCAAAAACCTTAACTGAGAAATCAAACTCAAAATACAATGAAACTCGTAATTGAAAAAAAGGGAAAAAACCCTAACCGTTGATGTATCCTCTTCCATGAAATCATCGCTTGCTATCGTTGGACACCCGACTACTGCCTCTTGACTATCATCTCCGATCAATATCGACCCTTTCAGCACAGATGCGACACGCTCATGGGACCTTAAAACCATAAAATTTGCAACTTCCGTGTACGAATTCTACACAAATTTGAACTCCAAGTACTAAATTCATCCAAAATTTACACCATATCCTCATTCACTACAAATCTCTCGCTCAGTTGCAAAAAAAAATTATGGAGAGGAAGAAGTAGTAATAACATCAGAGTTGGATGAAAGCAAGGGGTAACACCATTATGGAAACATTATTATGGAGAGAGGATTTTCCTTTTGGGAAAAATGGAGAATTCAATGGTTGCTTCAAATTGATAGTACTTTTCGAAAACTAACCTGTTTGTATTTGTTGGTTTGCCAAAAATTCAATGGTTGCTTCAAATGTTAATAGTTAACAGATTGGAAGAGAATGAAAGATGTTTCGATGTTTATATATTAAGCCGGGAGGTAGACTCCTAATTAGATTTAGGTGAGAGGTAGAGTCCTAATTAGATTTGGGTGAGAGGTAGAGTCCTAATTAAATTTGGGTGGGAGTTAGACTTCTAATTGGGTTGAGAAGTAGATTTCTAATTAGATAAGGTAGACTCTTAATCTGATTAGACTTCTTGTTGATTATTTTTTAAAATCGATTTTTTTATTATAATTTCATGGGCGGGAATTTTTTATTGTATTTTTAAATCGATTTTTTTTCTTTAATTTGATTTTCCGATAACCCTACAATCACTCTGGGTTGAGTATTTCAAATTTTGAATATATTACTTTTATATTATTATAGATTATAGATAGATTACTATTATTATAGGCAACACCAAAATAATTACTGTTATTTGCACCAAAATAATTTAATTCAGAGTCCAAAGGAATCAAGGATTAGTGATACTTTCTGATTTTTTAACTTTTAAAATAAAATCCGGATTGAAAATTGAAAAAAAAAATGAAAATTGAAAAAAATATAATTTTCTACGTTGTGATTGACAAATTCTCCTACAGTCACTCCCGTAGCTCTATTTTGTGGGACCCACAATGATTTCTGTTATAATATATAGATTTGGACCAAAATAATTTAATTCGGTACTTATCTATCTTCTTATTAGTCGAAATCCCTACAATTAATCTACTTTACTCCCATGCTTTATAGAATAATTTAATTGGATTCTAATAATACGAAATTTTGGCCATATAAGACTTAATAATACGAACTTCCGATTAAGTGATGAATAATACAAATTTTGACCCCCTGTTGCCCCCAATAACACGCCATCGAGTTAAGATTAACTTGACTCGGCAACGGTCTGACGTGGCGGCGGAGGCACACGCCTGGTTGTTTTGACTTTGCCACGTCATCCACGTTGAGCTAAAAAAATAATATGAACTTTACCTTATGTTGATCTGAATAATACGAACTTTTTTTCTCTCTAAAAATCTCAAATCTCATTTTTACTTCTTCATCTTCTTCGATCCTCCCCCTCTCTCTCGTCCTCCATCGAAATCAAACCAGAAAACCCCCCCTCCCCTCTCAGGCCAGTCTGCCACTAACTTGCCGCAATCCTCATCCTCCGTCGCCGATCTCCCTCTTCGGTAACCTCCTCTCCCTCCTCTGTCTTTTACTCTCTCTCCCTCTATAGTTGTTGTAAACCCAGATCCATCCTGCTCAAACCTAGTTCCACTTGCTTTTCCATCACCCTCCATCATCGCCGGAAACCCTAGCTTTGCTGAACCCCCTCTCACCCAACCACCTTCGACCCTCCTCTCTGCCCAGAAACTGAACCCATCTCCTCCCTTGACCACCACAATTCCGGGTTCACAAGCGGGTTAAGGAGCATAAAACCGGGCACCCGAGGGTCATTCATCACCGAATTTGAGTTTTTCCATCTTGAAAGTTTTGGGGGTGGTTCGTCAGGGTTTTCTGGGTTTGATTTTGATGGAGGAGAGAGAGGAGGAGGATTGAAGAAGATGAAGAAGTAAAAATGGGATTTGAAATTTTTAGAGAGAGAAAAAAGTTCGTATTATTCAGAGCAACATAAGGTAAAGTTCCTATTATTATTTTTGCTCAACGTGGATGACGTGGCAAAGTCAAAACAACCAGGCGTGTGCCTCCGCCACCACATCAGACCGCCGCCGAGTCAAGTTAATCTTAACTCGGTGGCGTGTTATTGGGGGCAACAGGGGGTCAAAGTTCGTATTATTCATCACTGAATCGAAAGTTCGTATATTAAGTCTTATATGGTCAAAAGTTCGTATTATTAGAATCCAATTTCCCTTATTATTATTATTATTACTATTATTATTATTATTATTATTATTATTATTATTATAGACAACACCAAAATAATTATTGTTATTTGCACCAAAATAATTTAAGTTCGTATTAGTGATGCTTTCTGGTTTTTTTAATTTTAAAATAAAATCCGGATTGAAAATTAAAAAAAAATTGAAAATAGAAAAAAATATAATTTTCTACGTTGTGATTCACCAATTCCCCACAGTCACTCCCGTGGCTCTATTTTGTAGGACCTACAATGATTTCTATTGTAATATATAGATTATTATTATAATTATTATTGTTATTATTATTATTATAGGTAGCACCAAAATAATTACAGTTATTTGCATCAAAATAATTTAATTCAGAGTTTAAAGCAATCAAGGATTAGTGATACTTTCTGGTTTCTTAATTTTAAAATAAAATCCGGATTGAAAATAAAAAAATGAAAATAGAAAAAAAAATATATAATTTTCCTCGTTGTGATTGGTCAATTCCCATACAATCACTCCCGTGACTCTATTTCGTAGGACCCACAATGATTTCTATTATAATATATAGATTGTCACCCAAAAGGTTATGGGATTGTACAACTTACAAGAATAATGTGATTAGACATTTTTTTTATAGGTCAGGAGGCCCAAGCCCATTTTATTCATCAGGACTATAGTGCTTTACAGCACAGTCCAGGCATGCACACCACAGCCTCAAAACATTCAAATCAAAACACCCAGTTTCAGCCTTGTTGCAAGGCCATTTAACTTACAGCATCTCACCCACACCACATCCTCAAAGGGAAATTACAAACGTAAAGTTTCACAATCTAAAAGCTCTGCCAATACAAAACCAACAACAAAACATAGGCCTTCATCAACTCCCCAACCTATCTGTGGCAATTCTTATCAAAAGGTCTCTGACTACACCTCCCTCGTTCAATTAAAATCTGAGCAATCTAATTAAAGTTCCTGGCCAGCGTTGGTACTGAGTATAGGATGTTTCATTTTCAACCACAAACCAAGAAGTTGTTCTCCATCTGATCGCCTACATTGTCTCCACCATATTTTTCTCCTTCTAAAAAATTACTTTATTTCTCAGGTTCCAAATGGTCCACACAATTGCAAACCATGAGGTCACCCAAATGTTCCTCCTATCTCTGTTTTTGAATTGTACAGTCATCCACCTCTCATACATTTCTCTAACTGATGTTGTCAATCTGCAGTTGTATCCAAGATCTCGCATAATCTCCACCCAAATTGTCCACGAAAATCGGCATAGCAGTCACACGTGATCAATGCTTTCTCCCTGCTCCTCACAAAACGGGCATCTATCTTCTTCCTCTTGGATTATATTTTTCTTCTCCAATAGTGTCCTCGTGTTGAGTTTCCAAGAAATGCTAACCAAGCCATGACCTCCACTCTCGGAGGTGCAACCTTCCGCCACACACTGCACACTATGGAGTCTACTTGAACGTCCCTAAATTTGATTTCTTCCGCTTGTCTTACAACTCCCTTAACTGTGAAACCTTCCCATCAGATACAGAAAAGAGAAGGACTTTAAACTAGACTTGACAGTTAGGCCATTCGAATCGTTTAGGTTGGATCAATTTGAATGAATAATGTTCAGATTGTATCAGGTTTGGGCTGGGTTTGGGTCAAGTTGATTTCGAATTATTTTATTTTTTTGTCAGACAAAATTATCTTTAAAAAACCAACTTTATCATTTGTTTCGCTTGTCTTTTGAAACTGATCCCATCTTCCTCATAGTTCATACTTTTTTGCTCCTCTTTTGAAACAAATCCCCTCTTCTTTCCTCTCTCCGTTGTTCTTCTTTTGCTTTTTTTTTGTTACTTCTTTAGTTCCGGTTCATAATACCTTCTAGCCTCATCATGAGTGTTAATGTGTTCAAGTCCCAAATTATCACCCAAAAATACAACTTTCCTAGTTATTCGTTTTATTGTATTTTGAATGTTGTCTGTTTCAGTGTTTCTAATGGATACTGGGCAGGTGTGACCTTAAATTGGTGTTGGACTATTTGATATTTTCAGAGCCCTTAGCTTCTCCAATTGTTGTCTACGTCATTTGCAAACTTGCACCTGCACTTACCTGCACTCACATGCACCCGCCCGCACCAATCTGTACCGACCTGCACCTACCTGCACTCAATCAAAAATTCAGTTATCTTAATAAATATTAACATTTACAAATATTAACTTTTATTTTCATACACAGATAAGGGAGTCTGTTACCATGTTCAAGATGAGTATTTGCATTTCGAACCTCGAAGTATAAGGTAACTAATTTTCTGGATTCTTGATTTAATTTTCACTGTTAATTTTTGGAACCTACATTTTATGAGTTGAATAAAAAAAAAACCTTAAAATTTGTAGGCTAAAAAAAAAGGCCGATGTACTGTTTTTCTTTATCTTCCGTGTTTAAATTACTCTCATGCACGATTGGCGCTAACTTCAAGACTAAGGTTAAAACTGATATTGTAGCTATATTACACCTCTCTTATTCAC
This sequence comes from Portulaca oleracea, assembly GCA_029582165.1. NCBI lineage: Eukaryota > Viridiplantae > Streptophyta > Magnoliopsida > Caryophyllales > Portulacaceae > Portulaca > Portulaca oleracea. The sequence goes on along the minus strand of CM055891.1, from coordinate 10,109,480 downwards.
GTTGGAACTACTTAAATCCCTAGTACTTAAGGGTCTAAGTAGCGCTGACATGAATAAAAGAAGTGTACTACAGTTTTAATATCGGCTTTAACCTTAGTCCTGAAGTTTGACGCCAATCGGGAGAGAACTTCAAACATGGGAAGGAAAAAAAAAAGAATGGGACAATGACTTTTTTTTCAATCCACAGACTTAGATCCTTTTTTATTCAGTCCACAAACTTTAGGGTAGAAAAAATTAACGTTGAATACCAAGAGTTCAGAAAATTAATTACCTTATACTTCAGGGCCCAAAATGCAAATAACCCTGTTCAAGATTTCAAAAAGCGTGGACCTACTCATAATAGAGAGGTCTTCAATTTTTATCATTCTTCACTTAGAATGACAATTGAAAGGACATTTGGAATGTTAAAAAACACTTGGAATATATTGAAATACCAAATGTTTCAAGTACCCAAGCGACGCCAAATCCATGTAATTATAGCAACTTGCACGCTACATAACTTTATAAGAATGCAGCAAAAATGATTGCTAATTTCAAAAAGACAAATTGATCGATATTGTAACTTTCCCTAACGTCACAATATATATATTTTTTTATAATTAGCGGTCAATAGACCCTTTTATAAAAATCAAGTTGAGCCAAAAATCAGGCAAACAACAGAGCATGAGTACACACCACCTCAAACAAACTGAATATCCTTTACAATCAGATCCAAACCCAGAAAACTCTAACGCAATGACATCTAAGCAATTATAGTACAGAACTTTTAGTGTGACTGACCTCCAACCAGCTGGAGGGCACCAGGAAGAACCAGCGAATGACAAACTTCATATATAGCTCATGTTGAATCACTCACACATCAGATGACAGAAGCTCCTAACACATGCCATGAGATTAACAATCCACACACATCCATGGACACAACACTAAAGCAGAAGATGACACCAAGCATCCAAACCTCTCCTGTTGAGACACTTGTTTTTGCACTATCACCCATCACTGAAACTTTCAACTTCTGAATGTTAATTTGATTTACAGCATTGTTCAAACAGAAACTTTTGATTGGTATAATATTTCCCCCATCAAACAACCTGCCTCCATTTTGAAACAAACACTACACACTACCAGAACTTCCCCCAACAATCAAACAAATCCAGATTAAACTGTGATGGCAGCAACAAACCCTTCAGACCAACTGAGAAACCCTCCCTCATCAATTGAAGGCATCTGCACCAGCACGAAGGAGTCCACCTTTGCTTCTGTGACAAATAGCAGATAAAATAAACAGACCAGGAGATGAGCTATGACAGTCCAAAGCCTGATTTGAGAACCTAGAAACCACCGCAGGAAACTCTCAAACCAACAGCCCAACAATTACTCATCAACACTTAGCATTCAAGGTGGACCATAAGCAAACGACCAAAAATGCACAACCAGGGATGAAAACCGGCATGAGCACCACTCAGACCCACATAATTGGATTCAGAGATATAATGCCCGCAGCAGCAACATATGATAGTAGTTTAGAACTTCAAGATTTATAGCAACATAAGAGATATAGCCCCAGCGCAGCAACAGAGGATTGATGAAGGAAGAGAATGGATTTGCTAATGAGTTTTATCAACTTCAACACCAAAATCTAGCGCAGTTCAAGCACTGGTACACATCAACCAAGATTTTCGGTTTCTGTAGAGGAAGTAAAAGAAATCCAGACCCCATCCACCTCCTTTCATACAACTTAATTTACTTCTTTAAACTAAACATCACAATATGAAATAGCAACTCTTATGAACCATTACTTCTCACATTCAAAGCATAGAAACGCATCTTTAAAAGCTTTCACTTTCAGTTGAAAGTGCCCTGGATATAGCCAAATTCCTCTTTCTCCTTGCACTCTCCTTGACCTTTTACTTTTTCCTCACCGAGAGTTTGGCAACAAAATATTTTTTCGCATCGATATTTCTTTTGGCTCTCATAAAACCCGTTTCTTCACCAAATCTAATTGCCTTCTCAGCAATCAACTCTCTTACATTGATCACCGAATCACTATCCGAAGTAATGACAGAGACAACTTCTACTGATTTCTCAAAACCAATTGTTGATTTGTTTCCCAATGGTGTTGTTGCCATAATGAGTTGATCATCATTAATTACAAGAACCAATTCTAGAGCTGATTCATTTACAGATTCCAACACGTTCACAGAACCCAACCTCAATTGCTCTTTACTGAAAGACTCTTCCACTTTTCCATTCGAGTTGTAATTAATGGACTCTGACTGTCTGTTGCCCTCATCAATCGGCCGACTGGGAATCGCTGAATTTTCTTATTGAGAATCACCATTGCAGACCTGACGCAAATTTGAATTGCCGACTGGTTAGATTTGATCAGCGCCACATTGAGCATCTTACGTATTTTGAACAGCTTCATTAGTTAATCCGACTCTAAGAAGTGAGGATTCTTGAACTAACCCAATGTTGTTCTAACACTCATCTTCAATGTGAAGAGAACTCACTTAATCTTCACTAGAGAATCCTGAGGATTTTGAGCCATCTTGAATATGAGACATTGATGGGGGAAGTAGATGAGTACTGACCTCTCTGATGAAAATTCTGTATGTGAAAGTTTGACAAATTATACTCGTCACAATATATGATACTCAAAATAGAGAAGCAATGAATCAATTTAGGGATGAGGTATGTGAAAGTTTGACAAATTATAAGGCATCGAAAAAAATATGTAGTCTGTATGAAATGCATATTATGGATAACATTTTTATTTATTTTTTCAGTTTTGTATATAATTATAACAATTTGTAATAATTGTAGTTTTCTTTTAATATAATTATATAAAATATTAATGAATATGGTAATTACAACTGTAGGAGGCAAAAATTTATCGACCAATTAAAAAATGACACGTGGAAATTAAATTGAATTTATTTGACCAATTATTATGCGCCACGTGTTAAATTAATTACGACGGTCCATTTAATTAAACTTTAAATTGGAATGCATCCTGACCAATAGTATCATGACACGTGTCAAAGATGATGCAGAAAATAATAATTATTTCTTTATTTAAAATAAAGGGATAATTAATTAATTTGGGCCCAAGCCCAAAGCCAACTCAAACCCTAGGCCTTCAGAGCTTATAAATAGAGGTACTCTCCCTCATTTTCAAACACACACTGCAGTCTACCCCGGCGGCATTCGGCATTCTGCACTCCAGAGGCTTCAGAAGATCAAACTGCTAGCAGTCTCCAGCTACCAAGCGCCAAGGATCAAAGTCTGCAAAAGTTCAAGATTGAATCTCCAAGCCTCTACCGCATCAAGATCAAGAATTGCTTCAGAGTTCTTCAGCAACACTTGCAAAGCCTTCAGAAGATCGAACTACAAACCTCTCCAGCTACAAGCGACAAGGACTAACGCCGGCTAGTTCAAAAACTTCTATTCTTCGCATTAAAGACTGCAGTCGTCTTCTTCGTCTAGTTCATCGATCGAGATAAAGCACTCAAGCCCTCGCATCCAAGAACTTGAAGAACTGCAACCGACAGTCAACCTGCTGACGGTTAGACTTCGAGCAACCTCCAGCTACCAAGCATCAAGGAGATCAACGCTCAAGACCTTCAGCTCAAGAACTGCTATAGAGCTCTTCAGCTGTTCGAGATCGAGATCAAACGTTCGCGCCCTCGGCTCACCCAAATTTCAGGAGATTGAATCAGAGGGCTACTTTATTGTATTCAATATAGAGATTGTACCCAAAATTCTTTGAAATTAATACAATTATATAAAATTATATTTGTTCACTGATTTCTTGTCTCTGTTTATTTTAGATCCGAAATTTGTGTTTACAAATTTGGCACGCTCGGTGGGACATCTCTGCCTCTCATCTCCTTCTCCAAGAAATCAAGTTCAACATTCGACTCAAGCGACGTGATGACACCCTAGAAAGTTGTCTCTCGACTCTCAACAAGGAGGATGACTCAAGCTTCATCCCAGGGGTCAACAACTACATGTGTCACATCAAGCGGAGCAACGACTCGAAGGATTGCAACTGTCACCGCTACTATTTTTACGACGCTAGAAAAACCAACAGTGAATGCACCAACTCAATTACTTAAAAATCCAATTACCGGTTCCATCACGTTGGGGGAAACAACTCAAAGGCCTCCTCAGTCTTGGAAGCCAACTACGATTACCTTCGCCTCAAAGTAGACTTCACCTTGTGGACTCTTACGATTTGAGGGCTTTGAAGACCATGGCTACTCCAGTGAAGAATACTCTTCTGAAGAAGAATCTATCTTCTCGCAAGCAGAGATTGAATCTACTTATACCTTCGTTATGACGGTGATAACAATTGGAGCTGTTAACATGGAAGAAATGACTATCAAGCTTGAGGCTACATTGAGAATAGAAAGCAAAGAGAAAGACAAAAGAATCGACGAGTAAAGTCAACAAATTTTGAAGACTTTCCTGGTCAAAAGTTCAAGACTTCCAAGTCATCCACATAAAGACTCACAAGTCAAAAATTCAAGACTTTCAAGTCATTCACAAAAAAAAAAAAAAAAAAAGACTCACAAGTCAAAATTGAAAACTTCCAAGTCATTCAAATTACGACTCACAAGTCAAAAATTCAAGACTTCCAAGTCATCCAAAAAAAGGACTCACAAGTCAAAATTCAAGACTTCCAAGTCATCCGCATCAAGACTCACAAGTCAAAAATTCAAGACTTCCAAGTCATTCACATAAAGACTCACAAGTCAAAAATTCAAGACTTTCAAGTCATTCACACAAAAAAAAAAGACTCACAAGTCAAAATTCAAAACTTCCAAGTCATTCAAATCAAGACTCACAAGTCAAAAATTCAAGACTTCCAAGTCATCCAAAAAAAGGACTCACAAGTCAGAATTCAAGACTTCCAAGTCATCCGCATCAAGACTCACAAGTCAAAAATTTAAGACTTCCAAGTCATCCACAAATTTCAAGTCAAAATCCAAGACTTCCAAGTCATCAACACCAAAGAATTACAAGTCCAAATCCCAAACTTTGAAGAAAAAGGCTCTCAAGTTACCAAAAGTAAAGACTCCCAAGTCAAAATCCAAGACTTCTAAGTCATCACCGCGAAAGAATCGTAAAAGTCCAAACCCAAGGCTTTCAAGTCAAACTCTCAAGTCACCAAAGTTAAAGACTTCCAAGTCGAAATTCAAAACTTTCAAGTCATAGACTCACAAGTTATCCAAATTTAAATCAACAAAATGAAAGACTCAAAAGTCAAGAAAAAAGAAGCCAATGACTTCCAAGTCAGCAATCTACAAGACTTGCAAGTCAGCAAAAATTCAAGACTCTCAAGTCACTGAATTCACCGATTTCCAAGTTGACAAAAATTAAAGACTTCTAAGTCCACAAAAATTCGAGATTTTCAAATCAACAAACTTCAAGACTTTTAAGTCACAAAATCCATTGACTTCCAAGTCAACGACACTACAAAGACATCCAAGTCAGTCGAACTCCCGTATCAACAAGTCTCCTGACTCCCAAGTCGACAAAATGAAATACTCACAAGTCAACCAAATTCAAATTAACAAAATGAAAGGGCTCACAAGTCAAGATTACGACTTCCAAATCAATAAAATTCGAGATTCTCATATCAACGATGCATACGACTCTAACGTCAGCAAATCCAAAGACTTTCAAGTCAACAAACTTCAGACTCTTAAGTTATCAAACCAACCGACTTCCAAGTCAAATAAATTGATGACTTCCAAGTCAGCCAAATTCTAGACTACCAAGTCGTCAAAATCAAATTTTAAGGTGAAGAAAAACAATTACTCCTAGATCACCACAAAAACGACTCTCAAGTCACCCGTGACAAAAGATTCACGAGTTCACGACTCCCAAGTCAAAATGAATGACTCATACGCTAGCAAAGTTCAATAACTCGCAAGTCAACAGGATGCAGGACTCCCAAGTTAAGAAAGTTAAAGGCTCAGAGGTCAACGGGATGAAGGACTCCCAAGTCAAGATAGATAAAGACTCATAAATTAATAAGAGAGACTCTTAAGTCAGTAAAGTCCATAGATCACTCGTGCAAGACTCCAAAGTCAACAAGGTTAAAGGCTTTTACGTCGTCACAACAAAGACTATCAAGTCAAAAGTGCAAAAAAAAAAAGGATCGACTTCCAAATCATCAAAATTTTCGGCTTTCAAGCCGCACACTGACTTGCCAAGATCTTCATGTTAGTGGTTTGCTTTAAGTAAGCACCATCAACAGGATACTCAGGTTGGTTGACAACTTCATTCAAGCATGCGATGTGGGGGCATCTTAGTCGTGTTGGTTGAATTCTGCTCCAAGATAACATCCTCGTCCTTTAAATCAGCGGCGCACTCCATTTGGCCCAGCTGAAATTTAGGCACAATAGTACGCCCACTAAATACAAATTATATTCGAGACTCAGCCGCTTCAAACACTCAAAATTCGTGTTCGCGACCGACTCTCGAAGGGGGCTTCTGTAGGAGGCAAAAATTTATCGACCAATTAAAAAATGACACGTCGAAATTCAATAGAATTTATTTGACCAATTATTATACGCCACGTGTTAAATTAATTACGGCGGTCCATTTAATTAAACTTTAAATTGGAATGCATCCTGACCAATAGTATCATGACACGTGTCAAAGATGATGCAGAAAATAATAATTATTTCTTTATTTAAAATAAAGGGATAATTAATTAATTTGGGCCCAAGCCCAAAGCCAACTCAAACCCTAGGCCTTCAGAGCTTATAAATAGAGGTTCTCTCCCTCATTTTCAAACACACACTGCAGTCTACCCCGGCGGCATTCGGCATTCTGCACTTCAGAGGCTTCAGAAGATCAAACTGCCAGCAGTCTTCAGCTACTAAGCGCCAAGGATCAAAGTCTGCAAAAGTTCAAGATTGAATCTCCAAGCCTCTACCGCATCAAGATCAAGAATTGCTTCAGAGTTCTTCAGCAACACTTGCAAAGCCTTCAGAAGATCGAACTACAAACGCTCTCCAGCTACAAGCGACAAGGACTAACGCCGGCTAGTTCAACAACTTCTGTTCTTCGCATCAAAGACTGCAGTCGTCTTCTTCGTCTAGTTCATCGATCGAGATAAAACACTCAAGCCCTAGCATTCAAGAACTTGAAGAACTGCAGCCGACAGTCAACCTGCAGACGGTTAGACTTCGAGCAACCTCCGGCTACCAAGCATCAAGGAGATCAACGCTCAAGACCTTCAGCTCAAGAACTGTTATAGAGCTCTTCAGCTGTTCGAGATCGAGATCAAACGTTCGCGCCCTCGGCTCACCCAAATTTCAGGAGATTGAATCAGAGGGCTACTTTATTGTATTCCATACTGAGATTGTACCCAAAATTCTTTGAAATTAATACAATTATATAAAATTATATTTGTTCACTGATTTCTTGTCTCTATTTATTTTAGATCCGAAATTTGTGTTTACAACAACGTCATCAATAAGTTCCTAAATTGCAATTACTTATGGTTTGAAAAAAAATCCAGTAACTTACACGTACATTATCTCATCTGCATTTAGATTATCTAACCTACACCAACCTACACTTACCTGCACCAATCTACACCAACCTACACTTGCACTAACCTGCATTTACCTGCAAACTACACTTTTTCTACTGCTCTAAAGAGCAACCCTACCTTTCGCTAGACTCAGCTCCTCCCCATTTGAGACCTCAATATCAGATGTGCCATTTTCAGTAGAGATTTTGGCTCCAATTAATCTGTACTCATAGGCGAGTGGCTAGAAATAATTCAAACTGACTTTTTAGCTGGTAGCGTGCTAAACTTTTACCCTATTTACTGTCACAAGACTTTTTTTTCTATTTTTGGCATTAAATTTTGGATTTTTGATTTCTAAAAATAGAAAAAAAAGTTTAGCGATAGTAAATAGGTTATAAGTTAAGCACAGTGTCAGCCAAAAACTTAATTTGAATTATTTCCAGTCACTCGCCAATGAGTACAGATTAATTGAAGCCAAAACCCCTTTTCAATATTGCAAATTCATACCTTATTATTATCTTGGGTATTATTATCCTCTTTATTTCCGAACACAGTAACAAATTTCACTCTTAACTTTTCTACTTGAGTAGCCAGATTGTAGTGGCCGATCTCGACTTCCAAATTAGGGGTGTCCAATTAATAGTAATGTTAATTTTTGAGCTTTTAGGGGGAGTTCATTTAACACACACATATATTTTTCCTTTCCAAGCAATATAGGCTAGTTAAACCTTTTTTTGGGCCAGGGGTATCCATGGACACCCTTACCATAGCCCTAGATCCGCCCCCTGAGCCAGACTCCTTATCTCCTCGATATGTCTTGTTTGGATAAATTCCTCCTTAATTGTGTCTTGGTGGCTTCCAATGCTTTCTAGAGACTTTTGAATTTTGAATTCCAATTTTCTTTCTTGACTCTTCATCTTCTTCCTTGCTCCTGCTTCGCCTTCATGCTTCTATGGCTGTCCTTGACATCTATTTGACAATAGTTACCTCATGATCATTATCATAGAGCTTTCTTTCATTGCTCGTGTTGGAAATGAACTTGTCTTCATGGGTTTGGGAATTATTTTGGCCATCCTCCTCCATTCCTTGTGCGCTACTTAACAAGATTTTGATCCTCTAATAATAGCAAAAGGTTGTTATTGCCATCATAGGTTTGTCCCCCTAATGTGCACTTGGAACAATCATTGATGGTTAGAATCAACACCCCCACTATCTTGTTAAAGATGTTTGTTGTTAATTAACATGCCCCTCATTGAATCAATATGTGGTGAACTCAACATGTTGATTCACATATAGCATATGCCCCATGGTGTGATGTTCAAGTATCCCGAGGTCCTTACTCGATCTGCTCTTGTGGCTCGGACAAACATGATCGCCCCAAGGAGGTTCAGGTTTGCTTTGACCCGGGCCTAGGAAGGATGGTAACACCATCTAATGGATGGGCTGAGATGCCCTCTAAATAAGCATCCTTTACCCTCGGCACGAATAACGAAGAAGGAGGACCGGAGCAGTGGTACTAGGGGTGAAAATCGTTAAAAGTTGAAGGTCAGCATCCATGCCATGGGTGTGACCTCCCTAGTCACGACTGTGACACTCTTGGCTGGAAAAGTTTGGTTGGAGTCCCGGTGTCGCAACCCTGACCCCTTTTCTCCCTTTCCCCATGCCTTAGTCGATTGTCTTGGAGGGTTTGGGCTAGACACTTCTTACGAGCGTGAGAATCTTGTCACCACCGTGGCGTTTTTGGACATCCTCGACCGTCGCGATCGAGACATCCCTGTCACAACAGGATTTCCATGGATAAGCGTCATGACCACGACGCCATAAGGTTACGACCGTGGCCCAACAAAGACAAGATTCGTCGCGGATCGCCCATTGCTACGTCATGCCCTCGACGAACTTCGATGAAAGTTTGCCCCTTGCTCAAGACACTTGATCGTGATCACGGCGCAGCTGACCTGCCTGACCCGAGTTTCCCTTTTCTTAATTAGGGAGTAGTTTTGACTTTTCCTATGTAATCTTTTGGTTATGTTTTAAAGCCAATTTTACGCACTTCATATCTGAGTTAGTTTTGGCTCTAATTAAGTTGTAATTAACTTAGATTAATTTAACCTTTTAAAGTTAGTCTCTCTTGGGGTTTTAATCCTTTTCCTTTCTTGTAAATGGGTAATTGGAAAAGAGAGGGGATTTTAGATGATGAATGAATGATACTTTTGAGACGACCTCAAAAACTCTCTCTCAAAGTCTTTTTTTCTTTATCCAAATTAACAATTTGGTGGTGGATTAAGTCATTCCTTTATTGGTTTGTTGTGGTCCAACCTTTATCAAGCCATGGTTGGATGATCATGGTCTAGGTGGTGATTATTCTTTATCATAAATCATAATGTTTAAGGCTTTCTTTTGATTTTCTTCAAGACAAGTTGGATGTATTATCTTCATCAACATCATTATATTCATTATCTCCCTACTCAAGCAAGTTCTATACTATTTTCTCATTACACGACGCTCTAGATGTACTTTTTGAAGTTTTTTAATAACCATCCTTATGGAGGGACCGTAACATATTTCCTTCAAAAAGTACAAACTTAGACCAATTCCTTATCTCCCTAAAATCTTCGAGGAGTTCTCCTAGGTTTTGTAGTATTTGCTCTATTTCATTATTTGTATTGAGTGTTACAATAAATTTCATCACTCTCGACACTGTGACTTTTTGTTTTGGGGCGACAAATCTTGGTGATCTTCTCCACCACTTTTGACAACTTCTTTGGATTTCGAAAAGTGCATGCCACGCTTCTCTCCGATGAATTCATCATCTCCTCATTTGGCTCACCTCTTTTGGCCTCCAAAGTCTTTAGTTATTGGTTCTCATTTGCATTTTTATGGCTTCTTCTTTCTATTTGTTTTCTAACCTAGATATCTTTAAATCTTTTCTTCATACTCTCCCCATGTTCCTAAATTTTTCCTTGGTGACAATCACCTACTACACTTTAATCATTGTTTGGTTCATTCCATGTATGCTCCTAAGTGCATCTCGTTCATTATAGAAGCTCATGAATTTGTACCTTGTCGTAGCTCCTTCTCTTGTGCGTCTTTCACCCTATCAAATCTTCTGAATATACTCTTAAAACCATGCCAACTAATGTCTCTTGGAAAATTAGTGATAAAAATGGAAAAGTCTTGATGGGTTCCCTTTCTTGTGTTTCCCTCCATCTCTTCCTTAGTTGATGGTTCTATCATTGTAAATATGTATTTGATGGAAATAACTCTATAAAATCATATAAAATCATATAAATGCTAACTTGACATGAAATATTGTACTTGATTTGTTGAATACCATTAATGAGCCTTCTTGCAATATATATGAAAGAAATTCATTCCATATATTTGCTTCAATTAAAAAGTCATTGAATTTATCTCAAATGTCAAAAATATTTTTTAGCTAACTCACTTCCATTTAAGAAGTTGACTTTGTCAAATATACCTTTTTAATCTTTTGTTTCGTGTTAAACCCTTAGTATTCCAGTTAAAACCTCTCATCCTCCTTTCTCTCTCTTTCAATAATTACATTTAACCTCCATTTTTTTCCTTTTTCCTATCATCCCCCATTTCTTTGTGTAAACACAAATTTCAAGTCCAAAATATATAAAGAAAGGAAATTGAGAAAAAACTAATTTGTATTAATATTTGAATGTATACGGGTACAATCTCTGTATTAAAATACAAAAATGATAATCCTATGATTTGATCTCTTGAAACTTAGGTGACCGAGGGTACGGATGCTTAATCTCGATCTCTAATGCAAGTCTAGCTGAAGAACTTTGTAGCAGTTCTTGAGCGGAAGGTTTTGAGCGTTGATCTCCTTAGTGCTTGGTAGCTGGAGGTTGCTCGAAGGTGGACTGTTTACAGGTTGACTGTTGGTTGCAGTTCTTCAAGTTCTTAGATGCGAGGGCTTGAGTGTTTCGTCTCGATCGATGAACCTGACAAAGAAGATGATTGTAGTCTTTGATGTGAAGAACAAAAGTTGTTGAACTAGCAGGCGTTGGTCCTTGGTGCTTGATAGTTGGAAGTCGCTTGTAGTTCGATCTTCTAAACGCTTTGTAGGCCTTGCCAAAGAACTCTTTGTTTTTCTTGATCAAGACGTGCTGAAGACTTGGAGACTCGATCTTGAGCTTCAGTGTTCGGTCTCGTTTCGAGCCGAATTAATATCTTTTATAAGGAGTTTTGCTCGTCTTTAATAATTAATTTAGGAATTTTATTATATTTTTATGTATTTTGCAATATTGTTAGATTTTACAGTATTTTATTATTTTTGTTATTATTTTTGTTAGTTATAAATTAAAATAATAAAACAAATAAAATTAGAAAATAAAATCAATAAAATGAAAACCTAATTCTACTAAACCCAGCCCAAACACTTCTCTCTCCCTCGGCCCAACCCTTCTTCCTTTTTCCCTCTCTCGGCCCAGGCCCAAACTACCCAGTCCAACTACCCAAACCAGACCCCCCTAATACCCGCCTACCCGAGAACCCTAACCCTAACCCGTACCCGTCTACCCATTCCCCCTCCCCAGCCGAATACAAAACCCCCCAAACCCTAACTCTTTCTCTCATTTCCCCCTTCCCTTTCTCTCTCTTCCTCGCTCCTTCTCTCTCAATCCCTCGGATTCTCTTTCTCTTTTTCCTTTTCTTCTTCTTCCCGTTCCTCTTTCTCCAATCTCCCCGTCCCTTTCTTCTTTTCCCTTTCTCCTTTTCTGCTTCCCTTTTTCCCCCTTTTCTTCTTTCTTCCTTCTTCTTCTTCTTCCCCGTCTCAATCTCTCTGTTCTTCTTTCTCTTTTCGGCCAACTTGCACCGATTTCCTCCATCTACCATCATCATTCATTCTTCCTTTCTTTTTCTTTCTTCCGGATTCTCGCAATCAAACCAAGTTGCGCCGAAATTTCGACATCCAGTTGCTCTATAATCATTCATCATCTCTTTTCATTCTTTTTCTTATTTTCTCATTTAATCTTTTGAGTTTCCACTAATTATTCATCCAAGTTGCAGATTCGGTGGGGGAATACCAAGAAGAGGCTCGAGTTCAAGTATAAAAGAGGAAGGGGAAGGCGAAGGCAAGGCATGCAATCGATCCGAAGATCAGATTTTGGGGGGTGACAACCCAGGAATTGTGAATCGGAAATCTAGGGTTCGTTTTAGGGTTTTTAGTTCTTCAAAATTTCATTTCCAGATTTTATGTTTGAAATCTTTGGTTCTGGGTATTGATGTTAGATTTAGGTTGTTGATGTTAGATTTAGGTTTAAGTTTTGTCTTGCAATTCGAGTTCTAAATTCTGCTTTTAAAAATGTTTTGAATGTTTGTGATTCCAATTCTAGATTATGGTTTCGAATTGTTCTGTTTAACTGCGAGGTTGATATGCTTTGAATTCTTTCGGTTGCAAAAGTTTGTTTTGCTGTTTAGATAGAATGTTCGAAGTCCTTGTATAATTTTGGTTGAATCTATTAGTTTCTGTTTTGGTTTGATTTCGGTTCGAATCTTCTGAAATTGTTCTTGGTTGCTCTGTTTTTCTTTCATTCCCCTGTTTCTGCATCTGTATCTCTTCCTCTGTTTCTTATTTTTACTTTCCTATCATTAGTTTAAGTTAGTCTAGGTTTAGTAGTTAAAATTTTGTTTAAGTCAGATTAAAATTTAATTATAGGGAATAGTTGAATAGGGTTATATCTTAGAGTTTAATTAAAATCAGTCTGTTTTGGTTTAGTCCTTTTTGTTTAGTGTAAGGTAAGATTAATTAGAATTTATTGGGTCAGTTTCACTTTAGGGTTAATTTACTAAGTCAAATTCGAGTTTAGTTTTGTTAGCATTTAGTTTTAAATTTTGTTTAAGTTAAAGTTTTCCTAAAAGTTTTTATTAGTATAGTCTCAAAACTTCCAAACACAATCCACAATTTAGTGAGGAGGAGGATTAAGGATTTACAAATTCTCCTTTAAGTGAGGATTTGAGAATTCTTAGTAATCTAAATCACAAGTTTTTTTTTAGTTTGTTTAAAGAAAGTTCAAGTGGAGTTTAGTTCTTCAAAGGTATGATTTCTTGTTCCCAATTTCATTGTTAGAATTTAGTTTATTGCTTTCTTATTTCTTGCTTTTAAACTGCTTTCTTAGCTTAGTTTTGTTTATTGTCAACGTAAGTTCAGTTCATCCTTTTATTAATGTCTTCTAGATTATTGTTATTGTAAATCATTAGTTTAATTTGCTTTCATTTAAATTATTTATCGCTTTCAGCATTTGAAAACGTTACCTTACTCAAACCAATTTCCTGATAACCAAAAAACCCATCCCTGCGGATACGACAACCCTTAGGAATAATTTGTTCCTAAAAACCCCCTAAAATGCACACGAACATTCAGCAGATCTTTGGCGCTTGAATGGGGTACAAAATTGGATTTCCTGAAACTAGCTGGAAGCGGCTAGCAGTTCGATCTCCTGGAGCCTCCAGATGTTGACTGTCAAATCTCCGGGGGGTTTGAAAATGAGGAGACAACCCTATTTATAGGCTCTAGAGACCTAGCCCCTAGAGTTTTAGTTAGGCTTTGGGCTTGAGACCAAGTTAATTAATTATTCCTTTAATTTTAAATAAAAAATAATTATCATTTTTGCATCATAACTGACACGTGTCATGATATTTTTGGCCATGATATATTTTCATTTAAAATTCAGCTAAATGCACTACCGTAATTGATTTAACACGTGGCACATAATAATTGGCCAATAAATTTAACTTACTTTCTACGTGTCATTTTTTAATTGGGCAACGAATTTTTGCCTCCTACAGATGCCCCTTTCGAGAGTCAGCCGTGGACATGAATTTTTTATGTTTGTAGCGGTTAGGTCTCGAATATTTATTGGACAGATTTGGGCATAAATTTTCCGCAAGCCTAAAACAATGCCAAAGTTGATCAATTTGTGATGGATTTTAACTCGATTCTGGGACTCCAGTTTTGGGCTGATTACACAACAATTTTTTTGGATTCTTGTGCTCTTTTTTTTCTAAGCGTTCACTGCTCAAGGAGCTCACTACAACAATGTTTCTTTTTTTTTTTTTTCCTTTGGATGGAATTTTATCAAGAATAAAATTCTTAAAACTATCATTAGAGTTAGAGTTCGGGCTAAATTGGAGTTGGATTTGGAGTAGTGTTGGCTTGCCATTGGATTCCATGATTTGGCGAACTAATTACTATATAAATGGATCCTCCGCGAGAGTCTTCATCTATATGCATCACCCTTCTTAATGCTTAGACTTGGGATTTGCTGAATTGGTTGGCTGAGGGTACTCGTAGTTTTATGGAGAATTGTCATGCTTCAGGTTACTATTTTGATAATCTATGTGCTCATCATGCTATATCTTACTATGAAAATCCTTTTGTGAATATTTATCCCCTATCCTCTTTTGTTGATTTGCATACCCAATCTCCATTTGTGGATCAACCATGTGATTCTCATGCTCGTTCATAGCTTGTGTTAATTCATTAAAATCTTTTAAAGGTTCGACATCAAATTCATAATTATTAGCACAACAATTTAGGGGAAGGGAATGAGAACATAGATACTCAGAAAGGTTCACTTCATTGAATGCTGAAACAGATACAGACTCATCAGACATGAGGCTAATCCCAGCTGACTCAAACTCGACTATAGACCCACTAGTGCTCCAAACAGACTGGACTTGACAAGGTTCTCCTAACACTAGGGTACATTTATTATTAGCAGAATCGACCCAGGACACTTCATGGCGACCCCCATCAGCATAAATCATGGTGCTTGGATCAAATTCAGGATTGGACAACACAACAACCACCGTGTCAGCTTCCCTTTCTTCTTTTGCAGCTTCTTGGCTAAACAGCAGGGCAAACACACCTCCACCAACAAGATGAGTCCACTCAAGAGGCGGTTGCTCATCTGGTTTAGGCTTGACGACCCCATTCGCCGAAATGTGCTTGAATTATTAGTAATAATCCGTCAAGTAAAGAGCCCTAAGTTTTGAGACTAAAAAGACGCATTGTTGTAATACAATGGTCATGACTTAGGAGTTAGGAATGAACATGTTGGAGCAGAGTTGTAGCGAAAATAAAGAACATAACAAATATTTAGATATCGAAAAAAATAATCCAAAATTAACAAAAATAAAGGGAGACAACAGTTAACACGGGAAACCCAAAAGCTTGGAGACAAGTCCACGTATGGTGTAAACATGAGTCATTTCAATTATTAAAAGCAAAGTACAACAACAGATTTGAACCCCTTCATGGGATCAATAAGAGAGGTACACATCCATCCTAATAGCCCAATTAATCAGTCTTCCTGAAATTCTACACTAACGCAACTCTTTTCAACCTTAGTTAATAGATATGCTCAAATCTCTTTCCACCTTCCTTAGGGAGAGGTCAAAGGATTTACCTCAACCTTTTCACCTAGTACTCTCTCTAAGGCTCACGGTGCTCTGTGAGATATACGTAGGCTCCCTTCTTTTGTGTAGTGGGTTATTGCGGTTATGGTATGGTATACTAAAGTGAGGTTGGTGCAGTGAGATGTGGTTATTTGTGCTAAGAATTAATGGTGTTGTAAGTTGGTAGGTGGGTGCCAAAAAAGGTGGATGGCAGTAAGAAAAGTGAGGAAAGAAAAAAAGCAAGCAAAGAGAAAGTTATCGTTATTGTGGTAGAATGTGGTTGGCGTGGGTCTCAAAAAGCTGAAAAATAATATAAGGAAAGAGAAAGTGAAGCTCGTCATAAAATGTGGTTAGATGTGATTATTTGTGGTAAAATGCGGTTGGCATGGTATGGTACCATCAAAAGAACAATGTCATAATACTTTCAGCAACTTTCTTATAAAATTTGGACACCACCCCAATTAGATTTACCAAATTTAGTATAATTAGGAACTTAACATAATAAGAAAATTTAAATAATTTCCTAACAAATTATATGATTAATGTGACAATTTAGGACATAATATTCCTAACATCATGTCTTAATTTGACTTCCTTTTAGTATCTGACGATGAATCTTCACGCTGCTAAGTGCTAACAATGTAATTTCATGTATGTAGCCTGTAGTTGTAAAAAGAAACCAAGAAAAAAGAGGTATGTGAAAGTAATTTAATTGATTAATTTAAAAGGCTTTCTTTCCACAGAATGCCGAATGGTACAATACAAAGCTTTGATTAGGTAACTGGTGATCATTAGATAGCAATGGGCTAAGGCGAAGGCTTTTAATGACTGAAATTGCAGTCATGTAAGCCCTCGACTACGATCCACTGGGGACCAAATCCAACCGAACATGGAGGTGGAAAACAGCAAGCATATCACATCATATGGTAATTACAAACAAACATATAATCATATTTACTGGTAGTCATTCATATCAAATCCATCCTTGTTAGTCCTTTGATCATTATCCTGTGATTCCCGGACATCGTTAATGTCTATATGGACACCGGGGTCATTGCTAGTATAGCTGCCTTTGACCATGATCGAATTGTTGATACCCTGACAATTGCTGTTCACATACATGTCAAACACTTGAGCCTCATCATCTCCTGAGGATTGAATCTCATGGTGTTGTTGGAGGTTCACGTGTTGATTCATTGTCGTAGCCTTCTCAGTGGTTTCAGTATTGGCTGTAGCAGGGCCTATGGTCTCTGGTTTTGCTTCTTCATCTTCACCCCTTGAGGAGTGGCTCGGACCGCCCATGTTGACTTGTTCAGATTGGGTGAGGCCGAGCCAGCTTGACAGCATAGGGGCTATGGTCATCGATTCTGCATGTCCATCCTCACCCCTCAAAGAGTAGCTCGACCCACCCTTGTCAACAACCTCATCCTCTGTGGAGTGGCTCAGATCACTCTTGTCAACCTCACTTCCTAAGGAGAGGGTTGGACCACTCTTGTCAACATGTTTGGACTGGCTGAGGCCGAGCCAACTAGACATCAATGATGCAATGTCACTCTTTCTTTCACGCGACTTCACATGCCTTTGCTGCTCCCTTCTGTTAGAAGTAGTGTCATGTTTGGTTTTCTGAAAAGGCATTGTTCGCTATGCCAAGTTCCCAATATGTTGTAAATTGTTATGGTAAGGTTTGATGGAGAACTTGTATAATTTTAATGAATGGAGAGATTACAGAAGGGGCAATTGAATGTTGAAGTGAGACTAACAATGGGATGCCTTAATTGGCAGTGCAAGAATATGTACCCAGTCTAATCTTGTTAAACAGGTTAGGGACAGGATACCTTGATTCTTGGTTCTCCAGGAACACTTGACTGTTAATGTTGTATCTGTCATTCAAAATTCTTACTTTCGCTTCAAAAACACAACACAGGCATGAAATCACGAATCACATTCTAGTAATTGCGATTTGCAGCTGATCACATTCAACGATCCAACCTGAACTTGGATCCCAGCTTAACATTGGGACAGACTCATCACACCAGAACTTACATTGAAAATCCTATAATTCAATTTATTGATTTAAGCTAATCATTTTAACAAAGCGTAATTCCATCGACATTTCAACACCCTCACTGAAACATCCCAAATGGTTTTTCCTATTTCAAATGCTACCTCCTAGTCCTACATGAGTTTTGGACTTTTGGGTACTGCTGGAAGAAATTAACAGAGGTTATTGATGTAATTACACAATGCACCTTGATACATCAACGGAGTTGTCATTTACAAGCACAGAGTGCCATATAATCAAAAGATCATTCATATCACCATACAACATCCAACAAATGCCGCAGCAAACCTTAGGGCAATGAGATTCAAGTGTCCAGAAGACTCAGTTCATAGCACTTACAAATCTAAATGAAAGAAAAATAACATAGAGGGATAGAAGGCCAACCCCCAAGACCCTGCTTGGGCGCATGTCTTTTCGGAGTAAAACCACAATTGCCCAGATAAGCCCCATCAACAGAAACCCGATAGTGTAGAATAAGCTGCTGTCTTTAGGGACTACATATGGAGCAGGTCTGGCTGACCATGCTCCATGAAGAAGTGCAATCCCTAGACCGATGAGCATGTTGAACATGGGCCCCGCATAGCACCCTGACAAGGCCACCTGGACGCCATCTCCACCATTCAATGCCAATGCAATGTTGGATACCAGATCTCCCATTGAGTTCCCCCATGCCAGTACTGTCAATCCAAGAATCGACGGGCTGATCCCTAAGATAATTCCCAATGATACCAACAGAGCCACCAGCTCACTAGCAATGATGTAAAACCACACAATGCTCATCACAAACCCACCAAGGACCCATGGGAGCAAGAATCTCTGAGGTGGTTGATCAGAACTAGTATATCGAAATGCTAGAATTCCAAGGGTGAAACTAATTACTATTCCAATAATGCACGAAACTTCTTTGCTTACGAAACCTGGAGTCTCCTGTGTGGTCCAAAGGAACACAAGGAGCAGAGGAGCAAGTGAGGCACTGGCAACAGCATAAGGCTTTGACCATGTTTCCTCCTCTACCATTGGAATTGTCAACCGCCTTGGTACTGACAAGGGGAGCTGTAGAAATGAAAAAAGCTTGCGGCACGCAAAAAATGGTTTTTCAGTTTCGCCACGTTCATCGTTCCAACCCCATGGAGGCCTTTCACTGTCAAACGAGCCTTTCTGAGGCTGATTTGAGTAAATTGCCACATTTGAAGCCCACATCCACTGTGGCAAGGAAGGATGGAGATGAGGAGTATCATCAGCGCTCTCAAAGTCAAGCAATGGGCTATACATAGCATCGTCCTCTGCAGAACCTTGGGAGAAGACACTTCCTTTCACAGGAAGTAATGGTGTGACAGCATCTAATTTCAATCTTTGCGCTTGTTTCCTCAACATCTCATTCGCAGCAACAACAAATGCATAAAGAATGTATATTCCCAAGAAGGCAATGGCCCCTCCAACACTTACTTTTCCAACAACTAATATCAGCAAGAGGGTCAGGACAGCTATGAGAAAGAAACCGAGATCTCGAACAAAGCACTTCCGATCAATCTGAACCCGCCGTTCGGCTACCAATAAAGAAACTGCACCGACAACAACACAAGTAACAAAGACAGCCCCACCGAGCACACTGTTTAGCCCCACCTCACCAGCACCAGTACCCACAAAAGCGGCAATGCTAGCAAATACATCAGGAGCTCCGTTCCCCAGGGGCAGAAGAGTGACCCCAGCAACAGTTGGTGGCAAATTGAGAATATTGGAGAGCTTTTCCAGTGAACAACAGAAGTAATCAGCCGCTGTATTGCCCAGGAGGTAAAACAAGGCAGCAAGCCAAACGGCCAAAACCGCATAACCCAACACACCGAGCCTCCGGCAATCACAGTAGAAGAACTGCAAGTAATCAAAGAACCCACCAGTGGAACACTCTGGATGAACCTTCAAGTACTCGCATCGATTGCTAAAACCTGCATGCTTGTGCAACCCAACACAAAACACAGCATGCTCTCCACTCAAAATGTCATTTGAACTCGATACATTTGCAAAATGGGAAGAATTATTGCTGATTTCAGCTGTTCTGCGGCGAATTATCTCCATATGGACCGACCCATTGCCAGGATTATAAGGAAACGGCAACCCCCCATTAATGTGAGACGATTGCCTGAGTAAAGGGTTCCTAAGAATATCTGGCCTATTGTAGAAGTAAAAAAACAGGATCACAGCGCATAATCCATTGAAAATCCCACGGAACTGGAAATGTCTCCTAGGGTTAGCGATTCTCGATTGCTCCATTTCTTGAATAACAAAACACTAATTACATCGGACGCAAAACAAAGGGGTATTCTAGGGTTTCAATTTGGGGGCAAACTGAAACCC
The DNA here is from genome assembly GCA_029582165.1 of Portulaca oleracea. NCBI lineage: Eukaryota > Viridiplantae > Streptophyta > Magnoliopsida > Caryophyllales > Portulacaceae > Portulaca > Portulaca oleracea. Next base: position 10,089,078 of record CM055891.1, on the reverse strand, counting down.
CGGGAAATTGATATGGGCAATTATAAAAACCCAGCACCGCGAACGAATTCAATCAGGGCACACTTCAATTTCAATTTCAATTTCAATTTCTTGATCTAAATTGAGAAAGACAAAAAGATAGATAAGACCATGAGTAAGTTCTTACCGCCAAATCTCGTCTTAGCTTCAAAATTTGTCTCTCCAACCTCTCCTTTACGAACCAAGATGATATCTCTACAACGAATTTCTTGAATCTTTGTCTCTCTCTCTCTCTCTATACACTCTTAGAAAGGGAGGAGCTTCGCAAATCGCCAAGTTTGGAATTTTGGAAGTGGCCAACTTTACGAAAATTCCAGGAAATATCAAAATTTATGGAAATTCAAAGGTTTTTCTTTTTCTTTTTTAAATTGGAGAGGAAATATTTATTATCTACATCTATATATTATATATTGAAATCACAACACCTAATAGAAATTCATAGCTAGATGGTGAAATTTAGAAGGTTTGGCTGCTCCCAACCTGCTTTCGAACCAAAATAATTGTTATCAATTAAAAAATAAATTAATGGAAAATATTTTAATTCTACAAAGATTTGAACCTAGTTCATCAATGAAAACTCTAACAAAGGACACCAATAGCCTTCATTCTTGAATGGGGCGTGGCGGGAGTGTTTGGACAAAATTCCCACTAAAATAGTAAAAAATATCATTAAATTGGAAAACATTTACTAGTTGTAACTGAAATTTTTCAAAAAATTCAAAAATGCTATTGTAAACACAAATTTCGAATCTAAAATAAATAGAGACAAGAAATCAGTGCACAAATATAATTGTATATAATTGTATTAATTTCAAAGAATTTTGGGTACAATCTCTGTATTAAATACAATAAGGTAGTCCTCTGATTCAATCTCTTGAAATTTGGGTGAGCCGAGGGCGCGGACGCTTGATCTCGATCTCGAACAACCGAAGAGCTCTATAGCAGTTCTTGAGCTGAAGGTCTTGAGCGTTAATCTCCTTGATGTTTGGTAGCCGGAGGTTGCTCGAAGTCTATCCGTCTGCAGGTTGACTGTCGGTTGCAGTTCTTCAAGTTCTTGGATGCGAGGGCTTGAGTGATTTATCTCGATCGATGACCTAGACAAAGAAGACGACTGCAGTCTTTGATGCGAAGAACAGAAGTTGTTGAACTAGCTGACGTTGGTCCTTGGTGCTTGGTAGCTGGAGGGCGTCTGTAGTTCGATCTTCTGAAGGCTTTGCAGATCTTGCTGAAGAACTCTGAAGCAGTTCTTGATCTTGACGCAGTAGAGGCTTGGAGACTCGATCTTGAGCTTTTGCTGACTTCGATCCTTGGCACTTCGTAGCTAGAGACTGCTGGCAGTTTGATCTTCTGAAGCCTCTGGAGTGCAGAATGCCGAATGCCGTCGAGGTAGACTGCAGCGTGTGTTGAAAATGAGGGAAATAACCCCTATTTATAGGCTCTGGAGGCTTAGTGTTGCCTAGGGTTTGAGGCGGCTTTGGGCTTGGGCCCAAACTAATTAATTATCCCTTTATTTAAAATAAAGAAATAATTAAGATTTTCTGCATCATAATTGACACGTGCCATGACGCTATTGGCCCTGATATATTTCCATTTAAAATTTAATTAAATTGACCGCCGTAATTAATTTTACACGTGGCGGACAATAATTTGCCAAATAAATTCAATTTATTTCCATGTGTCATCTTCTCATTTGTCGACAAATTTTTGCCTCCTACAGCTATTATTACCTAATATAGCAAATTTACAGGTAAAATTTAAAAGGTGTCGTTTCTGATTAGGTTAAACTGTCTCTCAACTTTAATTTGTTGTGGGGCTACGAGAATTAGTCTCAACTTCTTGTCATCATGCACAAAGGAATAGGAGTTCTCAAAACGGTCATGAGTAGCTTACTAATCCAATTGTCACAAGCGTCCAATAGAAAGGTTCATGAAAACTTGTTTTGGGACCTTTAGGTCATCATGGTCGCCAATGCATTTGAGTGTGTATGGACGAGGGTGAGGTGATGCAGGGAGGTTGAGCTTCTCCACTAAATAGCTTGAAGTGGCATTGGTACAACTACCCCTGTCAACAATAAGCTTTTCGACCTTGCCCTTAATAGTGCATCGAGAGAAGAAAAACAACTCCTTTTGAGCATGGTCAAGAGGAACCTCGCTAGGATGTGAAAGTTTCCTCGAGATTAACAATGCACCATTATTCGCCTTAAGCTCGACCGCATCTTCACTAGAGACTTCTTTCCTCAGGTTGGCTTGTTCTTCTTGGGCCATTACGAGCCCCTAATTGATCTCCTGAACTCTCTCTCTCTCTCTCTCTCTCTCTCTCTCTCTCTCTCTCTCTCTCTCTCTCTCTATATATATATATATATATATATATATATATATATATATATATATATATATATATATATATATAAACCACACCACCTAAGGGAAATCCAAACCTAGATGGTGAAATTTGGGATGTTTGGTTGTTTCTAACCTACTTCCAAACCTAATCAATCTCGTGGATTTCTTGTATTGTCAAAGTCCTCCGAGTAGGAAAATCGGCATGAAAATGATCATAGCCTAAGCACTTGAAGCATTTCTTGCCTTCCATATTCTTTGGTAAGGTCGTGGAAGAAGGATAAGCAATTCTTTTACCCTTGACAACTCTAGGTGATGGTGGAATAGAACGAGGAGTGTCATGTGGTCTAGGATAAGCAATTCCCTTATCCTTGTCAACTATAAGTGATGGAGGATAACCTTCTTGGTGACTGAGGGAGACAAACCATTCAAGAACCTCAAATAGTTTCCTCCGGAAGTTTTAGGAGTTCACTCTTAATTAGCAATTGCTTAAGCGATAACACTTCTCTTGCCTTACTCAAGGGTGAATAGTCGTCAAAGGATATCCTACTTGTATGTGCTTTGCAAGAACCTTTTGTTCATTAGCTTCTTAAGCTTCTCCCATGATATAATCTTCCTTTTACAATCCCGAGCCTTTGAGCCTTAACACTCTCGAACCACAATGAAGCAACCTGGGTTCGCTTCAAACTCGCCATCTAAAACACCTTCTCATCGCCATACCCCTTAACCTCGAAGATTCGTTCCACCAATTGCACCCACTCCAAATACTCGTCCAGGTCTAGGGAGCTCTAGAAGCTCAACCTTGACATCATATATAAGTCGTCCCTCAGTGGTTGTTCAGCTCCTCCCCTTTGACGGAACAAGTGAACAGAGTCTATATCATCGTCCCTCGACTCAAAGTTGGGAGGAGGACAAATTGGACTAGCGGAGGGTCGCTCTCATCTTACAGGTTGACATTGAACCTGGAGGTGTGCAGTGGTTTGAGCAAGTAGAGTTGAGAGGGCATCAAGGTCGATCTCAATGTTTGAAACTCGACTTTCCAAGCCTGGGTTAGGGGCTTATTCAAGTGGAGAACTCATGTGTGTTATTTGACGTTGGCTTGACTCCTCTCGATTAGGATCATTAGCACTATATATAACGAGAAGAAGGTTCTTTGTAGTTGGCTATATGTTTGGTTTAGGGTTCTTTATAGCTTTTGCACAAGAGACATAATAGGGAAACCCCAAAGTAGAAGGAACAAAGACAACACTAAAAAACCAACCACAACACAATCACACTAATCCAACAGTCACCAATTCCAATAGTAGATGATCCAACACTCAATCCATTATCAAAATATAAACGCAAGGAACGGGGGTCACTAATATAATCAAAACAACAATTAACAACCAAAACCACCCAAAAAGATCACAAACCCCAAAATAATGGAAAGAACTGAAGCAAGGAATTAACCTGAAACTTTGATACCAAAGGGAGCATGATGGCCATGGTGGATTGATAATAGAGGATAGCCAAGGACTTGATCGATTGATGAAATCCATGATTGAGAGTAGAAATTATGAAAAGATGATGAACTTGCAATCAAATATGGAGAACTTGAACCTAAATCAACATCAATCCCAAAAGACACCAAAATCCCATGGTAAAAACACACCAAGGGTCAGATATGAACTTGGATAATGGAAAGATTCTACCACCAAGAACTAGCAATTCCACTAAACCTAGCTAAAGAATGATCCACTACCATATTCTAAAGGAAAAGACTTCTAAGCAATTTGGGAGGGTTTTGACAACAAAAGGCTTCAAACTTTAATTTCATTCGTAATCAACATTATCTACTTACATCCCTAAACATTGAGGCTTAAATAGAAAAAGGTAAGATTGTTCTCCAAGCTACCAACTAATTACAAATAAGGATATCAACTTAACACAAATTACTTCTTGAGTGATAGGTAGATCAGATACAATGAGTGGTAAATGGGTGTTTTGAAGGGTTAGGGAGAAAACCTCCAAGAGAAAGGGAGGAGAACTCGAGGAACTCACAAACATGCATGTGGTATGATCATGATGTCCTAGATTTCCGCCAAAATCAATCCAATTTTATGTTTTAATTCGATCTTAGGGTTGTTCTCCAAGAAGAGCTAAAGGCCAATTTTGGGCATGGTTGGTTTTGGGAAGTGACATCCGAGCCTCCATCCAATTTTTTAGGGTTAGTTCTTGTTTAGAGTAATTCTAGATTTAGGGCTTTAATTTATGTTTTAATTCGATGTGAGGATCAGATTTAAATTTAATCTTACTTTCATTTTGTGCTCGTTTGATATGTTATTAGCACTTCATCTATTTATGAGTTTTTGTTTTGAGTTCATGCTCTGGGTTGAATGGTTTGAGGTTGAAAGACATTACCTTTTTTTGAATCAGTTTGTGGATAATCTTTAAATATCTGATTTGGTTTAATTGATTCTGCATTTTTGTTTTTTGGTTTGGTCGTTTTGTATATGAATTTTATTTTATTGATGTCTTTTATGTCTCCTCTGGTTCTTCATCCCCCTACTCTGTTTCCCCTGTTTTGTCCTTTCTCTTCTGTCCTCTTGCTCTCTATTTCTTTCTTTTCCTTTTTTCCCTTGTCTCGGTTTAGGCAACAATGATTGTAGGCTAGTTGATTTTGGTTTCCTTTGTTATTTGGTTATGTTGAGTTTAGGTTAGATTTATTAGGTCTTTAAGTGAGTCTGTTTTGTTTATTTATTTAAGGTGTGTTTGGTAGTTTCCCAGAAAGAAAATCTTTCCTGGGAAAGATTTTCCCTATTCCTCCTTGGGAAACTTTTTATTGAGGTTGTGAGGGAAATAATGGACCCCGCGTCAAAACTTTCCTATATATTATGGAGAAGCAAACATGGGAAAGTTTCTAAACCAAACACCCCATTAGGTCAATTGTTGAGCATAAGATTAGCTAAATAGTGTTGGGCTTACCCTTTTGGGTCCTTGATAAGCTTGCTTAATCTAGGTTAGGTTTAGTGGGGCTGAGTAATTTTAGGCTAGAAGTGATCTAAGTTATTAGGTCAAAAGGTTAGGTTAGTTAATCATGTTGGTTTAATAAAAAATACAAGTTGAACTACTTCTGTTCCACAAAATTTGAAAAATGGAGAGAGAAAGTGAGGAGGGAGTCTAGGGGTCGAGAGTCAGAGAGTTCTGTTCCTTGAGGATCTTTTTTAGGAAATACATACTAATGATCTCGACAAATTTGGTCGAAGTGGTATCTTCAGAAAGTACGCCAGAATTAGATCAACAATCATCATCAACCGAAAGAATGTTGATTTAAAATTTGGGTTCATTGAAGTGTGGAGAAGGCAAGAAGCGAGGTTGTGTATCAATCAACTTCATAGAGCAATAATCAGAGGAAAACGTATCATTGTAGACTGGGAAAAGGAGCAACCAATCAGCAAGAAAAGGAATTTTGTCTGGGTAACAAAACCACCAAGCTCGAATAAGACATAGCAAGCAGAATTCAAGGTGAGTGGTGCCATTAATGAAGATTTTTTGGATTGGTTTCCTAGAAGCCTTGTATGTATGTCTTCCCACCCAGGGATCTTGATGCTCTACCTTACCTAATCAAAGACAACTTCGGCCCTTTATCGAGAATCACTGCTTTCAGCGGGGTAAAGTTTCTGCTCACATTTGCTTCAATTCCGGAAATGAAAGAGGCATTAGTAAATCCGATGCTAAAAGACTGGTTCACGGATATCAAGCCTTGCTCTGTGTTTTGAATCAGCTGACTCTAGGAGAGTTTAGGTTGACATTTTAGGTGTCCCTCCACATGGTTGGGTGTGGGAGAACTTTCAAAAGTGCACTCAACATTGGGGCAAACTGCTTTCATTAGCCAGATGCATCTCCTCAAACAATCAATTTGAAGTAATGCGTGCTCTAGTTTAGACGGAAGACTAGAGAATGATTGATGGTGAAATTTTACTAGACATCCAAAATTGTGCTTTTAGAATCTTCATTAGGGAAATAAGCTCTCATCACATTCTTCCTACGATGAATCATGATAGTGCCAGTGATAGGGATGAGGCATCAAATTACTCTAGTGAAAATGAAGATCATATCCAGAATGTGGAAGATGGGTATAAAGGTAGCAATGGTGTTCTAGAATCCCCATTATTCCTTGGTAGCTCTTCTGAACTTCGAGCTGATGGAATGACACATCCTCTGCTAAGCATTTATGAGGGTAGTCAAAGGGTTGGTTCTCTGAGTTTAATGAAACAACTATCAAGCAATGGGTATATCCAAGAGGTGGAAAGGCTTAATGATCAAGCCAATGCATTGAAAAATGATTTGATCAGAGCCTTAGGTGTGGATGCTTGGAATGAAGTGGTTAATTTGAACAGGTAAGCAGAGGTTGATGTCTCGATACACCTCAATAACCTCTCTGGCAATTGTGCCTGTTACTTATGAGCCTGAGTTAATTAATGATACAACCGCCTTTGGAAATGACAATTCCATTGGGATTGAAAAGTCTATAGAGTTGGTTGTTGGGTCTGGCAATCCCCTTGGAGTTGAAGCGGCTGATCAGTTGGAACCCAGGATCAGAATTTGATGAATCATGATCATGATTTGGAAGACAATTGCTCACTATCCTCTAGCTGTGATTTAATTGTCAATGCTCGAGCCCTCAAAGCGGAGAAAAGGAGCAAATTTGGTAGAGAGAATGGTTTCATGAGACCCAAGAAAAACGTCAAACTCTCTTCTAAGAAGAAGAAGAGACTCAAAGAGAGTTAGAGAAGGAGGCTAGCTGAGATTGTATCCTCTCCTTTGTTGGAAGGTGAGAATCTCATTCACTAAGAATTGGCTCGTGGATTGCGAGAGACTTTGATGTAAAGGAGTTGAAGAAAATAATTAAAGTATCACATCAAGTAGAAAGTGGTCTGGTTATGTTTCCTTGGTGTTTCAACAACACCAAATAACATTGAAAGAAAACAACAATGGGTTCATCTACTTCAATTGAATATGAGTATTCAAATGCTCGCTCCCTTTTTATTATTTTGAGAATCAAGGTGGGGATTGCTCTTTGTGGTTGGCTGAACATATGAGTCATGAACCAAAGAAAGGAATTCATATTTTCTTTGCTTCTTGTCACTACTGATTGTTTGAAGGATGGGTCTAGTTCCTTTTTGTTAAGCTGCAATTCAATAATCATAGTTTGAAGGATTCGTAAGGAAGTCTTGTTAAGTTGAGCTTTGGAGCATTTTGGTACAGTTGTTGCTGTCTGAAGTGGCTCAACATCAGCATTCTTAATAGGAATGTTTGAAGGATGGTTTCAGTGTAGTTGATCTGGGATCTTGATCTGAATTTGGGAGCATACTGGTACAGCAAATTCAGTTTTGATAAGAGGCGTTTGAGAGTTGGATGCAGCAGTCTAATTTATTTTGGCTCAGCAGCAACAATTTAAATAAGAATTTATTGAAGGATGGATTCAGTTCAATTGATCTATGATATTGGTCTGAATATGTGAGCATTCTAGGTCAACAACATCAATATTGGAGAGTGGTGGTAGAGAGTTGGGTGCAGTCTTGGGGTATTGTTCAAAGTATAATCTCAGACTAAGAATACTCTCAAAGCAGCATCTGCAAATTTCCAAAGATTCAATATTTTGATAGGGTCGTTCAAGCTTCACAGTTCATTCTATGGTTGCTTAGTAGGATATGGGTGATCATCTAGATAGTGGTGAATTTCTATGCTTGTTTGACTCTGTTCTACTTTCTCTTGTCACACCTGGTTGGCTTTCTGTTTGTTGTTGGATAGCTTTCTATATTGTCTGTTTTGCTCCTTGGCTTTGCGGCTTTATTTATATAAAGGGTCGATTGACCGCTAGTTATAAAAAAAAAATACAAGTTAGTTGAGTCTTAGGTTTTAATTAAGTTTGTTAATTAAAACGATTAGTGAGTAGTTATCCTTGGGTTAGGGGGCTTTTGAGTCTTCTAATGGACACTAGCCGAGAGACTTAATGTGGTGTAGTTGATTAGGCTTTGTTTAGGGATTTTCCAACTCATTCTCAAATTGTTATGAGGTCTGCCTTTAGGCTTATCTAACAAGCAATTAGAGACCTGGAGGGAATAGTTGGAGTTATTGAAATGAAAATGTCAATGATTCCAACTAGGGTACTTCGCACCTTATTCTTTCAGGATTCATTATTATGAAAATGAAAATGGGTTTTGATAGTTAACCTAGAGGACCTAAAGAGGTTTATTAAAGCAAATGTCCCAATCCATCGTCTTGGCCCAGTTTGTTGGGAATGTCCCGACAATGTTCGATATATACGGCGATTAAGTGTTCGGTCTCGTTTCGAGCCGAATTAATATCTTTTATAAGGAGTTTTTGCTTGTCTTCAATAAATAATTTAGGATTTTTATTATGTTTTTACTCATTTTGTGATTTTATTAGGTTTTATGTAATTTTACTATTTTTTTGTTATTATTATTAATTAATATAAAATAAAAATAATAAAACAAATAAAAATTAGAAAATAAAATAAATAAAACCTAAACTACCCTAGCCCAAACTCTCTTCACCCAACCCCCCCCCCCAGCCCAAACCAGACGAGCCCAGAAAACCCAACTCCCTCATCCATTCTCTCGGCCCAGCTCTCACACAGCCCAACCTAAAACCCTCGCCCAGAAACCCAGACCCACCTACCATTTACCCGACCCATTTCTTCACCTCCATTTCAGCCGACCAAAACCCCCCCTTCCTAACCCTAATTCATTTCATTCTTCATTTCCTCCTTCTCTCTCTTCCTCGCCTCTTTCTCTCTCTAACCCTCTGATATCTTCTTCGTTCTTCCACTTCAATGGTGCGATCTGCACCATTCTCTTTCCCCTTTTCTCTTTCTTTCTTCTTCTTTCTCTGTCCCGATCCCCTTTCTCCCATCTCCTTTTGTTTCCCTTTTCTCTGATTTTCTCACATGCACCGACAACCACACCACCATCATCAATCATTCTTCTTATCTTCTCACTTTCTCAATTACCTATTTTATATCTCAATTTCTCAATCTCTAATCACGTTTGCTTTTCTCTTTTTGTAGAGGCTAAGTGCGATTCCAACTCACTCGAAGATGTCCATTTGAAGGGTTGGGGTCGAAGATCAAGTATAAAAGAGAAGAAGAAGATCGAAGCAAGGCGGGGCGATCTGGAATACCGATTTGGGGGTGACAACCAAATCGGATTCTAGGGTTCGTAATTAGGTTTATTTTAGTTTCATAAATTTCATTTCCAGATTTTAGTTTTTGAATGTTTTGAAATTTTCGATTCTTGATATTATTTCGGGTTTAAAAGCTTATTCTGTATTTTAGATGTAATATTCGAATCCATAGATTGATTTGGTTTGATTGTGTATTAATTTCTGGGACGATTGATAATCTGAATTAATGTTTTGGGAATTGCTGACAAAATTTGCATGTTAAAATTCTGGGGTTTGGTTCTTGAATGTCTGATATGTTCGAATTTAGATATTGATTTAATGTTTAATGTTTAATGTTCTGGGTGAATTGTGTTGTGTTGGTTCGATTTATTCGCTTGATTCTTCTTCTTGATTGCTCTGTTTTCCAACTCTCATTTACCCATGTTTTCTTCTTTCTTTCTGTCTCGGTAGAGCAAAAGGGATCTAGATCCCTGATTCTTTTCTTTTTCTTTCCCTTTGTTTGATGAGGGTAATAGGATAGTATTAAGGTTAAACTTGTTTTTTAAGTTAGATTAGGGTTAGGTATTAGTATTAGGGTTAGTTCAATATTAAGTTATTTGGATTTAATCAGTTAAATTAGTTTTAGTTTGGGCCAAGATTATAATTTGAATTAGTTTTAGTTTGGGCCAAAGTTTGGGTCATTCAGTTTAGTAAGTTTTATTATCTTTAGTTTTATCAATTAGGTTTTACAATTCAAGTCCTTTAGTTTAAATCACAAAACTTCAAAACAATCCAAACACAATTTAGTGAGGAGGAGGATTAAGGATTCACAAATTCTCCTTCAAGTGAGGATTTAGGGATCCTTAGTAATCCAATTCACGATTTTCTTATTTGTTCGGTGAAAATTTCAAGTCAAGATTTAGTGCATCAAAGGTATGATTTATGGTTCTCAATTTCATTATTAGACTTTAGTTTTATTGCTTTCTTATTTCTTACTTTTAAACTGCATTCTTAGTTTAAATTTATTTTCTGTCAGAGTTGGTTAATTTCATCTTTTGATTCAATATTTTCTTTAGCTTTTATTGCTTTCAATTCATATTAGTTTAGTTTATTTAAATTATTTACCGCTTTCCGCACATGTAAAACTCCCTTACTCAAACCAATATCCTAATAGCCTAAAAACCCATCCCTGCGGATACGACAACCCTTAGGAATAATTCGTTCCTAAAAACCCCCTAAAATGCAACTCGAACATTAAGCCAAAGTAATATAGTAATTATATGTCTTACTAGAGACCGCTATAATTAGTGATTGAATATGTTTAAGTACAACTATATTATTTGGTCCTACTGAGTCACACAAGTCAGTGCTCTGGAACAATGTATGTAACCTAAGTGATATTGTATCACGTTTAGAAAAGTTGGAAATTGATTTCTGTGAGAAATCAGCCCAACACGGACCCAATTGGGTTCAACGCGGACCGTGTTGACCCAACACGGTCCATGTTGAGACACCACGGTCCGTGGTGTCCATGGACCGAGTTAATGGACTTTCTGGAGACCAACACGGACCGTGTTGGGCCTGAGAAATCCGCCGTTGCTTTAAGTCGACCCTTTAGGGTTTTGAACCCTTTCCCTAGGTTTTCTAAACACTATATAAAGGGGTCTCTGTGAGAGATTAATAAGACACCAACTGCCTGAGACTGTTAGAGAGATACCAAGGTGATTTCCTGAGTTCCTCTCTCTTTTGGTTTGCAGTTCTTGTTTCCTGAAACATTATCTGTTTCCTGAAACATTCTCATATACCAAATACATACATCTCATATTGAGATTCGTGTCGATCGGGTCAATCTAGCAATCGAGTTCTCGGAGTGTTGCGTGGACCTTTCAGTGGAGGATTTCAGCATTGAAATCTGGAAGGTCAACCTCGTCTTCAGCAAGAATTAGCGATCAGGTATAATTACTAAAGCCTCTGCAATTGTTGTGATTAATTGTTTATAACTGTTATGAATATTTCGTCAATTAATCTGTACCTGTTAAGGAAATAGATAATCTAAAACCTAACAGTGGTATCAGAGCCACCAATTGCATGCTAAAGTATTGTATTTGTATTCATAAGCAATTTGTCAATAGCTGAATTATATTATGAATATGCTAGAGTAGATTTATGCCTAAAATTTTTGAATCTTTATGAAAATTTTAATTTTTCAATGTTCATGATAGTAAATCTGAAATTTTCTTGTAAAATTTCATGCTTTGTTATTTTTTATTTCTTATTGCCTTTAATAAATCGATTTTATGTTTGTTTATTCGTTAAATATAGCATGAACTTGATTTTTTTTGAATGTTTTAGAAACAATCTTTTTTAATATTGTTAAACAGTAGGCAAAACATGAAATAGTTCAAAATTCGCAAAATAGGGTTTTGTAGAATTATTTTCTGATTTAGTTTATTTACAGTAAATATGAAAAATCGAAATAAAATATCAAACGAATTCGAAAATTTCTGAAATTGTTACTGGAGGTGTCTGGAAGTGTTCTGGACTTTCCATAATTTTTGTAGATTTTTCTCAATTAAAATGAATTTTTAATTGAGTTTTCAGATCTGAAGTGAATTAAAATTCGTTTAATTCTCTGAATTTTATAAATTTGTAGAAATTTGTAAATCTTCTGAAACTTTTACACTAGGTTCTTGGGTACCCATACTTTTAGGAAAAAAATTGTCCGTTGATTTATCCGGTTAAATTATATATTTTAAATTAGATTTTCAGATCTGAGATAAATAAATTCATTGCTTCTCTAAATTTTGTATATTTATAGAAATTTACAAATTTTCTGAAAACTTTACAGTAGGTTGCTGGGTAACCATTCTATTATGGATAAAATATTTGTGAATTTTCGAAATCGTTTACTATTTTTACTTTAATTTTCATATTAACAGAAAAGTATAATTGTTTACTTTTCTGAATTATATTCTAATTTGCGAAATTTGATAAAAATTTGAAATTTTTACAGTAGCATATTGGATGAACCAACTGTATGGGAAAATTATAAAATTTGATTTTTGAAACTTATCGGACTATTATTAATAATTTTCCTCTTAAACGGAGAATTAAAAGGTTTAATTCCCCAAAATTTTACAATCTTTTGAAAATTGTTAAAATTCTTGAAAATATTCATATTGGGTTATTAGATAACAATGTGATATGAAATCATTAAATTCGATAAGTTATGATAATTTTATTTAAGTTTTTTATTCACGAAATTAATCGAAACTGGGAAGCAACACGGACCGTGTTGATCCAACACGGACCGTGTTGCCAGCAGTTTTGGTGAATTCGTGTGTTTTAAGGTTTGTAACTAATTTTAGAAATTAATTATTAAATCCTATTACTACTAAATCAGTTGATGGGCATAAAATCTATTATTTTGTAAAGTTTAGGAAACTTACAATATCTTTAAAAGATATATTATCTTTTAGATTTCTTGATTTTAGGAAAATCGAGTATTTTGTGTGTATAGGTATAAAATCCTAAATCTGTTTAGGTAACCAAGATAAAAATTGGAATTTTGTTTATTTTATTAATCATGCAAACTTTTAGGAAACCTTATTTAATTTTTGTTTCCTTATATGTGTTGTGTTGCAATTATATATGCCTTTATAATTTGTTATTTAAGCATGTGTTATATTTGATATAATTATTGCAATATTACCTATTTGCATGTGCTTCTAGTATGTCCATAGATATTTGGTTTTACCGGTCTGCGTACCGGGTCGGGTGAAATACGGCCTGCGTGTCGTCGTTGAATTATTTTAAATTTAAATTTCAGTTAAGTTTATTTAATTCATGTAAGGTCTCTTTAAGAGGTTCACTTTGTAAATTTGTTGTAATTGGAGACATCAAGTTAAGTGGGAGCCCAACAACAATGGAGGTGGTGATTCGAGTGGGAGCCCATCCAAGGACGTTGCAAAATCCAAGAAGAGTTTCTTAAAGGCTGTCAAGGCTTAGTTAAAATTAGTTTGATTAAGTCTAGGTGGCCATACTAAGGGTTTTATTTATGCTTTAAATTCGTTATTGCATGTTTTATTATGCCTTTTATGCTTTTCCAAAGAGTTCACCTAGAATTGCATGTTTAGGACAATAAAACCTACTCTCAAAATTGAATTATTGCTCAACCTATCGAAACACCACTTAGATGGATAAATAAAGAAAGCCAAAGCAAATTATTTGTCCATCATTAATAAGTAGGGTGGGAGTTAGGTCAATTTAAATTGGCTATCAAAATAGTTTTGGGCCAAGAGCTGAGGAAGAGAAATATTGTATTCGATACAAATTTCTTGCCAAGAGTCATTTTGAATGATCGATCATAAGATGATCCACCAAAGATAACATGGGATCGAATTTTATTGGGCCAAAGTCCACTTGAGCCCATGAGTCTTGTGGGTCTTGGTAAATTAAAACACTAAATGAGAGTCGATAAAGTGTTTTGATTTGAAGTTAAAATTAGTTTTAATGTCTTTGATGATTAATAACTAAAATTGAACCTTTATGTCTTATCAGAATCAAAGATGTCTAACACACCCACCAACAACACAGTTAACCTCCGTTCTCTTTTGGAAAAAGAGAAACTCACCGGGGCCAATTTCCTTGATTGGCACCGAAACCTGAGGATTGTCCTTAGGGCAGAACAGAAAGAATATGTTCTAGAAAGAGCCTTAAAGAACAAGCCCAAAGAAAATGCGACTCAAGCTGAAAAAGACAAGTGGCAGCGTCATTCTGATGATGATGTCCAAGTCAGCTGTATCGTGTTGGCCACTATGACTCCTGAGCTTCAAAGACAGTTTGAAAACAAGAAGGCACATGAAACAATCACTCAACTGAAAAGCATGTTTCAAGAACATGCTCAAATTGAGAGATGTCAGATCAATGAACAAATTGTTCGCACTCGTCTTGAGATTGGCAAGCCCGTTGGGCCCCATGCACTAAAGATGATTGGTCTTTTTGAGTCCATGGAGCGACTAGGGTTCCCCTACACTCCTGAGTTAGCTACTGACATTCTTCTTAGCTCACTCCATGAAGGGTTCAACGCCTTCAAACTGAACTACAACATGCAGGGGCATAAGAAGTCTCTAATGGATCTTCATGCGATGTTGGTCACAGCGGAGAGGGACATTAAGATAGCCCATAAGGCTAGCTCGAATGTCCTCGTGGTCAGTAAGGGGAAAGGCAAGATCAAGAAGGCAAACAAGAGCAAGAAGGGACCTGCAAGTAAGAAAGGCAAGAACAAAACTGTTGTCCCAGCCAAACCTAAAGCAGGACCTAAGCCAGATGAAGAGTGCTTTTATTGTAAAGGCAAAGGACACTAGAAAAGAAACTGCCCCACCTACTTGGATGATATGAAGACTGGAAAGGTCGTCAAGTCAGGTACAGATGTGATCGATATAAATCTTACTGTTTCTACTTTATGGGTATTAGATATCAGTTGTGAAGCTCACATTTGTTGAAATGTACAGGGCCTAAGCAGAAGTAGACGAGTTAGAAAGAATGAAGTAAACCTACGCACAGGAAACGGGCAAAGAGTTGCGGCTGTCTTCGTAGGAACTTATAGTTTATCTTTACCTTCAGGACTTATATTAGAACTAAATAATTGTTATTTTGTTCCCGCTATTAGTCAAAATTTAATTTCAGTAGCTGTACTTGAGATTGAAGGTTATTCTTCTAATATTACGAATGGTCGTTTTTCATTTACAAAGAATGAAATATTTTATGGTGCGGGTATTCGTATGAATGGCCTCTACATATTAGATTTAGATAAACAAATCTGTCACATCGAATCAAAAAAGACTAAAACAAAAGACTCAAATGAAACATACCTTTGGCATTGTAGGCTAGGTCATATTAATCAGAATCGCATCCAGAAACTGTAAAGTACAAGAATTCTGGAAAATCTAAACTTTGAAAAGTTTGAAGTTTGTGAGGCATGTCTGATGGAAAAATGACTAAGTCACCTTTTAATGGAATTGGTGAACGGGCCAACGACTTATTAGGGCTCATACATACTGATGTATGCGGACCAATGAGCACCAATGCTAGAAGAGGATTCTACTATTTCATTACTTTTACTGACGACTTTAGTAGATATGGGTATATCTATTTAATGCGTCGTAAACCTGAATCTTTTGAAACGTTCAAATAGTTCCAAAATGAAGTACAAAACCAACTTGGCAAAACAATAAAAACTCTTCTATTAGATCGAGGTGGAGAATATTTGAGCCAAGAATTCATCAACCATCTAAAAGCTTGTGGGATTGTCTCACAACTATCTCCTCCAGGAACCCCACAACGCAATGGAGTATCTGAAAGGATAAATCGCACTCTATTAGATATGGTGCGATATATCAATGATGGCAGAGTCAGAATTACCACTTAGCTTTTGGGGGCATGCTCTTGAAACCGCATCGCTCATTCTAAATAGGACTCAGACTAAAGCTACTGAAAAGACACCATATGAGATATTGAGAGGAAGAGTTCCCAGTCTGTCTTTTCTAAAGATCTGGGGATGTGAAGCCTATGTTAAGGTTTTATCTGACAGCAAGCTTGCACCCATATTTGAAAAGGTTTTCTGTGTGGGCTATCCTAAGGAGACCAAAGCGTTTTACTTCTACAACCGTTTTGAGAACAAAGTGTTTGTGTCTCAGAATGCTTTCTTCTTAGAGAACGAGTTTGTCTCTAAGAGAAAGAGTGGGAGAGAAATTGAACTAGGTGAAGTTCAAGAGCCACAAACCACTTCAAATCTTATTCCATACCCTGTCACCACTACTTGCATTCCAATCTCTGTTGATCCTCAACAAGAAAGGAATGATGAACAGGTAGTCAGGGGACAGGTAGATGAAGAAGTAGGGAATGTGGACATACCCCTTCGTAGGTCCAGTAGGGACATTCGCCCTCCTGAGAGATACGGTTATCTCATGACATCGGAAATCAACATATTCCTTGTGGAGTATGATGAGCCCGAGACCTACAAACAAGCTTGAGCGAGCCCAGATTCCAAGAAATGGCTCGAGGCCATGAAATCCGAGATAGACTCCATGTACGAAAATAAGGTTTGGACCTTGGTTGACTTGCCTGAAGGTGCTAGAGCCATCAGAAACAAGTGGGTCTTCAAAGTGAAAACCGACATGGATGGTAAACCTAGTGTTTACAAAGCACGGTTGTGGCAAAAGGTTTCACCCAAATTCATGGTATTGACTATGAAGAGACCTTCTCCCCAGTAGCAGCTTTTGAATATATCAGGATACTCCTTTCCATAGCTGCATGGTATGATTATGAAATATGGCAAATGGACGTCAAGTCTACATTCTTGAACGAGATTCTGGAAGAGGAAGTGTATATGACACAACCTGAAGATTTTGAAGATCCCAAAGGTTTTGGGAAGGTCTGTAAGCTGCAGAGGGCCATTTATGGCCTCAAGCAAGCTTCAAGGAGTTGGAATCAAAGGTTTAATCAAGTAATCATAGAGTTTTGTTTCTTGAAAAATGAAGAAGAGCCTTATGTTTATAGAAAACTCAATGGGAGCAAAATAATCTTTCTAGTTCTGTATATGGATGATATACTCCTCATTGGAAATGACATTCCCATGATAGAGTCTTGTAAGACTTGGCTTCGGAAGAATTTCCAAATGAAAGATCTCGGTGAGGCCCATTACATTCTTGGAATAATGATCTATAGAGATAAATCAAGGCGCTTGATTGCATTGAATCAAACAACTTATATTGATAAGGTGTTGAATCGGTTCAACATGCAGAACTCCAAGAAGGGATTCATTCCCATGGTTCATGGCACATCACTTGGTAAAACAGATTGTCCTCAGACATCTGAAGACCAGGAAAAGATGAAAAATATACCTTATGCCTCAGTTGTAGGGTCTATAATGTATGCTGTGAGATGTACAAGGTCAGGTATAACTTTTGCTTTAAATATATGCAGCAGGTTTTAAGCCAACCCTAGTGAGAAACACTGGATTACTGTGAAAAACATACTTAAGTATCTAAATAGAACTAAGGAGTTGTCCTTGGTCTATGGAGGTAAGAGACAGCTAAGTGTAAAAGGTTACATTGATGCCAGTTTCATGACGGATAAAGATGACTACAGTAGCCAATCTAGATACGTCTTTTGTCTAAATGGTGGAGCAGTGAGCTGGAAGAGTTCCAAGCAAAACATTGTCACTGATTCTACAACTGAGGCAGAATACATCGCAGCATCTGAAGCTGTGAAGGAGGCAATGTGGGTGAAGAAGTTCATCGAGAAGCTTGAAGTTGTGCATAGTATTGCGGAAGGCGTGGACCTATACTGTGACAACAGTGGGGCCATTGCTCAGGCAAAGGAACCTAGAGCACACAGCAAAGCTAAGCATGTGTCTGGAAAGTATCACATCATTCGAAAGATTATCGAGGAAGGTGATATTAATGTGTGCAAGGTTCATACGGATGAGAACGTCGCCGATCCGCTTACTAAACCCCTGTCGCAAGCGAAGTATGAGAGTCTTACTCATGCAATAGGAATTAGACATCTTGAATGATGTTATTAAGTTACATTTTTTAACATTAGATGGCTCATGTTTTGTAATAGTTATTTATTCATCATTTATAAATAAATTCAAACTTTACATAAATTGTGGTTTAGAATTATGTAAATGTCCAAAAGGTTTAGCTAACTCAAAATTGGAAATTGGATGAGGTCAGATTTCTAAAACCCCAATAGTGAACTTGATAACGCTAATCCTGGTCGATAGTCAACATGTTTCCTAATTGTATTATCACATAGGGACAATGATGATATTAACACAATTAGCATGTAGGATTGAAGCGATGATCGAGTTTCATGATCATATTGACGTATTGACGTCATAAATCAATCACATGGGTATTGTTGAGAACAACTACCGAACTGACCCCCAGTGGGAGCTCTTTAAGTTGGAAATTGTCATAGGAGCTCTCACCACTCAAAATTCCTGAATCACGAGTTCAGTACACAGACTGCATGATCTGTTGTGACTTTGGAGCGTGTCAAACGCCTTTCGTAACAGTAGGCTATAAAGGCGATTATGCAGGTTCTGATTGGATCATGTGAGAATGTGTCTGAACAAGATGGCATTGTCCTCCCTATTAGGGACAGTTGTCTTATTGGCCACTCGGTGAGATTGGACTGAAAATGCTTGGCCGAGCTCAGTTGAATCAATAGTTTATCATCTGCTTTTCAAAGTCTAAACTCGGAGATCGAGGAACGTTTCGGACCTTACATAAGGATGACATCAGCTTACCTTATCCGAACATGAGACAGTACGTGACAAGGGAATTCAAGGAATCGAGCACTTGTGGGACAAGTGGGAGATTGTTGGGAATGTCCCGATAATGATCGATATCACGGAGATTAAGCCAAAGTAATATAGTAATTATATGTCTTGCAAGAGATCGCTATAATTAGTGATTGAATATATTTAATTACAACTATATTATTTGGTCCTACTGGGTCACACAAGTCAGTGTCCTGGAACAATGTATGTAACCTAAATGATATTGTATCACGTTTAGAAAAGTTGGAAATTGATTTCTATGAGAAATCAGCCCAACACGGACCCAATTGGGTTCAACAAGGACCGTGTTGACCCAACACGGTCCGTGTTGAGACACCACAGTCCGTGGTGTCCATAGGCCGATTGAATGGACTTTCTGGAGACCAACACGGACAGTGTTGGGCCTGAGAAATCCGCCATTGCTTTAAGTCGGCCCTTTAGGGTTTTGAACCATTTCCCTAGGTTTTCTAAACACTATATAAAGGGTCTCTGTGAGACATTAATAAGACACCAACTGCCTGAGACTGTTAGAGAGATACTAGGGTGATTTCCTGAGTTCCTCTCTCTTTTAGTTTACAGTTCTTGTTTCCTGAAACATTATCTATTTCCTGAAACATTCTCATATACCAAATACATACATCTTAGATTGAGATTTGTCTCGATCGGGTCGATCTAGCAATCGAGTTCCCGTAGTGCTGCGTGGACTTTTCAGTGGAGGATTTCAGCATTGGAATCTGGAAGGTCAACCTCGTCTTTAGCAGGAATTAGCGATCAGGTATAATTACTAAAGCATCTGCAATTGTTGTGATTAATTGTTTATAACTGTTATGAATATTCCACCAATTAATCTGTATCTGTTTTGGAAATAGATAACCTAAAACCTAACAGAGTTAATCTTTCCTATCAAGTCCCAAGGTTAGGCATTTTTTGGTTGATTCGAAGAACCGATGAGCCTATTTCCTTCTTTTAATTGTAGTTTTTATTATGTCTTTTTTTTAAAAATATATATAGTAGTTTTTGAAAATCCAAACAATATGAAAATTCAACATAGTTAGTGAGCGCTAGAATAGCTTTTAGGTTTGGAAGCCACAACTATTTGTGGATACGAAAATTACACCCGGTTGTAATGCAGCTTGAACAGACGGTAGTGTGGATATTTTTTTTTTTTGTGGTATCTTTAGACTTAAATATTCACATAACGGAGAATTTACTAGAGTTTATTTTTTATTAAAATACTTTAGTGATTATTTGTAAGTTTTAAGAATAGTCACATTTGAAAATTACCCTCTCTTTATCGTAGCCATTTCATGAATAATAAAACTAAACTTAGAGAGCAAACATCCGATCCACTTGTTCTAACTCTCTAGAATTTATTCAAACGGTCATGAAATGTTAGGCTCAGAAAAAGGAAATTTATGCAACGCTATTTAAAAACATACAAAGCACCATAAAGTTGCATCGATTTATTATAAAACCATGACAAATATGATTTAAACAATCCTAATATATTTTTAGTTTAAAAGAGCTGTCACCCGACTTTTTGCTGAGAAAAGCTAAGACAAACCAAAAAGACAAGAAAAAGTCAAGCATCCAACAACCGGTTCCTTGGAAAGAACTCATTCCTACTCAATAGGAACTGCCAACTAGCTTGAGCCCCTAAAGGTTCAACTAACACACTCATTCGTCGCAGAAGACTCTCACTAATTATCTACCACAATACCTAGCTCCTCAATTGAGTCACCCAACTCACTTAATACAAGTTCTTTAGTATAAGAATTCTTTGATGATCAAGGACATTGATACATGAGAATGAAGAAAGATTAGGAGTGACATATTCTTTATTGTTATGTTAGTTTCTCTTTCCGTTTTGTCGACCTTCTTAAATGGTAACCTTCAATTAAATAATGTCTAATCATCAATTAGACGTTAGAGCTACTGTAATTCTTCCATTCTTGCCATGATCATTGAGTATATAGAACATTCTCGAATCAATACTTTGGGGGATAATGGGTGAGGTAGCCGTTGAAAGATTACCATGTAATCTTTCTCCTTTTCTTGCTTTCTTGGTTGAGCAAAGAATTGGAAACTTCCATCCAGAACTAGCTTGCATGATTTGTTAAGATGTACCTGCCGTTAACTATGAATATTGTCTTATAACAGTATGAAATTCATCAAAAATTATTTCCTACTCCCACTCTACTGAAGATATATTAACTTTCTTTATATATGAAGTGTATAGAATGTAGGTGGCCTAATGGTTTGTTATCCTAGTAAGGTGGGGCTGGTTAAGGGTTTGAATCTCATGAGCCTAAAATATAGTTTGCTTCTCATTTGTGGCTTTGTTACTTTATATTATATTTTTATTGTTTCCTAGTTTTTATTTTAATAACCCCATCATTTATCCATTTTTTCAACATCGGTTTTTCCCTTCTTTATTAGTTTATTTACCATATTAAATTTTTCTAAGACAAAAGTACTTTTGTGTTTTTTTCAGTTTCCCTTTCCCTTGATACGTTTAAATCATTTGTTATTATAACCGATACATCCTTTTATTTATCGTTACAATTCTATTTACAATAACGTTCAAATATATAAGCGATACTCATTTGCACACTTTTTTTTTTTTTTTTTTTTTTTTTGTAACATAAGCTCTTTTTCACACTACCATAGATTCAGTTGCACATTAGCACAAGCTCCTTTAAGCACTAACTTTTTGTGGGATATCTCCTTTGTACTTTGGCATAACTCATTTGCACACCAATACAGACACCTTTGCACACTAATTTTTTGTGGGATAGACTATTTTACAAACTAGCACAAAAATCTCTATATAAACTCCTTTGCACACCAATTTTTGTAGGATAGACTCTTTTGCAAAGAAGCACAACGCATAGACATATTTGCACATTAGTACAGAGTCCTCTCCACTATAAGTTTTTGTAATATAAATGCTAGCATTGACTCCTTTAGACACAAGCTCGGGCTCTTTAGCACATTAAATTTTTGTGGGATAGAATACTTTGCACACAAAATCGTAGCAAAAACCCTTTTGCACAACAATTTTTGTGGGATAGACTCTTTTGCACATAAATACCCAAAGTTACCATAATCACATTTGCACACTAGTACAGACACATTTGCTAACTAAATTTTTGTAACATAGACTCTTTTGTACATTAGCATAGACTTCCTCGCATACTAGCACACATTCCTATGCATACTAATTTTTGTGGGATAGTTTTGTGCATTATATTGTTAGTTTGTTACACATTAAAAATATGGTAGTTGTGCACGCTAATTATTATACTATTACACACCAAATATAATACTTATGCTCACTAATTATTAGAAATTTCAATCCAGTATTGAAATTTGATCTATTTTCCTTCATTATTGCTGACATTAAGTGATGGTTTTCGATTCTTACATATTATCATGTTTATATGCCTACAATTTGGAGTTTCATGACTTAAGATTTTCGGGCAATTGTAATCTAGAACCCTAACGATTTTTCAGGTTTTTATATGATGATTGGGCTCAACTGTTGTATATGCAAAATTTATTGAGGCTTTCACTACATGCATGATGAACGAATGAATACAAAATGTTACGTTGGACTGTATGAACCCTTGCAATTGTGCAAAAAAATTTTGAATTTCTGGTGACATTCCAACAATTTTGGGTCAAAAATATTATTACACCTACAAATTAAAGGTAACTAAGAATTATCACAAAAAGTAGTGGTACCCAAAAAAATTATTACCACAAAATATAAGGTAACCCAATGTAATTTTTTTTTTTTATTATAAAGAGGACAACTTGTGCTGATACTTAGTTTCCAAGCTACCACTCTACTCTTGATAGACAACCTCACTTGTGCTTATAACTAGGGGTGAGCAAAATTTTCGGGACTCCCGGTCCCGGTAAAATCTTGGTTGCGAAATCCCGGTCCCATTAAGAACGGGACTGGGAGTGGGACTTAGCCTCAACTCCCTGTCCCGGTTCCAGCTCCCGGTCTTAAACAATATATATATATATATATATATATATATATATATATATTTGCCATTGGGCAGTGGCACAGTCATTGAGTCACACACATAATTGCAAATAGGTTACTATGTGAATTGTGATGATGATGATGATGATGATGATGATGATGATGATGATGATGATGATGATGATGATGATGATGATGATGATGATGATGATGATGATGAAGAACAGGTTATGATGTTGGGATTCGGGGTTGTGTTTTTTTTTTAAAAAAAAAAAATTTATGGGTTAGTTCTTCAAGGAAATAGACACAAAAATAATTGTAAATAGGTTAGAAAACCGGGACTAGAAACTCTCAGTTCATTTCTCGGTCCCGGTGGGACCAGGAGTGGGAGCAAAGGCTTGTTCCCGGTCACAACCGGGACCGGGAGTGGGAGCAAAAACTTGTCTCCAGTCACAATCGGGACCGGGAGTAGCAAAATAACCGGGATCCCGATCCCGCTCACCCCTACTTATAACCATAGAATGACTAAAAGGCATGGCAGCTCATCACTGATCACATAATACTACTCCATGTCTGCTTGGTTTGTTGACCCAATAGCACAAATAAGATGATCTTATATTGTACCTTCTAGTAGGTGGATGAGCTCAGTACCAATTGTCGATGCAACCCATCTTGAGCTCTTTTTTTAAATACCAGAGTTTTTTAAGGTAGCAATCAGAACTATCTAGTAATCACTTCTAGCTTAATTAGGAAAAATAAGGTTTGAAAACCACACGATCCTCCAATGAAGTTTATTATTTTCAATTTTTTGATGTGTAGTTTTACAAAAGATTAACAAAATTTGACTCAAGAAAAAAAACATAGTTGAATCTGTGTTTATAAAATTGTAACACCCCGGATGTATGGTTAAAGTGTGGATTAAAGGAACTGAAATGACTACTTATATCATCAAGGTGCACCTTCTTTTAAGGTAACTCATACATTGGGAACTCCTCATTTAAGCGTGCTTGGGTGGGAGTATTCTCAAGATAGGTGACCTCCTGGAAAGTTTTCTTAGAAAACGTATGAGCGAGGATGAAACATGTTGTTGGAAAGACTCGTAGTGATATGTGGGGCCAATTAGCGATCCTTGAAATGGTTATTGGTAATGTCCACGGCCCGGAAGGGACCCAGGCGTTATAGATGGTATCAGAGCTGACCCGCGACTGTGAGCTACGGCAATGAATGGGAGATCCATGGGCAGTCACCTAGCGGGGAAAAGATTCTGGAGTGGGTTGAGGCAAAACGAGGGCGTTGTGCGCTTAAGTGAGTGTGATATGATTATAACGCCCATGATGTATGGTTAAAATGTGGCTTAAAGGAATTCAAATGACTACTCATATCATCAAGGTACACCTTCTTTTAAGGAAGCTCATCCGTCGGGAACTCATCAGTTAAGCATGCTTGGCTGGGAGTTATCTCAAGATGGGAGACCTCCTGGGAAGTTTTCTTAGGCAGTGTGTGAGCAAGGACGAAGCACGCTGGAAAGACTTGTATTGATTTGTAGGGCCAGTTAGCGATCCTTGGAGCGGTTATCGGTAATATTTGCGGCTCGGAAAGGATCAGGCGTTACAAAAAATAGTATCAATCGTTCAGCTACAATTTATTGGCTTCATACCATTCAACGTATAACACAAGCAATCAACTTATCCAAGCAGTACTATGAAATGTTTCAACAAGGAAACTGAAAAATGTTATGAACTCTCAATCGTAGGTAAATTTATCATTTAAATTGTGTTGCGTTTGATAACTAAAATCCTCTCTAAGTTAAAATACTCTTCATGTCTTCAAACATTGATAGGGTTGGGGCTTAGATCAGGAGATATTGGAGCAAAAGCGACCTTGCTCTCATGCTCAAATTGTGAGCTTGGGTGAACTTGACGCAACTTTCATGCATTCTCCTCCACTACTCCTCTTTGGTGAACTCGACCACATAATTCTTCTCGTCATCTGCAATTTTGGAGGGGAAAAGAAACATGCTCCCCCCACTATGGGCAGAGCACCAACACCATTGACAGGGTGTATGCTATGGTCATGATTTCCAATTTCCCATGTAGGTCAATCCATTATAGATGGAGAACTTCTCCATTGTGAAGAAAATGAACGACCAAGGGTCAACCATAATCACTATTATCTCTTGGTCCTATGAGATCGATCCCATATGATCCCGAGAGACCACCAGAAGATAAAAGAAACAACTCCATTGGTGGCACCACAACCAGCTTGTGCAGCCAGGGAGAACAAGACCAGAGCACCATATAGCCATACGGAGGTTGTTGACCTTTCCGAGCTAGAAACAAAAGAAATCACCTGCAATTTGGAGGATCCAATGAGTCCATAGACGACCCTCACCCCGAAGGAGTGGGCATTCCAGCCTGACGCAAGCCCTCCTATGCCGTGAGAACAGATTCACTATTCCAAATTAAAGCTCGTTGTGATCAGAGGCGAAGTTAAGGGGGTCAGTGGGGGGCCATGACACCCCTTATGTTCTGAAAAAAGATTAATTTGAGTAAATGTGCAAGGCATTGTGTTAAAGTAGTAGCTACACAGCTCATTTGGTAGATTAACACTTGAAAGTATCCGATGGCAACAGTTCAACTCTTCTTTAGCCAACATTTAAATAGCTTTTTCCATTTCGTTAGCCTTCAAATTTTTTTTTCTTCTTTTTTTGGCAATTATATTCATTCTTATGACATACTTTTGAGGGGAACATGCAAGAGAGAAGAAAAGGAAAAAAGAATGGAAATTGAGTTTTGGGAGTGAGGCATCTAAGTATGTGTGATCATACTCCAAATTTTGGAGTATGGAAGAGAGAGAAATTGGTGGAAACATTTTTTTTTGTTTGATTTTGATTTGTGGGTTTTCAACCAATTAAAATATAGTCAACTCAATTAAAATATTATCCCTACCCTATTTATGTCTCCCCTCATCCCTCATTTCATACCCCATTATAAGCAAAAACAATGCTCGTACCAATCACCCTTAATATTAATATTTATACTATAATTGTACCATAAATACTTTCCCAACAAATATACCATAAGACATGGCCTAACAAAAATATATTTCAAATGCGATTTGCCATTATTTATACCATCTATTATATTATCTTCTGCTTTGGCAATTAGAATCTTTCTTTAACAGTTTTATTTCTTACCATAATCATTTAAATAGCTTTTTCCATTTCACTAGCCTTCAAATTTTAATTTTTCTTCTTTTGACAATTGTATTCTTTCTTTAACAAAAATTATCTTAATATGGATTGCAACTTGCCGTTATTTATACCATCTATTATCTTCAGTTTTGGTAATTATACTCTTTCTTTGACTTTTCTTTTTTTAATTTCTTACTATAACCTCTTTTGATATGTCTTCTACAGTTCTATTATTTTTAATTGCGAGTACCTCCATTTTTTTCAATTTCAAAAAAAAAAAAAGAAAATCTTAGCATTGGTTGCAATCTTTTTTGGGGAAAATATTATACTTGCTTGATCTTCTTTTTAATTTAGAATTTTCTGAATAATCTTTTTTGCTATATTATCGGTTTTATCAAACTTTGTAATATAAGGTTTTTTTAAAATATTCTAACTACACACACATATTTTTTATTTCTTATTATTTATAACAGAAAGCAATAATTAAAACTTATTTTTGAAGTTTTTTTATAGACTAATATTTTTTCTTTTTTCTTAATTTTCACTTTTCATTGTAAATTGAATTAAAGTATGACGATCATATTGAATTTTTATTCATGTGATATATTAAGCGTTGATCTTATAGTGTTACATTATATTGATTAACATGTCTAGTGAAACATAAACTATCAATTAAGAACTAAGAGCAAAAGAGCTATACTTCCTCCGTTCCATGTTAATTGACATATTTCAAAAATTTTCATATACCAAAGTTTAACTAAAAATACTATCCACATAATTAAATAACACTATTTTCTAAGATATTTTTTCGGATACCAATGTGTATGTAGTAAGAGAATGTGAGTAGGAGGAGTAATTATTAATTGAAAAAGTGAAGAGTTAACATCATTATAAAAGTTAAATAATTAAATTAGGTATTGGGAAATGGAAAGTGATAATTATTTTGGAACAAAAAAAGTTAGTTTAAGTGTCAATTAATATGGAATGGAGGGAGTATTTCTTAGCTATAAAAAACAATAAACTAAATGAATCCAACCTTGGTTGCAATAACTTTTGCTGTCTACAGTTTCAAGTCAATTAAACGTGTTTAAATATTAATAAGTGACCAGAAAGGTAAATTCTAGTATAAGACTGTCTCACGTAAACTTATCGTGAAACCAACTCTTTACAAGATAACATTTTTAATATTTTACTATGGCTAATAAGTAATATTAGAATTACCTTTTAATATGAATGCATGCATATGACTAGATAATTTATCAAATAGTGACTTTTATTAGAATCAACCTAAATAAATTCAAAAATACTATTTGTACAGAATTCTCAGCCACAGAAATTTCACCGATTACCACATCAGCCATTTACCTTTTTCATTAAAAGTATTAATTGTACTATAATAATTTCATTTAAGAAAAGAAAAACTGTAAACAGTTCTTATTTCAGACTTTCGGTCGGTTATGTGTTTTTCCCATGAACAACCATTTTTTTTCCAGAAACACCATGTCTCTTCCTCTCTCCCTAACTCCATCTCACAAGTTCTTATTGCACGGTCATTGCAAACAATATTAGGCCAGAGAAAACAGGGTTATTTGTACCACCATTTCACCCCCAACTTTCCAATTCCACTTACCGACATCAACAACATCCTTGCATTACACCACTTCAACTTCACCTAAAGATTCTCAAACATATTTGCATTGCACATTAATTAACTAGTACTTTAGCAAATAGAAGGATCCAGTACCAACTATGTATATAGTGTCCCCTTTTGTTGAGTTATCCCACATCGGCCTTTGACACCTATATTGTAGTGTTTATAATGACTTAGGTGCCTCAACCTCCTAAGCTAGCTTTTGGGGTTGAATTGGGCTCAAGTCCATTATTTCAATTTTCACACCTTTGTCATCCCATTCCAACTATGATATCATCATCCTCATCAAAGCCAAAATCCATGATAGCTTTGTGTTTTTGACATGACGCAACTTAGGTAGCTGTTATAGCGCTCTAGCTAGGTCATCTTGCTTGTCTCAAGTGATGTCGCCATTGAAATTGCTTGTTAGGTCCAACTTGTTGTGCCAGCTAGAAATGGTGGGGTGCTGGACTTTTTCACCATTAAAACCAATACTCAAATAAGAAATTTTCAAACTTGTGCCCATAAATGATGGTATCTTTCTACTGGTTTGGTCATTTAGCGAGGTTTGAGCAATTCAAGTAGAATGAGGTCGAGAGTATTCAATTAGAAATGGAAGATGGGGAGTTGGTGGTGTTTATGAGAAAACGTAGGCGAGGGAAACAAGGATTCTAAACAATCTTTTTTTTTTATAAAAAAAAAAAGAGTAGGTTGCTGATGTGGCAGTTTGTACAATTTTTGGTGGCACAAATTCTGTGTAAATAGACTTGTTGAAATAAATTATTAGTTATCCCTGAATTAATGAATGGCCACCACAATGCTATACATCTTATAATAAATTTATAGTGAGATGTTATTGTATTAGAACTTATTATTCAGGAGAAATTTTGTTTTTTCATACTCCGATCCTTATCTTTTGGATGCATTCTTCTCAACCAAGAGAAGAATCTTAATTAATTACAGCAAGTAATATCCTTTTAGTTTTAAATTTATTTAGCTCTAGTCTGGAATCTGGATGTTAACCACTAGAATTAATTTTTTCAAGACCAGGTCTCTCAATTATACCTTGGATATGTCCCTCACTAGTTGGGAATAAAGACAAACTCATATATACCAAAGTCTATAAGAAAAGAATCCCATTGAATGAATCAACTTAATTATTAGATAGTGCTTAGTTGGTGCTTACAGGGATGACATCAATTAAGAAGACAAATACCGGCTACTTCAACTAGGAATATATAATCATTTCTTAAATAGCATAAAATTTGCAAGATGCAGTTAAGTACTCATCATCCTGATTCCTAGTACGATGACGTAGTTAACATGTAGTATCTAAGCCCTTGGAATTTCATAGATGGACGTAAGAAAATGTAAGTTCCACTACTCGCACATTTTACGTACATTGTTTTATTTTATTAGTGTAAAAATTTATATTATTATATATTAAATGTTTCTAGAAACTGTATATAATACAATTCTATATATATAATATTACATGTCTCGTCAAAAAAAAAAATATCACATGTAATATAACTTATTAACTTGTATAAAGTTATATTTTCATTTTTACTAAAACATGCATCATATATGCTTAATAGATAGAGCTAATTTAGTCAAGGTATTACTTGTATTTCTTGGCATGAGCAATAGATGTGAAATTGTATGTTTATCAAAATCAAATTGAAGTCCCACCCATGCGGGGTATGGAGAGCTTGACTGTAAAAGTCTTATTCTTAAATTTTAAAATTTAAGAGGTTGGTTCCAATCGACTCATAATTTAGAAATTATTCATTACCTATTACTCCACGGAAAAGAAGTATTAGATCGAGGAGATTTAATGAGACATTTTCATTTAGTCCATTGCAATCTTATTGGAAAAAAAAAATAACTTTTTCAACTATCCAATGTACATATATATCATAATCTAAAAATAATTGAAAAGTCAAATTTTTATAAAGTTTTTATTTCTTGTCCTATTTCTTTAACTGTTATTATAGCATACATAGTGGAGCTCCTATTTAGGTCATCCGCATGTAATTAAAAATCGACAAACAAATATTTGTAACATATTGATAAATTTATATATAATGGTATGATCAATTTTATAATGTTGTTGGTAAATTCTCCATCATTTTTTTTATAATATAGTAGTTTTCAAATTTATAATTATTACAAATTGAAGGCACATAAACATGATTGAATATGAAGAATAAAAAGCCCAAACTTAACTAGAGCAATTAATGAACCAACATAGGCCAAATTTTCAATATGCAATTCAAATTTTTACGGTTAAAGGGCAGTCTGGTGCACAAAGCGTCCTTCGCAAGTGGAGGTCTGAATAATGGTCTCACTATAAAAGTGTAGACGCCACTTTTAGGACTAATTTTTATGGTTCATTCTCAAAATTGCAAACATGAAATTTAATCTATGAAGAATCAAATTGATTTTACACATGCATGATTAAACGTACATGTATCAAACAAAATCGGTAACTTAATTTAGAAGTAAAGAAATGAATTCAACCCCGATTTGAAGTAAACAAGCGATTTTCCAATGATCTAGATTTTTGAATTTCGGTGGATGCTCTGACGATTTAGGTCTAAATAATTTATGCACCAATAAATTAAGGTAACTAAAATCATTCCAAAAGTAGTTACCTTAAAATCATTCCAAAAATAGTGGTATCAAAAATTGTTACGACAAAAGATAGGTAACTCAGGGTAACTTTTTGAATTTCATTTTATTTAATGTTTCCTCATTATAGTACTACATCCATCCCCTTAAAAAAAAGGTACTACATCCGTCCATAATTGTATGTCACAAAACTAATTTATTAAAACCAATAAACATGGAGAATGAGGTGAAAAGTTTTCAAATTGTCAAAAATACCCTTATAATATTCTTGAAATGAGGTAAAGAATGTATTTATTAGGAATAGAATTGGTATTATAGTTGTTGGAAATGTAAAAATTAGGTAATTTGACAAATAAAAGGGGACAAGGTAATTAGGAAATTTGATACTCATTTAGGGACGGAGGTAGTACTATTCTTTATTTTTACTTGATTTCTATTTTTTTGGACATTAAGTCATTAACACGATGAATTATATATGTTTAAATTAAGGAGGTTTGGTTGTCCTCCGTACGTACTATAATCACTTAGTTTGAGTTTAACTAGTTTTAAATTTGAAATCTAAATTTTATTGGTTCCGGTACTCATACATAATATTTTGCATGGAAAGTTCGATTTTAATAAAATCCCTACTTTTGGGCAATTGTACATAAAATAATTCATACTTTTTTTTATAAGTGATCCTCAAAAATAATTTAATTTTTTTGCACACCATCGAATCAAGTGGGGGTGACTTATCAAACATGAACCACCTGAAGGTGTTTGATAGAAATAAGTTGCGTTCACTTGCCATTTGGAAGTCATGTCATCATCAATAAACACACTCCTCCTCGTCTCAATAAGATTGCAATTATTTGACTTTTCAATTGGGTTTCTAGGCAGTGGGCACAATTTTGAGTAACTTTACCAATATGATTGTTTTACTGATGAAGTGATGATGCTTAATTCCTAGTTTATGTGTAAATTACGTTAAACTAGCTAATGGAAGGTATATAGGGTGTTGGCTGTTGACCTAGTTTATGTGCAAATTACTTTAAACTAGTTTATGTGCAAATCACGCCTGACCTGATGTAGTTGCTACTGTGGCGGTTCTTTTGCAATTTTATGTGGCATTTGCTAGGCATTTTGTTGTGATTGGATGGATAATTGAAGGTGTATAGGGTGTTGGAATATTGAGTGGTGGTTGAGGTTATGTTGGGAACTTGGGATGGATTTTGATTGAGGATTAAGGGGGTTCTTGTCTTGATTCAGTTGCTGCTTCTGTTTGTCCGTGTGAGTGAGCTGCATGCTACCAACACCAGTTCTTTTTTTCCAGTTCTTTTTAGTTAATCTGATTGTAATTTCATCTGTTTGACTAATTTGAAGCTCTGGAGTCCGGATATATGGGTTGATCTGTAATGTGAATTGTCCTTAATTTTTGGATAATAATATGTGTAAAAATTATTCTCCAGGTTATTCTGCCAGTTCATCAAGTTTTCAAGAATATGAATCAAGTTTATCAAGAATCTACAATTAGCTATTTTGGATATAATTATGTAATTTTGGTCCTACTATTTTGGATATAATTATGTAATTTTGGATATAATTATGTGGATGTTAAAAGAAGGGGGCGACAGAAATTCCAAGCAGCAGGAAAAGTTATTTATGAATCATATTATGTGAATGCAGGAAAAAAACAGATTTTAATAGCAAGAAAAAAAAAATAGATTTTAATAGCAAGAAAAAAAAAATCAGATTTTGAAAGCAAGAA
The DNA here is from genome assembly GCA_029582165.1 of Portulaca oleracea. NCBI lineage: Eukaryota > Viridiplantae > Streptophyta > Magnoliopsida > Caryophyllales > Portulacaceae > Portulaca > Portulaca oleracea. The sequence continues at coordinate 10,056,995 of CM055891.1, read as the reverse complement.
GAAAAAATCAGATTTAAATAAAAACACAGCAGAAAAAGAAAAGATTTTAATAGCAAGAACAAAAAATCAATTTTAAACAAAAACAAAGCAGAAAAAAACAGATTTAAATAAAAATACAGCTGAAAACAAAATCAGATTTTAATGGATGGGTCAGGGTCAGCTGGCCCATGACCCGGCCCTAATCCTTGTCTCAAAAGTGTTGACCCGACCCTAGTCCATAAGAGTAAAGGGTCGGCCCTGACCCGGCCCAACCTGGCCCGTTGCCCAGCTCTAAACCCGGCTAATTTACACAAGTCAAGTCTGGTGAGTCACCACGTGGAGGCTGGGAGAACATCATGAGGGCACACAGGACCAAGAAAAAGGGCATTTTGATCACTGCACAAGGGTCAGGAAAGAGCCAAGGACACCTCGGATGAAGGAGAAAGGCCAAGGTTGAAGAAAAAGAAAAGACACTACTAAAATATGTGTATTACAGACCATTTTTTCCAACCAATTTAAAACGGTTGGAAAAACCAACCATTTCATATTTGTCTAATTTTCCAACTATTTTTCTAATTTTAGGTCGGAAGAACGGTTGGAAATTCTAAACACTTTTACTAAAATGGTGGGAAATGTTTCCTACCAATCTTTTTCCTATTGTTTAAAATTGGTTGGGAAAATGGTTTGTAATCTGACCGTTTTTCCAACCATTTTCAAACAGTAGGAAAAATGATGGAATGACATATTTCCCACCATTTTAGCAAAAATTGTTGGAATTTCCAACCTTTTTCCCACATAAAGTTTTTTGAAAAATAGTTAGAATATGAAATGATTGCTAAAATGTTTGATTTTTTCCAATCCTTTAAAATTGGTTGGAAAAAAGTGGTTGTTAATACACATATTTTTAGTAGTGAGAGTGGGCACTACTGTCCGCGACAACCTCCAGAATGTCAATTCTCTTGTTTCAAGGTTACCACAGACTGTGTCATGTCACCACAATTTGTGGCGAAGCCCAGTTTGCGATTTTCTTTGTTTTATCGGGGTTTTAGAAGGGTTTTCCTTTCTCCTATATGTGCATTTTAAATACTTGTTGATTATGAATCTATCTGGGTCATTAGAAATTCTCCTTCAAATCTCTATTCTTTAATTCATCCAAAACGTTGGTGGTGATTGAGAGTGGCTCCTTTAGAGATTAGACGGTATTGTTGGTCCTCCTTTGGGGTTTCCTTAAATCCTAGGTTGATTAGTGGGTCCTAAGCCCCCATTTCTATCAACACTAAGGACCCCCGGGTTTCAAAAATCAGGCATGTTGGTGTGGTGGAGTGGTGGTTGTGGAGAGGTGGCGGGCGATTGAGAGAATGAAAGGGAGCGATAGAGGATGACATGGAAAAAGAAAATCGGGTGATGTGGCACCACCTTGTAACTTGTAAGTCAAACAAAAAATAGTCAACACAAGCTTCGGCGGCCCATGTTAGCTATCCACTGAGTCACCACCACTTGACTCACGAGAGAACCAAAAAAAAATTCAATATATATTTTTTGGGACCATTGGACTATATATATGGGAAGAACAAAACAAAAATAGCAGACATTCTAGGTTTCACCCAAGGAATTTTCCCCTTGAAATATCTGGGAGTTCTTATTACACCAGGAAGGAATGGAAAATTTGATTGCTTGTGTTTAGTGGAGAAGATAACTGCAAAGATCCGTGTATGGTCTTCAAGGCACCTTTCTTATGCCCCGAGAATCCAACTGGTAAATTCTGTTCTGCTAAGAATTGTTGGGTATTGGACAAACATTTTTGTCCTACCTACTAATGTAATAGAACAGGTTGTCAAAGTTTGCAGAAATTACATCTGGGTTGGGGATGTTACTTCCCATCGTGTTCCTTTGGTGGATTGGGAAACTTTGTGTTCTCCTAAAAGGTTTGGTGGTGTGGGTTTGAGGAATCCAAGGCTTTGGAACATTGCGTCGATGGGCAAATTAGTCTGGAATGTGGCGCATAAAAAAGACACTCTGTAGGTTCGGTGGATTCATGAGAAATATATCAAATCTCATAATTGGTGGCACTATGATCCTCCGGCCACCAGGTCATGGAGCTGGAAACAGATTTGCAGGATCAAAAAGAAAATCAAATGGGGGACCATAGTAACTGGAAATGGAGGGGTGAAAACAATGGAAATTTTTTCTGTCAAAAATTGCTATGAATGTCTGCTGCCATCTGCAGTTAAATGGCCATGGTTTCGAATTATCTGGAATGGAATTTCCCTACCTCGACATATTTACAGCATGGACTGCTGCTCACATGAGACTACCTGTGGCTACTCGGCTTGCAGCACAGGGCAGTATTATTGACACATCTTGCTGTCTTTGTTACAATATGGGGATGAATCTATTGATCACATTCTTGCCAGCTGCTCTTTCACTCATAAAGCAATTGGCCATTTCTGTGATAAACTTGGCATCAGGGCGAGTCACAGTTCTTTAATTAATTGGATGGCAAATTTGAAGAACTTGAAGAGACCTAATCATATTAAGATGATTGTTGCGGCAGTTCTTACAACCACAATTGTTGTTGTGTGGGAGGCAAGAAACTATAAGAGGTTTCCAATGGGTAAAAAAACAATGAACGAGGAAGAAGTTATAAAGAAGATTCAGTATATTCTCATACATAGGTTTTTGTTTCTTGCTAAAAGAAGTCTTGGATTCAATAAGTGTGTATAGATATGTTTTTGCAATATAGGCTCTTTTGTTTGGTTCTCTGGTTGTATGGTTGGGTCTCTCGATTTGGGAGTACCTTTTGATAATGAAGAGTTCAATTCTGCCAATATATATATATATATATATATATATATAGATCAAGTGCTAATCCACCATCCACCTTCACGATGATTAATTTCGTCGAACAGGTGGTGGGCGTTTGAGAGGGGACCCAAAAAGCAGAGGAAAACGCAATACAAAAGGATCCGGGCAAGGTCCCCAGGGTAAATCGCCGACATCATCGTCAATGTTCCGTTGGCCATCGTCACCCCCACCAGCGTCATCCTAACTCCTGAAACCCTAAGTGGAAGGACCTTTTTAACATTCTTGAGGTGTGGTCTGATATAATCTAAACCTCTCTTAACACTTTGTTTTAATGATTTTGCTTGCATTCGTAGGCTAATTTCTTTGGATTTTTGGCCGATTATTGTTTGTTGTATTAGACATTGAATTAGGATTCTAAATTTTAGAGAAGACTCAGCAAGGTATTTCAGCTCATGTTGAATCTTAGCTATTAGTCTCAAGAAAAATTCAGATCCATTAATCAAATTGTCGGTCTAGGCTATAAGAATTGGGGAGAAAAATTGAAGTAGGTTTTGCACAAAGAGGGGGGGCAAGATGTTGTAGAGAGAGAAATAGAGAGAAGAGGAGGAGAAGCCATGGCCATGTCTTCTCTGGATCGAAGAAGAGGAGGGGAGGAGAGAGAAAGGGGAAGGAGGAGAGAGAAAGGGAAAGGGAAATGAAGAGAGGTGATGTGGACAAGTCAAATGCTGACTGTGTACATAATAAAGTCAAAATATATTACTCCGGCCGCCACGTCATCCTGCCACCGAGTTAAGTTCAACTTAACTCGGTGGCGTGTTACTGGGGGCAACAGGGGTCAAAGTTCGTATTATTAAAAACTAAATCGAAAGTTCGTATTATTAAATCTTATATGGCCAAAAGTTCGTATTATTAGAATTCAATTTCCCTTTGCAATAAAAAAAAGAAAATACAATTAATTGACTATTCTTCCAATTTTAATTCTAAAAAATTAAGAGAACCCCATTTGGAGTTACTCACATTGACAATGTAAGATAGAAAAACTCAATATTTTACTTATGTGGCAAGAGGAGTACCTCATTTGAGATACTCCCCAATGAAGATAGCCTTAGGAAGGAGGAGGAGTAATTAACCCAGTGGTCGCCAGTTATCGAGGGAGAAATTGGCAAGGGAGAAATTCACATCAGCATGCCATGTCATACTCCTTTTCCCCACTTCACTTGCGAGTTCAACAAGGTTGTCAACCCCGTGGGTCAACATAACTCATGCCCCTAATACGGAGTATAATTAGAGCTGGGAAAAGCTGACCTGACACGATTACCGACCTGAACCTAACACGATATTAAACGGGTTTAGGTAAAAATTTTAAACCCGTTTAATCAAATGGGTTAGGTACATATCAGGATTTTCGACACGAAAAACATCTACTTAACTCGTTTAATTAGGTATGTTAAATGAGTCGCATCATTTGCTTGATAATTGTTACCAATTATACCGTTTATCAACAAACTTAGGTGAAAGTTACAGTTAATATTCTTTTAAATATACGTAAGACTTGTAATTTTAACTTATATTTATATTTGACTATGAATTAAAATACATCTCCTTATATATAACTCGAATTATATTACCATGCAAATTGTTGAGTATGATATGTCATTATTTCGATCCCACAATGAGTTGTTTTGTATAAATGAGTTGAAGGTTAAATGGGTAAATTGGTAACTTTATTCTAACACATTTACTTAAATGGGTAAACAGGTCAAAATAAAGTCAACCTGTTTAAAATTAAAACAGTAAACGGTTTCAATTTTCAACTCGTTTAATAAATGGGTTAGGTTCATGTCGAAGGATTTTGAACCCGCTTTAGTTTAACACGAACACGAACCCGACTTGACCTAACCTATTTATGAGCTCTACGTTTAATCATTGTATTTCACAGTGTCAAGTTGAATAAATGTCATAATCAGATATATGGTTTTTTTTAAAATGATTTTTTAATTATTTTAGTTTCACCAACTAAGGAAATATATGGATTGAAAACTTTATGATAAGCCCAAGTTTATTATTTTCAATTTTTCGGTGAATTGAATTTATAAAATTTACAAAATAACAATTACAATATAATAATAATAATAATAATAATAATAATAATAATAATAATAATAATAATAATAATAATAATACAACTAAAATTTGATGGGTTTATAAAAGAGTAACCAAGTTTGACAATATTGCTTATATAAGTATTCTCAATTTCTCAGAAAAAGGTATTTTCCATCTCATTTCAAAATAAATGACATATATCGAATGGAAACATAAGGTCATGGTATAGTTTGTATTCAATTTGTTCGGTGAATTGTTAAGATGTATAGATAAATTCACATAATTTCAAGCTAGAGTTTATTGGCTTTGCACTTCACACCATTCAACATATAGAACAGAAATAGTCAACTGATTATACAAGCGGTATTATGAAATGTTTAACAAGTCGAAAACTGTATGAACTCTTAATCGTGGGCGAGTTCATCATTACAACTTCTTTTTGTACGATAATTAATTAAAGCACACTTCACATTAAACACGGTTAGGGTTTGGAGTTTGATGAGGGGGTGTTGGAGCAGAAGCGACTTTCCTCCCACGTTCAGAGCGAGAGCTTTCAGCAAATTTCATACTCCCTTCATGCATTCCCTTCTTTTGCTCCTCTTCGGTGAACTCACCCGCGTAATATTTCTCCTCATTGGCAGTCTTGGAGGGGGGAAGGAACATGCTCCCCCATTGTGGGAAGTGCACTAGCGCCACCGGTAGGGTGCACGCTATCGTCATGATTCCCATGTAGGTCAGCCCATCATGGGTGGAGAACTTGTCAGTTGTGAAGAAAATGAATTGGGTCAACCCTGATCCAACGTTCCCTCCTGCTCCAGTGAGACCTGAGATAATCCCAAGAGATCGACGGGAGATGAAAGGGACGATTCCAAAGGTGGCTCCACAGGCCGCTTGGGCGCCCAAGGAGAAGAGGACTAGGGCCACAATGGCGGTAGGGAGGGTGTTGGCCTTTCCTAGCCAGACACAGAAGAGGCCACCCGCAGTTTGGAGGATCCAAAGAGTCCATAGACGACCCCTCATTCCGAAGTACCTTGCACTCCAGTCAGATGCAAGCCCTCCCAATGGGCGGGAGAACAGATTCGCCATTCCAAAGCTCGCTGCGATTATTCCAGCTGTGTGTAATTTCAAGTCAAACCTGTTTGAATAACAAAGTATGAGAAAAAGTTACAGTTATGGTTTAACCTTGCAAATTCAAGGAAAAATAGCTTATGGATTTCCTTTTCCATAATTTTCAAAATCAGTTTTCTCAATTAGGAGAAGAGTCTAAATTATAAATAAATTAATTCTTTTAAGTTATTAGTATAGTTATGTTCTAGTGTGACTATAGCCACCTCTATCTCATCCTAATAGAATCCACCGATCTTTTTAAGACCAAGTCTCCCAACTGTACCTTTGGTACGGAAGTCCCAAATATACTTGAATATGTCCCTCACATCTTTACCATAATGACAAACACATATATACCAACTTCTGTAATAAAATCTAGATGTTCATACGGAAAGCAACGTGTATTATTCAACTATTACACCTACTCCCTCCGTTTTTATTTGTCATCTAGGCAGTTGTGCCAAAAATTTTGACCATTAATATCTTAATTCGTATAATGATTCTTAAAAAATTTGATATCATTAGGTTCCTAATAAAAAATACTATTAAAAAAGTATAATTTTGTATTTTTTAATAAAATATCATATGAAAAATTATTTATTAAAAATGGACCTTAAAAAACGTGAATGACAGATAATAAAAGACGGAGGTAGTACAACATAATGAATCAAACGAACCTCATTGGATGAATCAACTAGGCAAAAACGTTTGAAATTTTCATATTAATAATAGTAAGTTCTTTATTTTGACTAGGCAAAACCTAGGGATGAAGTCAGTTTAGAAGAAAACAAATACTGGCCACATTAAGTACGTATATGTAATCATTTCTTAAAGATTCTAAATTTTGCAAGATCCAGCTAGAATTTAATAAATACTCATCGTTGTGATTCATTGGTGTATGATAACGTATTTGAAATGCTCTATAATTTATCTGGGACCTAAGTCGTTGGAATTTGATAGCCATAAATAAAATAAAATAAAAATGTAACTCTTACCACAGAACACTTAAATATCTTATCTTAATATAAAATTAAATATATTGATGCGCATTAAATTTTTAAGAAAATATAATCCAATTCTATATTTATAATATTGCATATGACTCGGATAAAATTATATTTATATCTATAATTTTTCATCTTTACCATAACAAAATTATATATGTATGACAGTTAAGATGCTATTTGTATTTCTTACTAAACCTTTTATAACTCACAAGTCATAATGAATCATATCTATAAAAAAATGTGCTTCAAAATCTTAATAAATACTCCCTTTGTCCCATTTTAATTGACAGATTGGCGCAATTTGCTTCTAATAAGGTAAAATTTAAAAACTTCCAAAGCATTTAATAAAGACCCATTCTTTTTATCCCTCCTAAATATAGTAAATAGAAAAAAAAGGATTTGAGTAATTAATATTTGTGAAAAGTAATTAAAAAAGTAATTGAGTGATCGAATTAGGTATTTGAAAAATAAGAGTGTCAATCATTATATGAGTCAATGTATTTATACCAACAAAAGAAAATTTTAAATTAAACAACGATGAATTAGAGTAAGCGAAATTTAAGCAACAAAGAAAACTGAATTCAAAAAGCAAAATGATAGTGTAACATTATATTTATACCTGTCAAAGAAATACTCAGCGATAACATTATCGGTGGTCAACTCAACACCCAAGGAGTAACCGTAGAGAAGGACAAAGATCCAAGTGCGGTAATTGGAGATGGCGTACCAAAGAACCTAGAATGATTAAGCCCGTACGTATATTAGAGACACCATACACAAATACACAAATATTACGTATAGTTAAACATATAATGCTAAGGGTTAACGAAGGAATAATTTATTAGGGCATGGTTAGATGGTGTATTACCTTAGAAAACTTATCCTTAGCGACCTCACCCTTCTTCTGCAAGGCACCAAGGTTACCGTCAGGCAAGTCTTGACCCAAAGTCAAGACCAAGATGCCCATGACGATATGGAGCATCCCTGGTATGTAAAAGGATATCCTCCAGGCGAGGAACGGGGTGGCCCCAATTTTCTTGATGATTTCAAACAACACGGGCATGAGTAACTGGCTGGCACCACCACCGACGTTCCCCCACCCTGCAGCGGTTCCATTGACGAGACCGATGATCCGACCATTAAACATGGTACTCATCCAGTACTGGCAGGAAACAAAGGTGGCCAAGGAGAAGCCTATCATGAACCTGACAGCAACGTAGCCGCCAGCGTCTTGAATTAAGGACATGCAAAACACTGGGGGAGCCACAAGCATGACCAGGAAGGCACATGCGTAACGAGGGCCCATCAAGTCACATAGGGTTCCCATCACCATCCGAGAGAACACACTCCCTGAAACAGAGGCAACGGCGGCATTCCCGATGTCCCTCTTTGTCAGGTCAATGTTGTCCCTGATGATTGGGACCAAGGGAGCCGCTGCAAAGGTGGAGATGAAAGTGGTGCAAAATGATATCCAACAAAGGTGGAATGTCCTCATGTGAGGGTGAGCTAAGGACAGTATCTTGAACTGCGTGGCTTTGTGCTCCGCATCCACCGGGAGGGCGAATTTCGCAGAGGTGTCCATGGGGACGGAAGGAGACTTCACCTCGAAGGCAAAGCTCTGCTCCCTCCCCGTCACCCCATGCATCGAACTTCCTGGCTCTCCTGCTTCTCCCGCCATTGATCAATCAATCTAGGTTTTCTTTTTTCTTTTTTTATGGGTTTTTTTTTTCTTTTACCCAAAAAGGAAGTGAAGAGGAATTAGTATGATATACTAGAGATGAAGGTGGTGGTTGTTGTGGAGACAGGATCCAGGATTGCTGGTGGATTTATAGTAGAGTAGCGTTGACATTGTAATTAGTATAGGGTGGTAATACCGCCCATGGTATATCCCACTGGTAGAATTACGTCACCAAATTATAATTAAAAAAATGAATTAATCTCAGGTTACATGATAAAAGTTGATAAACTCATATTGTATGAGTTGTATGTTGCAATAAACAAAGAGAGATGGAATATCCCCATCGCCGCATCAACATGGTATATACGAGTACTTTCATGTACGATAGTTTTACCTAGATACCAAAAGATCAGGTGCCTTTTCAGCCCTCCTTTTTAGCTACATATTAAATTGTATACTGTCAATATTTTAAATTCACTTGCTATTATCTTAATTAACTTAGAGTATCGACAAAAGCAATAGAAAATAGAAAATATCTGAATAACTCGTATGTTGACATTTTAAACCAATGGAAACGAAGATGCAAGTACGTTTGGAATTCTTATAACCCCAAATTGTGGAAGAAAAAGCTCGATGTTCAACTAATGCCAACGAATTAATCAAGAAATTGACCAACAGTTTTGGTTCTTGCATAGACAATATAACTCTATGATTCGAATTAGTTGGTATAACAGGGATGTGTGCCGTTATTAAGAATTTAAGATTTTGTATTCATTGTTTGAATTTGCTATAGGCTACACATTTTCATTGTGAATAGCTTTTATGATATTAGGAGTGGCAGTTTGTCAATTAAGCCTTATAATGCCCTTAGATATTGTCATCTACATAGTACTTGCACATATTATGGGAGTGCTTGGATAAAAATGACACTAAATTTTCCAAAATAATAAAAATGTCACTGATTTTTACAAACTGTCATTATTACCCTTCAACTTTTCAAAATAGTCAAAAATGCCACTAAAACCTGCTATAGCAGGTTATTAACCGGTTAAAAGATTATTTGATAAAAAATGCCACTCAACATTACAAAAATGTCAAAAATGCCACTCAACTTTCCCAAAAAGTCAAAATGGCCACTACATAAATTATAATAGAAAAAAATATTATTTACTTTCATTTATTTAAATTAATAAAAAAATATTTAAGTTTCAACTGCAGATTCGCTTGAAAATAATTTTTTTTATAAATCATGTAATTCAAAATTTTTTATGATTAAGATTTTATATAGTATTGTTAAATTTTTTTATGTCTCTCTAATTTTATTTTATATTTTATTATTAAAATATTAATAATAAATATTTTCTATAATACTTGTTCTTTGTCACCTTTTCTGTATGTAACTCATCATTTTAACATTAACTTACATACACATGCTATATATATATATATATATATATATATATATATATATATATAACATTAACTTATATACACATGTGTGTGTGTGTATATATATATATATATATCATTTGTATGTATGTATATTTATAGTAAATTAACTACTTGTAATATATATATATATATGGGAACTGATCATATGAGCATGGGTCTTTCGTGAGCTTGTGAGCATGATTGGATTTCTTGTGGACATCCAGTATTATTGTCGTGGACATTAGTTATCAAAGGTGGACATCACGTATTGTTGTCGTGGACATTAAATACGAATGTTAGATATCAACATTTGATCCCCGCCAAGCAAAATCTTTATTTACCTTTGCATACTTGATGTCCACAGAGACAATACTTGATGTCCACCTCTCATGCTTGATGTCCACAGAAATACAATTTGATGTCCGCTAAATATTCAGCCATGCTCACATGCTCACCAAAGAGCCATGCTCATTTGATCAGTTCCCATATATATATATATATATATATATATATATATATATATATATATATATATATATATATATAGGGATATTGGATTATAATAATCCATACTATCACAAATTTATGGCAATAATCTCTACTATCATTTTGGATTCTGGTTGTCCAAAAATAAAATAAAATTGTATAGTAGTGGGACAAAATCGAGTGTATACGCTAAATATCATAGATTTTGTGTTGCATTTGATTCAAAACTTTGTATAACACTTTACCACGATTTTTAATGAATTTACAACATTTCTCCAACTTTTTTTCAATTTTTTATGATTTTTTCAACTTTATTTCTTTTAAAAAATCATAATAATTGCTCGGAATCTCAAAAAAATTATTTAAAAAATGTTTTAGTAACTATACTTCGTTACCTATCTAGGAGTAGGAACCAAAAAAACAAAAACAATATGGGGTAGGCATGGAAAAAATAAAAAGAATGTGGTGATGGATTTGGTATCACTACAATACAATTTTTTTTTTTACCACCAGAATCCAAAATGGTAGTAGGGATTATTAGAATCCAATTTTCCTATATATATATATATATATATATATATATATATATATATATAACATTGACTTATGTACACGTGTTGTATGTGGTTGGTGCAGTTGTGTGACTAGCTGTTTTGTTGCTTTGTTCTCCCAGTTTTAGGGTTTATTGTTGTTGCTACATGGGGAATTCATCCTAGGTTTAACTGTTGAGTTTATGTCTTTCTTGTGAATTATGATTGAGATATGGGGTTTGCAGTTTAGAATTTTCCATGGAGATCTTGGCCTTACATACAATACAACTACCACATTAAGTCATGTAGCTAGCAATAAACATATGGCCATTCTTATGTCTTTCTTTTGTCCTTTTGATGCACGGATAAAGAGGGGAGGAATAATAGTCATGTTTGACTCCTGCAAATCTCCTCTAATTGTGGTATATTTATGGATGCTTTTTGACAAGTTTATGGAGAGCTTGATATCAAAGGTGCCAATAATGGTGGTTAAAGGGAATCATGAAATAGAAGAACAGGTATAAAATCAAACGTTTGTGGCTTACAGTTCCCGCTTTGGATTTCCATTAGAAGAATGCTAGTACAATTCCTCATTCTACTATTCTTTTAATGCTGGTGGAATGCATTTTATAATGCTTGGGGCATATATTGCAAGCATTTTATGATGATTGTAAAGGTTAGGATTATTATGTAGAGACAGAAGGATAGAGCTATAGGGCATGAATGCAACGCACCAGTAATAATTGTAACTGGGTCAACATGTAGTAGTGGGTAAATATAAAGTTACAGAGTTAGAGTTAAGAAAAAACAAAGAGGAAATGGGAGTTGTCATTGACGTATAAGTTTTTATGTATTTTTTATGTGACAGTGGAGTTGTCTTTTAATTGGGTTTAATGTCTCAAGTTGTTTGTCTGTATTTGCTTGTTTTTTTTTAACATCTTTAGGGGGAAGTTCAAGCTTAAGAAAAAAACAGGAAGTTGTTCTAGCTTGGAGATGTATTTGAATCATCATATGGACTTGCCATCACAACCAACACAAAGCATTAGCAACTCTCCAGATCAAGTTGGGATATCACACACAAGATATGGTTTTATGGATAAGCAGCTGAAGAATTCTACCCTTTCAGTTGTACCAGGTGCTGTGTGCAGCCTCTGTGCAGCTGTCAACCTTGTGCCATCTCCAATTATCACGATTTTCGGTAGCTACTGTAATTTGTGGAGTGTCTACATATTTTGAACTATTTACAGCCTCATAACAAACACCCAATACCTAGCATCTATCATGTAATATGTGTTTTGAACTAAGTTTCATTTGTTCGTGTGATCCAGGTAAATGTCTACCTCAAGTTCTAGTACACTTGCTGCATCTCAGCTTCTTAGTGCCCATAATTTTTCCCTAACTTTTTTTTGCCTTTCATTCACTTATTTATTTGTTTATGCATTCTCGTAGTTTTGCTGTCAAGTGATGGAGTTTAATTTTGAATGTGGTTCAATGTATTTTGGTTGGTTTGCAATAATAGTAGTAGTGGTGTGGCATGATAGAACTCCAATCATTATGCAATGTTATTCATTTGAGATCATCTGTAGTTCATATTATAGGATATGTATTTGGCCTTTACAGAGAAAATGGATCAAATGATAGGATTTTGATTTAATAGACTTTCAAATTTTTGACAGTATTACCCTACTTGTAGCTAAAGTTCATTGTTGAATTGGGAATAATAGTTAACAGAATTGTCTATTGGTGATACTTTCTCTTGGAAGAAGTGTAGGTGTTGGATTCTTATGACCTGCTCACATATTTATTCTTATAGGGAAACAGATTCCAATTTGAAGATACATCAACCATTTGGTACACTCATAGACTTTTTTTTTTTTTAACTCTGCTTCTTGAATGCTTAACATGCTCTATTGTACCTGGACTTGGGTGTTGATTGTGGCTTGTTTACACATTTTCATTTCCCTCGTCAGATTGTTGAGGCTATACAGAAGATCCTCTACACCACACATTTGTAGCTTGCATTCTTGTAGTTCATGTTTGTGGTAATGTCATTTGGAACTTGCCATTTTAATAAGTTTTCTTTGAGAGTTGAGAGTGGTCTTCTATTTTGAAATAAATTGGTGTAAATTGGTGTATATTTGGAAGTGATTTGAAATAGATTAGATGACTCAAATACTGTAAGAAATCCTAGTGTTTTGGGCAACAAAAATATTTGTTGCCTTTGAAAGAAATAGGTATAGGCTACTAGATTAACTTGAAGTTCCAATGGTCTTGGGCAACAAAAATAATTGGTTGCCCAAATTCACTTAGGCAACGAAAATACTTTGTTGCACATTTTTTTTTTCTCCGCTAAGAAACAAAGTTAGGTATCTATTATCTGAATAGTTCTACCTAAACTATCTTCTCTAATGATACAATTGAGAGCACTATTCGATGAGGGGTTCCAAAATGCACATTCATCAAGATTAATACCAGCTTTCGCAAGTCAATCCGCTGCTCTGCTAGCCTCTTGAAATACATGTAGGTACTTTATGCTACGAATCTTACAAATTTGTTGCCTCGATCTAGGACTTCGCAGATATTGCAACAAACTTGTGACAAATTTTTTGTTGCCAAAGGTAAAGGGCTACAAAAAATTGCAAAAAATGACCTAGTGCAACATATGTGTTGAAAGTCTTAGACAGTAATTTAATTGCTGGGGTCTTTCGAGTAGTGGCTCTTTTACCACTAAATCTGCCACTTGGCTTGCCCATGGCCTTACGATTGATGCTCAACCTTGGGAATATCGGTGGATTTGGCAGTTAGACATCCAACCCAAGTTGAAAGTCTTCTTATGGCTCCTCTGCAGACGCTCCCTTCCCACTAATTGCACACTTTTAAAGCGGGGGTGTGCTATCTCGCCTTTCTGTCCCCGTTGCTCCTGCACTATTGAGGATCAAGATCACATCTTTCTGCACTGTGTTCAAGCCAAAAATGCTTGGAAACTTGCCTGCGAGCAGTCTTGGCTCCCCTATCTCCCGGGTTCTCATACAGATATTCTTAGCCTTCTTAAACATTGCAAATAGGATCGGAGTAGAAGTCATTTGGAACAGTTTGTCACCTTCATTTGGAGCATTTGGAAAGCTCGGAACGCTCTCACTTTCCAAGGAATCAATTCACATCCCAACGGCATTCTCATCCGCGCTAAGAGAACTGTTTCTGAATGGAGGTCCCGTTCCAAACTTGATAGCATCCACGCTAAGCTTTTTTCGGACGGTCAGGTCTCCTCCAAGCGCCCCTCTTCTTCGTGGATTTCCTGGTCTCCCCCGCCTATTGGAACTTGCAAGCTGAACTTTGATGGTGCCAAATCCTCTCATGGTGCTGCTGGTGGTTTTATCATTCGTGATTGGGCTGGAAACTTCATTTCGGGTGGCTCCTTTAGCTTGGGCCAGTCCTCCATCCTGGTGGCGGAAGCCACCGCTTTGCGAAATGGTCTCCGCGAGGCTATTCATCTTGGTCTTAACAACCTGGTTATCGAAGGAGATAATAAAATCGGCATCAACACTCTCAATGGTTTTTGTGATACTCCTTGGACCATCCATCAAATTCTCTGCGACATCAAAAAATACCTTGCTCAATGTTCCTTTTTCAAGTTAATTCATGTTTTTCGCGAGGCCAATAGGGCGGCGGACTGGCTCGCCAAAGCAGGTCTTAACATCGAGGGTAATTACGTCTGGAATCATAGTGAATCCACTAGGTTGAATTGTATCTTGCGCGAAGATAGGCTGGGTTTGTCTCTTGAAAGAAGAGTTGCTTAGTTGTTTTGCTTTACCGTTGTAAAAAATAAAAAATAAAAAATAAAACAAAATATCATAAGAAGTTGAGTTTAGAGATTGGACATAGAGAGATGGACCGGAAGACGGAGACTGGCAGTAGATCGAGTGCAGACTGCGGTGGGTGGCAACACAGGACGCGCAGAGGTGTTTGCCATCGGGGGTCGACGACAACGAGTTCCCTGATTTTTGAGTTAGTGGGTTCGTGAAGCAATTGCTATATGGTTTACTATAGTATACCTACATATATACACTATTCATATCAAATTGTTTTTTAAAAATTAGTCAATATTTAACTACATATATTCATTATAAATTTATTGATATTATAAAAAAAATTCATCGATATTTTTAAAGTTTTCAAATTTTCAAAAAAAATCACCACATAAAAATTGATATATTTTAGCTCTAACAATGTACAAAACTGGCGTCTAGCCTTGATCAATGAAGGGAAGCACTGAATTTGATTTTTAAAATGTACACTTAACCTTGGCTTGAACTCGCAACTCAGCGCTAGAGGGAGGACACATACGCCACTAGAATAACCTTCACTGCCTAATTCCTTATGCGCACAACTTATATATATACATTTTATACATTTTTTTGTCGTAAATAGTTTTTTTTTTCAAAATTCCAGTGAAGTCGCTTAATTCCACTGGATACAAGCCAGATCCGCCCCTGCAATGTAGTTGCGGTGGGCAACAAATTTTTTTTTGTTGCAATAGTAACCTTAGGCAACCATTTTTCTTTAAATTGTTGCCCTATCTGTTTCAATTGCAACAAAAAAAAAGTTTTGTCGCCACATATAGTTTATTTAAGTACAAAATTATTTAGTTGCCCTATTTTGAATTAATGTAATAATAATTTTTTTGTTGCCCAAATTACTCTAAATTTTTTGCCCAAACATATTTTTTTGTTGTGCTTATATGTTACTATGCTGTAATTAGGGTTGGGTAAGATAGACGATGCATACGCTAACTTCGTTAGGCCGCTATAAATTATAGAACTTATTCTTTATAGGTTCGGGCCAATTCGACTCGTTTAGTGAGCCAAAGTGTGTGTATGGAAGTGAATAGAAGACCTCTAGGTAATGTCAATGCCCTAATCCCCACTGGGATGCATTTTGCGTGTTTTATTGATTTTAATGTGTTTTAGAATTTGCATCCTGAAAGGGGATTTTATGGTAAAAATTGACTGTATATTAGAGGAAGGTCCTCAAAGTCCGGACTTTTCAATACCGCCACCAGATGTGTGTACCGCAAAAAGCTGTTTCGACCTATTAATGCAATGGCAGGGCGCAAGAGCTCAAAAACTCGAGGGTCTACTTCCCTCCAAATTTCAGTAGTTGGCCGCCCCAGCTAAGTCCCGTGATCATCACGAAGTCGACAAGAGAGAGCATGCATCATCTCACCCACCGGGAGATGAAATAAGTTGGTGGTGTCCCAGAATTGCTCCACGATGGCTCGTCCAAAGATTCTCCTACCTCGAGATCTCCAAGTATCCAGGCAAACCAAGAATCCAAACCCTGCATTTTTTACAATTGACCGGTAGAAAGCTCCTACCCGAGGATCCTTTGACAAATCTACAGCACTTTGCGTACTCCCACATGTTTTGAAAGAGTCGTCCTATGGTCAAGAATTCAAAAAGAAAAAAAAAAAGGTTCAAGTTTCCCCAATGGAAATTCTAAAGGCGACGCATATGCGCTTAACGCAAAATTTAGAGTACCATTCTACTTTAAATTCAACTTAAAGTGCTAAAACAAGCAGTAGCATGCAAATCACTTCAACGATAACATGCTACAAAAATAAGCTTGTAGAGGAAATAAACCATACCGAGGTGTGAGAGCGGAAGAACCAAGTGTGCTCATCCTGTCGGAAAACCAACTACGTCGGTGTGAATTCCCTACTAGGTTCTTCCCTTTGTACCGTCCTTGCATATAGACGCTCCTGAACAGCTGGCTGGGAAGCACGATGGCGTCCTCTCCACCAAGAAGCCATTGCCTTTCAATAAAAGCAAAAATACCCAAAAGAAATTCTAGAGAGAGAATAAGAAAAAAGCCAAGAAGAATTCGGGTAGAAGTGGTGATGAATACTGGAGTTCAAGCTCACCATTTATAAGCACAATGAGCTGACCCACGAAGCCACGTGTCAGCAGTAGATTGGCTGAAGCTCAAGATCGATCGACCAACAAAAATACCACAATAATTGTGTGTCAAAGGTCTTCTGCATGCCCTACAAAAGTTGCATTATACGAGAGGAAAGGATTCCCTTCTCCTTCAAGGTCGATCGACCTAGAAGGAGGGGATGCTTGTCTTCTTCCTCATGCTCATTACCGAGACCAGATATGCTTGTTTTCAAGAGAAGAACTCAGCAGTTGTACCCCAATAAAACACGGGTGGTCCTCTCAAAATTGAAGGATCAAGACCCAAAAGAAATGTATTTTCCAATGGTCATGCAATTGCACACGAAATCCGAGGTAAGCTATCCGAGGTGAAGTCTCAACGTCAGAGCCATCGCCATCGCGCCTGGTGAAGTCTCAACCTTAGAGTCATCGGCATCACGCCCGGTGAAGTTCCTCGGTATCAAATAGCCACCATCAAAATCTGTAACGCCCCGAAAATTCAATTATAGAAAAGTCAAAGATAAACTAACGTTAACAGAAAAAATTTAGCGGAAGACTCAAACTCAAATTGGACGTCACTGCCGTATCCCTGAAGGAATATAAGGCGAGAAGGAAAACTACAACTGTTTGTCAACGGTAAACCAACTAACAAACTCATACTTACAAATAAACCTCAAAACTAACTTCAAGTTTATCAGAAAAGAAATGCAACATATTTAACGACTTCTAAACATCTCGTCCTCACTTGTAATTCCCGTCCCCAGCATATAGATCTTCACCTGAAAACAAGACATTTCAAAAATGAGGGGGAAATCTCAATAATGTCTACCTCTAACGTTAAAAACAAGTTAAGTTCATTTCAATTCATTTGAGGGAGAGGGAACAAGTCAAATCATTTCACAAACCTTTAATCCCTTAACTGTTTTCCTCAACCCAACTCATCCATATTTTATTATGCGGGCGGGATACCACATCCCTTAGATTACCATCGCCTACCACATGCATAAAAAATTTTCGCCTACCACAGGCATCAAAATTCGCCTACCACGGGCATCGAAATATCAACTATCCTATATCAGGGAAGAAGCCCTGATTTCCTGGTCTATAACCCTGCAGGATACCAAATCCTGAGCTCCGGGTTATGCCCCGCACCCCGCTTAATGTTTCACTTTAAATTAATTAGTATCTTATGCAAATTTCAGCTCACAGCTCTCAAGTCGAACCCAACCCAAGTTATCAAAACCAATTATAAAACCACTAATAAAAGACCATCCAATTTCTCAACTCATAAATCAAAGTACAACAATTACAAACAGTTATCCAAAATAGATGGTCACATTTCCAAATAAAGTCCTCTTCGGGATGCAAATTTCAAAACATATTAGAAAATCACAAAAACACTTAAAAGGCATCCCATAGGGGATTATGACATAGACATTACCTGGTTAGCTTCACTTCACAGCAAAACGAACACACTTGAGCTCATAACGACGGAATTAGCTCGAGCCTAAAATAGAAATAATTACTCTAATCAAAACGGGCCTTTCGAAGTTAGTATTAACTACCTTCTAACTAACCCTCCCCTAGGAACACCATAGGTTCCCATCATTCAAGAATTTACACTTTAAATTACCTAACACATTCCAAGTCAAGGCTGGCCCTGGGGGTAGGCCCAAGGGGCCACCGCCCAGGGCCCATCGTTTTTTGTAAAAATAGCTCTAGTTCTAGGGGGCCCCAACCCAATTGAATCTTGTTTATGGGGCCTCACTGTGCACAACACTAAAACAAATTATCTTGCAATTCCAGTTTGATTGCCCCAAGGCCCACCGCTCAAGGCTCACCTCCCAAGACTCACTCCTCAACATATATGGGAATGGGGCGTTGAAATTTTTTCTTTTTCAAAAATTGAAAATATGTTTTCATCCTTTCAACTTTTCAATTTTTCAAAATATGTACATTCCGTAAGAATTTCAAGGAATTTTTTGCAGAAATTTTTCTGCTCTTATCCCTCATAAGGAAAATTTTTCCTATGAAAAAATAGGAAATTGTGGGTCATCTGTAAAAAAATTTCAAATGTCAAAATACAACCAAACACACACTCTAAATTTAAAAATTGATTGCCTTGCACCCGTGAGTTTAAATTGAAAATAGCGTGAATTTTTCAAAGATAGTGTGAATGTTTATATTAAATTGACAGGTTGTTTATTAAATTAAAAATAGTGATTCCACTGCACCTTTGAGTACTTCTGAGTAGTGTGTCTTTTTTTTTATGAAATAGTCAATTTTTTTTATTAAATTGACAGCTTCTTTTTTATCAAGTTGAAGATAGTGTGGATTTTTCAAAGATACATTTGACATTGTTAAATTGAAATTGTTGACATGGATAAATTGAAACTGTTAAACTGAAGAGCTATGTGGATTTTTTTTCTTAATTTCAGTTGGTTAGATTTTGGATATGGTGGCTGTTTTTTTAAGCTTGATATGAAAAATGTTGAAATCTTGGTACATGGCCATAAACTATATTGTTGTGTAGTATGAATATCAATGTATTTTTTTAAAGGGCCCTAATTTATAAATTGGTCTATTACGTTGCCAAGGGCCCCGAAAGTGTCAGGAACGGGCCTGTTCCAAGTAATCACATAACAAGATCAAAACAACCTGTTCATTTAACAACACTTTCATTAATAATTAACATGAACAAGACAGATTACAACATCTACTTAAAAAGGGTCATAACTTGACTTCCCAATATCCTATGGGTCTGGTTTTGAACTTTTCGGAAACCTCAGGATGTCTACTAAATCTCTTATGTTGAACTCGAGACCAAAAACACCCTCTAAGGTCCTCAAAAACAGTCATCAATCCAAACTGTCCAGATCTAACCTAGGTCTGGTAATCGGGGTATAACTCGACCTATATAACTCCAAAGTCCAATCCGCAAAATTCCTATGAAAGCTAACATCTGAGGGAACCTCCAGATCAAAGGGTTTGGTCAAAAGACGACGATAGCTTTCACGATGACCCGTTCTTTACACCCTATCAAAACTGTCCTAAACTCGATTCTCATATAACTGGTAATTTCGATTCTAACTTTTATCATTCGATCCCGGGGTCCTAATTTGGGCTTAAAATGGTGACTAAGGGTAAGGTCTTTACCCTAATCCGACCAAGGTCTATTTTTTCATAATTTCTAAAATTAAAACTTCACGAATGATCTCAATTCTCTTAATATCACAATACCAATCAAGTAATAGTACCTTATCTCCACACCCTACATTATCCCTACTAATAATCTAATACATGAATCAACATAATAACAAATTAACACGTAAAGTTTGAAACTTTACTACACATAATAGGTCATAAAGTATATGAACCAACAAGGAGTTTTAGAACTACCCTTTAGTTAAATATAAAATAATTTTACATAAAGAAAGACCCGATAATAATATTGTAATAATATAAACACATAGTAAACACCTAATAAAACATAAGTACGCAAGGCTTGGAGTTTTCATAATCAAAATACAATACTAACATTGTAAAAAAATAGTAGAAGGGTTTAAAGAGACTTTTTTTTTTTTTTAAGAATAGTAACATAGTTGCAATTATAACTAAAACTTTAACTAAACGGCACAATTAACCCTACTTCACAATTTATGAACAATATTCATAAAACATACTTCGAGACCATAACTAACACTACCAAAAGTATCAACACTCAATTGTAAATAATAAATTCAGATTTAACACAATGAATTAACCATAATTCATGCAAAAGGTAATACTAACAAGAACCCTAACATGATTTGCCTACAATATATATACTATTTACACACATATTAACACATTAAAAAAAAAACACCAAAAACTATCATCATAAGCACCTTAATTACCACATAATCAGTTTCATACTATTTCTAATTATCTCAAAATATTTTACGTAAGTGCATTAGGAAAAAGTAGATAATAGTAAACTAAAACTAGAATAATATGAAAAGGGACTAATTGAAAAAGGGTTTTACTTGGAGAGAGATTAAGACAGTGGGACGGTGGTCGACGACAAGGAGCAGCGGGAGCGGTCGATGGTGAGTCCGAGGTGATGCTGGTGGTGGTCGAAGGTGGCCGGATTTGTGGGAGGCGGCGGTCCGACCGAAGCGTAGCAACAACGACGTAGCAAAGTAGCAGTAGTAGAACAGAGCACTGATGCAGAACGAATCAGAGCAACTACGGTCGCGACTCCGGAGTAGCGTTGGAGGTACGGTGGTCGGAGCGTCGACTCCTGACGTCGGTGAAGTGACAGCGGCGACAACGGTGGTGCAGTGGTGGCGCGGCAGAGAACTTCGACCAGGCGGTAATGGCGGCGATGCAGGCGGCTGGCGATGGCCTTCGACGACAGTGGGGGTTACGTGGTGGTTGCGGGGGTTTGGGGGGCGGGCGGCGATGGTCCAGCGCAGCAGTGGTGGCGGCGAGACACGACGGAGAGAGAGAGGGAAAGAATAGGGAGAAACAGAGGGAGTGTGCGTGGGTTTTGTGTTTAGGAAGGGTTCTAGGTTTAGTCATTTAATTAACTACTTAATCTCCCACCAACACTAACATTAACCCTAATCAAACTCTAATCTAACAAAATTTCAAATCTAATTCTAAGCTAATCCAACCTCTTCTAACTCAATAATAATCCGGCTCTACTACTCTAATACAGTTAAGATTCTACTGTTAATATTATCATTACTAATGCTAAAAAAACACCTAGCCATAATAACGTAATACTGTGAATAATCATATACTAATAATAACAATAATAATAATAATAATTATAATAATAATAATAATAATAATAATAATAATAATAATCCTAACAAACTAACATTACTACTACCGATCCAAAACTAATAGTGATAATAAGATCACGTAACCATAAAACTCATATAATATAGTAGTAATACTAATCTAACAATAATCATCACGTACTATTCCCAATAACAAATAATAATAATAATAATAATAATAAAGATATAATTATAATAATAATAGGAATAATAATAATAATAATACTAATAATAACACATAATTATCACATGCACGTAACAATAATTATAATAATAATAACAAGAAGAATTTTATTAATAATAATAACAATACATGAAATTATCAATTTACCATTACTCCCATGCAATCTCATGCATGTAGAAATTACTAAAATACCCTTGTTAGTTCCTCAACTATCCTACGAGCTCAAGTGTTAGCATAAATAATCACAAACGAATTCTGAATAATTAACGGAGTCAACTTAAATTACTAACGTCATAACGGTCAACGCACTTGAATTTTTTTCGGGGTTTTACAAAATCTAACTCAAAACCAGAGCCATCGACATCGCGTTCGGTGAAGTCTCAACGTCTAAGTCATCGTCATCATGCCCGGTGAAGTCTTTCGGCATCAAAATTATCACCATCAAAATCAAACTCAAAACAAGAGTCATCGACATCGCGTTCGGTGAAGTCTCAACCTTAGAGCCATCGGCATCGTGCCTGGTGAAGTCTCTTAGCATCAAATTGCCACCATCAAATTCAAACCAAAATCAGAGCCATCGACATCACATTTGGTGAAGTCTTGACCTTAGAACCATCAGCATCGCTCCCCATGAAGTCTCTCGGGATCAAATTTCCATCAAATCAAAACCAGAGCCATCGACATCGCGTTCGGTGAAGTCTTCACTTCGAGTAGGGCATCATTCTCGCCTGAGTTCATTCATAACTTCAAGTAGGGTGTCATTCTCGCCTGAGATCATTCATAACTTCGAGTACGATGTCATTCTCGCCTAAGATAATTCGTAACTTCAAGTAGGGCATCATTCTCCCCTTAGATCATTGATAACTTCAAGTAGGGCGTCATTCTTGCCTGAGATCATTCATAACTTTGAGTAGGGCGTCATTCTCGCCTGAGATCATTCGTAACTTCAAGTAGGGCATCATTCTCGCTTGAGATCATTCATAACTTCAAGTAGGGCGTCATATTCAGTCATAACTTCGGTAGGGCATCATTCTCGTCTGAGATCATTCGTAACTTCAAGTAGGGCATTATTCTCGCTTGAGATCAAATTCATAACTTTAAGTAGGGTTTCATTCTCACCTAAGATCATTCATAGTGGGGGCTATATGTAGACACTGGGTATTTGAGCATATAAATATAGATAAGATAAATAAATAAACAGAAGAAACCGAGTCAAGATGCTTGCTTACATGCACTCTAAATGCACAAGTTCATGCGAAAACACATGCATCATCACATGTGAAAGACCTAGTCTATTGCATGCACCATATTTATAGAAACAAGCTTCATGTAACCATGCATAACTATGTAACAGAACACATGCAAGAAGCTCCGAGAAGTCTCAAGTTCGAAATCTCACAAGAGCATTCGTTTAAGCTCAAATAAAACTTCCACCATCCAAGTGTGAACAAGCTAACTACGCATACACTACATTCACACTCTCACCGACCAAAGATGCATGGATGGAGTCAAGGCTCATCCTCCCCCTTTCTTAAGGCCGATCGAACTTAAGGGTATTCACACCCTGGTCCTTTCCCCATGCAAGTCACCATCCAAGAGTCCACGTGATTCATTATCTCAAGTCCAATTGGACTATAGACATCGATGACTCCAAAGCTCCAAATAAATGCACATGCATCCCTCTTGAAAGATCCCTTAGTCTATAAATCTTGCCTTAGAATGAAGCCAAAGACACCAACTCATTAATTCTCTTATTCTCTCATCATCTCTAATCTCTATTCCATCATCATTCTTCTCTAAAGTCCATCATATTCTTATCATCACCATCTCCATTTCTCCACTTTCTTAAACCTATAATCTCCATCCCTATTTCATCCCCCATTATCCTTCTATAACTACTACAAACCCCCAAAAAAAAAAGCCTAAACCTATACTATCCAAGAAGCACCACAAAAGGTCATTTTTTCCTACCCTCTTTTTCATCTCTTTCCATTCACTTTTCCACCCTAAACTTTGGTTCTATTTTGTCATCTTCAAGAGGGTTATTCAAGGCATCCAAGGAAGCTAGTTCAAGAGTGAGGCTCAAGCACTTCAAGAAAGGTTAGGCAAGGCTTCTCCAAAAAACATCATGTAAGCTTTTTGTGTGTTTCTTTCATAATGTAAACAAGGTATATGTTGTAATTCTTTCAAATCATGCATGTTGAATGAAATAATCATGTAAAGTTTTGATCTAATTTCTTTCCAAACTTTATTAAATGCACATTTTATAACTTTTAGTAGAGTTTTTTCTTTTACGAGATGCGAACTCAAAAGGTTCCTACCTTTCGAGTTCGTAGCCTTACCCCTGGATCCACTTCTTGATTTAATGGGCAGAGTCTTTCTTTGTTTCTCTTTGGTTTTTCTTGGATTTTCCCTTTAAAAAGTTGGGTGGCGATTCCTTTTCAAATCAAAACACATCGGGATTGCTTAAACTGTGTCTAACATGGTTTTACAATGTACCGATGCAACTTTAAGGTGATTTTGTGTATTTCTAAATAATGGTTGCATAAATTACTTTCTTCCAAGCCTAACATCTTGTTAACAAATTGGACTAATCTTCAAAGAGTTGGAACAAGTTGATGTTCACTCCTAGAGTTTAGTTTTAATGATTCATGGGATGCATCAAGTAAAGGGAAAGTGATTTTACAACTATTATTCATGAAATGTGCGAGTAATCCTTAAAGAATTTTTAAAAGTAAACCCCAACAAAAATTCCCCCATCCTGCGAACGTTTAAACGACGAGAAAAAATGTCCACAGGTCCCAACCCTTCTTCAAATTGTCCCGGTTTTTGCCTCTTTTTGCGCACTTTTCCTCCACATGTATATTATTGCCAAAGAAACCTAAGAGGGAAGAAAAGTAACATAAAAATACTATAATTATTTGTGAAATCGAGGAAAATTCCAATGGAAAAGTATGTATTTAGGCTCAAAACTGAGCCTAAACACTTTCCTCCTCAAGAGAATCGTCTATCTGACATAAACTCAGGCATACGCACCAGGTCCTCCCTTCAGAACGCTTGTGCTTTTTATGCATTAATATCTCATATCGAACCCAAAAGCCCCTTTGAGGCCTTGACAGGATTGTAGCTATGCAAGATGAACTTAACCCATTTGACCGAAATCAAGTTTAAACCTTAGTTTCTAGACCACAACATCATCCAGTGATCGGGGTGAAATGGATATTTAGGAACAAGATGGATGAAAATGGGCTTGTTGTTAGGAAAAAAGTTATGCTTGTCACCAAGGGTTACAACCAAGAAGAAAGGATTGGCTTTGATAAAGCCTTTGCACCTGTAGCCAGACTTGAAGCCATTGGCATTTACTGGCATTAGCATCTCATATGAACATCAAGCTAAATGAAATGGATGTCAAGTGTGCATTCTTTTAATGGCTATCTCAATGAAGAGGTTTATGTTGATGAGCAACCTCCTAGCTTAAACGCAATGTTTTCCCTAATCATGTGTATAAGCTTCAAAACGCTCTCTATGGTTTCAGGCAAGCACAAAGGGCCTGTTATGAGGGAATCACCAAGTTCCTCCTTGAGAATGGTTATAGAAGAGGTTGGGTCGATAAAACACTTTTCACATAGTCTAAGGACAAGAATTCCATCATTATTCAAATTTATATTGATGATATACACTTTGGGGCAACAAGTCCAAAATTGGTACAAGAATTGTTAGAAATGATGAGAAAAGAACTTGAGATGAGCTTACTTTGAGAACTAAGCTTTTTCCTTGGACATCAAACCAAACAAAGCCGTGATGAGAACTTCACTAATCATGGTAAATATGTCTCAGGACTCTTGAAGAAATATAAGCTTGATAATGTCAAGCATGCTTCCACCCTTATGGCTTCAAACACCAAAATAGACCAAGACATCTCATGTACACCAATATTTGAAAAGGTATACAGAGGTATGATCGGTTCCCTCCTTTACATGGCTGCTAATATACCATATATTATGTTAAGTGTTTATCTATGTGCCAGTTTTTAAAGTGCTCCAAAAGATCACTAATAAGTGCACGATTTGCCTGGATTTCTAAGGAACTTTGATAGTAGATTAGGGATGTTTTAGATTGGAAATGTACATATATTCCTCTATTTCTCGATTACGTTGGGTTTTTGTTGTTTTTGGTGAAAACTTGCATATTAGGAAGCAAAACACAAGTTTTTCCCATAGTTTTGGCAGAACCAATGGCACCATGGACCTCCACCACAGATATACGAGCTGTGGCACAAGTGTCAGAAGCAACGGAGTAGGAACGAGCTGGGCAGTGGCCACCACGGTCTGCCCGTGGTGGTCCCTTTTGTGCGCGACTGCGTTTTGTTTCGCAAGAAAAGAAGAGAAAAGGGCGGTTTTTTCAGAGTTCGTTTTTCATTCATCTAAGGAAGAAAAGAAGCCCTAGCCCTTCCATTTCTCACTCTCATCCATCCTCCATCAAGATTCAAGATTGAATCAAACCAAGAGAGGCAAGAATCGGGATTCGAGAAGAAATCGACGGTATTCCCAGAGAAGGTTCCATCCTGGGATCGGAACACTCAACGAGATTCTCTTCGTAGATCATTCACTTCTTTTTCCTATTCCCTTTTGTTTGAGGTTTGATTATCATGTTTGGAACTTTTTTCGTGCTTTCAATGACTATGAGTGAGTAGATTTTAGTTTTCTAGGGTTTTGCAACCCGAAACAATTAAGTTGGTTTAGATTTTCATGGTTTGTGCTTGAATTCTCGTTTGAATCAATAGAAGGTTATGTTCTTCATGTTCATGAGTATTTATAAGGCCTTGAATGCTTGTAATTTGAGATTAATCTGAGAAGTATTGAAAGGTGAATGAGAATATTCCGACTACCAACCTCTTTACCTAGTTTTGCGAAATTCGAGAGAAGATTAGTAAACTAGGGAATCAATTTGATAATCGGATAATCCGACTATCAACTTTGATTAACTTGAAAAGCATACGAAAGTTGTTTGCTAGGTTAATTAGAGTAATTCTATTAAGCATCAAAAGAGCAGTATAATTCATCTGGTTATCGATTTTTAATTCGACTGAAAGAATAACTACACAAATTGGGTTTTAATAGTCAAACTTGTTGCTAGGTAAACAATTCCCTAGATGTCTTCCTTCCTTGATTTGATCATAGATTCATTCCCCTAGTTTATAGTCTTAATTAGTTTTCAAAAGCTTTCAAAATCAAAACCCCTAAGTAACTTAGCAGTCGAGTAGAGGGCTCGTTCACTGCGTTGCTAGATTGAGTCCTTGAGGGATCGATCTTGACGTTCTACAACGTACCCGTGCACT
Source organism: Portulaca oleracea (assembly GCA_029582165.1). Lineage (NCBI taxonomy): Eukaryota > Viridiplantae > Streptophyta > Magnoliopsida > Caryophyllales > Portulacaceae > Portulaca > Portulaca oleracea. The sequence continues at coordinate 10,029,585 of CM055891.1, read as the reverse complement.
TGCGATACTGTCAAGTTTTTGGCGCCATTGCTAGGGACTCTATCCCTAGCAACCATTAAACGAATACTCTCGAATTGACTAAGTTGTTTTCTTTTTCTTTTTCTTTAGATTTTCCTGTTTTTACTGCGTTGGCATTTTTGTTTTTGTTCTTGCTAGGCTTCCTTAGTGTATGCAAAAATCTCCGGAGTTTGAGTTCGATCTTGAGATTGAACAGACTTTTCACTCCAGAAGGAAGAGGCAAGGACTAGAAGAAACTAGTAGGAAACAAGGAGCAACGCCTGCGCAAGAGTTTGAAATCGTCGAGGAAGAAAAGAGAACTTTTGGCCAGTATGTGACTCTGAACGTCACCGGCCCTCCAACAACCATCAATGTCCTGAACGTTGGGGTGAACAAGTTTGAGCTGAAGAATTCTCTCATCAGTTTGGTGTGAGCTACGCCCTTCCGTGGTCTCCCTAGCGAGGATCCCAACCGACACCTTCGCATCTTCCGTCAAGTATGCAACACTTTCAAAGCCAATGGGGTTTCACCAGATATAATCAAGTTGCGATTGTTTCCATTTTCACTCGAGGAGAAAGCATGGGAGTGGCTAGACTCCCTTCCAGCGAATTCCATAAGCACATTCGATCAACTTGCTAGTGCTTTCTTGGCAAAGTACTTCCCACCAAGCAAGTTGACGAGCTTAAGGAATCAAATCTCCACCTTTGCTCAGGAGCCGGACAAGACTTTGTATGAAGCATGGGAGAGATCCATGGACTTTCAAGCCATGGGTTTGAGCCATGGGTTCCCATTCAAGCCTTTTACAATGGGGTAGATGATCAATTGAGGGCCACGATCCTTGCTGCAGTTAGAGGTAATATCATGAACAAGACTGTGGATGAGCTGCACAACCTGATCGACCAATGGCATTGAACAACCACCAGTGGTCAAGACCCCGTTCCAAGAGGACGGGAGGTAAGTATTCTGTTGATGCCATCACTCTTTTGTCTACTAAGCTAGATGCTATGAATGATAAGATGGAAAAGATGCATGTGAATGCTTCCCCTTCCCCTTTGTGTGTTTCCTGCAATTCTTTTGAGCATGAGACTTTGTATTGTCCCAATGGGGTGGGTAGTAGTGTGCAAACTGGCCAAGTCAACTTTCTTGGAAACCCTACCCAAAGACCTCCCTTTGACCCATATTCCAATACGTTTAACCCCGGTTGGAGAAATCACTCCAATTTCTCTTACCGGAACAATAACCAAATGGATCCCCCTCAAGGACAACCCTCACAAGGACATAGGCCTCCCACTCAAAATTACCAAAGACCACCGCAAGACTAATTTAACACCCCCAGGTTACTAATCACCAGATCAAGCTAATTCACTACTTAACCTAATGATCAGCAGCGGATAAATACCTGAGAGCACTACCGTCGTCCATGATCATGGACTAGGCTAAGACCCAACACTTCACACCAAAAGATTTCACTCAACCACATAATCAGACCACCTTAACAAGACATCGCAAAACATCAAGATATAAGACTCTTAGAATTATACAACCTAAAGAAATGAAAACAACTTAACATATAAGCCATTCTTAACACATGTCACAAGACCAAATTAACAACAATTTCCCAAAGATTCCATCACACCCCTAACCATGGCTCCTATAAACTTCCAAAAAGGAGATCCAAGATCACCTGAGTACCACCTAGGTTGTCCTTGGGTTCCGCCCTTCGATGACTTTGCCCTTGCCTCTCCCTTGCGGCCCTAAAAGTAATAGACAACTTAAAGGAGTGAGTTTTACTCAATACGCATACTATCAGATTTGAAATAAACAAGCAAACAGTAAGACTTTGATTTCGTTACCCCTATGCGCGCGGCTCCATTTAATAGTTAATTTAAATAAAGCTCGAAAGAAAAGAGTTTAATCAGTCAACTTACAAGGACTCCAGTTTTTGGTAAAATCCTGACATCATGTCACAATTATCAACTTAACAGGGTAACCGTCACTGAGTGGTTAGCCATGTAAAGAAAAATACTTGATTTCCCATAATGAACTTGCAAGGCTAAGAATACAACCACAACTCATAAAAGAGCATAAATTCATACGTAGCTATAAAAGTATTGAAATTAAACAACTTACAAACATAAAAATTTACAAAAAGAAGACAACGTGATAAGGTAGAACTTAACATAGATGCCCCTACTTACAATCATCGGCTAAGCCTCCGTATGCGCATACCCGGACCGATCGGGAGGTCCGAAGGTGGATATCTATCGTACTGGCCAGATTTTCATGGTGTGCACCTAAGGCACAAAATAATTTCTCATGGAGTGCCCAAGGCACGTGAACATGGTGTGTATTAAACACTATTTCCTGGGCGTGCTTTTACGCACATCAATCATGGGCGAAGCTTTATTGCTTAAAACAACTTCTAATTCCTTGGCAAACTTTAACCGTAAAGATAACCTTGAATTAAAACCCAACAACAAGCATGGAAAGAACTTTTCCTCAAGTAAAGTTAGCTTATAAAAAGGCTTCTTAAGAGGTAAACCCTTGGATTTTTGTACTTGACTGAAACTAGATGCTTACAAAAATAAGGGGAATTTTCCTCTTTACTTTCATAAAACAACACTAGGTCTTGAAGCATGAAGTTCGCTTCTAACATCCAAAATTTTACTTATAAAAGAGCATCTTTCTCGAAGACATGTTTAGTAGTAAAATTTCAGCACGTAAGTATATATACGACTCATTTTAGCGCACAGTTAAGATAATACAAGCATAAATAATTTAAGTACATGTATAGCATAAATGCTAAGTAGTACACGTACCTGACAACGAAAATTACCAACGAGCAAGGACTTGAACAGTGCACGAGCAACGATCACTTGAGTGAAACTTAGAGAGGAAGAAAATTTAGAGTTAGACCTTCTCATCTAAACAGGAGAAAGGCGAGGAATTCTTAAAGGACAAAACCGGTTCGTAAACTAAAAGAATTTTCCTACCTTTACAAAGAGGAAGGTAATTATTGCTATAGATATCGGATTGCCACATAAGAGTACTTTTCGGAAAGCTTAGGATACACCCTACAACTTTATATTAACTCCGGAGGCTAAAAACATGATTACAGGGGTCAAAATGCTTAATTACACAATCTGCCCAGAATTTGTACAAGCCGGGTAACGTTTTTCAGAACGCGATATCTTGAGCTATACTACTCGGTTTTGGGCCTATAAGCTGTCTAAGGAAAGCTTAAGAATCAAACTTTAACTTATCTTATCACCACAAGATTTAAGCTTGGGGAAAGGCCTAATTTTAACCCAACACAAGAGCAGTCACTAACTTCTAATTCTGGAAAAATTTCAGAATTTCTGTCCTTCAAACAAACACCTATAACTTGCTCATCCGACGTCGTATGAACGCAAATCATACCATTCCGGAAAGGTTAAACAATCCTCTAAAACTTTTATGTTCAGGCCCGACGCCATCTCAAACTTTAACTAGACGAAAACTAGCCATTTTCGTTCTTCCGTCACTTAAATTCCAGATTCGTACCATTTTACGGTTTTGGTCATAACTTCTAAAATACACATCGAAAAGTCGATCCGTAAAAACCGGGTGTTAGCTAACACTCTTTTCCACCTAATTAAACCCTAATATCACCAAAATTTCTTTTCTTTATTTCCTGGAAAACACAAAACCAACCAGAATGCAGCTATAAGTTCAAAACTCGCATGCATGCCTAAGTCTTTGTGATTTAGCCAAGGATCCTTCATAAGCCATCATGGTATCATCATATACACAGAAACTCAGCTTTAAATAGTCAAAAGAACATCAAATACCTCTCTTTTAAACTCACGCATCCTCAAATCCATATTCACCTTCACCATCTAGCATCAATTTTCACATGCAACTCCACAATATTCTTTTAAATCCCCATTTACACCTAATCTATGAACATGCAACTTGAACACATCAATTTTTCCACACCTTCACAGAAAATTACACCACTAAAACTACATGCATGCTTATTTTCACAAGGAGATCACTTGAAACAACCAAAATAACAAGGATTTAACATGAACTCACCACTTTCTTTCTTCCAATTTGAAGACCTCCTTTCTTTCCTTGAAGAACTCAAGAATTTCCACCCTATATTGTGGAATTCATCCCATTTAAAACAAAGAATTCAGATTTTGATTCATAAAAACTCTAAAGATTTGCAAAGAAGAGTTGAGATGGAAGAATTTACACTTGAAAATGGAAAAGTAGGGAAGAGATGATGAAGGTAGTGGCGCCGGTGGTCGGCGGCGTGGCGGCCACAGTGGCCGTGATCGTGAGGCGAGAGAGGCGAGAGAGGAGGGAAGCCAAGGGGTCACAACCACAAGATGTTTGAATGATAATGATAACTTAGTTTGAAAACCCCCTCACTTGATACTCCCTCCTACATTTATATAACACTAAAAGGAACTCCCTTCCCCTCCTTCTCTCTTGCTTGGCCGGTCCAAAGGGTCCCCAAAGGCCCAAATATTTCCTCAATTTATTCTCCCACATTTAACTTATAACATTCCTAACTCAATTTTTCAACATATACAACCAACAAAAATTATCCATGGTGACTAAAAGTAAACGTAACTCTCGTTTTATGTCTCGTAAGTAACACCTTAAACATCTCATAAAAACATCCTACAAGAACGGGGTTAAGACCGATGTGAGTATTTTAAATTTTGGTCAAGAAGAGATATTATTAGCGGAGAGAAATTCATAGAAGATTAGGAAGGAACGCGTTGCACTGTTCAAGTCCTGAAAAAACGTATACTGGTTATAAAAAGAAAGTAAAATAACGTAAAATCATAAAGGAGAATAAAATAAGGAGCACGCGCTTTATTTAATCTATAAGTTAATTCTTTCCAAATTTTTGATTACGACGTTAATCACACGTATGATAAAGGGGTTTTTTCTTGGGTTGTTACAACTAACCATACCAAGCCCCTCAAAAGCCCAACCTAGAGGCCATGATAGAAGCTATGATCTTGTCCCAACAAAAGCAACTTGAAACTCAACAAAGACAAGATGTGGTGATTAAGGCCTTAGCTAGGTGACCTTTTATCCACCCACAACCAGATGCTTGAAAACCAAATTGCTATCCAATGTGGTTCTTCCACTACCCCTTCTGGAGTGCTTACCAGACAACATGTGCTTGACCCTAAGGAGCAATGTAATGCCATAGTTTTGAGGAGTGGTACATAAATCGAGGGACCAAGCATGACAAATGCTAAGCATAGGGGGGTTTTGAGTGAGGAGAATGTTGAAAAAGAGAAAGACCCAAAGAGTGAGACCAATAAATAGGGTATTGAAATCTCACCATCACCTCCACCATCACCACCAAGAGAGTATATGTACCCGGACTTCCATTCCCCTCAAGAGTTTCTAAGTCTAAAGTTGATGTTCAATTTGGGAACTTTCTTGGCATGTTGAAGAAATTAAATGTGAATGTTTCTTTTCTTGATGCTTTGTCACAAATGCTCTTGTATGCCAAGTTTTTGAAGGATATTGTCTCCAAGAAAAGAAAGTGTAGCTCTGTAGTTTTGAATAAGCTCACTCCAAAGCTTTAGGACCCCGGGAGCTTTATAATTCCTTATGGCCTAGAAAGTATGAACATTGCCTTGTGTGATGTGGGCTCAAGTGTGAGCTTGATGCCTTATTCCTTGTACAAGAGACTGGACTTAGAAGAGTTGAGACATACTGTCATGTCACTCCAAATGGCCGATTGTTCAGTTAATACCCAATGGGTATTTTAGAGGACTTTTCTCTCACGGTAGGTTATTATTATGTGCCCGTGGATTTTGTAATTCTTGACATGATTGAGGACACCCGTACCAAAATCATTTTGGGAAGACCATTCGTGGCCACAATTGGGTGCATAATTGATGTGCAAAAGGGGAAAATGAGTTTCAAACTATGGGAGCATGAGGTAGAACTTGATCCGTTTCGTGAACATGTGCCTCACAATGTTACTTCATGTTGTGGTGTTGATGTGGTTGGAAGTGATGAATCTATTGCAACTCCCGTGGTGAGTGTCATGGATCCTTGTTCGAATCTTTTTCCTGAAGGCCATGGACTTGGTGATCTGACAGATTGTGCATGTTATTGAACCCGAACCTGACATCATCGAGAACATGCCTTATCGTACTAATGAGGGTTCATTGAGAGAGTTTTGCAGGTTTGACGTCAGGATGCCTTCTAATGCTGAGGAAGGTGATCAGTTTGACCACAGCTGGTGGGTTCGATTTTGAGATTCTGAGGGAACATGGGTTGATGGTGACCTAAAGAATTTCGGCCATGATGCTGTTAGTTATCCTCCTGGATGAGGTAAGTATGGTCTAGCTAAAGATGGTAAACTAGCGCTTCTTGGGAGGCAACCCAAGCTTTACTTGCTTTGTTTTGTTTTAGTGTGTTTTATTTTGTTTTGGTTGAGAAAACCCCACCTGTGATGAATACTTTAAGAGGTGTGTGTTTGGATTGTCATTACAAGTGTATACTTGAGGATTTTTGGCTTGATTTGAATGATGAAATAGACTCGAATGCTACAAATGAATGTCACGTGACAATTTGTTACATATGCATGTCTTATTTGTTTATTACTACTGTTGAGCTCCTGACTATTCTTGATTTTCATTTAGTTGCATCACATATTACAATTAGTATTATCATTTTTTTTTTGTTGTCATTGCAAATTATTTCAACAATTATAGTGTAATAAAGTAGCAATTATTTTGTAAAATTTTATACTTAATTTATTTATATTTATTTTTATAATTGTGTTGTAATAAAGTATTAATAAATCTAGGAAGTTTAAGAGACTTCAAATTTGGAGTTTAGTTTTGATAAAAAAAAATTGGAATTTAATTTATTAGATATGAATCTCACATGGCAAGTTGTGAAATAAATATGTCTTATTTTAATTTTAATATAATTAATAGATTAGTATGTACTAGTATAAGCATTATGTGTTAGCATGTATAAATTAGATAGTTAATATGTGATAGTTGTATATTTAGTCTTCATTAATTAGTATTATATATGGTGAGATGGTGAATAATAACTTTATGTTTTATGAATACTTTTTTTTTTGAAACTAAATACAATGATTTAAATAATAACAAGCCACACGACATTTACAATGAAAATCGTGATTGAACAATTGTAGATCTAAAACATAGATATGAAATTCAACTTCCAAATAACTATATTAATCTTATGGACGTTCGGCTATTAAAAACATCAAATATATTATTTAGGGTGTGTTTAGTGTAAAATGATTTTCTTAGAAAATAAATTCTCAATTGGATATTTTCACTTGTTTGGCACATCTTCAATTTTGTTGAAAAATAATGAGAAAGAGTTATCTTACTTGACGTCAATAGTAACTGTGAGGCAGTGGCATAGGAGTTAGTGACAGAGAGGTCACATTAGGGATATTCGCTTAGTAATCTTTGAGTATTAAAATCTGGAAGAACCATGGACAACAGTTAATTTGGGTTTTGGTTGTGAATTAGTACATCTTAGAGGCCAAAGAAAGCATTAAAGTGCAATCAAGCAAGAAAAAGATTCTGTCTAAGTATCTGAGTCTTGCAGAGAGTGTAAGATGTGAATTTTACCCAGATTTTTCCTGGAAATGATAGCCCAAGTGATTATTTAACTCTAGGCTTTGGATTTTCGAGAATCCGACATGTGTAGCCCGAGTTATGAGCAAAACCGTGAAAGGGTGCAATGTTATACGTTTTTCTGAGTCAGTAGGTTAATGTACAATTTTCGTCAGTTTAGAGATTTATTGGCTCTAGAGTTAAACATAAAAGTTTTAGGCCATTCTTCAAGCTTTCCGGAAACAGAAAGTTTGCCTCCATACAATATCGGGAGAGTGAGATATGAGGTTGAGAATGAGGGCCGTCAGCAAAGTCGCTGCCCAGAATTTTAATAATTAATTCTAGCTTAAAGGGTGCAATTTGATCTCTTAAGGAGCTCTAATAAGATGGTGACCTTTGTGTCATTGTTAAGATGGGTTGAGTAGGTTTTCTAAGTTGATTTAAGCTATTTAGTGTTTGGGATTATCTCCTAAAGGTTTATGGAAATACTAGCAAACCATGGGGTAAAGTGATGAGGTTTTAAGCTCGTCTAAGTGATGTTGATGGCTAAGTGGTACTTTTGGCTTCCTAACAATTTTATGGGTTTCCTCGATGTCTAAATAGCCCAAGGACCATCTCTTCTATGTATTCAATTCACCGGTCATCGATTCGTAAACTTTCCAAAATTCATAATCATGTTCTTATCTAGTTACCGTCACTTGACAACGTTTATTTCATGTTTTCAATGACCGAATAGCTTCTCTTCTTACGCCTTCAAGGACTCAAATTCTATGCTCATCTAAGCTGGTTATTAAGGATGCTTTATACATCATAAGCCTTCTTTGATCCTATTCAAGGTTCACCATAAGTTTCGCTTTAAATTTCCAAGCCGCATGATTAATTTCAAGTGCTCTGCTTCTGTCCGGGCCTTTTTCCGAGCCCTTCCTTTCATTTTTAGCCTTCGGGCCAGTTGAAAAAGTTGTAGGGCATGATTTTCCCTTTCCGAAAAGTACTCGTTTGCAAAAATTCGAGTTTTCTAGCTCAAGTTATCACCAAATCATTGATTTATCAAAAACTGAAATTTTTATTTTCTCATCCCTTTTAAGTCATCAAATTTTAAGTACTTTAATCTTAGCTCGTAATTACAAGAGCTTTATTAAAATTCTCATTTTCCTATGCTCTTATTATAGTTTCCAAGTCGCCCAAGCCATCCCAAACTCCCCAAACTCGAGGCACGTCGCTAGATCTCTCTACTACCCAAGGTACGCAAATTATCCAACTTTTCGCTCCTCATTATCGTTTAACATTTTCATGGTTATTTTAAGGTTGTTCTTAAATGTTTGTTTTACGGTTTTAAAGGGTCCCATTTTATGTATTATTTGTGCTAGTTACTTCTAGGTGCTAGCTCTCTTTTTATGTATGGTACTCCTGATCAGAGTGTTCAGACCTGGCCAGTGTCGACTGTTCAGCAGTCACCCATACCAAACTTCGATCGGTTTGGGCATACGCGTGTGTGAGATGCATTGCATCGATCGTAAGGGACCAAATACTTATGTTTTAGTACCTATCTTACCTTTCAGATACTTCACTTTTTATGTTGATGAATCAAGTTATTTTATTCTTCTTTATCCCTTTTCCCGTTTTCAAAATGAATTTAAATGCCGGCACTAAAACCGTTTTGGAACGGTTTAACGTGTTGGATGTTTGTGTACTGAGTGTTTCCCCACTCACTTTGTGTTGTTTTAATGTTTTGTTTTAGGCGGTCCGAGCTCTCAAGTTAAAGGCAAGGATAAGCAAAAGTAGGAGTTCTTTTCCCGATCAAGGTAGTCATGAACGTCATTGTTGGCCGGCTCCGGTGGTCTTTATGGTCTTAAAGGCTGTTTTATTTATGAAAAGGGTTGCTACGTATATCTTTGATGGTTGTGTAAAGTCTAACTTCCATGTTTTGGAGATTCCTAAGTATGGAGTGTTTGTATTATGTTCAATTGGTGTCTTAAGTGTACTGTAACGGTGTGTTTGGGTTTGTAGCCTTGTCCCGAGTGGGGACGGCGGTAATACCTCCACCCTAGGTGTTCCGCTGCGCTAATCATAGGCTTAGTGTATGTTTAATATTAATCTTGTGATTAATGGTATTGGGGTGTTACAGTTGTGGTATCAGAGCGGAGTTATAAGAAGAGTTTGAGGAATTAGCATTTCTTAGGGAGTAAGACATGTATGTGTGAAGTTTAGGTGTAAATGTGTGGTATGTGTGTGCTTTATGGATGGAAATTGGGGAACATGTGAATTGGTTGGATTGGATGTTGAGCATGAAGCTCCGAATGAATATATGAAGTAAATACGTTTTCTTGCAGGTTTGAAGTTATGTAAAATTTGGGATAATCCAATTTATAGGGGAAGTGTTGCCGAAATTTCTCCAGATATTAGAAAGTTTAGTAGCGAATTCAAGAAAACCTAAGTACGGTTTGGGAGTAACTTAAAAGTTTGGTACAAGTGAAGCATGCTAATAAGTGCCTTTGGTGAGGTGGAGCTTAGATTAGGAGCTAAATGTCTTACCAAGGTGTATAGTGAAATGTTTAAAGGTGTTTATATGACACGAATGATTAATATGATCCAAGGATAGTAAGTAAGGCCACGATAATCATGAACAGGAACAAGAGTTCCCCTTTGAACTAAATGAGGTTTAAGTCGGTGGAGTCTCGGACCTTGCCTTGCTTTCTTTTATTTACTTTAACAAGCTTATAATTTGTTAAGTCTATTAAAATTTCGCTTTTATGTTATTTGTATAATGTAGATGGATGCCAATGGTAATTCCCTTCCTAATCCTTTCGCGATGTTTATGGAACCCTCAACAAATATTCAAGCTCACCTCAAGGCGTTGCAAGATGCCTTTGATGCTCATTGTGCTGCCAATTCAAAATCGAAATATCATGATGACATATGCCGAGCTCGATGCTTGCTAGCTACTCTTCCTCATGAGAGTCCGTGGGACGACATTAGGGATAGATACCGTCAGTTACTTCTCCGAAGTGAACCCGGTCGTCACGCCTGGTGCCTCAACTATGTCGGGGCCTGGAACCAAATTGCTATGGAAGCGGTCATCATGCAAACCGCTCAATCTTTGAGTATACACGTCAGCAAGCTAGGGTCGTTTCTACATGAGATGCTCGCATTGCCCACTCCCCCTAACGTAGGAATCACTCCACCTCATGTTTTCTCTCCACCGGCGGACAAAGTACGACTCCACTTTACGCCTCTTATCACGGGACGTCCTATCGTGCCGGTTTCGCCATCCCACCATGAGTCTACGCCCTCGGAGCAAGAGCCCGAGGAAGAAGAAGACCCGAGTATGGATCAAGATGCGGAGGAGATGGGCCAAGGGCCTGATCACGATTGAGACCGTGGCAGGGAGACACCTTCCCATGTTGTTCTAGTGGCAAGGAACTTTGACTGGACAAATCTCAGGCCCAAGATCCGTCACACAAAGCGCAAGAGCACTCGCCCTTTGAGGCTACGTCACGTGGAGGAGTCAAGGGAGTAGGAGGGGTCTAACTCCCGTGTTTGAAGGAATACTAACCGATTTTTCTACAGGGATAGCTAGGAAGCTAACCTTATTTTAGCTAGTTGACAAAATTAGTTGCGATTGGCCATATCTTTTGTTTTAAGGTCATCAAGTGTTCTTAGTCAAACTATGCTAATTTTTGGGACCCTCCCTACGTTTTTGGGTAAAGGGAGGCAGTGTATGTAGTTTGAATTGTTGATTTGCGTACTTGTTGGGACATATTTCAGAAATGATGATTGCAACAGGGATACCCGAGAAGAAAGAAAGAGGGATCCAAATTTTCTTTAATGTCTATCGATAGGTATGCTAGTATTATTGTTTGAGGTTTGAGGTCCTAAGTATTTCAAAAGCCTTGTGAAGGGATGATTATCCTTGTTATATATGAATATGTGCATGTGCGAAAATCTATGTTGAGGTTTATTGTGACAATAAAATCATTGGGACTGTATGCACGATTAAAAATAACAAATGTGTAAAAACATGTTACCAGAGATTAATGGCTATGAATTGTGTTGATTATTGAATTATTCTTTATAAAATGTGTAGCATGTCTCAAACATCGGAGAATTCACCACAAGAAGAACCGGTGCATGAAGCAGCGGGAAACCAGCTAGAGTTGCAAGGACCCCAGCTTACCCCAGGAATAGTATCCCAACCCGAGTCATCTTTAGGATTAGTCCCTCCTAATCCACCACTATACCCCGACCATTTTGGGTTTTTGGTCCAGGAGTTGCTAAGGCGGATACCTGTCCCATCTATGGCCCAACCAAGTAACCCAAAGGAGGTAAACTATGCTGATAGGGTGGCAAGGCGTAACCCCACCATCTATACGGGAGGATATGACCCCGTGGTTTTGGAAGATTGAATTAGGGATCTGGAAAAGATCTTCGAAGTAGTAGAGGTGCCTGAAGAAAATAGACTGACAATAGGGACTTTCTACCTAAAGGGAGAAACCGACATTTGGTGGAGGACCGTCAGGGAAAGATATCAAGGGACGACCAAGACATGGAACGATTTCTTAAGTGATCTTAGGGCGCAGTTCTACCCCCTAACACTTAGACGGCAAAAAGAGAAGGAGTTCCTAGATTGGAGCATGGTGAACAAGGATATTTCGGTGCTACAGTATACCTCCAAGTTCAACGAATTGTCCCGCTTCGCCCCGGAGTATGTGGTGTCTGAAAACATGAAGATGTTTAGGTATGCGGGAGGTCTGGCACCATATATACGCAGTCAACTATCTTCACATCACTTCTCGACCATGCAAGAAATGTATGAAAGGGCTGCGGAGGTAGAAAGAGTAAGGAAGGAGTTGAAAGCTTTAAGTCAAGGAAGTCAGGGGAGTAGTAAGAGAAAGTGGAATGAAAAAGGAGTGTTTCCTTCACCTGCTGTGGAATCTAACCAGCCCAAGAGGCCAATACCCCCAAATTCTAGAAGCCAACCTAATCCGCCTACCACCAAGGAACCATGTAAGAAATGCGGGAGAACGAACCATTCAACCGCGCAATGCCGGGTAGGCACCAACAGTTGTTTATGGTGTGGCGGAACAGATCATAGGGCGGCTGAGTGTCCCAAAAGGTCCAAGAGACCGGAACCTGGAACGACACGGCCAGCACCACCCTCAAGGACAGCACCGCAGCATGGAAGCGTGGGGCAAGCCTACGTTATGGGCAAAAAGGAAGCAACAAAGTCTAGTATGGTCGTGACCGGAACTGTTTATATACATGCTAAGCCTTTAGTTGCATTATTTGATTCTGGAGCAACGTATTCGTTTATTTCATCTAAAGTTGCGTCAAGGTTGAATTTAAGAAATCTAACATGTGAGGTAAATTACTTAATCAGCTTATCCAATGGTCAAACCATAGTATGTGAAAAATGTTTTGTGGGAGTTCCACTTGTTTTAAATAAAGAAACCTTCCCAGCTAATCTCATTCAGTTGGATTTAGAAGAATTTGACATCATTTTGGGTATGGATTGGTTGAATGTAACGTAAGCTCAAATTCGATGTGGTGAAGGGACAGTTGTTCTTAAGAGTGCCTCGAGAGTTGAAATTTGTTTTATTGGGGACTTGGGAGTAAATCCGTGTCCTATCATAACATATGTAAAGGCTCGAAAGTTGCTAACTCACGGGTGCAAGGGTTACCTGTGTTTGATTAGTGAAGATTCTAAGGATTCGCCCAAGATGGAAGAAATTCCTGTGGTGCAAGAGTTTCGAGATATTTTCCCTGAGGAAGTTACGGAGTTACCCCCGAGGAGGGAGATTGACTTCGAAATAGAGCTACTTCCTGGAACTCGGCCTATATCTAAAGCGCCCTATCGAATGGCACCAGCTGAGCTTAAGGAGTTAAAGGTGCAGCTGGAAGACTTATTAAGCAGAGGTTTCATTAGACCTAGTACGTTGCCATGGGGAGCGCCAGTGTTGTTTATATGGAAGAAGGACAGAAGTATGAGATTATGCATCGACTACCGAGAGTTGAACAAAGTCACGATCAAGAACAAATAACCTCTTCCTAGAGTTGATGATCTATTTGACCAACTCCAAGCAGCAGGAGTATTTTCTAAGATTGACTTGAGGTCAGAATATCACCAACTTAGGGTTAAGGATGAGGACATCTCTAAAACCGCCTTTAGGACAAGATATGGGCACTATGAATTTACTGTAATGCCTTTTGGACTTACGAATGCGCCAGTAGTGTTTATGGATTTGATGAACCGAGTGTTCAAGCCTTATCTGGATAAGTTTGTGGTGGTTTTCATCGATGATATATTGGTGTACTCAAAGAGTAGAGAGGAACATGAAAATCATTTAAGGATGGTGCTCCAGACGCTAAGAGAGCGTCGGTTATATGCTAAGTTTTCAAAGTGTGAGTTTTGGCTCAAGGAAGTCGGACTTTTAGGGCATATAGTCACCAGTGAAGGGATCCAAGTGGATCATAGCAAAGTATCCGCCGTTAAGGATTGGGCGAGACCCACTACGGTTACAGAAGTCCGAAGCTTTTTGGGTATGGCCGGATACTATAGGAGGTTCGTTCCGAACTTTTCTAAAATGGCTCTTCCCTTAACCAATCTCCTCAAAAAGACAACCCGGTTTGAATGGACCGACAAGTGTGAAGAGGCCTTTCAAGCACTTAAGGAGAAGCTCACAACCGCCCCAGTTTTGTCCCTACCTGAGGAAGGAAAGGAGTATGTAGTGTACAGTGATGCGTCACATCAAGGGTCAAAAGTGCGTCTTGATGCAAAACGATAAAGTGATAGCTTATGCTTCACGACAGCTAAAGTCGTATGAGAAGAATTACCCGACGCATGACTTAGAGCTAGTGGCAGTAGTTTTTGCCCTAAAGATTTGGAGGCATTATCTTTATGGAGTCCCTACTACTGTCTTTACGGATCATAAGAGCCTCAAGTACATTTTCACTCAAAGAGAGTTGAATTTAAGGCAGCGAAGATGGTTAGAACTTATCAAAGATTACAATCTGAATATCCAATACCATCCCGGGAAAGCAAACTCGGTGGCAGATGCCCTGAGCAGGAAAACCCAGCATGGGAATTTGAATCGTCTCCAAATTCATCGAAAGGTGTTGCAGGAATTGAATAAGGAAAACATCGAAATAGTAAAGCTGGGTGAGACGGTTAAGAGATTGGCTACGTTAACCTTTCAACCATCTATCATTGAAGAGATTAAGGTCGAGCAAATGAATGATCCCGAAATCAAGAGGATTGTGGATAACCTCGCTACTAAAGGGATGCCAGGGTTTCTAGTTCATGAGAATGGGATCTTAAGGTTCCAGAATAGGCTATGTGTACCTAACCAGGGAAATTTAAGGCTTAAGCTTTTGGAGGAAGGCCATAATTCAACGTACTTTGTACATCCAGGAGGCACGAAAATGTATAGAGACTTAAGAGAGCACTTTTGGTGGCCTAATATGAAGAGGGACATAGCTAATTACGTAGATAAGTGCTTAACTTGTCAAAAGGTCAAAGCAGAACATCAACGGCCATCAGGCGAACTGAGGCCTTTGGAAATTCCCACGTGGAAATGGAAATCAATTTCTATGGATTTTATTATGGGATTACCCCTCACAACTTCTAGAAGAAATGCCATTTGGGTAATAGTGGATCGCCTAACTAAGTCAGCACATTTTATTCCTATTCATGAAGGATGGAAGGTAGATAAGTTGGCAGACATCTATATTCGCGAGATCGTTCGATTGCACGGAATACCGAAGGATATCATATCCGATCGAGATACAAGGTTTCAATCGCGATTTTGGAGTGCGCTACAAAGAGCTTTCGGTACTAAGCTTAATTTTAGTAGTTCCTACCATCCAGAGAGTGATGGCCAGACTGAGAGAGTTAACCAAATTGTAGAGGATATGCTTTGCGCTTGCGTATTGGATTTCCAAGGAAATTGGGATCAATTCCTTCCACTTATAGAATTTTCCTACAATAATAGCTACCAGTCTACCATTCAGATGGCTCCTTTTGAAGCACTTTATGGAAGGAAGTGTCGGACCCCATTATGTTGGGGAGAACTGGATGAAGCATTAATCATAGGTCCGGATCTGATTCAGGACACCACGGATAAGATCAGAATCATCCAGCAGCATATTAAGACTGCCCAGAGTAGACAAAAGAGTTATGCTGATCGCAGGCGGAAGCCGCTCGAGTTTCAAGTTGGAGATCGTGTTTTTCTTAAAGTTTCTCCAACTAAAGGAGTTCGGAGATTCAATGTCAGGGGAAAGTTGAGCCCGCGCTATATCGGACCTTATTCCGTTGTACAGAAGATTAATCTGGTAGCATATCGTTTAGATTTGCCCTCCAACCTAGGGCAAATACACGACGTTTTTCACATCTCGCAACTACGGAAGTATGTGCCGGATTCGACGCATGTTTTAGAAGAAGAACCACCTCTGCTGTTAGAAAATCTCACTTTTCAACAACAACCGATCCAAATCCTGGATCGTAGGATCAAGCGACTTCGTTCTAAGGAAATCCCCTTAGTCAAAGTGCTATGGGCGAACCAAGATACCTCGGAAGCCACGTGGGAAACCGAGGAAGACATGAAGAAAAGCTATCCACACCTCTTTTAAGGTACTTCGTTCACGTTTAGTCCAGCAGTGAGTTTCGGGGACGAAACTTCTTTTTAGGGGGGAGGGTGTAACGACCCGCCCTAAACCCGTATTAATTAAGACCTTAATCACGGTAATTAATTAAAATGCGCGGTTGAGAAAAATTTTCTTCTTTTACGTTAATATTGTTATTATAGTGGTTATTATTATTATTTATTTTCTGCGCGACAGGTCTCGAGCAAGGCGATGGTTAAACGGGTTGATTTTATGTTATCTCGGATTCAAGTTAAAAATATTGTTACGAGTTTATGAATACTTTTATGATAAGTTACATAATTTATTTTACCGTTTTCAATTTTACGCTTGTAACCGAAGAAGGTTATATTAATTTTAATTTCTGCTTCAATTGCGATTTATGTTATCCAACCTTCCTAAGTACATTTTATCGTCCAATTTATTTTATTAATGTGTCCTACCAATTTATTTTATGTGGTGTAATACTAGTTAATTTTACCCAATTTAGTCCCAAGCAATTTTATTTAATCATATACTAAATTATTTTACCAAGTTTATGTTCACTAATTTTATTTTAGTCGATACCAGTTATTTTACCTAGCTAGTTTATATTACTAATTGTCTAAGTTATTTTCTAATCTCGAGAGTTAATTATTTAAGGGGAGTTTTTTTTTTATATATATAGACTAGGGGCTTATTATTTCATTTCATTTCAAGACATAAGTCACAATACTAATCCACTCTTCACTCCTCTCTTTCCCTCCTCCTCTGCGCCAGCCCCAGCCGAGCCCCCCTCTGCTTTTCCGGCCAGATTCCGGCGGCCGGAGGCCACGCCGGCGACCACCAGGTGGTGGCCGTGCCCCCTTCCATTTCTCCTCTTGTTTTTCTCCTTCAATTTCTTCTCCAAGTGGTATAATTTCCAAACCCTAACTTTATTCTTTATGTTCTAATCTGAATTTAACTTATAAATTGTGTTATTCTTGAAGTTTTTCATCTCTTTTATGATTTCTAAGCATGAATTTATGTTGTGGTTAAGTTGGGGTAATTAGGGTTTGAATTAGAGTTTGATACATGTGAACATTGAGGTGTTTCTTGCTTGTTTCTTGATAGGTAATGAAATAGCTTGCTTGCATGAGGTTCTTGATGAAGAAATTTGAGTTTTAGGGACTGTTTCGGAGAGATTACTATGCTAATCAAGTCTTTTGCTCTTGGATGATATGAATTTAGTGTAAAATTGATGAATAAGGGCTAATTCAAGTGTTAATTATAGTTGCATGTGTAATCTATGGTTGCATGTGAGTTTCATGAGCTTATTTGGGTAATCTTTGAGTATTAAAATCTGGAAGAACCATGGACAATAGTTAATTTGGTTTGGTTGTGAATTAGTACATCTTAGAGGCCAAAGAAAACATTAAAGTGCAATCAAGCAAGCAAAAGATTCTGTCTAAGTATCTGAGTCTTGCAGAGAGTGTAAGATGTGAATTTTACCCAGATTTTTACTGGAAATGATAGCCCAAGTGATTATTTAACTCTAGGCTTTGGAATTTCGAGTATCCGACATGAGTAGTCCGAGTTACGAGCAAAACCGTGAAAGGGTGCAATGTTATACGTTTTTCTGAGTCAGTAGGTTAATGTACAATTTTCGTCAGTTTAGAGACTTTATTGGCCCTGGAGTTAAACATAAAACTTTTAGGTCGTTCTTCAAGATTTCCGGAAACATAAAGTTTGCATCCATACAATATCGGGAGAGTGAGATATGAGGTTGAGAATGAGGGCCGTCAGCAAAGTCGCTGCCCAGAATTTTAATAATTAATTCTTGCTTAAAGGGTGCAATTTGATCTCTTAAGGAGCTCTAATAAGATGGTGACCTTTGTGTCATTGTTAAGATGGGTTGAGTAGGTTTTCTAAGTTGATTTAAGCTATTTTAGTGTTTGGGATTATCTCCTAAAGGTTTATGGAAATACTAGCAAACCATGGGGTAAAGTGATGAGGTTTTAAACTCGTCTAAGTGATGTTGATGGCTAAGTGGTACTTTTGGCTTCCTAACAAGTTTATGGGTTTCCTCGATGTCTAAATAGCCCAAGGACCATCTCTTCTATGTATTCAATTCACCGGTCATCGATTCGTAAACTTTCCAAAATTCATAATCATGTTCTTATCTAGTTACCGTCACTTGACAACGTTTCTTTCATGTTTTCAATGACCGAATAGCTTCTCTTCTTACGCCTTCAAGGACTCAAATTCTATGCTCATCTAAGCTGGCTATTAAGGATGCTTTATACATCATAAGCCTTCTTTGATCCTATTCAAGGTTCACAATAAGTTTCGCTTTAAATTTCCAAGCCGCATGATTAATTTCAAGTGCTCTGCTTCTGTCCGGGCCTTTTTCCGAGCCCTTCCTTTCTTTTTTAGCCTTCGAGCTAGTTGAAAAAGTTGTAGGGCGTGATTTTCCCTTTCCGAAAAGTACTCGTTTGCAAAAATTCGAGTTTTCTAGCTCAAGTTATCACCAAATCATTGATTTATCAAAAACTGAAAATTTTATTTTCTCATCCCTTTTAAGTCATCAAATTTTAAGTACTTTAATCTTAGCTCGTAATTACAAGAGCTTTATTAAAATTCTCATTTTCCTATGCTCTTATTATAATTTCCAAGTCCCCCAAGTCATCCCAAGCTCGAGGCACGTCGCTAGATCTCTCTACTACCCAAGGTACGCAAATTATCCAACTTTTCGCTCCTCATTATCGTTTAACATTTTCATGGTTATTTTAAGGTTGTTCTTAAATGTTTATTTTACGGTTTTAAAGGGTCCCATTTTATGTATTCTTTGTGCTAGTTACTTCTAGGTGCTAGCTCTCTTTTTATGTATGGTACTCCTGATCAGAGTGTCCAGACCTGGCCAGTGTCGACTGTTCGGCAGTCACCCATTCCAAACTTCGATCGGTTTGGGCATACGCGTGTGTGAGATGCATTGCATCGATCGTAAGGGACCAAATACTTATGTTTTAGTACCTATCTTACCTTTCAGATACTTCACCTTTTATTTTGATGAATCATGTTATTTTATTCTTGTTTATCCCTTTCCCCGTTTTCAAAATGAATTTAAATGCCGGCACCAAAACCGTTTTGGAACGGTTTGACGTGTTGGATGTTTGTGTACTGAATGTTTCTCCACTCACTTTGTGTTGTTTTAATGTTTTGTTTTAGGCGGTCCGAACTCTCAAGTTAAAGGCAAGGATAAGCAAAAGTAGGAGTTCTTTTCCCGATCAAGGTAGTCATGAACGTCATTGTTGGCCGGCTCCGGTGGTCTTTATGGTCTCAAAGGTTGTTTTATTTATGAAAAGGGTTGCTACGTTTATCTTTGATGGTTGTGTAAAGTCTAACTTCCATGTTTTGGAGATTCCTAAGTATGGAGTGTTTGTATTATGTTTAATTGGTGTCTTAAGTGTACTGTAACGGTGTGTTTGGGTTTGTAGCCTTGTTAAGTGGGACGCGGTATACCTCCACAGATGTTCATTGCTTATTGTCACAAGCTTAGTATATATTTAATGTTAATCTTGTGATTAAAGGTGTTGGGGTGTTACAAAATATAAAAATTTATGAAAATTTATTAAGATTACTTGTTATAATAAATTATTTAATTAATATATATTATTTTTTCTTAAAAATATATTGTAGAGTAATTATATATTTCAACTATAATACATTGTCTGAGCTTATCTCGTATTGGTTCATCTGTCATTATGAAAATCCAAAAGGGAGCAACGTGGGCAGAGTGACGTTGTCCTGATTCATCGTCTCCATCTCCATCCATCCGAGAATTCAAATTAGGTACGTTACTTGTATCACCATTTTACTTTAAGCTCTAAATAAATTTTATAAATACACTCCATAATTGCTCTCAATTTCGTTCATTCTCTATTATCTTGCTCTCTGACTCTCTGTTTCAGTTCCACACGAAAAGCCAGCCTATAAAGCAGAAAGTATGCTTTTTTTCTTCACGATTGTGCTGTGGGTTCATCGTTTTCAATTTTTCACTTTGCGCATGAAAAGTAGGTTCTAAATCAATTTGGGTAGTTGCAGGTCATGGATTCTGCCAAGAATGAGTACGAGTTTCTCACGGAGATCGACATAAGCTCTCGAAATGACGGCTGTTACGTCGCCGGAAAATGGAAGGCTCGTGGTCCTGTCATCTCCACTGTCAATCCTGCTAACAATCAGGTTTAATTTCTGTCCCTTTTTCGTCTGGCATTTGTTTCTTTAATTCGATGTTTTCGTGGAATTTCTGTAATTATAGTAACAATCTGATTGTGTAATGATTGAAAGCAATTATTTGTTTAATGTTTTTCATTTTGCTATTGTTCTTGGATGCTTGTTTATGTGATCAATCACTGGGGAATCAACTCAAAAATTGGGTTCTCAATCTCCAGTTGTGTATTGTGGTGTCTGAGCATAAACAGATGATTATTATTATTTTTTTGTTGGGTTGTACAAGTGAAAGTTGAGTTTTGTGAGTTGAATTTGTGATTGATGTTGGCTTGTGGCTCTAGTGATTACAAGAGCGAGCATGGTGACTTGTGTTGACTGATTATTGACCAGTGCCTATTGGAGATGAATTTGAATCCAAACCCACATCAATTTTATGGATTCTTGCCTAGATAGGACGTCAAGCAGTCAGACATAGCAGCTTTACCTGTTTCGGTGAACCCTTGGTTAGCAAGATGTGGAGAGCTTAGTCAATATAGAAAGTAGGGAATAGTTTAAGAATACATTTTGGCTTTAATCAATTATATAATGATGGCGTATATCATGTGCTGAACTGCATGAGAATGTGGGTGTCAAACTACTTACCTATGAATTGATTTTGTGGTTGATGTAGCCAATTGCTGAAGTTGTGGAGGGTTCAATGGAAGACTATGAGGAAGGTATGAAGGCTTGTGCTGAAGCTACAAAGGTGTGGATGCAGGTAGTTAACATTGTTGTATTTCCCCACTTCAAGCTAATATTCCTTCAGTATTTGAGGCGTTTTTGATCAGCCTTCGCATGCCATCTTGACGCATTTGCACTTTGTGTTATCTACCATGGCAGACTCCTGCACCAAAGAGAGGTGAAATTGTTAGGCAGATTGGTGATGCATTGAGAGCCAAACTGCAACATCTTGGTCGGTTGGTATCACTTGAGATGGGAAAAATTCTGCCTGAAGGGATTGGAGAAATTCAGGTACTCTACATTTGTATCTTTGTGAATTTCAACGTTGTGTTGTATTATTTCTGGCTTCTATCCTGATATATTGGTTGAAGAACACAAGGGATGTCTTGAATGGCTTAGGCCATCTTCTCTTCTATGGTAGTCCAATTAGCTGAACCATCTTGGCTTAGATTTAGGGAAGCTTTTGGTTCTTGGACCAGCAGGTAGCAACTGATATACTAGATGCAACCATAAGTTCTTTAGTTATAAAAATGCTCACGATTTGTGGAACTATTTGAGGTTCCATGGAGATTTGATACACTCTAGTTTTGTCTGAAGTTTATGTTGAACATTCCATTTCTTTTCTGGGCTCCCGTTGTGTACCTGGGATCATAAATAGTTGTACATTTTCCCCTTTTTTTTCTTTTCCGGTTTTCCCATTTTGTTGAGGCCTTTTGCTTGGATGTATATGTGCTTTATACATCCACAATTGGGGTTCATTGACATCTGAATTGTCACTGTGGACTTTGTTTTTGTGGTCAGCTTGTTTGATCTCTATGGTCTATCCTCATCTAGACATCTAGATTGCAAGAATCTCGGATTCCTAGCATGTTTGTGCAAGCACCTAATTACCAAACTGATACATCTTAACCCAATTCCCCCCCCCCCTTCAATTAAAATGATGTTTAATCTGAATTTCATTCATTTTGTGACAGTTAGCTGTAGGTGATACCGGGAGTTTATGTTTTGGGGAAATGCTTGAGTTTGGATAGGAAGTTTAACTGAGGGTGTGGGGCATGTTAGTGGTTTCCTTGTGGTGTACTGTCAGCTAGTTACTACAACTGTATTTTGTGTGTGTGTACCTGTATGCTAGGACTTGATTGGCAGATATGGCAACGCCTCTATTATTTGGTAGCAGTCTTATCTTTAAGGAGGAAAGAGGAGTTAGTTTAGAACTTAGTGATTGAGCTTACATATATGGACAGCCAACTAGCCAAGTTACTCCCACTTTTGCAGTGGTTGTAACTGTGCTAACATCTAAAGTCATCAACGTTTTGCATGATTTTAATTGAGCTATCTGCATACGCTACTAAGTAAAGTAACTATAACTGGGACTTGTGTGTATTACATAGCATTGTATCTGCAGTGTGGAGTGTCATTTGCTTATCAGCAATGGTTCTGGTTGGACAATTGTTCTGTGCGTACTAGTAATTCCTTGATTCCACTCCCTTGCTGCGGTTGAACCTTTTTTTAACTATGAAAGCAATGTCATCTGCAGGAAATTATTGATATGTGTGACTTTGCAGTGGGGCTAAGCCGACAACTGAATGGCTCCGTTATCCCTTCAGAGCGTAAGTCCTGGTTTCTAGAGCTGTTTTTCTATTTATGACACTTTTTATGATGGTATGTAGAGGAAACCTTGCTCTAATAAATGGAGCTTTGTTCTGCATGACCTGTGAATTTCTGATTACTTGACAAAGTAGAATTCTTATCCTACAAGTGACAAAGAAGCGTAATTTTTGGTTATAGAAATACTCTAGAGTTGTTTCTTGGTATTCCCCTACTAATAGTGGATAATATCTTTCACAGGTCCAAATCATATGATGTTGGAGGTACCTCTAAATCAACAGTAACCACTATTAAACTTTTAAAGCATCTTTTCTGCTCACTTTTGTTTCATGCCTACTCTGCTTAGGTTTGGAATCCTCTTGGAATAGTGGGCGTAATTACAGCATTCAATTTCCCATCCGCTGTTCTTGGTAAGAATGCTCTTTTAGCTGAGTATTAATGTGTGGCTATTTTTGTGTTACAGCTTATAGGATAAAAAATGTCATATTATTTATATAATGTTACAATATACTGACATTCCCGATCAACTTTGATACTGTAGGTTGGAATGCTTGCATTGCTCTGGTCTGTGGAAACTGCGTTGTCTGGTAAATTTGTTATAAACATTCATATCTTTGGAAGTACTTTTCTTCTATTCTTGGCTGTGCTTCAGTTTTCTGTGAACGTATCACACATGCAAGCTTCTTATACTAGATGCTTCGTTATCATTGTTTTTGTCCAGTGACCTTAGCATTTTACTTTTGAGGGGTTTTGCTCTATGCTTCTGTTAGTTTTCCACTTTCCATGGTGGATCATTGTAAAGCTACTGTTTAGATACTTTAAGCAATAGACTACATTTGCATGGCGCATTTGCTTGCTAGTAGTTGTGTAGATGTGTCATTGTGTCTTAGTTCCTGTCATTTCTTTTGCTGCTTTTTCTTGTCTTTTTGTCGCAGAATTTGCAATCAAACAAAATCTTCCAATCTTTACGTGACTGTAGATGACTACTTATCTGAAGCTATATCATTAGTTGGGAATTAACATTCTCCAAATCTACTATCTAGTAAGATGGTTTCTCTGCAATTTAGGGTGAGGCTGTCTATGCTTCATACTGTAAAACTTGGTAGGCAGTACTCAAGGCTGTCTTGGAATGATTTGGCAAATCTTTTAATGCTCTGATAGAGGGATGTTGAGCTTTGAACATGATGGCTTGGTGTGACTATTTGAATACTTTGGCATTAACTTCGACAGCATGCATTGCATCCTATCTAATGCTTTTCATGTATCCTATCAATGATGGCAGGAAAGGAGCCCCGACAACTCCTTTGGTCACCATTGCACTGACCAAGATCATAGCTGGAGTGCTAGAGAAGAACAACTTGCCAGGAGCAATTTTCACTGCCTTTTGTGGTGGGGCTGACATTGGTCAGGCTATTGCTAAGGATACACGCATTCCACTCGTTTCATTTACAGGAAGTTCAAAGGTAGACTTTTATGACTGCCTGACTATTGTGATTCTGCTGTCAGTCCGTAAGCAAGATTAACTGCTACTTTCATTTTCTTCAGTATCTATCTTGATTTTATGCATGGATCACTTTCTTGCTGTCTCTCTCACATAATAACACATTCTCAAATCTCTGTCCCGGATGCTTCTAGTGAAACATATATAATGTTTTGTGTATGTGAAACTGAAACGGATTCAATTTATTTAGTTTCGACCCATTTTTTGTAGCCTGCAGTCTATCCTGAAGATTTTATACCTGGATAAGTTTAAAGACTTTTCGTGTTTGTTTAGAAGGGTAAGGAAGGTTGGATTAAGTTAGATAAAGTTTGGTTGGGAAAGTTTTGGGAGGATGTGAAAGTTTTTGGGAAGGGATGGATAGTTTGGGTAATGTATAATATGAGTATTTGTATATATTTTGTAAAATATGGAATTTTTAATACATCGAAGGATAGATAAGTTTGGCGGGGTTGGTAAAATGAGTAGAAATTGGTTATCAACCTACAAAAGAACACACAGGGAAGCTGGCCTATGTTCTACTTGTAGGTGTCCATGAACGCTCATAGCCACCAAAGTGGGAAAGAAACCTTTTTTATGTGTAGCATTCTTGGATTCAGAGCTCAAATTATTTTAATATTAAAGAAGCAAAAGTTATATCCAAATGCTTCGGCAGAATACATTGTAATTTAGAGCATATAGAGGTGAACTTTCATATGTAAGCTTTCTGGTTTCACCATTTCCAATTTAAGTGTTCTGAATAACAGCTTTCGGTTCTAGTGTGGTGAGCTCTTCATATCTACCCAAATCAATTTTTTGATTTGACATCCTGCTGTGTAGGTTGGTCTGATGGTACAGCAAACTGTTAACGAAAGATTTGGAAAATGCTTGCTTGAACTAAGTGGAAACAATGCCATAATTGTCATGGATGATGCCGATATTAAGCTGGCTGTCCGTTCTATTCTCTTTGCTGCCGTTGGCACAGCTGGCCAGCGCTGTACAACCTGCCGTAGACTGGTAATCTATAGATCACATTCAATTGAATGGCAAAGTTCAAACTCGGACACTGAAACTACTTGTTATCTTGTGCCAGCTTCTTCATGAGAGCGTCTATGACAAGGTACTTAGTCAACTGGTTGATGTCTACAAACAAGTAAAGATTGGGGATCCCCTGGAGAAAGGTACATTGCTTGGCCCATTGCATACTAAAACTTCTAAGGAGAACTTCATCAAGGGAATTGAGGTCATAAAATCACAGGTACGATCTTTATCTTAACTATGTTACTTTTACTCAGGTATGGGTACATATGGGAATGTGGACATTTATGTTGCAAAAACTAGACTTGGCAAAACTAAATCGAAACTGAACGGATAATCCAACCTTGACCCGAATTTGAAGAAAACGAACCCGAAACCGATCCGAACTGCAACCCGAAAAGTCAGCCAATTAAGATCTACACCCAAATGACCCTAAATCAGCCCATAACCCAATCGGAAAGAACCTCACTCAAATAAAACTTAACCGAGTCAAATTGAACCCACATCCAAACCGAAACTGGGTTACCCAATAGCAACCCAAACCCGAACCGATTCTCTCGATTGTCAGGTCTATAGCAAAAACAATGGATACAGGATTGTGCCTGAAATTTTAACACTGACACAGGGACATAGGCAAAAAATTGCTAAGGGGTGCCATACATTCTGAAAAAGTGGCTACTTGGGGACCACTTTATTTTTTTCCACTACTTGGGGACCAGATTGTATAACTAATTGGCTCGTTGGAGATTTTCCGTCCAAAGTTAACGGAATCCGTCTAAAACATCCAAAGTCAACGCTTTTTTGATTTAGAGAAGATGAATGACAAGAATACCCTTGATTTTGGGAAGCTGCTGTTGAATCCATCGACATCTTCCATTCAATTAATGAAGATCACATTGATCAGGCTTCCAGACAGAGGAGAAAGAAATTTCCATTGTTCCCTTTATTTTATTCTCTAAGAGAAGAATTTCTTGTAAACCCACCTTGAAAATCCACTGAGGGAAGACCTCTAGTCAACAAGTTTTGCCTCAAGTCTAGCACCAAAAGGTTAGCACAGCCAACCATGGACTCTGGCAAGCTCCCACTTAATGAGTTGACAGACATATTCAACACCTTCAGTGACCTAAGATTCCCCATTGAAGTTGGCAAAACACTAGAGAAACTATTAGCTAAAAGATCAAGACTTTCAAGGCTTCTCATCTCTCCAATCCAATCAGGAACCTGACCCAGCAAGGAATTTCCCCTCAGATTAAGATTCCCACAATAACTCAAGTTCAGCAATAAGATTGGCAGATACCCAGACAGTGCATTCTCACTAAAATCAATTGATCTCAACGAAGAGCACCCGCCGATGTCTCCGGAACTTGCCGGAGCACACGGTGCCAAGTGTCGGTCTTCTCCTCCTTTTCCTTGGCTCTCTGGCCGCTGATCTTGAGGACGTTGCCGTCCTCCACCTCTACTTTGACCTCCTCCTTCTTCACTCCGGGAATGTCAGCCTTGAAGATGTGGGCCTCCAGAGTCTCCTTCCAGTCGATCCTGGCGTTGGCGAAGGTCGCCGTCTCCCTGGCGGTTTCCGATTTGGAGGGGGCGGAGAGTGCGGTGGTGGAGGGGAAGAAGTCGGCGAAGGGATCCCACACGTCCAGTGAGAAGGGGTCGAAGATGCTGCTTCGTCGGCCGCCGAACAAGCTTGGGATCAACGCCATTGTTTCTGATTTGGTTGATGAGCTTCGACTTGATTAAGTTGAATGTGTATGTTGGGTTCTGAATTTTGTTTGTTTAGCTTGCTTACGGGAGCTGGATTGAAGACGACGGGTTAGGGAGCTGCAATATTAGTGAGTGACTGAGATGAGATGGTGACTGATCCCGTAAGCTGATTATGGCTCAAATCAATGGTTCTCAAGTTGTGTAACCCATCTACTCCTTTAGGAATTTCACCACTCAACTTGTTGTAAGACATATCAAGTAGCCTCAGCCCATCTAAGCCCCAAATCTCAGAAGGCAAAGACCCAGAAAAATGGTTAGATGACAAATTAAGAGCAGATATGGTATCACAAGAACTCAAACTATCTGGGATCTGCCCAGAAAGGTTGTTACTACCCAAAATGACTGTTCTTAAATTCCTATATTGACTGAACAAATCATTGGGTAACTCTCCGGAGAGCTTATTCTCTCTCAAATCAAGAATTCTCAACTCTGGAAGACTAACAAGTGCGGGAGTAAGAGTGCCAGTGAGATTGTTCTTCGACAGTGAAAGCTTTCTAAGTGATTGAAGCTGAAGAAGGCCGCGACTCAGCTTTCCAGAGAGATTAAACCCATCAAGATTGAGCTCAGAAACATGTTTTGATCTGTGGTTGCATTGAACACCAAGCCAGTCACATGGGGTATCATCGTCTTCATTCCAAGAGGATAATTTCCCAGCTGGGTCTTTAACATCAGCCTTGAATACAATCAGAAGAGTCCAGAGAGATTAAAGAAGGTTTTCGTGAGAATTTATGTTTAAATGTCTGCAGAGCTACAAGATTGCCGACGGTGATTGCCAGAGAGAGAGAGAGAGAGAGGGTTTAGAGTTGTTCAAGAAATAAGAGGGGTAAAATGGGTTTATCCTTCAAAAGTCAAGGGGTATATTAGACTTTTCATTATTTTCGTTAGGTTTTGACGGAAAATTCCCAACGAGCCAATTAGTTATACAATCTGGTCCCCAAGTAGTGGAAAAAAATAAAGTGGTCCCCAAGTAGCCACTTTTTCAGAATGTATGGCACCCCTTAGCAATTTTTTGGGGACATAGGTGTCTATTAAAAGCTTAAAAAAATGGAAAATTGGAAAAGGTGGTCTCTACTTTCAGCTTTTGTATGCTAGTAGTCTCTACCTTTTTTTTTTTTTGTATTCTGGTGAGATGCCCTCGAGTCAAGGGGCGGTAACTCGGTGGAAATTTGACGTGGACCGCCGGAATCCCACCAGAATTTCCATGAATCACTGCCCCTTGACTCGGGACATCCCACCAGAATACAATTTTTATGTTTTTGGGACCACCAGAATACAAAAAAAATAATAAAAAATAGTACAGTCTATTGGCATACAAAAACTGAAAGTAGGGACCACCATAATCTAATTTTCCTAAAAGAATTCTTAACAGAAAATCATGGCATAGGTAATATATATGTATAGAGAGAGAGAGAGGTAAATATTTTTCATAATAAATTCACATTGAACATTAAAAATTTTAATAAGCAAAAATATGAAAATTTAAAGTTAAAAACATTGGACATAGAGATCCCTGTTTCCATCTTCCATAGTTCCATTTTCCATTCACACTAGAAGTAGGCGACATGACCTTACTATCACTATGATTGTGAACCTCTCAAGAATGGGTTCTTGTGAAAAGTTCCACATTCAATTGTTTTTGCCAAAAAAAAAAAAAAAAAGCCACCACTCCCTTAGGCTTGTATTTCTTGTAATCAGATGCACAAGTGTTTGCGATATCCTAAAATCACCATGTCATGATGACCTCAAACTGTGTTTATTACATAGTTAACAAAGTGCCTTGTTCAATTATGTGATTGTTGTAGCTGTTTGAGTTTTGCAGGGTGGGAAAATCCTTGTTGGTGGTTCAGCCATAGAATCTGAAGGAAACTTTGTGGAGCCTACCATCGTTGAGATTTCTCCTGATGCAGATGTGGTGAAAGAAGAGTTGTTTGCTCCTGTTCTATATGTTATGAAATTCAAGGTAACGTTTGCATAGAATTCTACCGATGCCTGGATTCATTCTTTCTCAAGGCAAGCTCTTGTCCTGGTTGCTTTTCAATCACTTGAGTGTTGCTCCATTCTCTGCCTGCAGACCCTGGAAGAGGCAATAGAGATAAACAATTCAGTTCCTCAGGGATTAAGTAGCTCCATCTTCACCCAGAAACCTGAAACTATCTTCAGGTGGATTGGGTAAGTAATTTTCATTGGCTGCTTTTTTCTACTTTACTAAGTATAGCAGAAAAGGCATAGACTGCATAGTCCCACTGCAAGAAGTTAAAAATAGGAAGTTGCTGAAGTGAATATTTGATTTGTGATTTGGCGCAGACCTCGAGGAAGTGACTGTGGGATTGTGAATGTGAACATACCGACTAACGGTGCTGAAATTGGCGGTGCTTTTGGGGGTGAAAAGGCTACTGGTGGTGGCAGAGAAGCTGGAAGCGACTCTTGGAAACAATACATGAGACGTTCCACATGGTAATCATCTCTTCCTCCTCCCCCTCCCCTGCAACACCAAAAGTTGGAAAACAAAAAAACAGAAAAGAACCAAAAAAGGAGAAAAGAAACATACTCTTTAACAATTCTCCTGCTCATTCGTCAAAACTGTATCTGGTGTGATTTGGGTTAATATGGTTTTAATCTCCATGACAGCACCATCAACTATGGAAGTGAATTGCCACTGGCCCAAGGGATCAACTTCGGTTAGACATGAGCTCTCATCTGGTAAAATCTTAATCACTGA
Source organism: Portulaca oleracea (assembly GCA_029582165.1). Taxonomy (NCBI): domain Eukaryota; kingdom Viridiplantae; phylum Streptophyta; class Magnoliopsida; order Caryophyllales; family Portulacaceae; genus Portulaca; species Portulaca oleracea. The sequence goes on along the minus strand of CM055891.1, from coordinate 9,999,803 downwards.
TTTTCATCTTTGGGTGGGTGCACTGCTGGAAGAGTTGTTGGTTGGTAAATGTAAGTTGGGGTTTCTGTTTCATTCTTACAGGGAAGCGTCATCAGGTCTGAACCTACAGAGATCCGGGTTACTTTGCTCATAGTCATTGGATGCTACTGATGCCAGGCATAACATAACAACACAGGGGAGATAAACGGATCTCGACAGTGATCATGACTTCGTATTTTGTTATGAATCCTCGTAGAAACTGAATTTCCTCATGTTAATGAAAATAAAAAAAAGGAAACTTCCATTCTGTCAATTGTTCTCTACCCTCCCCCAAATCTTCAATCTCTTTCTTTTATGTCTAGTGTCTAGCTCAGCAGTTGGATATAAAGCTTTCGGGCGTTTGGTTGAGAAAATTTCCCGAAAAAGTTCAAGTTGACAAACTTCCTCATGTTTGGTTTTCCATCATATATGGGAAAATTTGGATCTGGGGCCCATTATTTGCCTCACAACTTCAGGAAAAAGTTTCCCAAAAGGGGGCTAGGGGAAATATTTCCCGGGAAAGTTTTTCTTGGCAAATTCTTTTTTGGAAAACTTCTAAACGCACCATAAGTGAAATTGTTGTTCATCCTTTAATCATAGTAAATCGAACATCTATAAGTTTTGATTTGAAATTTGAACAAAAGCCGAGCCTCAAGCCTCAAAGTGGAACTCAATTTTGCTTTAGGCAAAGCAAGATGAGCCCAAGCCCAGTTAAAAAGAGGGATGGAATAAATACAAATAACATTTAGGAGATGAAATAAATACAAGAACATATTAAGGGGGTTGATGTAGAGATTTCAACCCTTTAATTAAATGGGTTGATATGGTAAATTCATTTAGTTAAATAAGTTAGGAACAAGTTAGGATTTTTGACATGGAAAAACACCTATTTAACCTATATAATTAGATAGATTAGATAGGTAAACTTATTTACCTGATAATTGTTACTTAATTAAACCGTTTATCAATAAGCTTATGAGAAAATAATGTGTTGTTGTCATTACTCTTTGAAATGTATGCGAGACTTGTAATTTTAACAAATCACCGTATATATGATTCAAATTAAGTTTATCAGGCGAAGTGTTGAAGCATAATGTGTTATTATTTGATTCATAATGAGATGTTTTGCATAAATAAACAGTTTAATGGATAAATGAGTAAATGGGCTTATAACACTCGGGGTAAATGAAACTTAGTTATTATTTTTCCAAAAGTTATTAGAACTTATTAGAACTTGCCAAAATTTACACGTTTTGAATATTTGCTTGCTCCTCAAAAAGTTACTATATTCAAAAGTATCACTTTTCCTAATATTTACCAAAACTTACATGTATTTATCAAAGGGAAATTGGAAACTAATAAACCAACCATTGGGGGTGCTTTGATTTAGCGAACCAACATTGAACTTTAATATTAGACGAACTGACCTTAACACTTTATTTTTTTCTAACGAACCGCCACCGAGTCCAACTCGTCGGAAGTGTGACGTGGCGGTGGCGGTAGCTTATGTGGCGTTGTTTAAGCAAAAAAAAAGGGCTATATTTTTTTATGACTTGGCTTGTATATTCATTATTTTCCATTTTATTAACTGTCCACCTCATCTCTCTCTTCTTTCTCAGTTTCTCCCTCTTTGTGAATTAACTAATTCCCTTCTCTATCAAATTTCCCCACCACCAGGCATTGCACCAAAGCTTCTCTCAATTTGTTCTCTCTCTTTCTCTCTGTCTTTCTCTCTCTCTCTCCCTCGTTCCTCTATAGTAATCCCCTTCCTCTGTTCTCCCCTTTTCACCATTGTCAAACAAAACTCAACTTTTTTTTCCTAGTACCCTCTTTCTCTCTCTAGCTGCCTCTCGTGTCTTTCCTCTGCCGCTAGATCAAGGCCAGCCGGCCGCCTTGCTCAGCCTACGTCGGCCAGACCACTACCAAGCTGCTCATCTTCTCTCCTTCCTCTCACTCACTCTTTCTCTCTCTATCTCTCTGCCTCTGTTGCTGTTTCTCTCCCTGCGACCACCCAGTCGTCGCCGATCAACCACCGGCCGCTGCCGAGAAATCATTAGCCGCCACTTGTCCTCCTCCCACGTCGTCGCCACATACATCACTATCTCCCTCCTCATCCTTCCTTGGTTTCGAATTTGGGGATGGAGGAAGTAAGTGTGTTTGAATTGTGCCAGAGAGAGTGGAGGTTGGGGGGTTAAAGATCCACCATAGCCAGAAGGAGGAGGAGGAGGATTTGGGGGTTGAAAATGGAAAGTGGGGGTTTGAATTATTCTTAATTAGCTTATGTGGTAGAGGAAGTCGAAGTAGTCGACGACGGTGATGAAGGCGTTCCATGGGAGGAGGAAGCCGGCGCCGAGGGTGAAGAAGATTATGTATGCGAAGTGAAGGAGTCGGAGGGTGGAGGTTTTCCGGCGGGGTGGAGGAGGGGCACGACGGCGAGGCAGCGGAGGAGTCGTCGGAGGCGGAGATGATGTCCATTTTGGGTGGTTGGTGGGGTGGCGGAAGAGGAAACGACATCGTTTGGATTGGAGGGGGGAGTAGTAGAGTTAACCAATTGGATACGATATCTTGAGGTGAAGCTGGCGTGGTGTGTTATTGGTGGTTGCCCACTTTGTAGTATAGCAATGCAACTTCCGTCAGAATCTCTCTCTGGAGATGTATAAAATAATGAAGTGTTAATGGAAAGTGGGAGGGGGTCGGGCTTGGAAAGTGAAAGGAGTGCTAATTAAGCATCAAAGGAGAGAGAAAAAGATGAAAAATAATGAGTTGGCAAGCCAAATCATAAAAAAAAAGTCCATTTTTCTTTTCTTTTTTTTTTTTATTAAACAACCGCCACATAAGCTACCACCACCGCCACGTCACACTTTCGACGAGTTGGACTCGGTGGCGGTTCGTTAGAAAAAATAAAGTGTTAAAGTCAGTTCATCTAATATTAAAGTTCAAGGTTGGTTCGTTAAATCAAAGAACCCCCAAAGGTTGGTTTATTAGATTCCAATTTCCCTTTATCAAAAGTTACCCAATGTAAAATTTTCATTTACTTATGAATTTTAAAGGCCCTTAAATGGGTAAATGAGTCACATGTAGGTTAACCCGTTTAAACTTTAAATGGTAAATGGTTTCAACTTCGAACATGTTTAATAAATGTGTTTGAGGAATTTTAAACCCGTTTAAGTTTTGACAAGAACATGAACTTGACCCAACCTAACCTATGAGCCAGTTTTATTTTTACTTTGTAATTTACGAACTACGTGTTCAAATTTGAAAATTTTGGCTTTTAATCTTTCAATATTTATAATAGTTTATCATATGAATTGTTACAACATACCCTTAGAGCGTATGCGCAATAGAAATACATGCATGCATGCTACATAGAATTTATAATAATAACATATGAATAGTGTATAAACTGACAGACAATATTTAATATGGAAACCCCTAACTATTATCATTGGAAGTGAGAGGTAAAAGGATGTATATCTATATAAGGGATATGCGTTAGATGATTGGGGTCTAAGGGGTTATCTTCCGACGCTGATAGCTCACCACCGACTCCCATAGGTACTTCCTCGAATGCACACTTCGAGTTTCTCAGAATGGGTCAATTGAGCCTTGGTCGGGCCCTATTATGGATCTACCAATACTCAAGGCACTATAAAAAAATCTCATGACCCTCAACTAATAGTTAATGAATTAGGAGAAGCACCAAACTTATTAAGTTTTCGACCTTATTGTTGTTAAGGGTAAGCACGGGATCTGATGGTTGGGCCTTAGCTGATTGGGATCTAGGGGCAATCTTCCATACACGATGGCTCAACAATGACTCTCATAGGTACTCCATTTAAGGCATGCTTCGAGTTTCTCTGCATGGGTCGGGTGAGCCTCAGATGGGCGTCTTCCCAAATAGCAATCGACTAATACTCAAGGCCCTCATGACTAATTCCCCTTGATTGGTTATGCTAACTTTTGGCTAGCTTAATGTCGTTAACTTATGTTATTATGGGAGAGAGTGTGTTGCTTCTCATTATGGGGCGGCATTATAAGTACACAATAGAGCCCGTGGAGTTTGATTAGGTCATAATGACAATACATAAAGCTTACGCCCATAGGCTGTAACACCCCTAGGATATTAATCACCAGATTAAGCTAATTACCTACTTAACCTAATGATTAACGCAACGGAAGAATGCACCCGAGGGTATTACCGCCCTCCCTTTTTCAAGGACAAGACTAAACTACAACCCAACACACAACCAAAGCACAACATTAACTTAAATCATACATCATCACATCATAACTTAACCTAAACAAACTCCCATGGCCACACAACACAACCCATAAGTGATACAAGCCAAATATCAACACATTTCTTCTCCTGTGCCTCAAGAGAGTTTCCCAAATCACTTTTGACTCCCTAGGTAGCTTTAGGGTTCTGTCCGTCCGGGGCTTTACCTTTGCCTAGCTTCCTAAAACGAGAACAAAAACTTTAAAGAGTGAGTCATACTCAGTCTGTATACCCCTATACTGTAAGAATTATTTGAAAAATTAACTACTTCCTTTAGCGCGGTTCCAAATATGTAGCAAAGTAAAAGAATGGAAGATAAACTGTAAATAAGATATACTTACATACCAAAGCCAAACTTTAACCTGCTCATGAAAACCGAACCATAACTAAAACCATAACTATGAGTCCTTTATTTTAACACAACGTAAGCTCCTCATCTTCCTTCTTATTTGGTTGTTCCTCGTTGTTCTTCTTTCGTTTGGGTTTGGATTTTGGGAAATTAGGGTTTTTTTTTCAGAACATTTCATTATTTCTCATTTTTATTTGTCGGATTTTAGAAAAGTGTATAATTTTTTGTTGTAAAGCTGAGATTTTTGAAAATAACGGATTGTACACTGGTTAATTAGGGTTTTGGTTGATGGAAAATTAATGGTTAATTAGGGTTTAGTATTGATTGTCGTGGATGGTTTGTTTGTAGAGGACACAAGGGGAATGGAGGGATTCTACAAAACGTTCAATTGGGTCAATGGCAAGTTTGTTTGCAGACTTTGTGGTGCCGATGGTGTGCTGAAGGTGTCCAGGAGTGAGCAGAATTCTGGTCGTATCTATGGAAAATGCCCCAACATTGGATGTGGAAAATTTCTGGGGTGGCTCGACGAATGTGAGAATCCTCCAAGTGTGAAGGACAAGGGCATGAAGGCGAAGGCTGGGCCTAGTGTTGAACCTTTAATGCCTGGAGATGACAGTGCAGAGTTGCTGGAGCTGAAGGACAAGGTGGCTGGTGCAATGATGATGGTCTACATGTGCAAGAAAGATGTGAATGAGCTGATTATGTGCAACAACAACGCAACTGAAGAGCTAGCAACTTTGAGGATGCAAATAACTGCCTTAGTGATTGAGACAGGGGAGTCCAGGAAAGATGTTGGTGAGCTGATGGAGAAGATGTCTGTGCTGGTGGAGAAGGCCACTGAATTGAAGGAGGTTTGGGACAAGGTGCTTTGGACAATGATGATGTGTGGGATGGGAATTGGGACACTGGTTGCTATTGTAATGTTCTTGGTTGTGATCATAATCTCTGTGTTCAAGTGATGGTTTGTACTTTGCTTGCTTTGTTTTAGTGTTTAGGGTGTAGGTTGGATGGCTGATGAAATGTAGTGGTTTGATGTATTTTGGTGGAAGGTAGCATTTGGCAGGAGGAGGAAGTAATATTTTGTACCCCTGCCATGTATTGTGGATGGATGGATGATGAAGTAGTGTACACCACTACTATGTATTTTGGAATCAATGGTTTGAATGAATGAAATGAAGTGTTGAAGTCAAATTTCTCCATTTTTTTATGTACAAAATCTGTTGGAATCAATAGCTTGGATAACAATGCAAATTTATGCGTCACTTTGCACCAATTATGCAATTGATAAGTTTGACAACAAGTGTATGCAAGTGTATGCACTTTGATAAGTTCACTGTAATAAGTTCACTGTAATTGATAAGTTTGACAGCAAATGTATGCATCCATACATCCATTCATCCATGATCTCAAACCTGGATTAGAATGAACTGCACATTGCAAAATGGTCAATTTCATACACTGCACATAGCAAACACTGCTTGCTCATACACTGCACATTGCACATTGCAAAATGATCTAATTCATACCATAAACAACATCCATACATCCATACATATTTCGACAGCATTAATATGCATCCTTATAGCCATAAATATGTTTGAAAACATCCACATGGCCATACAAAATTGAAACCAAAATATATAAAAGGTGAAACATCAACCAATGTTCAAACCCTAATCACTGACATGTTTAGGCCCTGAACAATGAGATGTTCCAACCATGAACACTGACAACCAAGTCACACAGACACCAAAATAGAAACAAAATAACAAAATACTAACTTGATACTAAAACCTAGAAACTGACATTGCACTGCACCATATCAACTTGATGGACCACTGGTGGCTGTTGTCTTCTTGCCTGACAAGCCCTTTCTCTTGTTGCCTTTCCTTCATTCAGTAGGAGCCCTATGACCTTCAACATCAGTAGAAGTTGTCACCTTTCTATTCTTTCTTTGACTGTTTGCCACATTTGCATTGGATCCCCTGCTTCTCTTAGCCCCTGAAGCTGCTTTCTCCTTGACAGTTGGTAATAGCCTTCCATTCTCATCCCTAGCTTGGCTATAAGTTCTGTAGTTGTGTCCTGCCTCATCACATGTTGAGCACCTCTTGGTGTCATGCTTCCTCCCAATGTCCTTTGCATTTTCAAGAACATCTCTGGCCTCTCTTCTTTTGTGCTTTTCAGGCCTCCCTTTCTTCTTCAACTCAAATGGTGGATCAAGTACCTTATGATCAGACTCAGGCAACATGGTGTGATCAGGTATGGGACGGATGAATGTGTCATACAACTTTCTATATTTCTCCACCATGAACCAAGGTGCAATGTAGTCCTCAACATTCAAGTTGTCATAGTGTATACACCTTGTTGCATGCTTACATGGAATGCCAGTAATTTGCCATTTGCAACAGGTGCAAGTGTGCTCGTTGAGATCAACATTGTGGTTCACACTCCCCTCCCATATGTCAAACAAACCCCTCCAAGCACTGGTGACTACACCACACCCCCTGGAGTCAATTATTGTTTTCCTGACCTTCTTATCCACAAATGGTGTTATCCTACTTTCCTAACTACATCCCAACTTGTATCTCTTATCAAAACGATGGCCAATTACTTTCCTAATTTCTTCCAACATAGTAAGTAATGGCCTACCTCTATGTTTGATGATGGCATGATTGAATGACTCCATGAAGTTGTTGGTGTTGTCATCACTCTTGAGGTTGGGGTCATATTTGAATCTGGCCCAATTCTCAAGAGGCTCTACATCCTTCAACCAGTTGTACGCAACTGCACTTTTCTCCTTGATCTTCTCCATTGCAGTCTTGAAAACATGCTCTGAGTATGCATTTGCAGCTATATAAAAGTGGAAGTGGAACCAAGCACCTGAGCAAGCATAGTTAGTGAACTTAATCTATACAATTGAACTGATTAATCCCAAGTCAACTAAATTCATTTTTTTACCTGGAAACTTGTTTGCAAAGTTTTTGTATAAGTGTAGGATACAAACCCTTCTCCTTGACTGAGGAAAGAACTTGGCTAAAGCATTCTTGATTGACTGAGGTAAATAAAATAAAATATTATAATAAATAACCAAACATAAACATACTAAACAATGGATCAATAATTGAAAGTTTACAAAGTGTCAGCATTAGAACTTGGTGTCTGTCTGCCATAAATGTGTACTTGTGTGTTTCTTGGTGTGAGTCTAATGCAACAACCAGTCCATTAACAAAGAATGACTATTCTTCATCATCTTCTGTAGGGAATACTCCATAGGCCAGTGGGTATTGTCCATTATTGTCATCTAAGCCAATGGTAGTCATCAGAACACTTTTGTAAGGTCCCTTCAAGAAACAAGCATCCAATCCAATCAATCCCCTACAGCTCTCCTTGAATGTGTTGATTGCAGATCCAATGCATATCATTATCCTCTTGAAAGTGGGATTCAGTGTAGGACCTCTGTCAGTGAACTTTATGAAACATTTTGACCCTGGGTTTGCCTTGGTGAATTCCTCACAGTATTGAGGCAGTTTCCTATACCCCTCATCATGATTACCAAACAACTCCCCCTTCATCAACCTAACAACTCTATAGCAAGTGTTATCAGGCACATCAACCCCAAATCTTTGAAAAATTAGAGCATGAACCCCCTTGGCATCCATGTTTGGGTTTGCCATGAAGTCCTTCTTCAATTGCTTAACAACCCAATGTTTACCAGCTCGATGATGGGCTGTTTTTTCATAGCATACATGCCCCCCTTTCACATACTTAACCCTCCAAGTGACATTGTCTTGCATCACAGTTGCGTGAATTCTGAAACTACACTTCTTATTTGCACATGTGTGAGTAAACCTTTTCTTGTTGTTCTTCACCTTCTTCAAAACTATACCTCTCTAAATAACATAAGTCTTCATAACATCTAAGAATTGTTCCTTGGAAGAGAACAAATCCCCAGCTTTTTGTCCACTTTACCATCTCTACTTTCAGTCCAAACTGTACATTGACTGTACAATTTGGACATCTTGCCTGCAACAGTCAACTTGTGTTGCTCAAGTCCTTCCTCATCAACCACCATCCCCAACTGCTGTCTTCTCTCAACCTCCAATTCTCCATCCCCTCCTACATCTTATTCCTCCACATCTTCATCAACCACATCATCATTGTCATTGTAACTCTCACTGTCTTCTTCATCTTCTGATGGAAAGAAATCTTTATCATCACTGTCATCATCATCCTCTGGCTGGCCTACCTCATTAGATCCACCTATGACATTCTCATCATCCTCAAATAATACATCAACTTCAGGTATGTCTGGTCTTCCAATCTCTTGCACTTCCTTTGGATCTACACCTCTAAACTGTTTTGATATGTTTTCAAGCACATCAGGATCAAACTCCATTGATTTCTTACCTTTTACAGTCTTCTTTTTGCAAGGAGTTGATTGGGGTGTAGATAAGTCTGTCTCAGCTTCTTGAGTAAGTGATCCAGCTGAAACAGATCTGGTCACTGGCCTCCTTGGGGTTCCAGCTGCTGAGGATGGGGTTGGTGTTGTTGATCGAGCTAGTAGAGAAACATCTCTTGCTTCTGAGATTGGAATGGATGGGGTAACTACTCTGCCAGGGATTCCCCTCCTTGATCTATCTGGTGAGCTAACAATGGAGTGTGTAGCTTTGGTAGAAGCAGGACCACACTTATTGACTTCCCCCAAGTTATTGTTGATGTTGCTTCCATCATTAATGCTCACAATTGGGCCAGTGGATGCAGCTGACACTTGAGGCCCACCTGCTGCTTCTCTAGGCCCAACAACATCTTCTCCAAGCCCAGCAACATCTTCTCCAGGCCCACATTCAGAAGCCATATACCCATATTGTGTTGACCCAACTTCCTTTGCTTTGGCTGCCTTTGTTTCTCTGTGCAAAGTCCTTCTTAAAGGTAGCTTGGGTGGCCTACTACCAAACCTCTGGCCTTTGCTTGCAGATGACATGTGTCCTGAAGATGGTGGCTTGTTGTTCACATTCTGGCTACCAATTTGGCTATGCTGAGTATCAACAGGGGTACATATCAATTCATACGCCCATGCATTTACTTGACTCAGGGACATTTCCACCACTATTTCTTCAAGTGGTGAAACCTCAATGCTTTCCATAGTTTGCTGAAGCTGTCCCTTACCAGTAAACTCAACCAATTCCATAGGAAAGGTCTTCACTTGCTACAACTTTGACCAAGCTCCCACGAACTTATTCCAATCAGTGTCACTAATCAGAGGTAGCTTCTTGTTCTCAATCCCAGGTAGGTACCAATTTATCCCAGCAAACTTAGGAAACTTCTCCATATCTTGTATAAACCTCTGCTTAATGTCAACGAAAAGTTCCTTCTGATTGTATTTGTCGAAATCCTTTTCAGGGATGTAAAACCTTTTATTGTGGAATCTAACAATGAATGACTTCATTGAATCACCCTACACAACATATTAAGCAACTTTAAATTAATAAACAACAATTGATTACCAAAATTAATGACTATAAAAATCAAATCTTGCGAAACTTCAAAAAAATAAACCCAGAACTGAACAAAGATTTCTTGTCTAATTTACATGCAAACTTCAATCAAATTTCAAACTTGCATTAACCCTAAACGTATACATGAAGAACGCCACATACCCAGCAACCCGTTTACAAATTTCGAACCCTAAACCCAATTTAAACCCTAACTTCACTTTAATTGCACACATTTTCACTTACCATTGTTTCACTCTGTTTCGACCATGAACTCTACACCAGACAACCACCAGCAACTTTCCAACATCCTAAGTAGCACCGACGAACTTCGATCACCACCCTTGCCACCTCCAACTCTTGATGTTGAGTTTCACCAACGTTCGATTAGTGTTTTGTTCTGGTGGTAGTTGAGGAGCATTGAAGAAGACGAAAGAAACCAAACACAGCCTTCGTGTATTTTGAGCGGGCAAAAATAAGGGCTCCTTAGTCTTTTCACCGGCTCCTTAGTCTTTTCACCAACATCGGTAAGGGCATTTTAGTCTTTTCATGGTTTCCGGTGCAAAAATGGCCGGAAAGGCACCTGGGAGCCATTTGTTTGAGGACTTGGTCCCCTTTGACTGCATTAAAAAAATGTGGTCCCCCAGGAGTCAATTGTTAAGAATGTATGACACCTCCCATCAAATTTTTGGTGGAATTATAACGTAAAGTTGATTTATATTCAAAAGGCAACACTTGAGACTTGGCATGAAAATCCTTAGAATTCTCCTTCAACTTAGAAGATGCAGAAACTTAAGTTAATTAAACACTTGGTTAACTTATTAATTACAAGAAGGTCTCCTACTTGCGATCATCGGCTAAGCCTCCGTATGCGCATACTCGGACCGATCGGGAGATTTGGATGGTAGATACTATCCTATACTGGCCAAATTTCCATAGGGTGCACTTAAGACACCATTTTCCCTGGTGTGTGTTAAGACACAAGATAACATGGGGTGCACTAAGGCACAATTAACATGGTGTACTCTCAAGCACCGTTTACTTGGTGTGCACTAAGACACAATTAACATGGACGGGGCCTTTAATAAATTTTAAAAACTTGAAAAACCTTACTTGATCAAACTTGTGATAACATTGATCCCTTATGAGTGAACCAACCTAACTAATTCCTAACATACATTTAAACAAAACTTGTACTGAAAGAATGTACTCATGAGCACTCTTAACATCACAAATAATTAAATATAAATTTTTCTGTCATGAAAGACGTATAATATAAGAACTTACGATAACATGAACTATTTAATGAATTACTTTAATATTTAACTCAACAAAAACTTGCTTACACTTTTAAACCTCCAAACATAAGATTTGCATAACTACTTATATGATAAAATAACCATAAAGTACATAGAACAAAATTACCGAATTATAACAATAAACTAAGAATTTATAAGCAACATACGTACCTGACGATTTCAAAAACACACACACTGGATTGGGAGGGACTTGAACAGTTTGAGCGCAACGATCTCTTGAGATGACTTAAAAAGAATAAGAGTTAAGAGTTAGGATCTATCTTAGGTGGAAGTATTGAAGGGTAATCTAATGAAATTCTAAGATGACATGGCAATGAACTTGTTTCACAAGATACACTCGGAAGGCCATAACTTCCCCTACAAGAATCGTATCGACGAGCATGAGGACATTCTGGAAAGCTAAGCTCACGGTCTACAACTTCCTAGTAGAGAATAAAGGTTAAAATTGTGATTATGGAGACCAAAAACTACCATATTAGTAAGCTGCCCAGAACATATCATTACCGACATCAACTATTCGGAGAGTCATAACTCAGGTTATACTCTTCGGATTGGGGTGTGTAAGCTATCTATGGAAAGCTGGAAGGGCAATCTAAAAATTCCATGTTGACCATAATTTGATTTGGTCATGGGAAAAGGGTTGAGATTCGGTCATCAATTCAGAGCAGTCACTTGAACTTTCTGGACAAATTTCATATTACTGTACTCGACTTAAAGACTCATAACTCTCACTCCCGGTATCGTATCACTACGAAATTGACCTTTTCAGAAGGCTCAAGAAATATTCTAAATCTTTCATGTTGAACACTCAACCTAAAAAGGTCTCTAAACACACGTAAAATATTGATTTCCTGAGTGACTCAAAAATTCGTATTTGCGTGCGACCCCTCACGGTTATGGCCATAACTTTTGATATACATATCGAAACTTCGTGATTCAAAAACCGGGGTTTAGCTAACATTTTAGACTATCTAATTATACCATAAAATAGGTCAAATTCACACTCTACACCCTCTGAAATTTCTAGAATTTAACTAGATTCAAAGAAACCACTCACAAACTTGTTTGCATGTATGGTAACTTAATAATCCTCACTAATCTTTTCCCAAACATACTCTCCAACCATAAATATAAATTCCAGAAAGAGAAAACCTTCATTTGAGTCCATATTGGATGCATGCAAAGCAAAAACCTCCCATAATTGAATTTCTTAGTCATAATCCATCATGCATTCCACATGAAAAGTTATAAAACTCACCAAATTGATAATCTAAACCTAATCTACTCACATGCAACTAAATTTTAACCAAGGATTTATTTTTTCACAATGAATTTAGCCTCTTAAACACCATGCATGGTCATAATCTAGCAAGATAATATTCATTCAAGTCATAAATCACCAATTTCTTCATATACTTACCAAATCTCCACTTGATTGTATTGACCCTCAACAATCTCCAGTTGAAGACCTTAAGATTCTTGATTTACTTCTAGAAAACATAAAAATACCAAGAAAAAAGTTCATAATATACTCATGATTCATCCTTGAAAGAGAAGAGAGAAATGTTACCACTCAAAATGGAAGGAAGAGAGAAGAGACAAGATGATGATGGTGTGGCGGGGCGGCGGCGGTGGCCGAGAGCTGGCCGGCGATGGCTGGCTGCGGCGGCGGTGGTCGGAACCAGTCAGAGGGGGGCACCTGGGCGGACGAGTGAGGGAGCCAAAGAGAGAGATTGGAGAGCTTCAGTGAAATAAAGAGGGAGTGTGTATTTGAATTAAGACCCCACATCTTATATATATATTTAGTCTTGCAAGAGAGGAGGCCCAAAATGGCCTTTCCTCCCCCCCTGGCCGATTACAAAGATGGCCCAAAAATAGATTTCATCAACTTTAATTCTCCTCCTTATATTTATATCTCCCTAACCCCAAATTACTTAAACTTGGTATACCGTGAAATATCTTTGGTAACACATGAAACTCAAATAAATATACCTATACACTTCCTTGTGACTCCTCATATTTCCAATCTGACTCGAATAAAAGAAGGTTCCGACATATCGGCCTTAGAAACGAAAAGCAAAAGCGTCCACAATCACTATAATTTAACAGAGAAGGAATGAGATAAAGGAAAGGAAAATTTAAACTGATAAACTTGATGATCGTTGCACTGTTCAAACCTTGCAAAAACACACACTTGATTAGAAAAGTTGGAATACGCGCTTTAATTAAAATTAATTAATTTTAGCCTTGATTATCTAGGTTTACTAGTGCATATTAAGCGGTGATTTTCTTTGGGTTATTACATAGGCATTTCTTCATACTTATTTAATGACACCCATAACCCAATTCTCTGTGCCTTCACAACTTGTATCACTTGTTCCCTTCAAGTTCCTCGACTTTCCTCGGTGGTGAGGGTACCTAGCATGGAACATAGCCATGGAGTTAACACTTAGCTAAGCATGGAGACAAGTTATTTGTATTCTTTTAAGATTTTTCATCATCATTGCCGCCTCGGTAGCTGGTGATATCTGTCGGACGTTTCTCTTCAAGGCAATCATCGAAACATCATAACTTATAGGTGGAACTAACATTTTGGTTAACGGTTGACCATATCGTTAACCCATTAGTTTCACCAAGCATGATTATAACCGATCTTTAGTTTTGGACTTTGACTAGTGAACATCGGAGCACCAGCTTTCCCATGATATGCATCATCACTTTGCTTTTGATTTTATGTTATATGATCAAACATTACTTGTCCATAATCTTGATACTTTTAACTTATGTCAGGCTTTCCTGAAACAATTAATTGAGGGGATGAGTGAGGTGAGGGTGTGTTATATATAATGAGTGTCTTTTACCATGTCATCCTTTCCCATGTCACACATATTAATTGCTAGTGCCAAGTCACCCATAAGACTATTCCTCATTGCTATGTCAAATATTCTTCATTGCCATGTCAACTTGCTATTTAAAATAATTCTTTGCCTAATACCCCTACTCCTTATCATGTCATCATAAGAACATTATCATTTATTAAATGCATATTAGATGATGTTGGATGTTATTTGGGTTGTATATTTTCAATCTTGGCAATGAGTGTCCATATCTTGGTCCTAAAATTAATTAGGTAAAATCTTTTGGTAAGAATTTAGGAAAAATTGTGGCAGTTTTGGTTCTAACTTGTATAACATAAATTTTAATACATGTTTTAGGATTTTTATCCTTTCAATATTAAATATGTGAGGGTTTGATCTTAGGAAAGGTTGGGTGATACATGTGAAACTATCAGTTACAGTTCTTGGTCAACTTTCTTAAGCGGAAGATTGCTTAATTAACTATTTTATTCTTTTTCGAAAAGCGGTCATAACATGAAATGATTATGTCAGCATTTTTCAATCTTTTCAATCTTTCAAACCATACATGATAGTAGCATAATGTTTGAATTATTTCAAGAGTATAAGAATTTTATATAGCATAAGGAATTGTGTGGAACAAGTATAAGGATCATATATAAGATAAACATCAAGAATATGATCAACACGAGTCCATAAGAGACCAACACGGTCATAAACATCAAGTTCGTGTTGGTCTCCAGAAAGCAAGAAAAACGATCATGGGCTCAACACGGGTCGTGTTGAGGCAACACGGACCGTGTTGGAACCCATGATATGTTTTAATGGCTAACGGCTATATAATCTTATGTATTAAGTGTATGATATCAATATTAAGTCCGATATTATATGTATTCCAACAACTATATTAGTTGACCAAGTCAAGGTCATAATCCATCATTAAAGACCTTAATTATGCCTTTGACTAAGGGGTGTAATTAGGGTTGAATTAGGTGTGGAAGTCTCCTATAAATAGGAGAAATTCCCAAGCCATTTGAGGGCATCACAATCATCAACTTCTTCATTCTATAATCACATCCTTTCAAGTATAGACTGCAGCTATACTTGAGAGAATCAAGTGAGAAACCTATGTCTTGAGTGCAACAAGAGCTAAGTTTTATCCCTTGAACATTTACGGTACAGTAAATAGTTCTTAAGGAAAATGTATTTGTCCATGACTCTTAGCAATATCCAAACAAGTTAACCATTGGTTATTTAGTCATATCTCCATCTTGTCATACATACCGCAAGAAGATCAAGAAATTAAGCCAAGTGAAGATGATGAAGATTCAAGCCGATTAAACATCATTTTCCCAACACATAAAACATAGCGTATCTCTCTCAAGAAAAGTGTGAAAGTCCTTCACCTCAACTACAATCCATAATGTGTACACAACCTTATTTGTAGGAAAATAAAACTTAAGCTAACTTCACTCTCACTTAAACTAATTTAGTGAAACTAATACAATTAGAAATTAGCCGAGAAAAGTAAATAATTCTCTAATAATATTAAACGACAACTTGAAGTAATAACTAGCTTAGGAAATATGAAACTTGTACTACAACGTGTCAAGACTACCTAATTGCATGTTTCTTGCCACCTTAGAGCAGTATGATCAACAAAAGCTCAAAATTTTCTTTTGGAAGAACTTGAATAAGAATTATTTGGACTCACCTATTTATTCTTCTCCAAACCAAATATGATATTGCTTGTAAATTTCTCAACAACAGCAAACAAAAGTTGTCCATTGCCCTAGATCTAACAACCAAACTTTTTAGACTTGAATGTGATTGAGTCCATTTCAACACCACTTGTCAGGGAAAGAACTGGAGAATGCAGTGAGGGAACATTAATGTAATGATAAAAGAAATCGAGAATATCAATACAAGAACAATCATCATGGCGAATCTAGGTCTTCTAAATTAGGGGTGATCAATACACTGAAATATTTATCCGATACAAATAAAATCTGTAATTTTTTTTAGGGAAATTGGATTATAATAATCCCTACTATTGCAAATTGGATTACAATAATCCCTACTATCAATTTGTATTCTGGTGGTCCAAAAAAAAAATTGTATTGTAGTGGGATAAAATCGAGAGTATACCCTAAATATCATAGATTTTGTGTTGCATTTGATTCAAAACTTTGTATAACACTTAACCACGATTTTTAATGAATTTACAGCATTTCTCCCAATTAATTTTCAATTTTTTTTCAATTTTTTATATTTTTTCAATTTTATTCCTTAAAAAAAATCATAATAATTGCTTGGAATCTCAAAAAAATAATTTTAAAAATGTTTTAGTAACTACACTTCGTTATCTATCTAGGGGTAGGAACCAAAAAATCAAAAACAATATGGAGTAGGCATGGAAAAAATAAGAAGAATGTGGTGATGGATTTGGTACCACTACAATACAATTTTTTTTTTTGACCACCAGAATACAAATTGAAAGTAGGGATTATTGTCATCCAATTTGCAATAGTAGGGATTATTATAATCCAATTTCCCATTTTTTAGGGAAATTTGAATCTAATAAACCAACCTTTGGGGGTCCTTTGAAATAACGAACCAACCTCGAATATTAATTTACAACGAACCAACCTTGTCATGTTGATTTTTCCAGCAAACCGCCACCGAGTTTGACTCGTCGGAAAGCTGAGTTGGCGGTGGCGGATGCTTACGTGGATGATTTAAGAGCAAAAAAAAAAAAGAAAAATAGCTTGTGCCACGTGGTGAGTTATTTCTTTTGCCAAATCACTATTACCCAATATTTTTTGCACTGTGTACTCACTCTCCTCTCTCTCTCTCTCTCTCTCTCTCTCTCTCTCTCTATGTCTCCCCGACCCCCATCCTTCCCCAGCTTCTCACTTTCTCTCTCAAACTCCACCCCATCATCACTCTCTTCTCCGCCACCGCCGCCACCTGCGCCGCCACAACCACCACCATCTCCCTTACATCCTTCTCAAACCTCAACTCCAACCTTCACCACTGCCCATGTCTCACCAATGCCCATGTCTCTCCTCTGCCCATAAACTCCAACCTTCTATGTTCTTTGCCTACCCTTGTACTACATGCAAAGGACCAATTTAACTAAAATCAACAGCACTAAAAAAAACATACCCATTTCAATTCATCAAGATATTCAAAATTCAACCCTTTTCAATTCAACCCCAACAAACTTCTTACTGAGCTTGGTTGTTTCAATCCAACCCCAGCAAATCAACATCATAAAAAAAAATTTTGAAAAAACATACCCATTTCATCAATGTGGCTCAAAATCCAACCAATTAATTTCCACCCTTTTCCACTAATTACAATGAGGAGGCTTAGGTGGGTATTTCATCAAACGGTAGGTGGGCACTCGTAAGAGGAGCCTGTCATGGCGGCAAACCAAGCTTCACCCGCTGCTACCAACCCAAATGACAAATCTCAACCCTAACAAGACAACCCCAAACCAATCTGCATTGATTACTTCGCACGATAAAAGCATCATCACCCCCTTTAACAATGGTGATGAATGAGATGGTGTAGTGAAAGAAAGTGGGATATTAAAATGGGTTTTGATGGTGGAAAAGAGCTCAGAAGAGGGAATGGGGATGGGAAGTAAAAGAATTTGGGAGAAATTCGAAGGCTATGGGCGAATTGGGAGGAATGGAGAGTTAGGGTATATGTGAGGTGGAGAAATCGGATGTGAGAGGCGAGGAATGCTCGAAATCTGATGGGAGAGGAAGAGTGATTCAAACGAGAGTCATAGGTGGGCAACAATGGAGGTGTGAGAAAGGAGGCCTGCACTGCTGCAACAATGGAGATGAGAAAGAGAAGAGTGGGGATGGTGGTGTTGCTGCGCGATGAGAGAAGAAAGGGAAGGAGGAACTCTACGCAAAGAGGAGAAGAAGAGAGGAGATTGGAGTTGGGATGGGTTGGGGCTAAAGGGGGAGGGTGAGGGCTGAGAGAGGGAGAAAGAGGGGGGGGTGAGGTGGAATTCAAAAAAAATGAAAAAGGTTTATTATTCAATCCAAGTCATAAAAAAAGTGTTTTTTTGTTTTTTTTTGTTTCTTTTTTTTTAAACAATCGCCACATAATCGATCGCCACCGTCAAGTCAGCTTTCCGATGAGTCAAACTCGGTGGCGGTTCGCTGGAAAAATCAACATGACAAGGTTGGTTCGTTGTAAATTAATGTTCAAGGTTAGTTCGTTATTTCAAAGGACCCCCAAAGGTTGGTTTATTAAATTCCAATTTCCCTTTTTTTATCCCAAATTATGCCAAAACACTAAAAAAAAAATTTTACCACAGCCACCTCAGGACTAGCCTGGGATCCGCCACTGACAACAATAAAAGGAATACAATATTTAACATGAAAACTAAATTGAAAAACTAATCATGGTCCACATGAGTACAACAACATCTAATATATAAGGGAGTGTATAATGAATGATGTCAATTTTGTTTGAGATAAAGAAAAAAGAGGAGATTTTTTGAAGTACAATTGAGGGAGTAGATTTGTATCTCTTCAAACTTTCATATAGCAACTCTCAACTCTTTTCAAACTTTCAACCATTAACCACTTTAATAAATCTATAAGTGGCTACAACAAGTTCTCATTCGGCAAAGGGATAATTTTGTCACCATATACACAAATTAATGACAGTTTCATAATATGTTTTTTCAGGTGACAAATTTGCGATTTTGATATAGTTTTGGGCCTATCATATTTATGAGTAACTTCAATTTACCAAAATTTACAGCTTTTGTCTAATTTTATAAAAAATTACAAAAGTTAAAAAATAAAAAAAAACTAATTTTGATATATTAACATAAATTTGTCAAAACTTACTAAAATTATCAAAAGTTACCAAAAATTATAAAAACTTATCAAAATTTAACTTTTAGCTAATTATTTTTTACCCATAAATTTGACACACCCTTTATTCGATAGCACTTTACAACTCTCTCAGTATAATTTTATTTTATTGTTTCCCTACAAAACAATGATGACATAATGTGCAATTTAGCCCTCATAATCAATGTTCGACAATGGTTTGACTCCCGATGACCTTGGGAAAACTGACCACAAAGGCAGAAAACAAGGATGAGGAGTTGTTACTATAAATATAAAAAATCCAATCTCTAACAAAAAAGAAAAAGAAGTCCCCTGGAAGAATTTGGCCCGGTGAAAAGCTTGTGTCTGCAATTCCGATGGCTACAGACGTCGCCGCTGAAGGACCCTCTTCCAAGAAGCCCAAGCGTTTCGAGATCAAGAAGTGGAACGCCGTCGCTCTTTGGGCTTGGGGTAATTATTCCTCATTCTTTTCCATTTTATTTACACTTTCAATTCCAATTACATTCAATTTTTGTTTTTCGTTTACACATTTCGTCTTCATAGTTTGAGTTTTTGGTGACAGATATTGTTGTCGATAATTGCGCAATTTGCCGCAACCACATTATGGATCTTTGTGAGTTGTCCTTTGATTTCTTTCCTCAACCCCACCCATCCTTTTTTTAAAAAAATTTTTGGTTTATGTGTGTGATTGCGTCTGGTGCTGATTGCTGAAGTTTGTTGGGTTTGGTTAGGCATCGAGTGTCAGGCTAATCAAGCCAGCGCCACCAGTGAGGAATGCACCGTTGCTTGGGGTATGTATTCATCCCAATTTTCTGAACAAAAAAACCCCAATGTGAACTTTCTGCTTCTTTTGCTGCAAATTGAGAGGGCAAACCTGGTTATCTGCCTTTTGATGTCGCATTGCTTGTAATTTCTACATGTGTTAACTGTCAATAAGCCATATGGAATTGAACTTATGTCTCAATGAAAGTGATGCATATATATTTACAAACCTATAAAGCTTTATGCTTAACGCTTCACTCTTGTATTGTTGTGTGATTGTGTCACCTGGGAAGAATGCGTCTTCAAACATTTTTGTTGCCCTTGGAGGGTCTTCATAACTACGAGTAGACCGTCTTGATGGAGAATGACTATTTGCCCTTGTAGTTTTAGCATGATTTTCCTTGTATTTCTGTGCACGCCGGGGCTTTTTAATGTCAACTTCCTTGTTAGTGCTATTTTAATTGCTGCCAATGTGTTTCTGCGATCTTTTGAAGTCTGTGATTTCTCGCTTTGTTTCCACTAACAAAAAAATAGACTCATTTTGTTCAATGTAAGAACAGCGGGTAAAGTAGGGTACATGTTACATATGAGTCTGCTCCTTTGGTAGGATCACATTTTTCTAGTGTATATGTTACATATCATGCGTTTTCTAGTTAGGTGCCTTGTGTGAAGGCTTGAGTGCCTCTTACATGGCTATGTATTTTTTTTTTGAAGACTACAGGGCTATATTTCTGAAAAGTCTTTGGATGTTTTCACCTAGCCAGTAGAATTGTACCAAATTTGATTTGGCAAATTTCATGGCATTGCTAGTTTCATTCTCATATTGCTTTGATGACTTTATTTCTCTGCATTGTTTGGTTCATAGAACTGGTAAATCCTTAAATCCTGAGAGTTATAATGTTGTGTGATTAATTGTTAGTCAGAAGGAATATTTAGAATATTTGGTACATTGAAACCTTGAAAATTGCCGCCTCCCCTCAAGGGGCCTGTTGGAAGTAAAGCTCAGAAACTCTCTGCTTTCATTGATCAATAATGTTGCCTGTTGAGTCATGATGGCTTTATCCTCTACATTGAGCCCTTTGCTCTCGATCATGGAAAATAGCCTAGAGAGGTTGCTTCATGTTAGACCTAACTGAACCTATCAATTATTTTGCATAAAGCTACTGAAACATCAATTGCTGACCTTTTGAGCTGTATCAAACACAGACATAAAACATTTACGAAATTTGTGGTGTGGCAGCTTGATCCATTCGTCTTACAATGCCAGCCAAACTGCTGCTTCTCATTTGCTATACTTTTGTATTTTGACATTCTTTGCTTGTGTTTCCATCTTGATTCATTCATTCATGTTTGGGTGATTTAGGTGTTTGCAACCACGCCTTTCATTTCCACTGCATCAGCCGTTGGTTGAAAACCCGCCAAGTCTGTCCTCTGGGTATGTCAACTCCTGTTTTCTTCTGTTCGATCCTTCAAATATTTTCTGCAATGACTCAAACTCAATTGTATCTTGTGTTCCTTTTGTGTTATGATTGCAGATAATAGCGAGTGGGAGTTCCAGAAATATGGTCACTAGCTTTAAGCGAGCAACATCAGACAAAATCTTGTTCCTGGTTCTTCAGCAGCGGCAGCAGTAGTAGTTGTAGTACCTGGCATGGATTGAGTTTGAAAACTTGTACAGATTGCTTCAATTTCCTGCAGTTTGACACCCCCTTCCCTTCTTTTGCATTTCTTCTGTCAGATCAACTTAGTCCGAGGACCTATTATCGTCTTGCCTCAGGTTGGCCTTTGAAATGTAGGTTTGGCTACCTGTTTTCTAGGACAATTATGTTACTCTTATTTTCTGTATAATGGCTGCAAATTCTAATCTAAGGCTATCAAAACCAATTAGGGACAACTAAAGGAGAGCTGGCTCACGAGCAAGTTTGGTACCAGATAAATAGTAGTGCAATTTGCCCTTGATTAATCACTTTAATTGACTTTATGGAGCATTCAAGAACGAAAATATATAAGAACTAATTTTGTGGTTGGTGGCCAAAATAATTAACAGCTTATCTATCCTATATTTTTCTATTCTATAGCCTCCAATCTCCATAATTCAGAATGGTATCTGATGGAATGATAGGTCAACCCTATCCCTTTGCCTTAGATTGAGCACCTTAATTTTTCTCAAATATTTCCCATTTATAAATATAGTATACCTACTTTTTTTTTTATAATTAGCAAGCCAAAAGGCTAAGGAAGCATCAAAGATGCAACAAGACCGCAAAAATAGCATAACACTTAGTATCCAGCAATCAAAGAAACAACACAAAACCGCAACAAAGGACTACAACAAAGCAAAAGAAAAACAACTATCTAATAAGATTCTTTTTTTTTTCCAGCAAATCATCTATGAAGGCTTTAGTCACAGTCTCCTGATCATCAGGAGACAACTTTAACCGACACACAAGCTTCACCGCTCTACGAGCCGCCTCATCCAGTCTTTCCAAGGAGAGATCCACTGCATTCAAAGATTTCCCAGCAGTACTATCAACCATATCATTACTGTTAGAATTGCAGCTTCGAGAAAATTTCTTCAAACCTTTAGCACAACTAGGACCACTAGATCGGACCTTCCCCAAAGCTCGACTGACCAACTTTCATTTATGGTTCCATAGCAGATTCACACTCTTTTTTTGTCGGCCCTTGACTTTGAAGACCTTATGTAAAGAGTCCTCAAAATCAAGAAGTGAAGAAGCCACCTCAACAACAGCTTTACCTGGCGGGTCACTAACAGTGCGCTCACTATCAGAAAGAGCCACTGAACAACCACCACCAGAATGGCCCCTCAAAAGGGCATCTTTATAAGGAGATTTAAAAACCTTAGCAACAACCTTAGGAGGAGGATCAGAGATGGTAACTGAACCATCGGACGCAGGAGAAATCACACAATCACTGTCAACAATCTTCGTAGCAGCCTGCTTAGACTTAGGAACCCAAGTCTAATTTTCATAGCCCCTCCTAGACAAAGGAACGAACCCTTGCTTCTTGCAAAATTTAGCCCAGGCAACACTCAAGGCATATCCGCCACAAAACCGACCATTCAACTCACAGATGGCATTAGAGCCCGCATTCTTATCCTTGAAACGAACAAAGTCAAACCTCTTACCACTTCGCCCCACCTTACTGGGAATGTAAGTATCAGCAACAATACCAAACTTCATAAACAGGTTTTTCAAGCAAGCAAAGTTAACCCCATCAGGCAAGTTATCAACAAACAGAGAGAATAAGCCACCATCTCTAGCACTAATACCAACAGGAGTCACAGACTTAACAACAACAAGGGAGACACCAAGTCCACCGGGACAGAAGCAGAAGAAAGTTTCGGAACAAAGGTTTTAACCGTCCTCAAAAGCAAGACCAAATCTTTTAGCACAGAACAAACTTTGCTAACCCTAAAAAGGGCCGCCAAAAATACCACATCCAAATCTATATATGAAAAATTTTCCCATATAGTTTATTTTCTTAGGTAAATGCACGTACATAGAATTCATTCGTCAAATGTTTGGAAAAATTATTATTGTATGTTTGTCCTTGTTCATCCACTATAATGATTACCTCCAATTTCTTATTAGTAATCATGCGTTTTTTTAAAGCTCACATAGATGAAATTATTTATGGTAAGAAATACGTAAGCTGACATCAATTAATTTGTAGCTAAGTTGCATTGTCCAATAATCAAACTATTTTTATTCCAGCAGTTGGCAACTGCCCTGAATGAAAACGTAGTAGCAACTATCATACTTATTTTAAAATTAGGCATAATTATAATCTGAAGCATATGAATAGTAGGTGTTAACTAGGGTCCAGTGATGCAAATGAAAGATGCCTCTAATTTAGTCAACCTTTAGTTATAAAAACAGGAAACCCAACCACTTTAGTTTGTTCCTAAGAAGGCCGAAGAAGAAATGGCTTCATTCTACTCTGATGCGTTGCTGTACAGAAAGCCCCTGATCTCCAACCACTCCACGACCATAACCTGCCCGAAGATCAGGCTTCCACGGCGGGGGAAGAAGCGGCTCCCGGTGGTCCGGCTGGGCTCTCATACGAAGCCCAAGGCCCAGGCCCAGTCCCAGGCCCAGTCGGAGAAGCAGAGGCTGTGCAGGGACATTGGGCGGCGGCAGTTCTCCTTCAGGGGGGCTTTCCGGCGAATCCGTCTTAAGTGGCTAAGGCTAAAATACTCCTGCATGCTTAAGAGGCTTAAGCAGTATTACAAGTCTCTAATCAAAGATGTAATTGAAGGGAGCGCATCCATCGAGGCCTATCATCAGCAGAGACTGACCATGGAAGGCATGGCTATGCATCCACCTCCTTTCACTCACCACCATGTCCACGCCGCTGCCCCTAATTCCTTGTTACCGCAAACCACCTAGCTACCTCTTCAAGGTTTTTGCATAAGTTCCACATTTTGATTATTTTCCTTCTTTTTTTGTATCATTGTATATCTATTTATTGTACTTTATAATTATGTATTAATCGTGTTTTTAACTCACCAAATCACGTTAATAAGTCTTCAGAACGTTTACCTACAGTTTATTATATGTGTCTTACCAATATATGAATTGTTGTGTGTTAAATCATATATATATATATATATATATATATATATATATATATATATGTTGAAAAATAAGATGATTACAAAAATATTAAATAAAATAAAATGCGTAAATGAGAATGCGCAAATAAAGAGTGGAAAGTAAAAGAGACAAAACACAGTAGTTGTTTACAATGTTTCTCTCCAAATTCAAATTGCGGAGTATTTCACTGCCTAGAGTTCTCTAATTTTAACATTTAACCTCGAATTATTATGGAAAATTTATTTTAAAAATCCCAAATTTCTGGGGTTGTTAGTCAAAATATCTCAAACTTCATGTTTGAGTCTGAACGGCCCAAAGTATGAGGGTTGTATTTGTGATTGTCCCACCACTAAGTAAAGTGAAGTTGGAGGCGGCGACCGAATCACGTGGACGGATGAGATGCTTATGTGGCAAGTCAATTGTACAACTCAACAAAAAAAAAAAAAAAACACAGGCCAACCCTTAAACCTAATTTTTTTTTCCATTGGAATAATCAGAGTTGGCCTCTTGCTTGTATCTGAATTTGCTGGTAATTAATGTGCTATTCTGTTCTCGCCAACACTCAGTGACTGTAAAGAATTTTTTTGGCACTGTAACGGTGCTTTTAGATGAAGGTAATAACACAATAATAGCTCTGCATTGGTTCCTTCTTCATTTTACAGTTTCTTGCAACCTTTATTCATTTTTGTTTGGGTTTGTTTGTTGCTGGTGTATTCTTTCAAGTGTCAACAATAATAGCCCCACTCTCTCTCACAACCTTTTGTTTTTCCTTTTGGTTTCCTTGCTTCTTCCAACAGATATTGGTGATGTAGTTAAGTGTATATGACAATCCACCTTTATTTTGTAGTTAAGTGTGTTTATGTTTCACAAATCCGTCCAATTTCAAACTGATATTGGTGATGTATTCTCATGTCTTGTTATGTCATTTTTGTCTCTCTAACTTTTTGGGAATGTTCTTTGCTTGATTGTTGCTAGTGCAGAAGAAGAAGGACAAGCACATTGGAGACCCAAATTTCAATTGCCTCGAATTCGATTTCCGAACTGAGAAGAAGCAGGAGAATTTGGGAAGGAAGTGCAGAAGAATTGAAGAAGGCAGATGAATTTGAGAAGAACGTAAATGAATTTGAGAAGGAGAAGCAAAAGAATTGAAGAACGCATATGAATTTGAGAAGAACGTATTTGAATTTGAGAAGGAGAAGCATATGAATTGAAGAAGGAGAAGCAAAAGAATCGAAGGAGGAAAATTTAAGAACGTATAAAAATTTGAGAAGGAGAAGTAGAAGGATTGAGAAGAAGGGGAATTTGAACTATGGATAGCACTGAAAAAATAGGACGGGCACTATTAGGTTTAACAATGAGGGGAAATTGTATGTTTCATGAGGTGGACAACTACATGTTTAAAACTCATGCCTAACCTGCCACATAAGCATCTCATCCGTCCACGTCATTCGGCCGCCATCTCCAACTTCACTTTAATTGGTGCTGGGACAGTCACAAATACAACCCTCATACTTTGGGTCGTTCAGACTCTAACATGAAGTTTGGGATATTCTAACTAACAACCCCAAAAGTTTGGGATTTTTAAAATAAATTTTCCTATTATTATTAGGATGAACTTTTCCTACTCTCAAAATTCCACCACTTTATATCACCTCTCAATTAAGTGCGAGGGAGGTTACCTCTTAACTCTTAAATCCTCTCCTTAACAATAATTATTGCATCAACTCAACTTGATAAACAAAAGCTCAATATAACTATCTTTTATCTCACACTCCGCAATAATAAGAAAGAACAATGTCAATGTTTGCTTGTATCTTGTACTCTTGATGGCCAAGAACTCATTGTATTTAATTATTTATAGCACAAATAGCCGAAGTAGCAAAGGCTTAACTTGCATAAAATTCAATCAATCATGATATGATCTTCGTACAATGAACATAATCGTTTTTATCATGATTTAATGTTCTTTTTGTATGATAAAATCTTTAATTTATCCATATCCAGATCGGTTTGATTTGCTGCACATACATAGTAGTAGTATCATAAAGCAAGAAAATAATATTACGAACTAATAACATATAACTCCCCCAAAGTTTTATAAAATGAGGATTTTACCCTTCATGCTTGGAAAATGTTAATTACCCAACCTAACGTTTACTCCTTATATAAATGTATACTTTTTTCGATTGATCATTAATCTGTACATGTTTGCCCCTGTAATTTTATCTGCTTTGTCGAAAATACCCTCCATATTTTAATTGAAAAGATGAAAATACTCGGCCTTGTCATTGCCCTCTCTCTCAAGCTTCACAATCCACGCCATTGATACTGCTTCTTCAGCTGACTGCTAGCCCAAATAATTGCATTCCATTGGAGCAATAGAGGGCTACTATTGTTTAGATATGTATGAATATTGCAGATAAAAAATATCAGGGCCATGTACTTAGAGTATATTTAGTGCAAAGCCAAATCATATTTAATTTAAAGAAAATTGTTTCCCTAGGCTGCAGGATACTTGGAATGAACTACTATTTGCAAAACTTTTCTGCAGACAGAAAGCAGATCGACCCTCAATATTTACACAATTTCTATTCTTTTGGTTTTTTGTAAATGAACATTAATCGACGAAAGGGTAGTTAATAAACTAATTGATGGAGATCTACCTAGCCTTGGTATCACCTTTGACGACCTTAAGTTCATGGAAGGAGATGGAGCTTTACAAAGCCTTGGGCTCACCTTTGGAGACTTAAGATTCATGGAGAATGATGGAGGACCATCCACGCCAAACCCAACTAAAGAGGTCCAACTTGTGCACAAGGAAGTAGAGAGGGCCATAGAAGAAGGATTCATCAAAGGGACCCAACGTCCAATCTATATTATGTGCTCCTTATTCCAAGAGAACGTCCAAACGTCCTAGAGGGCCCAAGTCCACGTCCAAGGAGGCCCAAGTACAAGTCCAAGATGAATTTCACAGTTTTGGCATTTCCAAGATAAATTTCACTGTTTTGACCATTTCAAATTGAAGTTCACATTTTTGGTGTTTTCATCTTTAGTAGCAAGTTTATTATTGTAATTTTATTATTATTAGTTGTGTGTGATGCCAAGTAATATATAATAGCTTGGACATCAAGTTAGAAGAGTCTAGAATTGTCTAGAAGGATCTAAAAGAGTCTAGAAGGTTCCAGTGTATGCTTTGACGCCAAGTTTAGGGAATCCTAAATAAAGTTGGCTAATTTTGTAACTAATCCATCTTGGATTAGGAAAGCGAAGTCCTAGAAGGATTTATACTGCTGTAACTAATCCCCTTAGGATTAGGAAACCGATTCCTAGGAGGAGATGGTTGCTTAGGCGTCAAGTTAAGAGTCATAGTAGGATTAGGACTTAATCTAGTATAAATAGGGAGGTTTGTAATCAATCTAAAGGCACACTTTTCGATTATGATGATATACAAAAGGAGCTTTGCTCATGTGAGAGTCTTCTCTTTCTTTTCTACTATTGTATCTTGAACTGGCTATTCAAGTGGTGAGGTAGAGCTTGTTCCTAAACCTAGAAGGTGTTTCTGTAACTAGGTGGAAGATGTCAAATTCCTTGATTGGCGGGTAGATTATTTGGTGGGAACAATAGTATCTAATGGGGTTTGGCTTGTATCTGTAGTGCTAGATGGATGTCGTTGATGGCTTTGTGCAGAAATTTCTTCAGCCTCAGTAGCATTTTCAATATTTGACAAAAAAAATAGAATCAGGGAGCACAACATTACTATCATCAAAAACTACATGATATGGAAAATGTTCTTCACAAAATTTTACATCTCTGCTGAATATAATATTTTTATCAATTATATCATACATCTTATAGCCTTTCTTGTGGAAGGAATATCCCAAGAAGACACATGGATGTGCTCTTGGGTCAAATTTATGTCTATTAGCATTTAAAGTGGATGCAAAGAAAAGACAACCAAAGACTCTCAAAGTGCTGTAATCAGGAGAGGAGTTGTAGAGTTTTTCATAAGGAGTTTTGAAATTAATGGCAGAGTTTGGTATTCTATTGATCAAATAGGTGGCAGTCAAAACACAATCACCCCATAATTTTAAGGGGGGTTTTGCTTGAATTAATAAAGCCCTAGCAACTTGCAAAATGTGTTTGTGTTTTCTCTCTACAATTCCATTCTGTTGTTGTCTTTCAACACAGGATGTTTGATGCAAAATCCCATTTGAGGCATAGTATGAGTTAGCATGCGTGTCACAGAATTCTTTCCCATTATCAGATCTTACAACTTTGACAGTTGCACCAAAATGTTTTGTGACAAAAGAAATAAAGTTTTCTAGCATAGGAAAAGCATTGGTTTTGCTAGATAACAAGTATACCCATGTTGTTCGAGTGCAATCATTAACAATTGTCAAAAAAGAATGAAAACCATCATATGTATTTATTATAAAAGGTCCCAAAATATCTATATGGATTATTTCAAATCTATTCATAGTTCTACTAGTACTGGAAGGAAAGGATGACTTGTGCTGTTTTGCTTGTGGGCAAATCTGACATATAGAAGTATTAGGAATATTAGTCAGCCCGGGAATCCTTATGAGATATTCAGGAGAGGGATGCCCTAATCTGCAACGCCAAAGCTCTGAAGGAGAAAAAAGAGCAATGCCTTTTTCTTGATTTACAAATGTACTCTTGGAATTAATGGAGTTATTAGCATAATAAAGACCTCCTTGCTGTGTACCAAGGGTTAAGCATTGGGTCTTCATAGGGTCATGGATATAGCAATTCCCAGGTGTAAAGACTAAGTTTGTTTTGAGATCTTTAGTCAATTTATGTGCAGAAATTAGATTAAAATGAAAGGAAGGGACATGCAACACATTCTGCAGAATAATTCCAAATTTAAGAGTCACTTTCCCTATATTTTTAACAGGCACTTGTTTACCATTAGGTAGGGTGATAAAACAAGAAGTAACAATGGGTGAATAAGATGAAAAAAGGTCTAAATGAGGTGTAATATGATCAGTTGCACCACTATCAATTACCCATTGACCAGTCTCTTTATCAGAAATCAAACAAAAGATTTGCCTGCAAGAAAGGCTGACTACTGAGACTCTATTTGATCAAAAAGATGTATATTTTGTTTGTTAAGTAGCTGCATCAGCTAGGTGTATTCTTCATTGCTGAGGGTGTGTCTTGGCACTTCTTGAGTGTCAAAAGAATTTGGGGCATCTTCAGGGTTAGTTTGTACATTTGCAGCAAACCTTTATGACCTTTCAGCTTGTTTCCTAGCTAATTTAAAACACTTCTCAGCAGGATGACCAGGTTTCTTGCAATAATAGCAATAGGGCCTTTTGTTTTGATTAGCCTGTGTATTGGAATTGTTGTAGGATGTCCTAGGTGCAGATTGGGATGCTGGATTGGCAGAATATCCATTGGAAACAGGATTCCCTGAATACCCTTGGGGAATATAGCCAGAATATTGGTGTTGATAACTATTTTGAGCATTCTTAGGGTTTTGATTCCTAGAGCTATTGAATGCCACAGAACCTTCTTCAGGAAGGGAAGGTTTCTTGATGTTTTGTTGTTGTTCTTCTTGAAGCACAATGTTATAAGCTTGGTTGACACTTGGAAAGGGTGTTATCATAAGAATACTACCCCTTACATTCTTATATTGCTCATTCAATCCCATTAAAAATTGGAATAACTGCTGTCTGGCTATCAGCTTGGATGCGGAACATTCAGAGTCACAACTACAAGGGGTAACTACCATCACATATTCATCCCAAATTTGTTTACATTTTGTGTAATATGCAGAGATGGATAGGTTGCCTTGGCTAAGATTACTCATATCCTGCTGGAGTTGATAAATCTTTGCACCTTGATTATAACTAAATCTCTCTTTTAGGTCACTCCAAATAGCTGCTGCAGTTTCTATGTAAAGGATACTTGATGCTATGTCTTTTGTGACAGAATGAAGGAGCCAAGAAATGACCATACTATTGCATCTCTCCCAGAAAGCAATATAGGAGAATTAGAAGCTGGTTTTTCAACTTTTCCTTCCATGAAGGTTAGTTTGTTCTTGGCTCTCAAGGAAACCTCACACGACCTACTCCACTGCCCATAGTTCATCCCAGTTAAAGGTTCATTTGTCAGGCTAAAGTTAGGGTTATCTGAGTGGTGGAGATACAAAGGATGGCCAGAACCTATTGTCACTGGAACTATGGCTTTCTCTTCACCCATGATAGGAAAGAAAAAGGTGGAAAAGAGAAACAGAAGAACAGATGCAAGCAAGATCTCAGAGAAGCAGAAAGAAGACAGAAAAGAAAAGAGGGGAAAGAAGGATATCACCATATGGTAGGCTCTGATACCATGTCAAATTCCTTGATTTCTATCAAACGCCCTCGTGTGTAACAGCAGACAGATGACATAGAAACTTCATGTATTTGAGTGGATATATTACACAACCTCTTTTTCTGTGAAAAATGATACAAATGATCCCTATATTTATAGGGAGAAACAAGGGGAGAAAGAGAAAAGAAGCTAACAAACAAAATAAAGATTCTAACTAACTTAACTACCAAGAATAAAACCCAAGAAAATAATCTACCCGCCAACAGAAGAACAAGAAGCCCTAGGGATTCAACTTGTGGTGTCTCTGTATCAAGTTTGATTCTCTTGTACTATCCCAGTTACTATCTTGTTATCTCTCGCAAAACACTAAAACTATCTTTCGTAACCCTCACCCTATTCTAGCCTTTCACGTCAATTCCATCCCCAAACCCTAGTTTTCACGTGATCCTTCCTTATTCTAAGATTGGTTGCACGTCTTATTTTGATGTGTAATTGATCAAAACCCTAACTTTGCATCAATTATACATCACTAATGTTGTCATTAAATTTGGGATCTTCAAGAAGATAGGAATTGTACTCTTCAATGACTACCATGGATGCTTATATGAGTCATGCAAGAGAATTTCTTTAAAATCCAGATGAGACAGGGATGGAGGGGTTGCGTTTTATCAAGCAAATAGGATGTTATAACTGAGGGTGTAAAAGAAAAATTGGGGAAGGAAGAAATTTTAAATAACAGGTAATTTCAAACTTTCACTATTTAAGTTGACTAAACAAATCTGAAAAAGTGTATGTAAATGATGTGAAGTAATAACATTTACCTCCCCCAAACTTTTATAAAATGAGGATTTTACCCTCCATATTTGAGAAATGAGGATTACCCTACCTAATCTTTATTGTTTTCGTAAATGTATACTTTTTTCGATTAGTCAACGACTAGGATAAGTTTGCCTCTGTAATTTTATATGGTTTGATGAAAATAACCTCAAGATTTAAATTACAAAGACAAAAATACCCTGGTTATTAAAAATTTGAACAGACGTTTAATTGGGCACCCCTTGCTATTCTCCAGCCCCTGCTATTGGGAAAAACCGAACAACCGCAGCCAAAACGAGATACTCGGTCGACAATCTAGGGTTTTGCCGGAAAGTGTCGACCGACGTAGGTTATTGGGGGTCGGACAACGGCTATGCTGCAAAGGAGATCGAAATTGGTCGGTGTTTGAAGTTTAGTTCGACGACTATTCTCCTTCACCCCCGTTAGAGATTCATCCATATTGTTTGAGTTTCAGTATGAAAGTTTGAATTTTTATGATTCGGAAAGGTGTGTTAATGTTATTCTTGCAATTTACATACTTGAAATTCCATTTTTGTTGAACAAAAATGAAAGAATCAAGTGTCAGACTAACCGTTGAAAATACAGAGCATTAGGCATGTGGTTTGATTTTTGGTCTGCAAATAGTATTCATGCTCTGGTTGTTGCAAGGCAATTCACAGTATCCATGCTTTGGTTGTTTCGATATATCAGTTTCGATTTTTTCCTGTGGTTGGTTGTAGTGTAATTGAAGTGGCCATGCTCTGCTTGCTATGATACAGTACTACGCTTGTTTGCTACAATACACTAGTATATCATAGCTTGCAATTGACAACGGTTAATAGAATTTTTCTTGTGACATTTTAATAGAATTTTGTTGTGAGTTGCCGAAGAACGAAGAAGAACAACAAAGATGAACACCAACCTGGAACTAAGGCTCTCAAGAAGTAATAGCCTGAGAAGGAACCAAGAGAAAGAATAGAGAGGAGGAACATCAAAATGAAGAAGAAAACATCAGTGGGGTTTTAAGTACACATCTATTTGTTTTTCTTTTTCTTAAGGCAGAATTTTTAATATGGAAGGGTAAAGTGGTAATTGCACACCTTAAGTTGACCAACCCTTATCTGAAAAGGTAGGTATAAATTATATCAACAATACTTAAGTATCATATTTATTATTTTTATTATTTGTTAAGTTGGATAACTAAGATTTCCAAAATATAGGGGGTAAAATCCTCATTTTACAAAAGTTTGGGGTAGGTATATGTTAACAATGGTTATGTATCATATTTATTGTATTTACTATTTGTTATGTTAGATAGTTAACATTTCCCAAACATGAAGAGTAAAATCCTCATTTTACAAAATATCGGGGGAGTTACGTGTTATTAGTTCTAATATTACTACCTCCATTTCATATTATTTGTTCTATTTGAAAATTTTACAATCAAATTTAAAAGATATTGACCGTAAATTTCTCAATATATACAATGATTTTTAAATAAAATTATTTCCATTAAATTCGTAACAAAAAATACTATTCTAAAAATATAAAATTACAATTATTAATAAGATACTATATGAAAAACGATTTTGCTAATTGTCGTCATGAGGGCGATGGTTAAAGATGAAATCTTATCTATTTATTTTTAGTCTGAGATAATTAAATATATATATAAAATATGAAAAGCGGAAACTATAGATATTCATCTAATATTTTCCATTCCAAGATTTTACGGTCTTCTATTATTAATTAAATGTCCATGACTATGGCAGTATTTGTCATGACTGTGGCATCTCAACCGCTGTCCATCCCAATCTCCTGGTAGTTTGCGACTGCTGCGGATTCTTCCGTGGCAATGTTCGATCATTATTAGCCAATCAATTTCAAGAGGTTGACCATTGTGTTCCACTAATGTCTGTCATTCAACTATTCTTCCTATAGTTCAAATTTGATCCCATCTCAAATTGGGATGAAGACATCCCATAAATGGAATGGAAAAAAGAAGAAATCAAAACTGATCACATCTCAAATTCGGACGAAGGAGTGGACTGGAAGAAAGAAGAAGTTGTCTGAAATCAAATCCTAAAAAATACCCCTCACTGTGATTTGTGACAGAGGAAAAGTCTCACTCATCATGGTTGTCTATCTTCCAATTCTCGTTTAATGGGTTATTTTTTGATGCATGATTAGTTGATTGCAAAACTCTATGGTTTTCCAAAAAAAATAAAAAATAATACTTCTTGGTCAACAACTTTATACAGTAAATGAAGCATTTTGAAAAATTTCTGCGTTAGAAGATGTAACTAAAAAAGGTAAATTAGTTTTTTTTAGATCAAGATTCATGTAAATTAGTTAAGTATTTTATTGTATATTGCGATATATAGATAACAAATAGATAAAATAATTAGAAAAGAATAATTAATTAAGTTATGGTAAGATTTATCATTTATGTAGATTTGATTAGATAATAAGATATATTTTATTGAAAAGGTAATCTTTTATCATATATATGTTAGATAATGTAACATTTTAAAAATTAAAAAATGACTAAGATTCCTTCTTTAATCATCGCTCCCAGGGCGACAATTAGCAAAACCGTATAAAAAATTATCAGTCAAACAATAATATTGAAGACCGTAACCATCAATAAAAGAATAAATAATATGAAACGGGGGAGGGAGTAAGAGATAATACATACTCATGATATATTTCCTCGGCAAGAACTTGATAAAATAAACCAATCATGATTTCCATCTTTTCAATTGTGATAATATCCTTATTTGTTTGATATGTTTAGCTATTATCCAATAAGCAAGAGATAAGCCCAAAATGCAAGCACAGTAAGAATCACATGCTTTGCGTCAACATTACATGGTATTGGCGTCAATCAAATAAACTATATTATATCAATAATTATATCAGGGTTATTTAATTTTAATCTTGATATGTTTGAAAAATCATAACAATCAAATTTATATTTTATCTATCTTAATAACTTGACATATATTTTAACTAACTCACATTTATTTATTTTTCTAATATTAAAATAATATCAATTATAAGCTGCAAATATAAACTTTTATATGACTTGAGAAATCAATGACCCAAGTATCTGAAGGCATATGTGACATTTACAGAGATCAATACAATGAAATGCAATTATGCAATTAACTGAAAGAAAAAACAATAAGTTACTCCCTCCGTTTTTTTTCTAATTGTCGTCTTAGTAATTGTGTTAAAAATTTTGATTGTTAATATCTTAATTTGTACAATGATTCATCATATAAAATTGATATTGTTAGATTCGTTATAAAAAATACTATTAGAAAAATATAATATCATAGTCATAGATCTTTATAAAAATATTATGTGTGAAATTATTGATTAAAGATTGAAAAAAAAGGTGAAAGATAAATAAAAAAACGGAATGAGTAGAAATAGTCTTTGGGAGTGCTCTAAATTATATTATTACGCTTATTAAATGTGCCACTGCGCTTAATGCACGACTCCTTCGAGTCTTTGATTTAATAGTTAATTAGTTACGTATAGTAGTATATAGTAATTGGTTTGTCTAGTTTAAATTATCATAATTTAAATTTAAATTGGTTTGTCTAGTTTAAACTAACATAATCTAGTGGATATTAAAATATATTAATTATGTTATATTGACAATCTTTTAATTGCAAGATGGATTAGAAAAGGGGAAGATGCATTGTTTATCTCCCAAATCCGACATTTGTTTCTTCTTTTTTGTTTTTTTGTTTTTTTGTTTTTTTTTTTAACAGGTGGAAGGGTGTGGGGTGTAGAGTAGACAATAGAGAAGAATTAGGGATGGGAAATCGGGTGAAGTACTTATCTCTAGTTATCTATGTGCTGACTGCTTTTTCTTGTTATGTAGTGCTCCAACTTTATTTAGATCAATGCTTTGCTGATTGTTTGAACTCTCAAGCTTACCTAATTTGGTTGTCATAGTATTGTAATATTTATGTCTATTCTTCATATATTTTTGTATTTCCCTATATTATTTAGGTCCCGTATTTTATGTGATAACTTGCGGTGCGGTACTGCACCACACTACACTACTCAATATTCTACCACACTGTACCACAATCATTACCAAAATATTTTTTATTTTTCTATTTTCTCACTTTTCTTCCCTATTTTTTATATTCTCTCTCATCACCTACCCCAACTACCACCACAACTCACCATAATCCATCACACTTCACCACACTTTTTCAAATTCCACCGCACCGCACCATTACCACACCGTACTGCACCGTATAAAAGAACGGAGCCTTAATAATGCTAAAATTTGTACATCAATTTTAAATGCACAAATTATACTGTGTATCTTGGAGAACTTCTCTATGTCCTTCACATACAACTTAAGTAGATCAATTTTCATACGATAAATATTTATATTAAATTGCAAAAGTTAAATATTACCTCCGTCTCATTATATTTGTCTATTTACCTAATTTGGAAGGATCAATGCATATTGGGAATTAAGGTAAAAAATTTGTAATATACCCAAATTACCCCTACTTCAATTGAAGATAATAGTTGTTGAAATTGTAAAAAGTAATAAATAAATTTATTAATTAGGGATAGAAAATGAATTACAATTGTTGAGATTGTAAATACGACAAATATTTTGGGACAAAAAAGTTAGGTAAAAGGACAAATAATTTGGGACGGAGATTGTACATCGATAATTTTTGTGATAATAGCCATAATAAAATTGCAGATGAATTCTAGAAAAATGATTAAATTCCTTGGACAAGACACTTGTTAAATGTCTTGTGATGCTACAAAACCTATATATTTGTAAATTAAATTGCAAAAAAATGACATGATTGACTTCTTCAACTATAATAATATATATAAATGTTATAAAATTACATTTTTATCTATATTTTTTAAAATTTATGATAATACGTCCAAAATATGCCCAACGGGTAGGGTTCATTCATTAGGGTGTCAATTTTAATTATTGGCGTAGCCAACACATTCCAAGCTTCTTATAATTGATAATCAATAGTATCTGTAAAAAAAATTGAGGTTAAAAATGATAATAAATATGGATTTTATAATAATCATTGAGGATCAGCTTGGGAAACATGAAAATAACAAACAAAGGATCGCTTGGTATTAATTACTTAGAGAAGCATTCTTACAAATACTAGTAGATCAAAGTAAAGCCAGACTAAAAATTAAAAAAAAAAAAGACAAAAAAGAAAATTAAAGCCTTAATCACATGCAGGCAAGATTAGAATTTGGAGGTCGGCCTTAATCATGCGTGTGATGCATGTATGCCATATGATATATATCAAAAAATGACTAGGAGATACCCAAATATTTGGGAAAACTATTTTTTAGTACCCAAACTTTTCAAAACTTATTTTAAGGTACGTTTAATTTTTGGAATAGTAATTATTTGGTGTTTTTCCTGCCATCAATTTTATTAAGTGATCGAAATACCCTTATTATTCTTCTTCGAGGGAATTTCTTAAAAAATGGAAGAACAAAGGAATTTCGGTCATTTAACCAAATTAATGACCGGAAAAGTATCAAATTATTACTAACCCAAAAATTAAGGGTACCCCAAAATGAGTTTTGAAAAGTTGGAGTACTTGTAAAACATTTCACGAAAAGTTAGGGTACCTCCGAGTAATTTTTCGGATATATATATATATATATATATATATATATATATATATATATATATATATATATATATATGTGTGTGTGTGTGTGGGTGTGGGTGTGTGTGTATGTGAATTGATATAATGAGAAGAAGGATTTTGAGAGAAGAAAAGCATAGCAAATCATAACCATTGGCTCCAAGATTAAGGGTGAGTATTAATTTTTTTTCTTTTTTTTTTGTTGCGAAAATGTGAATAATAAATAATAATAAATGTTGCAATCTTTTTCTTTTTTTCTGTTGGCTAGGAAAAAGAGAGCAATTAATACAGTGTGATTTCCAATGACATGCTAATTAATTCGCAGCTCTAGAAAACCCAGAATGAACATCAACTATACCCAGAATGAACATCAATTATACCATTAGGGGTGGCAAAACTTCGGGTCCGGGTCTTATCGAGTTCGGTCAATTCGGTATTCGGTCAAAAACCCCAAACCCGGACCCTGGCCGAATTTTAATTCGGACAAAATGACCAGACCCGAACTCGAACGACCGAATTTGACCGAATTTAATTTTTTGCGAAAACTAAAAATTAACTGATACAGACTTTTTAACCGAATATGACTAGTTGACCAAATTTGACCGAATACGAATTTTGAGCCTCTTTATGTGAGTTTTAGCACTATCTTCATAATCGAATTCGGTTAACCCGAACCCGAATTGACCGAATCTAAATTTTAACCAAAATTCGGTCAACCTGAATTTGAATACCAAAACTCGAACCCGACCCGAATGTAAATTCAGTCATGATCGAATGACTGAATTTTAAATTCGGTCAAAAAGCCTAGTCCGAAACTCGATTTTTTGCCGCCCCTAATATCATAAACGAACGTCAACTATACCATAAATGAACATCACATATACCAAAAATGAACATCAACTATACCATAAACGAATGTCAATTATACCATACATGAACACCACATATACCCAGAATGAATATCAACTATACCATAAACGAACATCGACTATACCATAAATGAACATCAACATGCCATGAGATGAACAATAATTTTTTGTTCGTCATCACCTTTACCAAACCCATTTATGGAATAGTTGATGTTCGTTTAGGGTATAATTGATGTTCATTTTGCGTATTGTGGTGTTCATTTATGATATAGTTGACGTTTGTTTATGATATAGTTGATGTTCATTCTAGGTATAGTTGATGTTCATTCTGGGTATAAGTGGTGTTCATTTATGGTATAGTTGACATTCGTTTATGGCATATTTGATGTTCATTCTGGGTATATATGTGGCGTTCATTTATGATATAGTTGATGTT
Organism: Portulaca oleracea; assembly: GCA_029582165.1. Lineage (NCBI taxonomy): Eukaryota > Viridiplantae > Streptophyta > Magnoliopsida > Caryophyllales > Portulacaceae > Portulaca > Portulaca oleracea. The sequence goes on along the minus strand of CM055891.1, from coordinate 9,961,077 downwards.
CATTCTGGGTTCTCTAGAGCTACAAATTAATTAACATGTCATTGGAAATCACACTGTATTAATTGCTCTATTTTTCCCAGCCAACAAAAAAGAAAAAGAAAAAGGTTGCAACATTTATTATTCACATTTTCCCAATAAAAAAAGAAAAAATCAAGATTAATACCCACACTTGATCTTGGAACCAATGGTTATGATTTGCTATGCTTTTCTTCTCATAAAATCCTTCTTCTCATTATATCAACTAGGCCTCAACCCGTGCGATGCACGGAGTACATTAAAATAGTTATTTTGAAAAGTCAAAAAATTAATAGTAATTGTAAATATAATTTAGAAAGATTTTTCGAAAATAATTATAATTACTGATAGTTGCACCAAAATAATTTAATTCAACAGTTATCTACTTTTTGATTAATTGCAATCCCTACAATTAATCTCCTTTCTCTATTTATCGGGACCCACATACTTTACTATTAATATTATATAGATTATTATTATTATTATTATTATAATAATAATAATAGTAATTATTATTATTATTATTATTATTACTATCATCATCATCATCATCATCATTATTATTATTGCAAAATAATAATAATAACTGATAGTTGCATCAAAATAATTTAATTCAGCATTTATCTACTTTTTGATTTGTCGAAATCCCTACAATTAATCTCTTTTCTTCATTCAGTGGGACCCACAAACATTATTATTATTATTATTATTATTATTATTATTATTATTATTATTATTATTATTATTATAGGCAACACCAAAATAACTAATGTTATTTGCACCAAAATAATTTAATTCAGAGTCCAAAGCAGTCAAGGATTAACGATACTTTCTAGTTTTTTTTAATTTTAAAATAAAATCCGGATTGAAAATAAAAAATTGAAAAAATATATTTTTTTACGTTGTGATTGGCCAATTGCCCTATAGTCACTTTGCATACATTTGCATACATAGTTGATGTGGTAGGATCAACGCATGAAAACTTTGTAAATGTAATTTTTGTTTAGCCCACCTTGTGTTTAGAGAGGCTAATCCTGCAACAGATTGGCTAGCAAAAGTGAGTCTTGGGTATAGAGGACAATATTAATTGCAATCTGTGGAGTGCTAAAGATCTATTTTGTATCATTCAAAAAGATAGGTTAGGTAAAACTCTTGAGAGAAAAGCTACCTAACTTACACTGCTTACCTTAAAAAAATGTAGAGTTGCCATTATCAACTTATAATCCCACCGTTAAAAACTAAAAGCGTAATTTTTTTGTATCCTTATTTATAAATCTAAAAAAACCAAGCTAAACTTTCTTGACACATATTTCTTAAAAATTGAATTATAACACTTTCTAATTCAATTCAATGATGGATAAATATTTCATTTTTATCAAATCAAAGCGTATTTTTTTGTACCCTTATTTCTAACTGTGAAAAGAATTACTCACGTTGATTTAATTAAGCCTAGATTGTGATCAATAATAGTCTCATACATCATATCAAAATTGTTGGTTAGTTATAATAGCATAAACAACCATATTATTGTAAATGATAATCAATGAACCTACTAAACATCCAAATATTTGACCTCTTGTTCTCAACCAAAGCTAGTCATCTAGCATAGACCCTATAACATAACTATTCTATTGCTAGCTCAAATTTCCTAGACTATGGATTTATTAATTTTAATTCTTGCATCAAAACACTTCCAAATTGCATGAACATGAAAGTATGGAACACAACAACAATGAGAAAGGCAAACGTGCTAATACTTTCATTGCAACTATGCACTAATTCAGCATGTCAGTTTAGGCATTTTCAATTCCTCTACCAATTTATAGATTGCTGCAACCTATATCATAACAAAGAACATTCAACTTACTAATTGTTGATTCCTATAGCATGAATTCCAAGGATGTATAGAAAAATGGGTAGAAAAGCAAAAACGCGAAATTTTTGAACTAAAAACATTAAACCGAACAGTATTTATGTACTCCCTTCATTTTTATTTATCTGTTATCTAGGAAATTGAGTTAAAAACTTTGACTGTTAATGTCTTAATTTGTATAATGATTCATTATACAAAATTGGTGTCGTTATTGATTAAATATTATATATTTTTTTTATAAAAAATTTATATTAGAAATTATTGATTAAAGATTGATATTAAAAATTATAAATGACAGATAAAAAAGAATGGAAGGAGTATATCATGGAGTCTTGTACAAAAGTATCAAAAAATTAATTAGAAAGAAGGAATGATAACGAATTCAGGATATCAATCTAATTTGTAGAATAGATCGTATTGTCGCTTCCGACCACTAGTCGACCACCAATCCACCGTTGCTGCTACCATGTGTTCGCCAAAACCCTAAAATCCTAATCTGCGAATTAAATAGATGGAAATATAAATTAAGAATCATAAGATTGAATAAAGAAGCAAATCGAAACTGGAAAAGAATAAACCTTACCGTCTGAGACAGCGGAGACTATTGACAATGTGGCCATCTCCTACCAAATTGCAGGAATTAGTTATGATTAAAATATCAAAAGAACAGAGGTTGTAGAAGAAAAAAAAGGAAGGGCCGTGATTTTTGTCGAGGGGGAGACTGGAGATGGGTTGGAGTTGGACGAGATTTGTATTTGCAGATCTGCCGAGAATTTAATGGTAGCTTCAAATGTTAACAGTTGACAGAATGGAAGATAATGAAAGATGTTTCGATATTTATATATTAGGTCGAGAGGTAGAGTCCTAATTAGATTTGGGTGAAAAGTAGAGTCCTAATTAAATTCGGGTGGGGATTAGACTCCTAATTGGGTTGGGAAATAGATTTCTAATTAGATAAGGTAGACTCCTAATCTGATTAGACTTTTTGATTATTATTTTTTTAAATCGATTTTTTTATTATTATTTTCTGGGCGGGAATTTTTTTACTATATTTTTAAATCGATTTTTTTTTAATCTGATTGGCCGATAACCCCTAGAATCACTCTAGGTTGAGTATTTCAAATTTCGAATATATTACTTTTATATTATAGATAGATAGATTATAATTATTATAGTAAACACCAAAATAATTTAATTCAGAGTTCAAAGCAGTTATGGATTAGTAATACTTCTGGTTTTTTTAGTTTTAAAATAAAATCCAGATTGAAAAAAATTGCAAATGAAAAAAAAAAATAATTTTCTACGTTGTGATTGGTCAATTCCCATACAGTCACTCTCGTGGCTCTATTTCGTGGGACCCACAATGATTTCTATTATAATATATAGATTATTATTATTGTTATTATTATTATTATTATTATTATTATTATTATTATTATTATTATTATTATACGCAACACCAAAATGGTTACTGATATTTGCACTAAAATAATTTAATTCAGAGTCCAAAGCAATCAAGGATTAGTGATACATTCTGGTTTTTTTAATTTTAAAATAAATTCGGATTGAAAATAAAAAATTTAAAATAAAAAAATATATAATTTTTTACATTATGATTGCCCATTTCTCTTATAGTCACTCCTGTGACTCTATTTCATGTGATCCACAATGATTTATATATATATATATATATATATATATATAAGAATTAAGATGACATTAATCAAAATTATATAATCAATATTTTATTATTTTATCACCCGACTCCGGCTCTTAACGGACCAAAGGGGTCACTAGGTATTTCATGGTTTGCCCTTTATAGCTCTTCGTCATCACATTAAACTTCACGAAACAGATGGTATTACTTTTTGCAGATGTATCCGTTATGATATGTTGGATAGTACTGACGGAGTTAGTTGGATAATTAGAATATTTAGGGCATGTTTGGAGAGATAAAAAAGAATGAGATTGGGATGGAATGAGTTCTTATTCCTTTTTTTGTTGTTTGGTGAGCATATTATAGAATGAAATTGTTATTCCATAAGATTTTTAATCCCTCCCAAATAGGGGAATTAGATACCTCCTATAATTGGGGGAATGGATTTATATCCCTGAGGGATAGCTGTGTATATTAAAAGGAAAAATAAAATCAATTTTATTAAGTTTATACGTTTTACATATACTGACATCTTTATCCAACAAGAACCCTAAACGGAGGGAAGGAAGAGAGAGAAGACGAGCAGCAGCCCAGCAGCTCCATCGCCGTTGCTTCCAGCCCTGCACCACCGTGATATTGCTACTGTCGTCGCATCTGAAGCCACCGCGTCCGATACTCCGAGGCTTCAGTCTCTGTATTTTTCCCCTTCTACCCTAAAATTTTTGTTTCTTGCACTTAATTTGTATCTTGTGTGGGATATATTCTGAATGTTGTGAAAATTTTGTCAAAATAGGGATCCGGAAAATTGTTTCTTCGGTCTCTGTATTTTTCCTTCCAACAAATTCCTTCAATTTTATTCATACATTGGTTGACCTATTTGGGGTTTTTTCAATTACTTTCTACTATTAACTTTCTACTGCTATTATTGAAGAGAAAAAGGCTTTGGATCCCAAACTTTATTACCATGGACAAACAATATGACATAGAAAGGCCATATTGAGGCATACGATACCCTGTTTGCAAAACAGGGGCATCATTTATCAATAAGACACTGTAGGTTGTCTTCTAGCTTCAACTGTTAGGGATGTGAATACAATGAGTTAACTTCAATTTTTCAATTTTACAGTACTAATTGTCTAAGTTAATTTCTAAACTAGAGAGTTAATTGTTTAAGGGGAGTATTTTTCTTTATATATAGACTAGGGGGTGCTAGGTGATGCATAATTGATGGCCTTATGCATCAAGGTCAACCATGGAGACATCTAATACTCACCTAGAAGAAAGAAGAGCTCAAGTCTCTCATATATCTCTCTACATGGAAGGGATCAACTCATGTGATCGTATATTTTTGCTCCTTAATTCAAGGACCATGAAGCTATCATAGAAGTCATCCTAGAGAGGATTAATCTACATTCCAAGAGCTTTCATATGGTTCAAGAATCTTTAAGTTTGGATGACAATCCAAGGAGTTATTCATATTTGTAATATAGTTTAGTTCATTGTTTTCTTTATGATGTAATCATTAGAGTAGATGATGAAAGCCCTAAGTGGCCCATTTCTTGTCTTGTACACGCCATAAGGGAGGGCTTGTAACTATAAATACCCCCCTTAGAGTGCTTTGTAATTCATTCATATACATTGAATTTTTAGATAAACAAACACATGGTGTGTTCTTTCTAGCTTTCATGCTAGGTTCTTTTCGTTTCTCTCTTGTGGGATTCGAATCATTCCCTTCTTCTAGCTAAGGTTGGCATCCTTAGTGGTGAAAGGAAGGAATTGAAGGTGTCTTGAAGGTGGTGTGGCTATATCCTTCCAAGAGTCTTCAAAAGCCATCAACAATCCAACGTTCATTCATCCATTTATCATCCATCTCACGTCATTCATCAAGAATTCAACAAGAATTCATCAAGCATTCAACAAGAAGCATTCGTTCTTCATCAACACGTCCAAACTTCAACAAACGTGCATCCATTCAAACGCTTCATTCGTTCATCATTTCCATTCGTTGGGTAATCATCTTTCATAGTTCTTTCCATCCTTTTCGTCCATTTCTATTCCATTTTTGGTTCTTTGGAACTTTGAGAAGGGAGATTCCTATCTTCGTTTTTAAAGATCCTTAGATATTGTGTAATTAGATCATCCCTTGGTCCCATTATGCATCAATTTGGTATCAGAGCCAAGGAGTTTGATTCTCTTAGTTCTTGAACCATCTTTTACCCATCTTTCCATCAAAAATTTCATCCCCCATCATCTCTCCATCACACGCCACCCATAAGTTCTTCCAAGAACCCATCAAGAACTCATCAAGAACTCATAAAGAATCATAAACTCCACAAAGAACCCGTGAGCCCAAACACAAATCCAACCAATTCCCCCTCACGTCCCTTCTATGCTAACCATCCTACCATGAGTTTCTTGTGATCTTTTAAATCAAGATAGGTTCTAATGGATTGCAAAAGGTCTAGCAAGAATTCCCAACGTGAGCTACAATGCTTGAAGCAACAAATTGATGATCTTGCCAAGCAAATGGAAGAATGTGGGATTCTTCCAAAGGGGTCAAGAAGCACAAAATCACGTGTGGTTCACTCTTCTAAGGTTGAATATGAAGCACCTTATGCACGGAGTAAACATTCCAACAAGAAGAATGGAAAGAAAGTTCAAAAGGATTTCTTGCCATCCGATTACAAAGGTGACTCCATCAACAATCTTGAAGGAGTTAAGCAAGGGAGCATGATGTACTTGATTATACAATAGAGTTCAAGTGGCAATTATGGAAGAATGGCCTTAAGGAGGACGATCCACGCATTCTGGTATACTACTTTCTTGGTTTTAATGATTACATTCGACGTGTTGTTGTAAATCAACCTTTCACAAACTTGGAAGAGTTAAGTTCTTTAGCTCTCGATGTTGGAAGACAAGGGAGATGTTGTCATTGCCAAAGTTTAGGTCACATTGATTTGGAGTGTCCTAACAAGAAAGATGTGTCTTTGGTTGAGTACCAAACGTATGATAATGAATTATATGAGGAGGAGAATAAAGAGGAAGAAAAGGTAGAAGAGGAGCATATGGAAAAGTGGCTTGTGACAAAAGAAGCAAGTGTGGCGTATGAACATCCACAAAGGGAGTGCAAGATCTCTCATTATACCAACAAAGGAGAAGTATGTTCATTGAACCAAGAAAAGGAAAGTTGTGCCTCCTATGGATATATTGTTGTCCTTACGCAAAGGTTAAGCCATGACAAGTTCATTCATTTCAATCCAAGAAGTTTAGTAAGTCTTTGCTTTTACAAAATTTGCAAAGATTCATTATATTGCAAAATTACTTCTATGGATTCTTGTCATACTTTGTTGGAAGGACCAAAGTTGCTTGATAGGAATATCATGCCTCTTGATGCATCTCTACTTCCGTCTAACACCACACGGCCTAAGAAGGAAGAAAGCCATCTTATGTCGATCATGAAGAAGGAGTATCGAGGGAATGAAGAATATAGGGATCCTATTCTTACACATCTGGAGAAGAATGAAACGGATCCAAGTATCCATCACATTTTGAAACTTTCCACGAAGCATATCTTCCATGAGCATCCAAAAGATATCTACTTAGATCACGTGGTTGAAAGGCCGAAAATTCAAAAGGATGAAATAGCCCAAGTCATCAAAGAGCATTGTTTCATGCTAAATGACAAGGGTAAAGTGGTAAGAATAGACTTGGGAAGTGAGAAGCAACGTGAACAACCCACGTTCACGGTGAAGAAACGCAAATCCAAGTCTTATGGTGTTCGAGAATTGATCGGAAAAAAGTTTAAGAAGTTCATCAAAGGAATCTACGATGACTTCAAAGCTTTCAAGAAGAAAGTCTTTGTGAAGAAGGCAAGTGAGAGTTGATTTTCCAAAGTTTGAGGGCAAACTTTTTCAACCGGGGGTGTATGATGCATAATTGATGGCCTTATGCATCCAGGTCAACCATGGAGACATCTAATACTCACCTAGAAGAAAGAAGAGCTCAAGTCTCTCATATATCTCTCTACTTGGAAGGGATCAACTCATGTGATCGTATATTTTTGCTCCTTAATTCAAGGACCATGAAGCTATTATAGAAGTCATCCTAGAGAGGATTAATCTACATTCCAAGAGCTTTCATATGGTTCAAGAATCTTTAAGTTTGGATGACAATCCAAGGAGTTATTCATATTTGTAATATAGTTTAGTTCATTGTTTTCTTTATGATGTAATCATTAGAGTAGATGATGAAAGCCCTAAGTGGCCCATTTCTTGTCTTGTACACGCCATAAGGGAGGGCTTGTAACTATAAATACCCCCCTTAGGGTGCTTTGTAATTCATTCATATACATTGAATTTTTAGATAAACAAACACATGGTGTGTTCTTTCTAGCTTTCATGCTAGGTTCTTTTCGTTTCTCTCTTGTGGGATTCGAATCATTCCCTTCTTCTAGCTAAGGTTGGCATCCTTAGTGATGAAAGGAAGGAATTGAAGGTCTCTTGAAGGTGGTGTGGCTATATCCTTCCAAGAGTCTTCAAAAGCCATCAACAATCCAACGTTCATTCATCCATTTATCATCCATCTCACGTCATTCATCAAGAATTCAACAAGAATTCATCAAGCATTCAACAAGAAGCATTCGTTCTTCATCAACATGTCCAAACTTCAACAAACGTGCATCCATTCAAACGCCTCATTCGTTCATCATTTCCATTCGTTGGGTAATCATCTTTCATAGTTCTTTCCATCCTTTTCGTCCATTTCTATTCCATTTTTGGTTCTTTGGAACTTTGAGAAGGGAGATTCCTATCTTTGTTTTTAAAGATCCTTAGATATTGTGTAATGAGATCATCCCTTGGTCCCATTATGCATCACTAGGGGATTTGTATTTCATTTCATTTCAGACATAACTCACGATACCAATTCACTCTTCACTCTCCTCTCTTTTCCCCCTCCTCTGCGCCAGCCCCAGCCGAGCCACCCCCCTGTTTTTCCGGCCAGATTCCGGCGGCCGGAGGCCACGCCGGCGACCACCAGGCGGTGGCCGTGCTCCTCCTCCATCCCTCCTCTTGTTTTTCTCCTTCAATTTCTTCTTCAAGTGGTATAATCCAAAACCCTAACTCTATTCTTTATGTTCTAATCTGAATTTCATGTATAAATTGTGTTATTCTTGAAGTTTTGCATCTCTTTTATGATTTCTAAGAATGAATTTAAGTTGTGGTTAAGTTGGTTTAATTAGGGTTTGAGTTTGAGAAGGATGCATGTATAGTTTGATTGGATTTTGGATGAGTCCTTGCTAAGTTCTTGTTGAATGTTGAAATTCTTGCTTGCATGTGGGTTTTTGGAGGAGAAATATGATAATTAAGGGACTGATTTGGGTTGTTTATTATGTTAATTAAGTTATTATATACATGGATGATATGAATTTAGTGTGGAGATGGGTGAAAGAGTGTTAAGTCAAGTGTTGTTTGAATTACTTATGTTATCTATGGTTGCATGTGGATTTTTATGGAAGAAGATGAGTACTTTTCTGGGTTTATATTCTGGAAAAATCAAGAGTGATGTTTAATTTGGGCTTTAGGTTTGAATTAGTATATGTTTAGTGACAAAAGAAATCATTAAAGGGAATTCAAGAGCTGATTATGCTTCTGGTTGCAAACTGAATTTTCTAGAGGAGTTAAAATGTGAGTTTAGCCCAGATTTTTATGTTAAAAGATAGCCTAAGTTGTTATCTAACTCTAGGCTTTGGAATTTCGAAAATCCGACATGTGCAGCCCGAGATACGAGCAAAACCGTGAAAGGATGCAATGTTATACGTTTTTCTGAGTCAGTAGGTTTATGCTCAATTTTCGTTAGTTTAGAGACGTTATTGGCTCTGGAGTTAAACATAAAAGTTCTAGGTCGTTCTTCAAGCTTTCCGGAAACATAAAGTTTGCATCCATACGATATCGGGTGAGTGAGATATGAGGCTGAGAATGAGGGCCGTCAGCAAAGTCGCTGCCCAGAATTTTAATAGTTAATTCTAGCTTAAAGGGTGCAATTTGATGTCTTAAGAAGCTCTAATAAGATGGTGACCCTTGTGTCATTGTTAAGATGGGTTGAGTAGGTTTTCTAAGTTGGTTTAAGCTATTTTAGTGTTTGGGATTATCTCCTAAAGGTTTATTGAAATACTCGCAAACCATGGGGTAAAGTGATGAGGTTTTAAGCTCGTCTAAGTGATGTTGATGGCTAAGTGGTACTTTTGACTTCTTAACAAGTTTATGGGTTTCCTCGACGTCTAAATAGCCCAAGGACCATCTCTTCTATGTATTCAATTCACCGGTCATCGGTTTGTAAACTTTCCAAAATTCATAATCATGTCCTTATCTAATTACCGTCACTTGACAACGTTTCTTTCATGTTTTCAATAACTGAATAGTTTCTCTTCTTAAGCCTTCAAGGACTCCAATTCTATGCTCATCTAAGCTGGTTGATAAGGATGCTTTATACATCATAAGCCTTCTTTGATCCTATTCAGGATTCACCATAAGTTTCGCTTTAAAGTTCCAAACCGCATAATTCCTTCTAAGCATTCTGCTTCTGTCCGGGCTATTTTCCGAGCCCTTCCCTTCATTTTTAGACTTCGGGCCAGTTGACAAAGTTGTAGGGCGTGTTTTTCCCGTTCCGAAAAGTACTCGTTTGCAAAATCCGAGTTTCCTAGCTCAAGTTATCATCAAATCATTGATTTATCAAAAACTGAAATTTTTATTTTCTTATCCCTTTTAAGTTATCAAGTTTAAGTACTTTAACCTTAGCTTATGTAATTACAAGGGTTTTATTAAAATTCTCGACTTCCTATACTCCTTTTTTTATAGTTTCCAAGTCGTCCCATCCATCCCAAGCTCGAGGCACGTCGCTAGATCTTTCTACTACCCAAGGTACGCGAATTGTCCAACTTTTCGTTCTTTATTAACGTTTCACGTTTTCATGGTTATTTTAAGTTGTTCCTTAATGTTTATTTTACGGTTTTAAAGGGTCCCATTTTATGTATTCTTTGTGCTAGTTACTTCTAGGTGCTAGCTCTCTTTTTATGTATGATACTCCTGATCAGAGTGTCCAGACCTGGCCTGTGTCGACTGTTCGGCAGTCACCCATTCCAAACTTCGATCGGTTTGGGCATACGCGTGTGTGAGATGCATTGCATCGATCGTAAGAGACCAAATACTTATGTTTTAGTACCTATTCATTTCATGTACTTACTCTCTTATGTTTCTGAATTCAAGTTATTTTATTCTTGTTTACCCCTTTCCCCGTTTTCAAAATGAATTTAAATGCCGGCACTAAAACTGTTTCGAATGGTTTGACGTGTTGGAGGTTTATGTACTGAGTGTTTCCCCACTCATTTTTTTGCGTATGTTTTAATGTTTTGTTTTAGGCGGTCCGAGCTCCCAGGTTAAAGGCAAGGATAAGCTAAAGTAGGCGTGTACCCAAGCAAGGTAGTCTCGAATGGAAGTTTGGCCGACTCCGGTGGTTTCCCTATGATTAAAAGACCCCTTGATGATGAAATATGGGATGTAGCTATTTCTCTAATGGTTGTATAAGTTAAATTTCCATGTTTTGGTGATTCCTAAATATGGAGTGTTTGTATTATGTTTAATTGGTGATTTAAGTGTACTGTAATGGTGTGTTTGGGTTTGCAGCCTTGTCCTGAGTGGGGACGACGGTAATACCTCCACCCTAGGTGTTCCGCTGCTAATCACAGGCTTAATGTATGCTTAATATTAATCTTGTGATCAAGGGTGTTGGGGTGTTACATAGGGGCAGTGTTGACTTTATAATTGATGACATCCTAGAGTTAAGCAAATCTTTTGTTGCATATAGCTGGTCCTATGTTAATCGAGAAGGAAATTATGTGGCTCATCACTTGGGAAGAATAGAACAGTCAGAAGGAAAAAAGATTTGGGTAGGGGTCTGTCCAATCCAAATTACTAGCAATGTACTCATGGATATGTTAAGCATTGAATAATATCTCTAAACCTCTTTATTTCAAAAAAAAAAAACAAAATGTATTTCAAGAATACTTGTAGCAATGGTAAGACCAACTTAATGCAACATAGAAGTCAAGAGTTAAATTATTCCCTCCTACATTTTTTTCCCTAATTTTTTTAATTTGTATTATAGTAAATGTTAAGGTAATTGTACCGAATCTTAGTACATACATTTTCGTCAAATTTTTCAGTTGTAGCATAAAAGGTTAAAAGAAATAGTAAATTTTATTTTATTTAATCAAATTAAATAATTTTAATATATTAGTATTTAAGAATTATATTAGCTTATAATATTAATGTAACACTCCAAAAATTCAATTACTCTAATCGCTGTTGTACTTTGGAGGAAAAAATTACGAGGTAAAGGTACAACTTAAATACACCAATATTCAAATTTTACTTAAACTTAAGGATTATTGGACGCCAATATACTGAACTATTGCAGTGGCGAAGGAACATCATGGCCCAGGTAGGCCATGGCCCCCCCTCACATACTAACAATACCTATATAATTTTATAAAATCTACTAAAAAAAGGCAATGGTATTAATTAAAGAAGCCAACTGGCCCCCACTCACCTTCTCTCCAAATATGCTTACTGCTACCCACGTGAATGCTATAGGAAAAATTTCTTTTTTTATTAAAAAATTTGAATGCTACCCACGTGAAGGTAATACTATTATTTTTTCCAATTTTTCAAAACCCATTTAATCCTTTATCCATTCATCTTCTAGCTCTCAAGATCTGTCTTACTATCTCACACGAAAACTCAGACTCTCTTCCAAACTAATTTTTTTCTTTTTTTTTGAAATCTCTCCAAATTCATTTTTTTTTGCATCATCAATGGCGCTTCAGCTTCTTCTCTTGGTTTTCAAAATATCTATTGATATTTGGGAGTTCATAAGTGGTGACTGTGGTAGTGTTGTGGTGTTTACATCCGTCAAAAAGTGCTTCATCAAAATTAACTGTAAGTGTATTTGTATCTTAATTCTCAATAGAAATTATTAGTTCCCTACTTTCTATCCTTCTTGAATGTTTTCAATCAATTTTCTTTTTGAAATTTAGTTTGATTATGAGAACCAATTCTACTTATTTTCTCAATTGATGGTTGAAATTGGTTTATTCAACAGCGTATTTGTCAAAATCAGAGAATTTCCAAGAGAGGCTACACAATTTAACCATCATTTCAGGTAATTTTTAGATGGCTAATGATTTAATTGTGCTTTTATGCCACAATATTTATATAGATTGATTTGATTTTGGTTATATCATATATGGAGAGATGGACCTTCCAGACACTACTATAGCAATGATCTTTTTCTGGTATGTTTGATTTCGTCTGAGAGACCATTTTGTAGTGTTTATGCTAATATGCTTGGTATATTGGTTTGTAAATTGATGAAGTTGATATTTTGTAATTTGTAATATGTACTGCTACAAGTGTTATGGAGAAGTAAAAGAGCCCTTTTCTGCCCTTGGCTATGTTGTGTTGCGAACTTGTGATGTTTTGTTCTGCGGCTGGGCTAGATTTGTTTGTAAACTGTTGGTCGACTTAAGACACAGAAACATATTTTCGTCGGGAATGCTATATGCTATTATATATGTTTGTACTTACTGTTTGTTTGAATTATTTTGAAGTTGTGATGATATCACATATTTGTATTAATATTTTATTATTCGCTTTTGAGCATAATTATGTAAGAAAGTTCAATGAAGATTTGCTACGATATTTATATTTGGCCCCTACTAATAAGGGACTCTGGCTTCGCCACTGAACTATTGGGGTATTGGACAATAATATACCGAACTTTGACCTTGGACAATAATATACCGAACTTTGGGAGGTATTGGACAATATTGCACCCAGAACTATTCCGGCGATGGTTGACTCGATGGATATCATACGTGGCAGGCGGAGGTGCTGAGTTGGCAAAAAAAATTTAATTTTTTAATAGATCAGATTAGCAACATAAGTGAAGGTATTTTTTATTTATGATTATTGGACGCTAATATACTGAACTATTGGGGTATTGGACAATAATATACCGAACTTTAACCTTGGACAATAATATACCGAACTTTGGAATGATTGATTTCAATAACTACAAGTCTACAACACCACACATAAATTATATAAAACTAGCACATAATTCCTATAAACATAATTACAATAGAAAAAATTTTGAATGGGCAAATGAACAAAGTCACCACCTATAAACATAATTACAATATACAACTGGGTAAATTAGAGCATATTTCAATAATACACCAAAATTTTTCTACTTCAATAATACAGGGTATTTGTTCCCTTGCCCATTAAAAATTTTATAATTAAATAATAAAAACAAGAGTACATCAGTAGACTATAGCATCGTTCTTTTTCACGGTATCAACAAAAACCCCTTACCCAATAGTTCAATTCATCTTCATCCTTTGAGCTTCAATTAAGTGACTGTTCATCTTCAATTTTTTTTTCCATTTGACAGAGCAGGTCCGATTCATCTTCATCCTTCCAACCTAATCATCAAAAATGGTTGCTGTTCTTCTCTCCAGCTGAACCATAATTTGCCATTGTTGATTTTCTTCTTCTCTCCAAACTCATCACACTAAAGCAATTTGGACAGAACTTTACTAGCGCGAAGAACCCTAATCATTGAGGTAAAATTCGTAAAATTTGTTTGATTCATTATCAAAATTTTTCTATTGTAATTATGTTTATAGGAATCAGTGGCGAAGCCAGAGTCCCTTATTAGTAGGGGCCAAATATAAATATTGTAGCAAATCTTCATCGAACTTTCTTACATAATTATGCCCAAAAGCGAATAATAAAATATTAATACCAATATGTGATATCATCACAACTTCAAAATAATTCAAACAAACAGTAAGTACAAACATACATAGTAGCATATAGCATTCCCGACGAAAATATGTTTCTGTGTCTTAAGTCGATCCACAGTTTACAAACAAATCTAGCCCAGCCACAGAACAAAACATCACAAGTTCACAACACAACATAGCCAAGGGCAGAAAAGGGCTCTTTTACTTCTCCATAACACTTATAGCAGTACATATTACAAATTACAAAATATCAACTTCATCAATTTACAAACCAATATACCAAGCATATTAGCATAAACACTATAAAATGGTCTCTCAGACGAAATCAAACATACCAGAAAAAGATCATTGCTATAGTAGTGTCTGGAAGGTCCATCTCTCCATATATGATATAACCAAAATCAAATCAATCTATATAAATATTGTGGCATAAAAGCACAATTAAATCATTAGCCATCTAAAAATTACCTGAAATGATGGTTAAATTGTGTAGCCTCTCTTGGAAATTCTCTGATTTTGACAAATACGCTGTTGAATAAACCAACTTCAACCATCAATTGAGAAAATAAGTAGAATTGGTTCTCATAATCAAACTAAATTTCAAAAAGAAAATTGATTGAAAACATTCAAGAAGGATAGAAAGTAGGGAACTAATAATTTCTATTGAGAATTAAGATACAAATACACTTACAGTTAATTTTGATGAAGCACTTTTTGACGGATGTAAACATCACAACACTACCACAGTCACCACTTATGAACTCCCAAATATCAATAGATATTTTGAAAACCAAGAGAAGAAGCTGAAGCGCCATTGATGATGCAAAAAAAAATGAATTTGGAGAGATTTCAAAAAAAAAGAAAAAATTAGTTTGGAAGAGAGTCTGAGTTTTCGTGTGAGATAGTAAGACAGATCTTGAGAGCTAGAAGATGAAAGGATAAAGGATTAAATGGGTTTTGAAAAATTGGAAAAAATAATAGTATTACCTTCACGTGGGTAGCATTCAAATTTTTTAATTAAAAAAGAAATCTTTCCTATAACATTCACGTGGGTAGCAGTAAGCATATTTGGAGAGAAGGTGAGTGGGGGCCAGTTGGCTTCTTTAATTAATACCATTGCCTTTTTTAATAGATTTTATAAGATTATACAGGTATTGTTAGTATGTGAGGGGGGCCATGGCCTACCTGGGCCACGATGTTCCTTCGCCACTGATAGGAATTCTGTGCTAGTTTTATGTTTATGTAGTGGGTTTTCGGTGTATTATTGAAGTAAGCCCTAATTTACCCAGTTTTATATTGTAATTATGTTTATTGGAATTATAAAATTTAAATTTCGGTGTATTATTGAAGCAGAAAAATTTCGGTATTATTGAATCAGAAAATTTTCGGTGTATTATTGAAGCAAGCTCTAATTTACCCAGTTTTATATTGTAATTATATTTATAGGTGGTGACTTTGTTCATTTGCCCATTCAAAATTTTTCTATTGTAATTATGTTTATAGGAATTCTGTGCTAGTTTTATGTAATTTATGTGTGGTGTTGTAGACTTGCAGTTATTGAAATCAATCATTCCAAAGTTCGGTATATTATTGTCCAAGGTTAAAGTTCGGTATATTATTGTCCAATACCCCGATAGTTCAGTATATTAGCGTCCAATAATCCTAAATAAAAAATACCTTTACTTATGTGGCTAATATGATCTGTCAAAAAATTTAATTTTTTTTGCCAACTTAGCATCATCGCCTCCCACGTATGATATCCACCGAGTCAACCATCGCCGGAATAGTTCCGTGTGCGATATTGTCCAACACCCCCCAAAGTTCAGTATATTATTGTCAAAGGTCAAAGTTCGGTATATTATTGTCCAATACCCCAATAGTTCAATATATTAGCATCCAATAATCCTAAACTTAATTCAATAATTCGTTAAAACAAGCTTTTCTCTTACCATAAGCTTCCTTAATTAATCTTTATCCTCCTCACTGTATAGCCCCCGACCCATTCCCTCTAGGATAATCAACACTTAAAAACAAAACATTTAAACATATGAGAGGGAATTCAATAATGTTTGCTTCTAACTGTCAAAACATAGTTTAAATTCTATTTCAATTCACGCGGGAGTGAATAAGTCAAACAATTTCAAACACAAGTAAATCTATCTCAAAGGAAAACAAAGTTCTCAAATCATTCATTATTAAAGGGGCGACCCGCCAAAGATATGTCATTATTTTGAATCGAGATTTTGCATCTCTCGCCTACAAAAGGCTAGTAAAGAGTTGATTTAGGATTCCTAATCCCTCGTCCTACCAATGACCCATCTGCAGACTTTACCCTAAAGAAGTTATTATTCAAAACTTACCAGAGCGACCCCTAATCTTTTGGTCCATAACCCTACAGAATAACAAATACTAGTCTCTGGGTTATCACCACATTAAAAAGTATCAAGACTTCCTCTGATCTCTTGGTCCATAACTATGCAGAATACCAAATCTTGGTCTCTAGGTTATCTTCTATGACTCATTATAATCTTTCACTTTAAGATTTAATATCTGAAGGGATTCGGTAATCAACCAACCCAACCCAGTTTTCCAAATTAACAGTTCAAAGTCACACTTTTTACATAACAATTTTCTTTAACTTAATAAGATCTCAATTCAACAATTACTTGCAAAATATGAACAGTTAACTTTAACATAAAGGAATCATTAATTAGTATAGTAACTTCTGACTAATTATATCCCGCCTCTTTTCTCTCTTGAGAGGAGCTCTTTAGGGTTTGAGTGAGGCGGCTACGGGTATCGCTTCCGGTAAGCGGCAATGTCATAGAGCCCGGTGGTGGTTCTGTCCAAGTCCTCTATCAATGGATTCCCCACTCGTAAATCGATGGAAGGAATTAAAATTAACGGAGGAAGAGGAGAAAGTGATAGACTGTACAAATACGGATGCGGGGGACTTCCAGGCAAGGGCTGCCCTGGCCTTAATCGGAAAGGTATTCACGGATAAACCTTATCGAGTTTCAGGGCTCTTTGCGTTCCTACGGCAGGCTTGGAAGGTGAAAAAATCGTTTGGGATTCGAGAGATGGGCGGTAACTTATTTATCTTCCAATTCTTTACGAAGGAGGACAAACTTAGAGTAATGCAAGGGGGGCGTGGGTCTTCGATAAGCATTTAGTGCTCTTGGAGGAGATTGGGGATACTCAAACAGCATCGAAGATTGAGTTTAAATATGCTAATTTTTGGGTGAGAGGATATGATGTTCCGTTTGGGAAAATATCGAAAGCGACTGCTCAGGCCTTAGCAGAAAACTTTGGGGGCATGGTAGACTACAGGGAAGATGATGAATGGGGTTGGAGCCGATATGTTGTCTTTAGGGTTAGAGTAAAAATCTCTGAAGCACTCATACGGGGCGCTATTGCAAACTTTGGAGAGAAGGAAGCACGGTGGATCCCTTTCAAGTATGAGAAACTTCCTAACTTTTGTTACAAGTGTGGTAAGTTGGGTCACATTGAGGATGACTGTGAGTGTCAAGAGGAAGAAGATTTGAAAGGGTAATATGGAGAATGGCTTGGGGCATCCCCGACCAAGCATTACAGACAAAGGAAAGGAGGGGACAGTAAAAAGAATACAAGATAGGAGCCAACGTTGATGGGGGAGGCGGAGGACAGGTTGAAAGTTGTAGAAAGTGGCGCCAGGGTGCTGACAGCGAGGAAGTCATTGAAGGACATTCTGGAAGCAGTTAATAAAGGTGGGGGTGAGCTGGGTGATACGCCAAAAAGTGGTAGTGAGGGGACTGAGAGGGAGGATGGGCTGGGAGAGTGTGTCCTGAGCGAGAAAGGGGATAAGGTGGTACTGAAGAAATTAGGGCAGTTGAGGAACGAGATGTTTGTAGGGTTAGGAAGGTGAATAGTGCCATGCATGATGAAAATAATAGTAAAAAAGGAAAAGGAAAGGAGGTAGTAGTGTGTACTGTGATTGGAGAAGGAGGTACTGAGAAAACTGATGGAGTCAGAGGAACATGGAAGAGGCTTAAACCTAACATTGGACCTCGACCAATGCCAAAAGAGGGAGAAGTTATGACTAATCTGGGGCGTGCGAAAAAGAAGGGGCACAACAAGTTTGAATTGGAATCTATGCAGTTAATGGAAGTCGAGATTAGGGAGAAGAGGGGGCGCATCAATGATGTGGAGATGGTTGAAGTACAGAGATCGGCGGGGGTGAGCGATGGCCACCCTTGCCGTGAACAATGAGGATCATGAGTTACAACTGCCGAGGGCTGGGGAACCCTGAGGCAGTTTTATCACTCCGTAGATTAGTACGGAATCATTCCCCAGATGTGGTCTTTCTAATGGAGACCAAATTATATGCACATGAGATGGCTTGGGTGAAAGTGAAATGTAATATGGTGGGTTGTCTTGTTGTTCCTCCGAGGGGGAGAGCGGGGGGATTAGCTATGTTGTGGAAAGACGAAGGAAATGTGGATATCAAAACGTATTCGAACCACCACATTGAAGCTGTAGTTCTGATGGAGGGACAAAGATTGAGAATCACTGGGTGCTATGGTTGGCCGGAGGGACAATGTAAAAGGAGAACAATTGAGTTGCTAGATTTCCTTGGAGCGCAAGAAGGGGGATTGGCTCGTCTTTGGGGACTTGAACATTGTGCTGTTTCCAAATGAAAAAATGGGTGGGAGCGGGTTTGATTTTGATGCGTCTGCGGGATTGTTGAACTTAATGGAAAAATGGAATCTAGTGGATTTGGGGTTTAAAGGCTATCATTTCACGTGGAACAATAAGAGAAAGGAAGGGCATCGTGTGGAAGAAAGATTGGATAGATTTCTTGGAAACAATGCATGGTGGGAAAGGTTGGGGGTAGGACAAGTGCAACATATTATTTGGGAGGGATCTGATCATTATTCGATCCTTCTAGATACTAGTCCGAAGGAAGGGTTGAGAGGGGGATGAAGAAAATTCCAAGGTTTGAAGCAATGTGGGTTGATGAGAAGAACTTTGGGCCTGTGGTAAGAGAGAAGTGGGATGAGGCTATGGGTAGGTGTGAGAACTTAATGGATGGCCTTAACTTTTGTGGAGTAGAGTTTACAAAGTGGGGGAAAGCCCACTTTGGCAATTTGGGCTGCAAAATTCGTGAGTTGAGGAGCAAATACCAGGAGGTATGCACCCTACAAGCCACAAATCAAAATTTGGAAGTCAGGAAACATATTGAAGAGAAACTAGGAGAATTGGAGGTGGCAAATGAAAAGTATTAGGCTCAAAGGGCCCATCATCAAACACTTAGGGAACGTGATTGCAACACAACCTACTTTCATGCAAGAGTGAAACAAAGGAGAAAGAAGAATACTATCCATGGACTATTGGACAGTGAGGGGAGGATGCAAACTGAGAAAACTGAAATACAAAGAGTGGTAGTGGAGTACTACAAGAATCTGTTTACTTCCAGTAACCCAGAGTTGGAGGGGGTCACCTTTCCGGAGCTGCACGAAAGAGTTTCACAGGAGATGAAAGAACAGTTGTTGAGGAACTATACTCTTGCAGAGGTTGAGCAAGCAGTGATGCAGATGGGATCAACAAAAGCGCCGGGTCCGGATGGGTTCTACGCTCTTTTTTACCAGAGATATTGGGATGTGATGAAGGAAGATGTAGGAAGGACAGTCCTAGCAGTGCTAAATGGAGCGAGCATGCCTCATCAACTCAATCACACACTTGTCACACTCATACCCAAAGTTAAGAGGCCTCACGATATGAAAGACTTGCGCCCCATTGCTTTGAGCAATGTAGTCTATAAGATAATCTCCAAGGTTATAGTGAATCGGTTGAAGCCTTGGATGGATGCCATCATTGATGAACGACAATATAATCTGCATTTATTCCTGGAAGGCTCATCTCAGACAATGCTATGGTGGCCTTTGAAGTCTTCCACCATCTCAAGAGAAAGAAGAAAGGGAAACGGGGGTGAATTGCGGCGAAAGTTGACATGAGTAAAGCATATGATCGGGTGGAATGGAGTTTCTTGGAGAGAATTTTGGTTGGCATGGGCTTCCCGGCAAGTTTTATTAGTGTTATAAAACAATGTGTAACAACAGTGTCGTATACATTCTGTGTGAATGGGGAGCAGGTTGGAATGGTTTCACCGGGTAGGGATTTACGGCAGGGTGATCCCCTCTCTCCATACCTGTTCTTGATAGTCACAGAAGAGCTTACAACACTCATTCAGAGGGAAGTTGTGGCTGATCATTGGAAAGGAGTAAAAATATGTCGGGGAGCTCCAGTAATCACTCACCTCCTCTTCGTAAATGACAACATCTTCTTCATCAAGGATAGGTGGGAGGACATTGAAGCTTTACAACGTGTGTTGACACAGTATGAGGCTTATTCGGGACTGCAAATCAACATGGAGAAATCCGAAATTTTTTTCAGTGCTAACATTGGAGAGGAGCGCAGGAATGGAATATTGACGAAGTTGAATATGAAAGAAATGCAACAACAAAAGAAGTATTTGGGTCAATCTTTGTTGGTGGGACGCTAAAAAAAATAATCTTTGAAGAGCTGAAGAAAAAAATATGGTCTCGTTGCCATGGTTGGAAAGAAAAGTGGGTCTCACAGGCAGGGCGCGAAGTTCTGTTGAAGTCAGTCATCCAGACTATACCCCTCTATGCTATGAGCATTTTTAAACTCCCAGATTCCTTCCATGATGAAGTAAGTAGTATGATGAGTAAGTATTGGTGGAGCGGAGATGGCGAGAAGAAGAGTTTACACTGGATCCGCTGGACATAAATGTGTACTGGAAAAGCTTGGGAGGGAATGGGTTTTCGTGACATGAAACATTTCAATCTTGCTATGCTGGCTAAGCGAGCTTACCGACTGTTGGTTAGGCCGAGTTCATTAGCAGGGTCTCTGATGAAGGCGCGTTACTATCCTAGAGGGGAGATTCTAAATGCGGTTGCAAGCTTTCAGGCAAGCTTTGTCTGGCGTAGCATTATTGAAGGGAGGAATCTAATTTTGCAGGGAGTGGGATGGAATATAGGGGATGGAAAAAACATTAAGGTGTGGGGAGATAGATGGGTTGAATTGAATGGGAGCTACTGCTTGGGATGCCCTGACGAAAGAAAGAAAGATTGGAGGGTTGAGCATTTGATGAAAGATGGAGAAGAAAATGAATGGGATGTTGACATCCTGCGGTCATTGTTTGATGAAGCCCAAGTACAAACCATTCTGAATTTACCGCTACCACGGCGGAAAGAGAAGGACCAAATATGATGGCTTTATACGAAAAGTGGGGATTACACGGTTCGAAGCGGCTACCACCTTGCAAAAAGTTCAACTGATAGTTCATCCTCGGTTGCTTCTTCTCGAGAAATTTGGCAGAAGATCTGGTCTTTGTCAGTGCATCCAAAAGTCAAAAATCTAGTGTGGAGATTGGCAAAGGGCATAATTCCAACAAAGCTGAAATTGAGACTTAGACACTGTGTTGATTCTTCAATTTGTGCAATTTGTAACAAAGAGGAGGAAAGTATCAGTCATGCATTGATGGATTGTGAGTGGACGGTGAGAGTCTGGGATCTCCTGGGCACCACAATTTCTCACTCAAACCATGAAGAGAAAGGAGCAGATTGGATTGAATGGATACTGGAAGAATATGACCCAGAGGAAACTATTCGGTGGTGCTATGGAATTTGGAGCATTTGGTGGGCGAGAAATGACTTTGTTCATAAGGGGAAAGCAATTGAGCAAGAGTTTGTGGCGGAACGAGCGCTGAAATTCTGCAAGGAATTTCGAGATCTGAGATCGACTCGTAAAGGAGTGGGCAGAATAGATCACAGAGAAAAATGACAGGAGGTTTCCAGGGCTTGAAGATTAATGTAGATGCTGCTTGTGATGAGTCCGGAGGAGAGATAGCTATTGCAGCTGTGGCAAGAAAGGGGGACGGTTCCTTTGTTTGGGCAGCAGGCAAGAAGCTGAAACGAAGGTGGAAGACAGATCTTGCTGAACTGCAGGCAATTCATTTCGCCCTAGATCTGTGTGTGGAGTTGGGGGTGGATAGAGGAGTGATTGAAAGTGATGCTAAGGTGATTGTGGAGTACATCAAGAAGGCAGAACTTGGGACCAGCTGGGCTTTAATTGCTGAAGAAGTAAAAGAAAAATGGAGGATAAGCAGTATTGAAGATATCAGATGGACTAGGAGAGAAGCTAATGGAGTGGCCCACCGCTTCGCATCCTGGGTTCTTCACCAGGAAAATGCTTTTGCCTAGTTTTCTCATGTTCCCCCCTTTTTATCTGATGTAATTCTAGAGGATATTCTCAATCTTTGAATGACAGCAATAATATACATTGTTGGTTTCAAAAAAAAAAAAAACTTTAACATAAAGTCCCTTGTGAGATACATACTTCATAAAGTAGTTCAAATCTTAAAAAATAGCTCGAAGACATTCAAAGGGAATTTAGGACATGAACATTACCTAAATTGCTTGCTTGATTCCTAACTTGAGCTCAACTAACACTATGGATCTAAACCCAAACCTATCAATGAAAAAATTCAAATTAAAACTCACTCTAGAAAGTTAGTACAGGCATTTCTAACCTTACCTTCCCAAAAGGTTACATAAAGCTTCTAACTTTCAAGAGGTATACCAATCTAAAGGTGGAAGCATTCTTTCCATAGCTCCAATTTATTATTTCTTTTAATTTGAATTACTTGAACTTGACAAATTATTAACTCAGACCGGCAGAAATCATAGTTTAGTCTCCTGATATTGTATGAAGGTATGCCATACATTTTTGTAAAGTTAATTTGGAGAGTCTTCTACAGCTTTTATTTTAATCACGAAACCTAATCCAAACATAAAGGGTCCGAAATAATAAAAATGACAACTGGTCCATACTTGCACTGTTTTAAATAAACAACTATAATTCATTTTATATTTATTGATCACTTAAAAGTCCAAGTTTCTATCAAATTTAACACCATTAGGCATCTATTGTCCAAAGATTTTTATTTAATTCAACTTATACTAATTATGGTTAATTCTAAAATTAATATAATAATCTGGCCACAACATCTCATTCAAATTTTATCTTAAAATTTAACCCAATTCTTATTAATTCTTAAACTCAATGATTTGCTACCTTAGATGCTCAATTTTGTATAGTCAAATTGCAATCTACTAGCATTTGCACAGTAAAACTCCGATCAGTTGAGATACCGTCCAAAAGCTAATAGAATTAGTCTATTTAAAATCTTAGAATCATACAAAAATAGGAAAATAACAAACAGGCAGCACAACCTAGCAGACCGGCCCAAATCATCCACTAACGCCCTGTCAAATTCATGGGTAAGTCTAACTTACCTAAATTTACCAGTTTTTATCTAAATTTACTAAAATTTACCAAAAATTACCAAAAATTACCAAACTTAAAAAAATAAAAAAAAAATTAATTTTGATATATTGGCATCAATTTACCAAAAGTTACCAGAATTTACCAAAAGTTACCAAAAATTACCAAAATTTAACTTTTACCCAACTGTTTTTTACCCATGAATTTGACATGGCCTAACTAGGAGGCATGCGTTGCGCATCATTTTTGCTAAACAGTGCGCCCTAACAATCGGCAATGAAACAATGTGCAACGTTTGGATGACAATCCGAATAATATAATTTCCTAATTCCAGGCAGATATCATTATGAATAATAATTTTCCTACAATTAAGAAACAAATAATATAATTCATGAAACATTGCAATAATATCTTTGGAAGTTATTT
Organism: Portulaca oleracea; assembly: GCA_029582165.1. Classification (NCBI taxonomy): domain Eukaryota; kingdom Viridiplantae; phylum Streptophyta; class Magnoliopsida; order Caryophyllales; family Portulacaceae; genus Portulaca; species Portulaca oleracea. The sequence goes on along the minus strand of CM055891.1, from coordinate 9,936,891 downwards.
TATTTTATTCTATTTTGATTTTGAAAATATTTTTCATCCCATCACTATAATTATATGCATCTCTCTTTTTTCTTAAGGCTGACCACCTAAAGTCACCCTATTGAAATTGGTTCACATACAACTCTAAGAGTGTTCTGTTGGTTCAAATATATCTTCTAATTAAGAGGTAGACAACACTAGAGCTATACACTTATCAATTTTGTACTTTTATTCTTCGATTACTCCTAAAATTGTATTAATTTGTGAATTTCATGTTTTGATCAATACATGTCAAATTTGACAACTCTTTTTTGTTTTTCTTATTAAATTTTCTTAACTCAAAACTCGGTGCAATATCATGATTTACGCTCACTATCTCTCCTCTCTCTCATTCTTTCATTACTCACTACCTATAAATTAAGATATAGCACCGAGTGTATATAGCAAGGAACATCTGCCATCATTCGAAAGCCACACGCTCTGTTGGTAATTAGGAATTAAAACAAACGTTGTTATTATTTTTAAACCATAATCCCTCCACAAACCTCACTCACTGCAAAACCAAAACCCAACCTCTCCTACATTAGAAGATTCAAACACGTATGACTATCTTTTTCCAGCGCTCCCACCGTCAGTTTTCAGCGTTCGTATCCAGTATTTCCATTCAAGTCAATTAAAATTCTCTAAACTCATCTATACTATCATTGTATTACTCGCAACTACAATTACTAAAAGGTAATTTATATGAATTTGGCATAGATATTCGACGATTATGGTGGATACTGGTGACACTACAAGGAATCATGCCAGTAGCTACATTTATTTGATAATATTTCTACATTTAGAGGTGTAGGAATAAAATCATTCCTACACCTTTAGGAGGTGTAGGAATTTTGAGTGTGACTAAATTTAGCTATATGTGAGGCCATGTAGGTAATTTAGCTACATGTGGCAGGTGTAGGTAATTTAGCTACATGTTAGAGGTGTAGCTATTTGATATAATGTCCCGTGGCCTTCTCACAATGTAAATTATTTTAAATTAAAATTTGTTACATGTATCAGGTGTAGCTATTTGATATAATTCTATTATTATTATTATTATTATTAATTATTATTATTGTTGTTGCTCCTGCTATATATATATATATATATATATATATATATATATATATATATATATATATAATAACAAAATCTATTAATAATGCTACGAAAATTAAGTAGCAAAATAATTACGATATATAGAAGAAAGGTGCATATAGATGATGACATTACATATTGTTCGAATTTAAATATAGTTTAATTTGATCCAAAGTAAAATAACAGTGAGTTGTCATACCACTAACATTATGCGATACAAAAAAGATCAATCCTACAATTAATTAAAAGTTAAAACATAGTTCATCATTTCGCACTCTCCCTTAGATGGCTTGATCATTGTTGTCACTTTGAGAGGGTTCATCTCGATTTTGATCGCCTGGATTGGGAAGCTGAAAAGGACACACGAGAAAGTAGATATCAAATACTACTTCTTATGTCTGAAGCAATCAAAATTATGCATTATAGGAAGGATATATACACACACATAGAGAGCAAGCTTATAGGAAGGATATCTTAAGTAAATTGGCGAAGAAACTAATTTAGAAATGGAAAAGATACAAACATGTGGTCGATAAACTTACAAGAAAATAGTTGAGTCGGAACTATATTTCCTGGATTGGCATTTCTTCCACAAACACAATTTCGCATCATATGTTGGGTTACTTGAAGTTGACGTTGTAACAATGTATAACTATTTTTTTGTAACAATGTATAACTAGGATGATATTAATATTAATGAAAGAGACAGCTCACTAGTGTGCAAACAAAGACAGAGGGCTCTTTTTGTTGTATACTATTTTGCATTCCTGGCCTTCCTTAATCAAAGGTGGGAAGATACATGCAAGCAAAACTCAAAGGTTCACCCAAATAAACTTCAAGTTAGTTACTATTTTGCATTCCCCAAGATTGAACCCCCTTGCTAAGTATTCCATCCCAAGTTCCTACTGAAATGTACAGTATACAAGTTAGCTATGTTTGGCATGTCCAATTATCTGCTAGTCATACAGAGTACTAAGTTTTTCTTTAAATGTGCACCAAATCAAACAATTTAATGGTAAAGTAGGGATAACTTACTATCTTTGGGTTTTACTTCTGACTAAAGCAGTATGAAAACAAAATTTTCTTACCATGGATTATGCAGGTGCTACATCAGATACAACCCAAAACCAACCTAAGCTATTGCAAGACAGGACACTTAGTCTGAATGAATCCCACCAGTGAGAACTTGATTTGTAGCAAGTTCAATCATAAGGCACTCAGAAAGGTGAGTCACCATTCACTTCCAAGAGTTGCCAACAGCACCACCAAACTCAAAGCTCAACCATTTCCTACTACTGTCAACATTTCAACTGATTCAAGCCAAACTTTTCCCCAAAAGAGCCCACATCAACAGAGTCACAACACAATTACAGAGAACGACCCCCACAAGCAGCAAGCTGCAAACACAAGGTTCTAAAACAGCTTAAACTCCCTTTGCATGAGTCTAGTTAGGGAAGAAGGGCTATCGTCATCAGATTAAGACCCCAATTCTGACCAAAGACCAAGATTTGATGACCCAGAGCCCACTACAGACTATTACTTCATCATCTTACAGCACCAATCAACCAAATGGAAACACTCAAACAACTTGAAATCCTAACTGAAGCTTTTTCCTAAAGTTGAAGGAGCAACACCAAAGGCCAGATACTCCCAAAAGAGAGAAGAAATACCAAGGAAAATAGGATGAAAATTTATAAGGCAGTATAAATACCCACAACCCAGAAACAAGGCATTGTAAATTTACAAATTATAACTAAAAGAAAACCTTACCAGAATGTAGAGTTAGGGCTAGACTGCAAAGTAGGTGACCGGAGAAACGACGAATGAGCAGCCACGAGAAGGCGAGAGTGCACGCGATGATGCATCCTTTTAAACCGATTCGGACAGCAATCACAAGAACATTGAGAGATTATGAAAAATGTAAACTAACCTATTTATCGAATTAACTCACCAGAAATTAGGGAGGACAGTAGCTAGGGTTTTAGTATCGACGTCGGCTAGATTAATGTCGGATTTGGCGGATAAGGTGGCGGAGTGATGTCGACGCCGGAGGAATGACGGAGGAATGGTCGGTTATCAATTCTGCGGCGAACACGGCCCGGTGGAAACCAGCCCTAGCTACTTCGTTCTTCAGAGGAAACCAGAAACCAAAACCAGCGTTTGAAGGCAATAGTTTCAATTACCAAATAAAATCCTTATTGTTTTCCATTAAGCGGGATTATTTTTCCTTACCCGCCAACTTCCAAAATTATTTACAAAATTTGTTTACATTTTCTCAAAATCCAAAATTATTTACAAAATTTGTTTTTTTGAATGCAGATTATATATATATATATATATATATAGTTGTAAAAATCTGCTCGAGTCTCATATTTTTTTGGCCTGAATAAAATTGGGTAATTTAGCGTTGTCAAAATTTTGTCTTATCTGAATATCCGAGTTTGATTTCTCAATCGAATTTTTTGATAGGAGAGTTGGCGGTCGTTCAAACGCGATGATCTATCTTGTGGGCTCATCGAAAATACGATATATAGGATTCATTGAAATACAGTGGTGGTAGAAACTTGGAATGGAATAGTACATTACGTAGGTATCTTCAATTCGACTAATTACAACAATTTTATTCGTCGTAAGTGATTGAGAAAAAAGGGGGTCATGACCTGTAAAATTGACAGAAACCAGAATACACTGAATCCGTATTTATTCGAACTCGATATACACCCAACATGTATTTACCTGAGCTCGATATACATTTGACCTGAAATGGATCCGCCCGCCCGAAGTGACAGGTCAAGTTGCCACCACTATTTATCATGATAGGAATAAAAAATAATTTATGGATACTCTTAGCTAGGACTATGCAACAAAAATGTTGAAACTTAAGGAAGAAATGGATTAAAAAAACAAAAAGAATTTATGGATATTTCTTAGACTTAGGATTACTTTTGAAAATTCAAGTTGGTCAAATTCGGATGAGAAATTTGTGTTTATGGACCAGTTTTTTCATGTCAAATCGGGTCGAACAATTCGAATAGAACTAAATTCGGGTCAAATCGGATTCAAACAATAAAAACTCTAGATAAATATTGTGTCTGCATATTCGATTAATGTCAAAATTAAGTTCAACTCATACGAAACCTGATGTTTTTGCATTGGAAAAATTCAAATATTCGGATCAAACTAAATTTTACCAATATTAATGCTCGACTATGTAATAATTTACCCCTTAATTTGTGGTTCAATATATCAAATATGACATTAGATAAAATCAAGCAAATTGGCATTTCTCTTTAATAACTCAACAGTCAACACTTTCATAATAATATATTATAAGTTTTGTATTAGAAAATAAAAACACATATTAAAAAGATTATAATTTGATTATAAAAATAAATCAATAGTTGTATATCTAGTAGGTTCCAATTAACAAATAATTGAATATAATAATTTGCTAATATTTACTAATTTTCCTTCATCGTTGCCTCCAAAGTAATTGGACAAATTCAAAAAACAATCCAAAAAATTTCCTTTTTCCCTCCCAAACAACTAAACTTGCGTGCCAAATGAAAAATAAAATCTATAATTAGGATTTTACTTACTTTGCAAGTGTAGCAAACAAAAAGAATATTACTTTATGTAAATAGCTACACCTTTTAGGTGTACCAAACAATTGATACACCTATTAAATGTAGCTAACATGGGAAACTCATGTTTTTGCTTCTACACTTGAAGGAGGTGTAGGTAAAATGGTGTAGCTACTGGCATGATTCCTTGTAGTGTGAAGACGGTGATGTTGGGACTTGACGGGGTGAAAAAGGAGTAATTTTATTGTTAATGTAGACGTGTATCAAGTTCGCATGCTAATTGCTCGATCAAATGCCTGAATGTATATATGTGAAAAATTGCACGTCCAATTGCATCTTTTTGTGTTCTCAATGGATCTTTTCTATCAATGCACAGTTGGTAATTGTTCAGTGTAGCTTTACCTGGGCAAAGTGCATCATTTGTTGATCATAGTGTAGCTTACTTGAAACTGTGTAGCCCTTCCTGATGTATATAAGCTCGCTAAAGGCACTGAATTCAACAAGCTTATAACACCACAAGGACACCAATCTCTCGGACAACAATTAACCACAACAATTGTGACGCAATAAGCCTCAAGGAGCGAAAACAAATGAAAGAAAAGATAGATCAAGTATTATCTCACTTGTTACAGTACTTAAACACCTTCAAGTGAAATGAATACGCGGGCAGCTTGAAGGACCTTCGTTTGGTTACAGAATTTAATCACCTTCCAAACAAGATCACAACAAGTCCACACAACACCACTAGGCTGCCAAACCTAGATACTGGAGTGGAAAACGAGAGTTTGAGAAACTCACAAACGAGGAAGCTCAAAGCTTTCTTTGGGTTTTGTATTTCGTAAGATATCCAATGAAGTGGCTAATACAAAGATACATATACTCGGCTGAAACAAAGGGAAAGGCAGCCAAGCTAGCAAGCAAGCAAGGAGCTCAAACTAACTAGAGTGAGGTTTCCTAATGACGAAGAAACCTCCTAAACGTGGTTAATTAAGTTAATTACAAATGATTAAAGCTAATACATGTCTTCACTATGAAGTACTCGACCATCATTGGACCAACCATGGACGATCACAGCCCTCCACTTGGCACTTCCTCATTGGAGGATCTTCATTCACTTAGACTCCAATCCATGCAAGACAAGTGAAGAAACACAAGTGGTTTTGTTCCAAAATGGCGGGAACTCAGCAAGGACCTTTAAGAGTATATAGGAAAACCGGACCTCCTGAGAGAAGACCAAAATGCCCCGGAAAGATCGCCAAAATATCAAGGCTGCCCAAGGTAAAGGACCTTTACCGCTGTCCAGATAAAGGACCTTACCGTACATCAAAAGTAGAACAGCCATGCAGGACACCGAATGACCTTCACCGTTGAGATATGGAGACAAGCAGTGAGGACATCACATGGGGTGAATGTCCTTGGCCTCCTTCTGCACGAATGCCCTTCTTATTTAGACCCACCAAGTGATAACACTCCTGAATCAACTGTATTTGTGGAGGCTGATTCCGATCATCCCCCGCAAGTTGCGAAGAGTTTGTCCTCAAACTTGGTATCTCGTCTCCTTCAGCATAGTAAGGTTTCAAATCAGAAACATTGAACGTAACACTTCCTCCATAATCATCTGAAAGTGACAGCTTGTAGGCATTGTCTCCCATCTTCTCTAACACTTCAAAAGGACCATCTGCCCTGGGAACCAACTTGCCCTTCCTCTTAGATGGAAAACGATCCTTCCTGAGATGGATCCACACGAGATCTCCAGGTTGGAAAACCACCTTTCTCCTACTTTTGTTAGCTAAATTTGAAGCTTTCTCATTGAACTTGGCTATCTTTTCTCGGACATGTTGGTGTAGCTCCTGAATCTCCTTGGCTCTTACACTAGCATCATGGCTGAACCTGGTTGAGGTAATTATGGGAGCCAAATCCATAGGGGTGATTGGATTCCTTCCATACACTACTTGAAATGGGGACAGACCAGTAGCCTTGCTAGGAGCTCGGTTGAATGCAAATTCAACGTGAGTAAGCAAAGTATCCCATCCCTTCTTGTCTTTATTCACCAAGGACCTCAGCAGTGTACCAAGAGTCCTGTTGGTGACCTCGGTTTGGCCATCAGTTTGGGGATGACATGTTGTGCTGAACTTGAGTTTGGTACCGAACTTCTTCCATAATGTCACCCAAAAGTGACTCAAGAACTTTGCATCACGATCAGAAACCATGGATTTAGGAACTCCATGTAGCCTTACAACCTCCTCGAAGTATAACTCAGCAACTCTCACAGCATCATAAGTAGTGTGGCATGGAATAAAGTGAGCCATATTTGAAAAACGCTCAACAACCACCAAAATAGAATCTTTACCTCTTTGGGTCCTTGGTAACCCAACAATGAAGTCCAGACTAATATCTTCCCAAGGACCTTGGGGTCTAGGCAGTGGGGTATAAAGACCTTGTGGTAGGCTTTGACTCTTCGAAAGTTGGTATATTGAACACCTTTTGACCAAGTGCTCAACGTCCTTCTGCATCCTGGGCCAGAAATAATACTCCTTCATCATCAACGTCGTCTTCTCGATCCCAAAGTGGCCTGCCAAACTACCTCCATGAACCTCCAAGATGAGAAGCTCACGTAGGCTAGTCTTTGGGATGCACAGTTTGTTTCCCTTGAAGAGAAACCCATGCTCAATGTGGAATAAATCTCCTTGGGGCCGCTGCTGACATGCTTCATAAATCTCCTTGAAATCTTCATCCTCCGGATACAAGGCCTTGAGGTGCTCAAAACCAAGCGCTTTTGAATCAAGGACATGCAACAAAAGGAACTTCCTTGAGAGGGCGTCAGCTCCTTTGTTCAAGTGACCGGCCTTGTGGTGGATCATGAAATGATAGGCTTGCATATACTCAACCCATTTGGCATGGCGAGGGTTTAGTTTATGCTGGCCTTGAATGAACTTGAGGGCCTCATGATCACTATGCAAAATGAACTCATTACCAATAAGATAATGCCTCCAATGCTCCAATGCCCGAATGATCGCATAAAACTCCTTATCATACACACTGTACTTCTTCTTGGCATCGTTCAACTTCTCGCTAAAATAAGCAATAGGCCTGCCTTCTTGAGATAAGACAGCTCCTATGCCCAACCCAGACGCATCACACTCAACTTCAAATACCTTTGAGAAACTAGGCAAGGCTAACACAGGGGCAGTGGTTAACCTTTCCTTGATAGTTTCAAAGGCCTTCTGTGCCGTTGGAGTCCAAGAGAAACCTTTAGCCTTCACTAACTCAGTCATGGGAGCTAGGATGGTGCTAAAGTTCCTCACAAACCTCATATAGAAGGAAGCCAAACCATGGAAACTCCTCACTTGCTGGATGGTGGTGGGGACGGGCCAATCTCTTATAGCTTGAATCTTCTCTTCATCCACCTGAATGCCCTCGGCAGAGATCACGTAGCCAAGGAACATAACTTTGTCGGTGAAGAATTGGCATTTCCCTAAGTTTCCATAAAGCTTCTCCTTGGATAGTATCTCCATCACAGCTTGCAAATGCTTGACATGATCCTCCTCATTGTGGCTATAAACAAGTATGTCATCAAAGTAGACAACAACACACTTGCCTATAAGGGCCTTCAGAACCTGGTTCATCAACCTCATAAAAGTAGATGGGGCGTTAGTTAAACCAAAAGGCATAACCAACCATTCATACAAACCTCCTTTAGTCTTGAATGCCGTTTTCCACTCATCCCCTTCGAAGATTCTGATTTGGTAGTAGCCACTCCTCAAATCAATCATCGAGAACACTTGAGCCCCATGAAGCTCATCCAGAAGGTCCTTAAGCCTAGGCATAAGATACCTATACTTGATGGTAATCTTGTTGATAGCACGACTATCAATGCACATTCTTTGACTCCCATCTTTCTTTGGCACTAAGAGAGCTGGTACAGCACAAGGACTTAAGCTCTCCTTTATCATCCCCTTGGCGAGAAGGTCATCTACCTGCCTTTGAATCTCCTGAGTATCACTGGGGTTCATACGGTAAGCTGGTTTATTAGGGAGTATTGACCCAGGCACGAGGTCAATCTTGTGTTGAATGTCCCTCTTGGGAGGTAAACCAGGGGGCATCTCCTCAGGAAACACAAAGGAATAGTGTTCCAGAAAAGGGGCAAGAAGGGGGTAGTCATTTGTGGAGCTAGGCTGTGTGTTTAAGTCTAGGAGAATAAGGTCCTTATGATCGTGAAACTCATGGTGTTCAGCAACCAAGAGAGTGATCAAGCTTGGATCGGTAACCAAATTCTCCTTGGGTTTCGGGATTAGGGTAGGCTTAAAGGGTACAAGGGTAATCTTTTTGTGGTTAAAGAGAAGGGTATAAGTGTTTGCTCTACCATCATGACTCACGGCTCTATCAAAAAGCCAAGGCCTGCCAAGTAACACATGACAAGTATCCATAGGTAAAATATCACACCAAAGAGAGTCTTGGTACGTTTTACCTATTGAGAAGTTCAACAAACATCTCTGATCCACGTGAATGCCCTTGCCTTGATTAAGCCACTGGATGGTATAAGGAGCCAGATGAGGACTGGTTTGCAACTTGAGCTTGCTCGCCATATATTGTGAGGCAGCGTTGGTGCAACTTCCTCCATCGATGATCAAAGAGCACACCTTGCCATTAATCGTGCACCGAGAATGAAAGATATTCTCCCGTTGCTCCTGTCCTTCCTTCACAGAAGAGCTACTAAGAACTCTCCTTACCACCAACATCTCCCCTTCGTCTGGTTCCTCAACCACCTCATCATAAACAGGATCACCCAAAGGTTCATTTTCAAGCTCCTCCTCCACTCCAAATTCTGGTGCAACAAACAAGGCTGCTTGGTACTCAGCGAGAGATACCACTCGTTTGTTAGGACATTCGGACGCAATGTGTCCAAGTCCTTGGCACCGAAAACATCTCTTCTTATCAATGGCCTTGGGTTGAAAGGTAGGCCTTTGTGGGATATAGGGTGAGGTTTGGAGTTGGTTTAGGGGGTGTATTTGATTTTGGAAAGGTTGTTTTTGTGGGGTAAAGGATGGTTTAGGGAATGTGTTTGGACGTGTTTGGGGTTAGTTTCGGCTATGAACCTCCTTCCCTCTACTCCTCATTTGGAACTCCACCTTGTGAGCCAAAGAGCTCAACTCATCAAGGGAAGTGTAAGGGTGCAACTCCACAACATTCCTCACTCTTTCACCAAAACCAAAAAGATACCTCACAAGTATTTGAGGTTCATTCTCCTTAAGATCACACCTCCAAAGCAAGTGCTCGAACTCCTTGGTATACTCCTCTACTGTTTTGCCTCCTTGAACCAACTGTTGGAGCTTCAAATAGTTATCCTTAAGATAACTGGCAGGAAGGAACTTGGCTTGTAACTTCTCCTTCATTTTCTGCAATGAACGCACCTTATCCTTCCCAACAGAAACTCTCTATTTCTGCAAATTAGTCCACCATATAGATGCATGCTTTCTCAATTTCAAAGCTACAAATTTTACCTTCTTGTCATCGGGAACGTCCTTTAGATCAAAGACTCGTTCTACTGTTTGCATCCAATCCAAGAAAACCTATGGATCAAGGTTTCCATCAAACTCGGGTATATCCACCTTGAAATCAAGTCTTTCCTCCTTAGGTGAACGTCTCTCTCTTTGTTCACTGATAATCTCCATATCATCATCTCCAAACGGATTCCCCAATTCAGAAGCACCTCCATCTGAACCCTTAAGCTCTTGGTTCCTCAAGTACATATAGTGCCTAAGTTGAGCTGTAAAGAATTCAACTCGTTTCGCTAGCTCTTCTTTCTCCCTTAGAACATCTTCTGGACTTTGAGGTTGAACTTGACTGGAAGACATAGCTTCGGTTTCTTCTTACTTCACACCCAATGAATCAAAACAAACTCACCAAGATGGTATGCTAGATCTGATACCAATTATGATGTATATAAGCTGGCTAAAGGCACTGAATTCAACAAGCTTATAACACCACAAGGACATCAATCTCTCGGACAACAATTAACCACAAAAATTGTGATGCAATTAATCTTTTTGTGGTTAAATAGAAGGGTATAAGTGTTTGCTCTACCATCATGACTCACGGCTCTATCAAAAAGCCAAGGCCTGCCAAGTAACACATGACAAGCATCCATAGGTAAAATATCACACCAAAGAGAGTCTTGGTACGTTTTACCTATTGAGAAGTTCAACAAACATCTCTGATCCACGTGAATGCCCTTGCCTTGATTAAGCCACTGGATGGTATAAGGAGCCAGATGAGGACTGGTTTGCAACTTGAGCTTTCTCGCCATAGATTGTGAGGCAGCGTTGGTGCAACTTCCTCTATCGATGATCAAAGAGCACACCTTGCCATTAATCGTGCACCGAGAATGAAAGATATTCTCCCGTTGCTCCTGTCCTTCCTTCACAGAAGAGCTACTAAGAACTCTCCTTACCACCAACATCTCCCCTTCGTCTGGTTCCTCAACCACCTCATCATAAACAGGATCACCCAAAGGTTCATTTTCAAGCTCCTCCTCCACTCCAAATTCAGTGCAACAAACAAGGTGCTTGGTACTCGTGAGAGATACCACTCGTTTGTTAGGACATTCGACGCAATGTGTCCAAGTCCTTGCACAAAACATCTCTTCTTATCAATGGCCTTGGGTTCAGTAAAGGTAGGCCTTTGTGGGATATAGGGCTGAGGGTTTGGAGTTGGTTTAGTGGGGGTGTATTTGGGCTGGAAAGGTTGTTTTTGTGGGGTAAAGGATGGTTTAGGGAATGTGTTTGGACGTGTTTGGGGTTAGTTTCGGCTATGAACCTCCTTCCCTCTACTCCTCCTTTGCAACTCCACCTTGTGAGCCAAAGAGCTCAACTCATCAAGGGAAGTGTAAGGGTGCAACTTTACAACATTCCTCACTCTTTCATCCAAACCAAAAAGATACCTCACAAGTATTTGAGGTTCATTCTCCTTAAGATCACACCTCCAAAGCAAGTGCTCGAACTCCTTGGTATACTCCTCTACTGTTTTGCCTCCTTGAACCAACTGTTGGAGCTTCAAATAGTTATCCTTAAGATAATTGGCAGGAAGGAACTTGGCTTGTAACTTCTCCTTCATTTTCTGCAATGAACGCACCTTATCCTTCCCAACAGAAACTCTCTATTTCTGCAAATTAGTCCACCATATAGATGCATGCTTTCTCAATTTCAAAGCTACAAATTTTACCTTCTTGTCATCGGGAACATCCTTTAGATCAAAGACTCGTTCTACTGTTTGCATCCAATCCAAGAAAACCTATGGATCAAGGTTTCCATCAAACTCGGGTATATCCACCTTGAAATCAAGTCTTTCCTCCTTAGGTGAACGTCTCTCTCTTTGTTCACTGATAATCTCCATATCATCATCTCCAAACGGATTCCCCAATTCAGAAGCACCTCCATCTGAACCCTTAAGCTCTTGGTTCCTCAAGTACATATAGTGCCTAAGTTGAGCTGTAAAGAATTCAACTCGTTTCGCTAGCTCTTCTTTCTCCCTTAGAACATCTTCTGGACTTTGAGGTTGAACTTGACTGGAAGACATAGCTTCGGTTTCTTCTTACTTCACACCCAATGAATCAAAACAAACTCACCAAGATGGTATGCTAGATCTGATACCAATTATGATGTATATAAGCTCGCTAAAGGCACTGAATTCAACAAGCTTATAACACCACAAGGACATCAATCTCTCGGACAATAATTAACCACAAAAATTGTGATGCAATTAAACTTTTTGTGGTTAAAGAGAAGGGTATAAGTGTTTGCTCTACCATCATGACTCACGGCTCTATCAAAAAGCCAAGGCCTGCCAAGTAACACATGACAAGCATCCATAGGTAAAATATCACACCAAAGAGAGTCTTGGTACGTTTTACCTATTGAGAAGTTCAACAAACATCTCTGATCCACGTGAATGCCCTTGCCTTGATTAAGCCACTGGATGGTATAAGGAGCCAGATGAGGACTGGTTTGCAACTTGAGCTTTCTCGCCATAGATTGTGAGGCAGCGTTGGTGCAACTTCCTCTATCGATGATCAAAGAGCACACCTTGCCATTAATCGTGCACCGAGAATGAAAGATATTCTCCCGTTGCTCCTGTCCTTCCTTCACAGAAGAGCTACTAAGAACTCTCCTTACCACCAACATCTCCCCTTCGTCTGGTTCCTCAACCACCTCATCATAAACAGGATCACCCAAAGGTTCATTTTCAAGCTCCTCCTCCACTCCAAATTCTGGTGCAACAAACAAGGCTGCTTGGTACTCAGCGAGAGATACCGCTCGTTTGTTAGGACATTCGGACGCAATGTGTCCACGTCCTTGGCACCGAAAACATCTCTTATTATCAATGGCCTTGGGTTCAGTAAAGGTAGGCCTTTGTGGGATATAGGGCTGGGGGTTTGGAGTTGGTTTAGTGGGGGTGTATTTAGGCTGGAAAGGTTTTTTTTGTGGGGTAAAGGATGGTTTAGGGAATGTGTTTGGACGTGTTTGGGGTTGGTTTCGGCTATGAACCTCCTTCCCTCTACTCCTCCTTTGCAACTCCACCTTGTGAGCCAAAGTGCTCAACTCATCAAGGGAAGTGTAAGCGTGCAACTACACAACATTCCTCACTCTTTCATCCAAACCAAAAAGATACCTCACAAGTATTTGAGGTTCAGTCTCCTTAAGATCACACCTCCAAAGCAAGTGCTCGAACTCCTTGGTATACTCCTCTACTGTTTTGCCTCCTTGAACCAACTGTTGGAGCTTCAAATAGTTATCCTTAAGATAACTGGCAGGAAGGAACTTGGCTTGTAACTTCTCCTTCATTTTCTGCCATGAACGCACCTTATCCTTCCCAACAGAAACTCTCTTTTTTTCTGCAAATTAGTCCACCATATAGATGCATGCTTTCTCAATTTCAAAGCTACAAATTTTACCTTCTTGTCATCGGGAACGTCCTTTAGATCAAAGACTCGTTCTACTGTTTGCATCCAATCCAAGAAAACCTCCAGATCAAGGTTTCCCTCGAACTCGGGTATATCCACCTTGAAATCAAGTCTTTCCTCCTTAGGTGAACGTCTCTCTCTTTGTTTGCTGATAATCTCCATATCATCATCTCCAAACGAATTCCCCAATTCAGAAGCACCTCCATCTGAACCCTTAAGCTCTTGGTTCCTCAAGTACATATAGTGCCTGAGTTGAGCTCTAAGGAATTCAACTCGTTTCGCCAGCTCTTCTTTCTCCCTTAGAACATCTCCTGGACTTTGAGGTTGAACTTGACTGGAAGACATAGCTTCGGTTTCTTCTTACTTCACACCAAATGAATCAAAACAAACTCACCAAGATGGTAAGCTAGCTCTAATACCAATTATGATGTATATAAGCTCGCTAAAGGCACTGAATTCAACAAGCTTATAACACCACAAGGACTCTAATCTCTCGGACAACAATTAACCACAACAATTGTGATGCAATAAGCATCAAGGAGCGAAAACAAATAAAAGAAAAGATAGATCAAGTATTATCTCACTTGTTACAGTACTTAAACACCTTCAAGTGAAATGAATACCCGGGCAGCTTGAAGGACCTTCGTTTGGTTACAGAATTTAATCACCTTCCAAACAAGATCACAACAAGTCCACACAACACCACTAGGCTGCCAAACCTAGATAATGGAGTGGAAAACGAGAGTTTGAAAAACTCACAAACGAGGAAGCTCAAAGCTTTCTTTGGGTTTTGTATTTCGTAAGATATCTAATGAAGTGGCTAATACAAAGATACATATACTCGGCTGAAACAAAGGGAAATGCAGCCAAGCTAGCAAGCAAGCAAGGAGCTCAAACTAACGAGAGTGAGGTTTCCTAATGACGAAGAAACCTCCTAAACGTGGTTAATTAAGCTAATTATAAATGATTAAAGCTAATACATGTCTTCACTATGAAGTACTCGACCATCATTGGACCAACCATGGACGATCACAACCCTCCACTTGGCACTTCCTCATTGGAGGATCTTCATTCACTTAGACTCCAATCCATGCAAGACAAGTGAAGAAACACAAGTGGTTTTGTTCCAAAATGGCGGGAACTCAGCAAGGACCTTCAAGAGTATATGGGAAAACCGGACCTCCTGAGAGAAGATCAAAATGCCCCGGAAAGATCGCCAAAATATCAAGGCTGCCCAAGGTAAAGGACCTTTACCGCCGTCCAGATAAAGGACCTTACCCTACGTCAAAATAAGAACAGCCATGCAGGACACCGAATGACCTTCACCGTTGAGATATGGAGACAAGCAGTGAGGACATCACATGGGGTGAATGTCCTTGGCCTCCATCTGCACGAATGCCCTTCTTAATTATACCCACCAAGTGATAACACTCCTGAATCAGCTGTATTTGTGGAGGCTGATTCCCATCACTTCCTTTTTCTACTGCTCGATATAAAGAATGCACGCCCACTTTTCGGTAAAATCCCTAAATGAATGCATGATAAAAAATTGCATGTTGAATAATCTTTTCTTGATCTTAATGTATCTTTTTATCAATACAACATTGGTAATTGTATACTCTATCTTTTCCTCAGCATAGTGCATCTTTGGTTGATCATAACGTAGCTTACTTAAAATTCTGCATACCCTTATTTCTACTGTATTTTTCCTTGTTAAAGAATATATGTACATGTATCAAGTATGCATGTCATTGCCAATTGTTGTTTAAAATGTCTCAATGAATGTATGATTAAAAATTGCATGTTCAGTTGCATCTTTTTGTGATCTCAATGTATCTTTTTTATCCATTCATCATTGGCAAGTGTTTACTGTATCTTTTCCTCGATAGAGTGCATCCTTTGTTGATTAGAATGTAACCTACTTGAAAATTTGCGTATCTTCTTATTATTCTAGCATCATTGATAATTTTCTAGTCTATATTCTTTGTCAAATTGTATGGATCAAAATGTAGCCTTTGAGATGCCTTATATGTGTACTGCAACTTTTTCATGCTATGTGAAACACTATGTTTATGGTCATAGATTGTTTAGTATATGAACACTATATACTATCAAAAAATGCATGTTCAGTTGCATCTTTTCTTGATCAAAAAATTACTCGAAGGTACCATAATATTTGGGAAACTCTTTTTCGGTACTCCAACTTTTCAAAACTCATTTGAAGTACCCTTACTTTTTGGGTTAGTAATTATTTGGTGCGTTTCCGGCCATTAATTTTATTAAGTGACTGAAATACCCTTATTCTTCTTCTTCAAGGGTATTTCTTCAGAAATGGAAGAACAAGGGCACTTCGGTCACTTAATAAAATTGGTGATCGGAAAAGCACCAAATAATTACTAATACTAAAATTAAGGATACCCCAAAATGAGTTTTGAAAAGTTAGGGTACCAAAAAAACATTTCACCAAAAGTTAGGATACCTCATAGTAATTTTTTCTTTCTTGATCTTAGTGTATATTTTCTATCAATACAGCATTGGTAATTGTTTACTATATCTCTACCCTGACACATATAGTGCATCTTTTGTTGATCATAATTTAGCTAACTTGAAATTCTTTTATCCCTTGTTATTATTATATTTTTTTGTCAAAGTATATGCTTTTATTATTCATATTGTAGCCTAGTAACTTTATTTTCATATGCAATTAGTATTTATAATGTACCTGTTCTCAAGCACTATTATTACAATATTACCCTATATCATCATATTAATAAGTAACTTACACCATGTGTTACAACAGATGAAAGCGGGCAAATTCATCTAAGAAGGGATTAACATAGCCAAGATGGCTATCTAAGATGCCACCAAGTCCGTTATAAAAGCTCATCTCTCAAGCTTCTGATGAGCAAAAGAGAGACATATGAGCATGTGGGTTTGAGTCGTTACTCTTTATGAAGGTGGATGAGATGCTAGGAAATCTAGCTTTGCATCTTCTTCACAAAATTTCAACTGCAATAAATCATCGATTATCATAGAAGGGATGGAGGAGTGTCACATTACAGAAGAAAATGTGTACATCACAATGAACTTCCCAAGGGGGCAATGACATTCAGAGAATCAAGGAAAAAGAAGCAAACAACGAGATCTTGGTCAATTGGCGGTAGCAGTGGTCTGACCTAGGTGATGAGTTACTCCTCGTTAATCAGCTTGTTGCAACGATGAAAGAACAAAAGAGGGAGGGGGACTTCATCGGGAACTTTGTAGTTCTTCCAGTGTATACACGTATAAAGAGTCGACGAGACAATAAGATAAATCATTTGGTGTTGATCAACCTTGGTGATGTGAGGAGTGTAAAGAAGTATAACTGGTGCAAATTCACACTATTTGATCTAGTGAATTGTACCAGATTGTAGAAATACAATATGGACAATACAAAGACCTTATCTTGTTCCTACTATTCTTATATTTGTTTCTACTTGTATTCATCATAGTTTGATCGTTAACATAGATTTACGTTTGGCTTTGTTATATTGACATAGTTTGTTTTAGAGTAAGAGACATCGAGCGAACCTTTCCTACCATTGGGTATTGGACTGCACAAGATTTTCCGGACAAGGCCAAGGTGGAGATTTAGAAAGGATTTGGAATGGGTAAAGTGGAGGCCAGACTATTAATGTGATGAGCCATGTCCATCTTATCTTGGCCAATGTGAATTTTTCTTATTGTATGCATTAATAGTAACAAAGAACTATTAATGCAACATCCGTCTAGCATGCTCCACAATGTATGAAACTCGATGTCAGTGCTTAGAATGCTAGCGTCGTCACTTCGGTAATATATTTACTAAGTTCCCAACACTCACCAGGGGTTTCTGGAATGGACTTCCATTGTATCCTCCATTTGAGCACGGGGTTAATAATTTTTGCTCGTTCAGTTGTTGTTGAGGATCTCCGGGATTACTCATTGATGCGAATTAATATGTGGATTAACTGTGGGATCTACAAGTTATTAGCTAGGTTTAGTTTGAATCATTAATTAAAAAGCAAGTATTTACAAATGCATGCCTGCCTAGCTAGTTAGATTTAGGCTTTGTTCTTTTATGCGGTAGATTACGGTGCGGTACCACGTCGTACCGCAACTCTTTAATTTCTGCCACACACTTCACCGCACTTCACCACACCACAATCATTACCAATATATCTCTTCGCTTTTCTTTCTCCTCACTTTTCTCTTGTACTTTCATCACCTACCCCACTTACAATAATTCTCACCACAGTTCACCACATTTTTTCAAATTTCACCGTACTGCACCATTATCACACCGCAACGATTCTTATAAAAGAACGAGGCCTTATAGTTGAAAGGAGTTTACAACTTGATGCAATTTAAAGTCTACCAACAGCCTACTAACAATGTATATCTTATATTGTTGTATGTTCCCAAAGTATTGCTTACTATTAATGCGTCATTGATAGTATTATTGGTGGATTGTTTCTATGTCAAAATGCATCTATTTAATGTTCAGAACGAAGTCGAACATAGTAATTTTTTGGTTGTGTCAAAGAGTGTGTTGTCTTTGTCAAAGTGTATCTTTTCTTTGTCAAAGAGTATTTTTTTCTTGGGAAATTGGACGGTAATATACCGACTTTTAGGGGCGTTGAATAGCAATATACCGACCTTCACTTTTGGACAGTAATATCACTGACCTTTATAGTATGGTGACAATAATGTACCTTCAAGGATTTTCTGGGCGGCGAACCGGTTGACAGTCTGACGTGGTAGGCGGTGCAAAAAAATCGGTGCCATTTTTAGGTATTTTTAGGGATGTTGAGTGTTTGTATTCAGTATTTTTAGGATTAGGGGGTTAGTTTTGTTGTTAATTTTTAGGGTGTAAATCCTTGAAGGTACATTAATGTCACCAAACTATAAAGGTGAGTGATATTACTGTCCAAAAGTGAAGGTTGGTATATTGCTATTCAACACCCCTAAAGGTCGGTAAATTACCGTCCAATTTCCCTTTTTTCTTTGTCAAAGTATATCTTTTATTGTTATTGCATCTTTTCATATTTGTAATGTACGGTACTACAATTACTGATGTAGCATTGCTTTTCGTCAATGGATTTATTCAGATTGTCATTCTTGTTGTGTATTTTGCATAATCGTCTATTACAAACTATATTTTCGAGCTTGTTTTTCATACAACCTAATTAAGATGGCATCCTTGTGAATGTTGTAGTTGCTTTGCTATACATAATACTTTGTCGCAAAAATACGCAGAGGCAAAATCTATTGTAATCGAACATTTTCAGGTGGAAGTTTTGATGCTTCCTTAGTTCGCTATTTGAATCAGTGGATCACTCGTAGATTCAGAAGTAGTAACTATGCGACACCTAGAAACTTACATGTGTGATTCCCATAACTGTGACATTGGCTTCAAGAAATACAATGTGGTGTCTTTTTCATTTAATACCTTGTTTGCCTCATTCACTTTACAATGGTTTGGTTCATTCACATATAGCATAAATTTTACTAATTTTGTTGTAGTTTTTTTATTTATTTTGGTCTTATGAAGAAACTTTGTTGACGAGGTTTAGGGCAGAATATTGCGACAAACTCATCATGAACGATGAAAAATCTGTTGCTTTTGAAGTTGCTGAAATATACAAAGCAGATCAGGAAAGCATTGTCAGGTAGTAGCACGATGGAGATCATGTAGGGAACAGATGTAGCTAAGGGGAATCATAACATGTTAATAAACTAATAGTATATATATTTTACTTTTCTATCTCCTGTAAACAGCTCGTCCCTTGGGAACACATAGTTTTGATAGGTGGAGGAGTACTTTTGGCATGCTTGTGACTGATACTTTGAATATCATGGAATATACACTAGAGCATATCATATATACATTACATGGTGCATTGTTTCTATCCATCTGTTCAGTAAATTACTATATCTTTTATCATTGAATTGTTGACAATTGTTTACTGTATCTTTTCCTTGACAGAGTACATCTTTTGTAGATTAAAATGTAGCTTACTTGAAATTCTATATATCCCTTACCTCTAATGTATTTTTCCTTGTCAAAGAAAGTACACATGCCAAGTGCTCCATAAAATGGAATGAATGTACGAATACCAATTGCATGTTCAGTGACATATCTTCTTGATCTTAATGTATCTTTTATGTCAATGTAGCGTTGGTAATTGTCCACTGTATCTTTTCCTCATCAAAGTGCATCTTTTGGTGATCATAATGTAGCTTACTTGAGATTCTGTATCCCTTCTAATTTCTACTGTATTTTTCCTTGTCAAAGAATATATGTATCTGACATACATACCAACTGCTGGATAAAATGCCCGGAATAATGTATATTTAAAAATTTCATGTACAATTGCATCTTTTCTTGATCTCAATGTATCTTTTTTATCACTACAGCTGAGTAATTATTTACTATATCTTTTCCTCGGAAGCGTGCATCTTTTGTCAATCAGAATGTAGCTTATTTTATATTGTTACCACCACCATGTAATACACCTAGAAAAAAATTACACCTAATTTATGTACAGTGATATCTGACAACAGCCCCTTCCTCCAAAAAAAAAAAAAAAAAAGCATTGATATACAATCAATGACATTAGACAACCACTTAGTAAGCAAAGTCTTTTTATTCAAATTACGCAATCCACCAATACAATTTTGGAATATCCATGTAGGTATCTATATAATATCAAAAGCTATTAAAAAAATATATCAGTAAGTTTGGTGGTGTAAACAATTGTATAAAAACTCTCAAATATGAACTTGAATGACTCAAGACGTCGAAGTTCGTGCTTCTCCTTGAATAATTCAATCAGGACTAAATCTACACGAACAATGATGAACCTAAATCTGCAATGTATACAATACTTGAGTTGAGTCTTGTACTTTTCTAAATAATGTGTATGAACTGTTCATAAATTAAATGCCAACCAAGTCAACTTACTTGTGTATGCAGCGCTTCGGTGCACTGACTAGACATTTTGGATCCCCTAAAATGTCGACATTCATTGTTTCCTTTGCAGTTCACGAAATTGGAAACCACGAAACATACTCACTTAGTTGCAGCGTCGCAAGAATGACTAATTGATTAAATACATCATACCAAATTTGACAAATATATTAATCTTCTACCTGAGTTGCAAAAATAATGAGGCTCGTACCAAAAATGAAGTTATACTGTTTGTCACTTGACGCCCAAGATTCTTCTTCTTTGCTTTGGTTTGGTTACCTTTTTTTTTTGCGTTGCTCACTTTTCTCTTATCCCACTGCCCTTTTTCTCTACATCTAAGGGGGTTTTGTACCAACCCCTCCAAATTGTCATTTTCTTCGCCAGCATGATTACCATATATCGGGCCAACTACATCCTCAATAACAACTTCTTTAGCCTTTCCAAATAATTGTTCGCAAAAGACCCTTGCTTTGTGTTTAGTGGTAGATGTAGTTACCAGTGTATTGAATTTGCGCACCATTTGCAATCGCCAAACTGATGCGGACATGCCGATTGTTGCATCCAAGACCTTTCGTAGTTGTCGTTCCCCCACGGCTTATCATCTTTCCTCCATCTTCCCAATATGTAATTACTGGGAATCATTTCTATGGAAAACAAATTAAAGATCCTTAAGATATGGTAATAGAAGATACCCATCTCATCAAACTTCTTACATGTGCAACAAATTAATTCCTTTGACCAATCGACATGGACGACATGTTCAAATTCATCAATGTTTTGCCTCCATACTTTAGACCGAGTAGAAGATTCATTCCTCCAATTTTCTCTTGGAAGGCCGATACATTTTTTTTGTATTCCTCCAGAAAAATGTGACACATTTCAGTTGTATAAACCTTTATAGTATGTATTAACAGTCAACAATGTGCAAAATATGCTTCCGGCTTGCCATCCCAAGCATCGTAGTCATTCCTTTTTTTGTTACTTGATCCTCCAGTTAGCTACAACATCAAGGAACATGCTATAAAACTCACACATGTCAGTTGTTGCATGCAACCTCCCAGCTATTGAATAGTATGTCCTTTCCACCCTTTGTGAAGATAATATTTATCTAGAATGCTGGACACCGGTGTTCCTTTAATTCGTACAGTTTGTTGAGCCAGTCATTATCCCCACGGTCGTATACTGCAATCAACCTGAGGTGGAAAACAGATTTCATAATTAGATGAGGCGCATAACCAATCACAATGAACAACATTGATGCAACATAGCTATCGCAATTTTCAATGTGTTATTCCACTGTTAAGGCATATCAAATCTATTCCCAAATCTGTTGTACATCTTCCAGTAGGTTAGTGGTACATGTTGTTGTACCAGTAGAGTAATTGGTATTAATATTCAATACAACATAATATTACCTATTCCAATGATGATTAAACTCTGCCTTAGTATCGCAATACATCAAAAGTTAGTTGAATTTTTCTACGAACTTAGGTAGTTTCGTCAACGCTTCGATGTGAGTTCTGAAATTTTCAATAATATGGCAAACACATAACCTATGCAATGAATCATCAATTAATGTTCTGATAACAACTTTAATAGAAGCTGCTTGATCTGTCTTGATAGTTCTGGGTTGCTTCCCGCCCATTGACTCAAAGAAAATCTTAAACAACGAAATAGACGATTTTGTCCTTTCATTCAGAGTGAACGCACATGCAAACATTACGTTCTTATTATGGTGGTTCATCCCGACGAATGGAGCGCAAATCATGTCATATCAATTTGTTCAATTCTATATGTGGTATCAAAGATAATTACATTTGCAAACCAATCGTAATCCTTCTTCATTATGTCATCTCTCCAAAAGATGTTTATCAGATATGCCCCTTCACCAAGCTCAATCTAGTAGTCAAAATTGCTATCTTTGTCCTTCATTTCTTTATTTTATCATTGTATAATGCATTATAAGCATCCCTATTTCTGAACCACCAATTTCTTTCTTTAGCATTCGAATTGCATCAACTACCTTTATTATTCCACAAGACTTCATAAGCTTTAATAACTGCAGTTGAGCATTACTAACTTTCTGTTGAAATTTCAAATGGTGACGTCTTTTGGCATCAACAAATAGATGGTCGTGGACCTTGTCATATCTTGCCATAGTCCATTTACCATCTTGATCAATTAAGAATTGAATCATTTCTTACATTCAGTTCGTGTCTCACTCTTCTTATATTTCCTCTTGTTACCCTCTTGCCCTTCTGCCACCTTTTTGTTTACATTCTTCGTACCCTCATTATCGCAACAACACTTTTTCATGGTGATGTTGGATTTAATAGCTCTAGGTCTAACAGTGCTCTTGCAAATGCTAAAATCTACTCTTAGAGCGTTGTTATTATAAAGATCATAAACATCTTCGTCACAGTTAACACTATTCCCAATGAGTTGTTCTTCATCATTCTCTAAATATGTCTGTAAGATCGATTATGGAGCATGAGAAGATGCAATAAACGTTTATTGTCAGTGATATATGCCAATAGTATCAATCAAATCAGCACTCTTTCATTACTGCAATATAATACTTGGATAAAATAAAACAATAAAAGATATTGTATCCTCTGAGAAACCCTTTCAATACTGCAATATAATTTGACACTGTTTGAATATAATATACGAGTACATTAATGTATACTTGCTGAAACATGTTTCCTCGCCTACTGTGTCTTTATTAGAGTCACTCGAGCTGCTCATCGGTTCAAAATTGAACCGAACCGAAAATGAACAAGAGGTAAAGCCCAAACCGAATAAAACTGGTTCAGTCTCGGTTTATTTGATTCAAAATCGAATAATGCACACAGCTGTATGGGTTTTCACCGGAACCGAGTAAACCGAAAATCGAATATGGCCTAAAGTCCAAACCGAAAACCGAACCGAACAAAATTGGTTCGGTACGGTTCTTAGTTTATTCGGTTCTAACCCGAATATGCACGTTCCTAAGAGTCACTCACAGTATTAAGCGCTTGTTTGCTATTTTATTATGTAACATTACAATATTTGGATGTATTGTTTCAAAAAATCATTTATCTTTCAATAATGCGATGCATCTTTTCATAATATGAATGTGTCCTTCACAAATTTGACCGCATTCTTACTATATTTCATTGTTTCAACAAAATAACTATACAATGCATCTTTTCACGATTTCAATGTATCTTTCACTATTTCTCATGCATCCTTACTATATTTCTTCATATATTCCTTATTGCAATTATACACTACATCTTTTTACGATTTGAATGTATGGTTCACACTTCTTAATGGATCCTTATTATATTCCATTGTATTTTCGCTTCTATGTTTGCAATTATGCAATGTGTCTTTTACGAATTTAATGTATCTTTTTATAATTTTCACTGTATCCTTACTATATTACATTCTATCTTCGGTGATAAGTTTCAATTATGCAATGCATATTTTCACCATCTGAATGCAATATTCAGGTACATCAATGTATCTTTATTACAACTTTATAATGAATTCATTGATGTCTTCTTCGTTGTTCTGTATTTTTTTTTCCATTACTAGCCTTTTGCCTGTTCTTTTGAATGGGTGTATATTTAAGTAAATGAATCAAAGAAGTAAAATGCATAGATGTAAATCAAAATATCCAAAAAATATAAAGAAATCATATACCAAATATGAAGTTAAAAAGTCATAATCACTCATTATCCCTTGATATGAGATTATCCAAAAAATATAAAGAAATCATATACCAAATATGAAGTTAAAAAGTCATAATTACTCATTATCCCTTGATATGAGATTGATACATTTGCAAATACAATATTTTCTTCTATAAGACTTGATCTAACTATATGTTAAAAAAAAAATAGTTACACTATACAAAGAAAATAATAATAAGAAAAATGAGATTGTACAATAATAAAATAGAAGTACGTATAAATGTGTACGATCAATTATATGAATCAAAAACACATTTTAATAACAGAGAAATAAAATTGAGAAATCTACACTCATAATTTAATATCACATATCAAAATTTTGAAATCTTTTGCCCGTGTCAATTTTGATGCATACTTATGAACTGAATAGTGGATGCCCATCCCTCCCAAGGGTGTCAATTTTAATTTGGTGAATGTGTAAGATGTAGGTTTATGAATAGTGTGATTGGTTTAGTGAAACAAAGCTTTAGATGATATATATATATATAATGAGCTTGATTTACCTCCCTGATATTGTTTAGGTAGATGGACCGTTTGGAATCCTTAAGAACGTTGCTTTATATATATATATATATATATATATATATATATATATATAATGAGCTTGATTTACCTCCCTGATATTGTTTAGGTAGATGGACCGTTTGGAATCTTTAAGGTAAGAACGTTGCTTTATATATATATATATATATATATATATATATATATATATATATATATATATATATATATATTTGCACAAGAAAGCAGGTTATATTAACAAAACCAATGTAGCATAAAAGAGTGAGGGTAGGATCCCTCGAAATCACATACTAAGTACTGTGTCTACAAGACTTCTGTACTTTTTTCGAGATTTTGCTGCCAGAAGGACTTTGTTCATTACATCATTTTTCACTTTTGTTACCATCACCTGAGGAGTAGCACTGTGAGTTTTGTGGACATGGTTGTTTCTTTCAGTCCAGATGTGGTAGACATACGCTGTGAGGAAAGCACAGTTCAAATGAGCTTCTTTACTGTTTTTTTGGAATTCGCCCAGATGGTGTTTCCATTCCTGGGTGGTTGACAGATGATTAAGCCCCCAATGTCTCATATCTTGCCTCACCTCCTTCCCAAAAGCGCACCACAAGGTGGTCGATAGTTTCAACCTCCAATTCATAGTAGGGGCAAAGGGAGTTACCACCAGTTTGCCAACGCACTGTTCTAGCTCTTACAGGAAGTTTCCCGTGTAAAAGGACCCAAGTGATGAAAGATTGGCGCAGGATTGATAGTAGATTCCAAATGATCGAGGTCCATCCAACCTCATTCATAATTCCAAGGCTCCATATGTATCCATTTGTCGCATTGTAATCACCCTTAGCTGTAGCCCCCCCTCCTTTCTAGTGCCATCTGTAACCGGGATCACAACCCCATTTGAATTATTCTTTATCAAGGCAGAGGTGCTTGAAGTAAGTGCAGACATCATAAGGGGGTTGATAGTCCCACCAGGTTGACCCTCGAATGTATTTGGCATGAATCCATTCGACCCATAAGTTATCCTCTTTCCTCTGAATCGCCGACACCAATCGGGCAATGGTTGCGTTGTTCCAGGATGTTAGGTCTCGGAGACCCAGACCTCCCAAATACTTTGGTCTGCAAACAACTCCCCAGGCCACCATAGGGGCTTTACTGTAATGGGAAGAAGAGCCCCAGAGAAAATTACGGCAAAACGAGTAATTTCTTCAATGAAATGCTTAGGAATGATGATAGTTCTAGCCCAGAAACTATAGATCCCCATCAGGACAGAGTTAATTAGTGTGACTCTCCCAGCATAAGAGATGTGCCTACTTTCCCATGTTTTTATTCACGAGAGAATCTTCTACACAAGAATATTGGCGTCATTTTTTGTGAGATTACTGGGGGAGATAGGGATTCCTAGGTATTTGAAGGGAAGCATACCTTCTCGGAATCCTGTTTCTTCAATGAGAGCAGTTGCAGCATCATTGGGCACGCCCCTTATGACCACTTCAGATTTCCCATTATTAGCGACAAGACCTGTGGTTGCTGGGAAGTGGTCAAAAGCCTTCTTAAGGGTGTGGATAGAGACGCTATTAGCCGAGGAGAACAGGATCAGATCATCCGCAAAAACAAGGTGAGTGAGTTGCAGACGTCTGCAGTTTGGATGATATTTAAAACCCACTTGTTTGCTGACAAAGTATTGGATAGATCGTGATAGGTATTTCATTGTCAGAACAAAAAGGAGTGGAGACATCGGGTCTCCTTGTCTTAGTCCTTGTTTCCCGTTGAAAGTGGGAGAAGAGATGCCATTCGAACAAATGTGTGTGTGTGTTCTATAGAAAAAATGCTAACGTAAGCAAGTTTTCATAGAAATAGCTAAGAAAAGCAACTAAATAAATTGGAAAAAGCTAAGTATTAATTAAATTGTAGGTATAATATTATATTTTTTTCTAAAAATTTTATATTATAAATTATTGATTAAAGATCGATACTAAAATTTATAAATGGCATATAAAATTGAAAAGAATGGAGGAGTATTATATTTCAATAGCAACACATAAAAAGAATATTGAACTACTCAAATTCAAAGTTTGTAATATTACACACACAGTAGCAGCATTCAGCAACTCTTGCTGAAGTAGTGTGTGAACATTGTATCAGGTTAAAGGCGTCATCTTTGCCTCAGGCCAACAATGGATGTCCAAGTATATTCACTTTTGATTCGCCCACCATCTGCAATTGTTCGATCATTTCTCGACATCCAATACGATATTATCTACAAAATTGCCCGTTAATTCGTCCATCAAAAATATGTAGGTTTCACAGAAAATAGTTGACTGCAGATCTTGAAGGAGGTGGCGGTGAAGAATAAGAGCAAGTTAGCGCGTAATAAGGCAATTGACTGAAAAGAAAATTCACGCGTGTTAAATATATACTACCTAGCCCTATATATAGCAAGCGCTCCATACTATGGCTACCGATTGCAGTGTATAATTTTTGGATAATGATTGATAAACGGGGAGAGGGGAGGACATACAAAAATGGCCTAAAAATATTGATTCGAATCTTTTACCTTCAAGAGTAGAGATGGCAGTGGGTCCTAGACCCGGTCTAGACCCTGTCGGACCCAACCCATTAAGATGGGTCTGGGGCAGGTTCGGGTCTGGAAAAAAAATAGCGGGTTTGGGTCCGGGTCCAAACACGGAGCCAACCCGTGGACCCATTAAAATATAAACATATATAATTTTTTTCCTTTGAAAAAATAAAAACCCATGTACTACACTATTACTAATCTACTGTCTGGCGCCTGCTGGAACTAGAGATGGCAATGGGTCTTGGACCCTGCCCAAATCTGTGGACTCAGATCCATTTTCAAGGATATGGGTCCACAAATTTTAGACCCTGAGGATATGGGTAAGGATATTGGTCTAATGGCCAAAAACGGATATGGATCTGGGTCCAAGGGCATTACCCAGATCCTTACACAGATCCCCTATGTTATAAACATACATATATAAATTTGTGTTTGTTATGTTGTAATTTGGGATGGTGTGACTACTTTGGATAATTTTTGAAATTATAAGTTTGACATTTGTAGATTTTCAGCAAAAATTTTGTGAGTTTGCCAATTAATATGCGGTAAAAGTTTTATTTAAATGCCGGTAACAAAGGATATAGGTAAGGATATTGGTCCAGTTTAAAATATGGGTAAGGATATGGATCTTTCCAGAAAAAACCCATAGGATATGGTTCCAGTTAAAAATATGGGTAAGGATATGGGTACAGGTGGATCCTGTCCAGATCATGCCCATTGCCATCCCTTGCTGGAACTCCTGGGAGTATTGGGCCTGTTGAAGTATTGACTTCTATTTTTCTAAAACCCAATTATACTATGTTTTCCCTTGAAATATTTTTATTGTGTTAAAATGAAATGTATTTAAATATAATAGTTATTAGTATACATTTGTCTAAGTATAAAATTAAAATTAACCCAATAAATTGATAAACCTAGTAACAAATGGATAATAGAGTTGGACATATGAAGGACCCGTGGACTCTTGTACCCGTTGAATCTGGGTCTGGGTCTAAATTTTTGGACCCATCAAGTGTCGGGACGGGTCCGGATTCCGTCCAGCTGGAACCGCCCCTGACCCTGCCCATTGTCATCCACTCATCCCTATAATGAAGAGATAATAGTAGGCGCGCTTGGGCCAGACGATGGGCCGGGATGCCGCATAATGGCTTGGGCTGGACGCCGAAAATTAAGAAGAGATGAAGAAGAAAAAGCTGTAAACTGCATGAAAACAGCTGGAGGAGCTCATCTATTGGGCTGGGCGCGCAAAAGCTAAAACACATGGGAGTATAATCGAATTTACATATGCTCCCTGCGCTTAAGGATTCAATTTTCCTAACTTTGCATTTTCATAAAATAACGTCCATTAGGGGAATAGTTGCATGAACTAATGCAACTAAAAGTTATAGTGGTTGTAGCTAACAAAATATGTTTTATAATTTTATAGTAAATAAAAAAAATAAATGGCTAAGATAAAACTTGATACATATATGAATGTGAATGTGTTTCATTTTAATTATGGTTGTCATAGTTCACAATTATTAATAAAATTTTTCCATATTACAATGCCTATATTATACATTCCAAAATACCCAGAGAATTTTCATACAAAACATAATCTTACCATATATGCCATAGTCTAACCGTCTAAAATAGAGTTCATACAATCAATTCATAGTAGTAGACAGGAATGAGGAATACAATGTGTACTCCGAAAATACAATCTATAATTGCTACTAAAAATTTGAAATGAAGATACTAGAAACTAGAAAGGACTCTTAGTTCAATCTGTACACATAATTAGTCAAGATAATGCATAACTAGCCAAGTTATTAAAGCTGCTGTTTGCTAGTTTTTGCTAGTGTTATAGTTGTTGGTTGCTGTTTTCATTTGCTCTTGTTTTGCTTCTTCTTATTGAACTTCATCTTCTACCCAGATTTTACTTGGAATAATCAAAAGGAAAAAGTTAAAAATCTATTTCATGGAAACTTTGAAAGCAATACAGAATAATTGGATCCAGAAATCTTTCAGTTTGTTACTTCAAAATTTTTGTATCATTATATGTGTACATAAACGCACAATTTGTTGGCAGAACAGAAGAATTTAGAATTGAAAAATTGCATAGATAGAGAAAGAGAAAAGGCTGAGTTGCACAATTTCATTGCAACTGGAACACTACATAGCTCAACCTTAAATACTAGTAACAAATAACAAATTAACCACAAAAGTAGGAGCACAATCCCTCAACTACAGCTACTGGATAAAAATCTCATCAAACACCCACTAACTTACTGATCTTATTGAAGAATCCTATGACATATTTACTAAAACAAATACTCCTAAAAAAATCAGCAAAGTTTGAATCAGTCAATCAACATTCCCCCTTGATTCAAACTCACATACACCTAGCTTCATTCTGAAAAATTCAAACTTGGCTTGAGGGAGAGATTTCGTGAAGATATCAGCCTCTTGCTCATTAGTGCCACAGAACTCGAGGACAATTTTCCCATCTCCTACTAGCTTGCGGATGAAATGACATTGCACATCAATGTGCTTTGTTCGTCCATGAAATGCAGGGTTTTTTGCGATCGCAATCGCTGACCTATTATCACAGTACAGGACAGTAGCATCATTCTGCTCAAGATAAAGATCAGCAAGCAATTTTCGAAGCCACAAAGCTTGTCGTGCTGCTGAGGATGCTGCTGTATATTCAGCTTCTAATGATGACAGAGCAACTGTTTCTTGCTTCTTTGAACTCCAAGTTACTGCACCAGATCCGAGTTTGAAAACACTTCCTGACACTCGCCTGCGATCATCTAAGCAGCCTGCCCAGTCACTGTCGGTGAAGCCGACTAGTTTGAAACTTGAAACTCTTGGATACCAAATTCCAAAATTCATGGTTCCAGCGACATACTTGAGAATTCTACTTGCTGCACCAAAGTGCTGTTTCGTAGGACTTTGCAAAAATCTTGACACAACACTAACAGAAAAGGAAATGTCAGGTCTCGTGTGTGTCAAATAATTCAGTCCCCCGACCAAGCTTCTGAACTGCTTTGCATTTGCTCTTTCGGTACCATCCTCACGTTGCAGCTTCTCATTCACATTCATTGGTGTTGCTACAGAATTACTGCCTGTCAAACCAAACTTTTTCACAGTATTTGCTGCATACTTCTTTTGACAAACAAATATACCATCCTCTCCTTATGTCACCTCCAGCCCCAAAAAATATTTCAACAATCCCAAATTTGTCATCTCAAATTTTTCCAACATACATGACTTGAAATCAGCCAAGGCCATTGAAGACCCCATGTAAATTATATCATCCACATATAGACAGACAAACAAAAAATCTCCAGTCCCTGCTTGCTTCACATAAACAGTTGGCTCGCTCTCACTTCTTGTGAATCCTTTCTCCACAAAGAAAGAATCAATTTTGCTATACCATGCGCGAGGAGCTTGCTTTAACCCGTACAAAGCCTTTTTTAACCTGTAAACTTTGTTTTCACAGCCATGTATGACAAAACCTTCTGGTTGATGCACATAAACTTCTTCGTTCAAGTCTCCATTCAGGAAGGCAGACTTCACATCAAATTGATATACTGGTAACTGCAGCTGAGCAACCAATGCAAGAAAAATTCTAACAGTTTCAAATCGAGCAACTGGAGAAAAAGTTTCTTCAAAATCTATACCTTGTTGCTGAGAATAACCCTTGGCCACAAGTCGAGCTTTGTGCTTTTGTACAATACCATCTGAATTGTACTTTGTACGAAAGACCCACTTGACTCCAACAACATTCTTGCCTTCCGGAACATCAACTAATTCCCAAGTTGAGTTCTTCTCAATGGCTCGCATCTCTTCCAACATAGCATCCTGCCATTCTTTATATCCCTTTGCTTCTTCGAAAAAATATGGATCAGAGGCTAATAAGGCAAAGTTATTACACTCATAAAGTTCCCTTAAAGAACGAAACCTGTTTGGTGGAGTTTCACTGGAGCTGCTACTGTTGTTGCCATGGTTGGAAGAAGTGGATGATGGTGACCCAGTACTTGTTGAACTCCCTGAGCCAGTACTGTTAGGAGTCGAAGGGGTTGAGCCTGCAACTCAACTCCCTGAATTGCTACTGCTAGGAGTTGAAAAGGGTGAACCTACAGTGTTGTTGTCTTCTGGAGCTGCTGTAGGTACATGATCGTAAAATGTTACGGCAATCGGACCAGATTTACCATCCATCTGGGCACTCCATTCATACTTAGTTTCTTCATCAAACTCAACATCCCTACTGATCACCACCTTGCCACTAATTGGATTATATAAACGATATTCTTTGGATTTCGACTTTCGACTTTGTTTTCCATAAACACATCCCTCACAAAATCCAAGTTCCCCAATTTTTGGCAAACCCATTACCATATCCTTCTTACTTAGTAACTTCAGCCCATTCACATTCAAATGCCCATATCTTAAGTGCCATAAGTTAGCCTTATCATCCCCTTTAGAAACAAAAGCATTGTTTATAATATTTGTAAAATTAAGGGGAAACATTCTATTCCGGGTCATATCTACCGATGCTAGAACTTGACCAGTAGTTTTGTCACGAATGGTACATGCATCATCATCAAACAAAACTGAACACCCAGCACTCATCAATTGTCCAACACTTAGCAAATTATGGGCTAGCCTAGGCACAAATTGCACATCACAGATAACTTTTGTTCCTTGTAAAGTTTTAAGAGCAACAGTACCTTTTCCTTCTACTTCAACTTCTTTGCTATCTCCAAGTCGAACTTGACTCTTCTTCTTCTCATCAATATCTCGAAACAAAGACCTTGAACCAGACATATGGTTGGAACAACCATTGTCGATATACCAAATATCACTGAGCACATCATCACCAAAGGATTGAGCCATAAACAAATAGCTTTCATCCTCTACCTTCTCAATAAAATGAGCGTTCTGCTCATTTCTCTATTTGCTCCAGCACTCTGCCTCTTTGTGCCCATATTTGTTGCAATATCTGCATTGAATTGAGCTTTTGTACTGACTGTATTCACCAAAGTTTCCTCTGCCTCTTCCACGGCCACAGCCTCATCCACGAAAGCCGCTTCGACCTCGTCCACGTCCTGAGCGGTCATTCATTCCTTTAGAGAATGAATCATTCTTCACCTGAAAGGCCCTTTCTTCAACCTTTTCATCGAACCTGGTTAGCCTATCCTCATGAGCTAACAAAGATCCCATCAGTTCATCAAACGAATAAATAGATAGATCCTTTGACTCTTCAATTGCAGCAACCACATGATTAAATTTTGAAGTTAATGACCTCAAAATTTTGGCAACTACAGTTGCACTAGTCAGATTTTCTCCATAGGATTTCATGTGGTTGACAATGGTAGATACTCTAGACATATATTCTTGCACTGTTTCATTGTTCTTCATGCACAAAGTCTCAAAATCACGACGCAAGGTTTGTAGTTTGACAGTGATTACCTTTTGATCTCCCATAAACTCTTGCTTTAAGATTTCCCATGCTTCTTGAGAGGTCTCTGCCGCTGAAACCCTTGGAAATATTTCATCGTCAAGAGCTTGTTGTATAAAGAACAGCGCTTTAGCGTCCTTTTTGCGATTTTCCCGAAGCCGTTGTGCCTGGCCTGGGTCTGGGTCTGGATACCCATGCTCCACCAAGTCCCAAAGTTCTTGAGACTTAAAAAGAGTCTTCATCTTGAGACTCCAAAAATGGTAATTCACTCCTTTAAAGATTGGGATCGAAGGTTGTGACTGAGTTGATCCATTGCCCGCCATAGCACTCACTGTGTTTATCCTTACTGTGTGTCACTCACTGAAACTTTGTGTTTCTTTTTCTGACTCTAACCTTTCTCTCTCTCGTTGTCCTGTTTTCCTTGCGATAGGAAAAACTGAACCGAACCTGGTTAAGGCTCTGATACCACAAATGTTGGCAGAACAGAAGAATTTAGAATTGAAAAATTGCACAGATAGAGAAAGAGAAAAGGCTGAGTTGCACAATTTCATTGCAACTGGAACACTACACAGCTCAACTTTAAATACTAGTAACAAATAACAAATTAACCACAAAAGTAGGAGCACAATCCCTCAACTACAGCTACTGGATAAAAATCTCAACAAACACCCACTAACTTACTGATCTTATTGAAGAATCCTATGACATATTTACTGAAACAAATACTCCTAAAAAAATCAGCAAAGTTTGAATCAGTCAATCAACACAATTAGCTTCAAGTGTTCATTTTATAAAGAAAAATAAATGTCAACTAATTAAAATTTAATTTTTGTTGTCTTTAAATCTTTCATTTTCATAGAGTTATTCTTTCAACAGAAAATAGAGCCCTTTCCATCATGTATATATATCAAGACATCATGATTATCTATATTTGATGTGAATAAGATAAAATTCAGCACTCTGTAGTTCTTCTCATATTTTGACAAACTCTTTAATAACATTAACAAAGCATATACAATCAAAGAGCGCAACAAATTATTGTTAATGTACTAAAATATTTCAGAGCGCATAGCAACTAGTTAATATCCAAATTATTCAATGCACGCGTAGCAAATTGATATATAGATATACATTAATTCTGAAGATTATTCTGCTGTTCATGTATAATGTCTGATAGATAGACAAATCCAGTGGGCGGTCAGTATGGAGATTGCCAAATTTCAGCCACCCATATTATTATTATTATTATTATTATTATTATTATTATTATTATCTGCACATTCCTGCACTTTCAAAAAAATTACCTGGACATTTTGGATATGAATATGAAACTCGACACAATTAAATTAGAGAGAAGCAATTATTTGATCAAATGAAGCAAAATCAACCAAGCAAAGTTCACAACCATAATAAAAATCGTAATTGTTTGATCAAATGATAAAATGGAATATTGTAAATGAGATACTAAATGAGATGGCAACATATGACATAACGAATTAATGATCACTTAGTAAAAATGCAGAAAAATTAGAATAGGATTATGAAATATCAATGTATGAAAATTGAAGTGGTTAATGAATTAACCAATAACCTAACAACCATTCCGATTTCTGATGCCTCGAAATAGAAGCTTTTTCACGATCAACTGATGTAATTAACTCAGTCAAGGATTCATATATGTGTGCATGTGGTATTATGGTTACAGAATTACATTCATATCAATTTTAATAGTACACTAAGACAAGACACTAAGGCAAGCCACTGAATATATATCATGCTCCATGATTCATTCAATTTTCGGTAAAAGAACCGATAATAAATATATCTTCCTTTAAAAATATATGACAATTTGAAATTATTTTTAAATAATTTTTCAACTTTGTGATATGCAAATTACACGTCGTTATTTAGAGTCTTTTTGAATTATAATTCTACAAAAAGTATCATAATTCAAACTATTAACACAATGGATTTGATTTTTTTTTGAGAGAACTCGCCAAACCGCGAGATTATTTATTCAAGAAAATAGACATATCGTTCCGGATAAACAAACCTCGGGACCCTCCTCTATCCAGATTCGTTCGCACGAATCATAGGGTTGGAGGTGAGCCATAGGGTATGTCACTCTATTTCCGGCTCTAAGAACATGATTCCAACCAATACAATGAAAGTTTTTTGAAAATTGAATAATTTCTGAGACTAGTAGCCCTATGACATTTCGGCCTTTGAAGGAGCTTCTAAGCTTGCTAATGAGTGACAGGCAGTCCCCCTTAATGACGACAGTTCGGATTCCAGCATTCCAAGCTATCTAGAGGCCAAAAAGACATGCTCCAATTCCGCTTCTGCAATTTCAACTGTAGTGAATCCATGAAGTTGCTTCGACCCAACAGCCTTGATTTTTCCTTCATGATTTCGAATGACACAGCCCTAACCTCGCCCGCATTCACCTAATTTAGCCGCATCAAAATTAAATTTCCATGATCCTTGTACAGGAGGGAACGAAGTAGCCACAAGCTCTATTTCTTGAGGTTCCCGAAGGGGAAGAATTTTCTGATATTCAAGCAAGATCTGCATAGCTTGTGCATAGGCAACAAAAGGTGGGAGTTGTGTATCCATCTTTATATGCTTGTTTCTAGAATTCCAACATTGCCAAGCAATAGTAACAAAGACTACACACTGGTTTCTGTCAAGCTCCATAAATTAAAGCCTTGTGAAACAATTCTATAGAGCGTGAGAAGGGCGAGGCCCACATTTCCTCATCAAACGAGCTCATCTCCCATATTGATACTGACGGAGGACATTGGAAGATACTGTGTACGTTTGTGGCAATGGATATATTTTAAATAATGTTATATCTATTTCATTTTCATTGTGGCTTTTTTTTTTCTCTGTTATGATTACCTATAGTATATCTTGACCAAAGTTTTCTATCAATGTATTTTCTTCATAATATAAAATCAGGCCTTTTATGAAACTAAAAATTATTGCAAAACTAATGGTGATGGTTAAAACTATAATATTATACTTTTATAAATGTGTAATTTACTCAAATTAACTATAAATACTTCATGGTGACAAAAAAATGTTTAAGGGAGAGTGTATATTATTACTTTTAGTGGGGGATAAAATTTCATAAGTGAATGGAATATAGTATTTTTTGGAGAAATTTTTTACTATGAAACATTCAACCTAATATAAACACACAAAAATAAGTAGGCCTATTAAAATTTGGGTCCAGACAAATTGGATATCAAATAAAATTAGCACACTCAAATTTGGGTTCAGACAAATTGGATATCCAATGAATCAAGACCCGTATTTCCAATGTTCGAAATTGATTGCCCAAATGTCCGAGTTTATTGTACTATTTTTTAACATATTTTACTGAAATTGTATGTGATCGGGACCCAACTCGGTTGTTATATATACTAGTCTTGAACCCGTGCAATGCACGGTGTAGGAAAAAATAGTTATTTTAATAGAAATAAAAAATTAAACTATATACAAATGAGGATTTAAATTAGAAAGAGCGAAACATTAATGATATTATCAAATGAAAATGTATAGTAACATAATTGCTCAAATAAAATATGCACAAAATCAATATTATTATTATTAATCTCCTTTTTCCATTCTCCATTTAGTTGGACCCACAAACTTTATTATTATAATTATTATTATTGTTATTATTATTATTATTTTGACAAAAATAATTATTGATATTTGGACAAAAATAATTTAATTCAGTATTTATCAATCTTCTGATTGGTCGAAATCCCTACAATTAATCTCCTTTCTCCATTTAGCGGGACCCACAAACTTTACTATTAATATTTTATAGATTATTTGAAAAGATAGGTTTAACTCCTTCCCGCTTCACTTAAGTAGGTGTGACAGATATTCGAGCCTTGACAATTCGAACATCAGACAAAATTAGCAAACGCAACTGTGTCTGGTTTCTAATTAAAACATGTTGATTGAACCAAGACCCGAATGTCAATGTTCGGACGCAAATGTCCGAATGTTCCAATTTATGATACTATCTTTTTAGCATTTCCCCTGAAATTGTAATGTGAGCAGAACCGAAGTACGTTCGAGTATTTTTCTGTAAGATTTCTTGAACAATTGGACTCAAAATATCTAAAATTGAAGCTTTCTCATGTCCGAACCAAGTGGTGATTGACCAAATTTGTGTGAACCCGAATTGTCTTGAAATTTCGAACAATTCGGACACGACTTGGATTTAAATCCGGACATGATCGATTGTTCCGTTGTAATCTCGAACAAAAACATGGTGATCATATCCGAGTTGTTCGAGGTCGAATAAATCTAAAGTATCAGTTCGTGCAATGTTTTACCAATCTTATGATTAATGAGAGAGGATTCAATCATATATATATATATATATAGGGAAATTGGATTCTAATAATCCCTACTTTTACAAATTGGATGACAATAATCCCTACTTTCAATTTGTATTCTGGTGGTCCAAAAAAACAAAAAAATTGTATTGTAGTGGTAACAAATCCATCACCACTTTCTTTTTATGTTTTTGGATTATTGGACGGCAATAATACCAACTTTGGGGGTATTGGAGACTAATAATACCAACTATTTTCTTGGACACTAGTAGTACCAACTATCGACCTATTTTCCTCCAACAGTACACGAACGGGTTGTTATAGTTTTAAATCATCGGAAAGATGACGAGGCTCCATGATATGTTACGTGGAAGGCGGAGGTCGGGTAGAAAATGTTGACGTGGACACTAACATGCCTTCCATGTCACATATAATGGAGTCACACCATCTTTTCGATAAGTTAAAACCATAACAATTCGACGGTGTACTGTAAGAGGAAAATAGATCAATAGTTTGTACTGATAGCGTCCAAGAAAATAGTTCATATTATTAATATCCAATACCCCCAAAGTTGGTATTATTGATGTCCAAAAACCCTATTTTTTTCAAGCCTACCCCATATAGTTTTTGTGTTTTTCGTTCCTGCCCTCAGATAGGTAATGAAGTGTAGTTGCTAAAATATTTTTTAAAATATTTTTTTGATATTCGGAGCAATTATTATGATTTTTTAAAAGGAATAAAATCGAAAAAATCATAAAAAATTGAAAAAAAAATTGAAATTTTTTTGGAGAAATGCGGTAAATTCATTAAAAATCGTAGTAAAGTGTTATACAAAGTTTTGAATCAAATGCAACACAAAATCTATGATATTTAAGGTATACTGTCGATTATGTCCCACTACAATACAATTTTATTTTATTTTGGACCACCGGAATACAATACAATACAATACAATACAATACAATACAATACAATACAATACAATACAATACAATACAATTTTATTTTATTTTACTGCTGAAGAAATTAAGGCTGTAATTTTTGGTATGGATGGTTCTAAAAGCCCTGGACCGCATGGTTATAATGCCACCTTCTTTAAAACAGCTTGGCCTGTGATAAAGGATGATGTAGTTGCAGCTATTCTGAGTTTCTTTTCTACTGGGAAACTTCTTGGTGAGGTGAATGCTACTATCCTTACTATGATTCCAAAGACTACTTGTCCTAAAGGTGTTGGGGATTTAAGACTATAGCTTGTTGTAATGTTCTTTATAAGGCCATTACAAAAATTCTTTGCAACAGGCTAAATGAGGTTCTCCCAGAGTTAATTGATACATCCCAGGCAGCTTTTGTTGAGGGTAGATCAATCCTCGATAATATCTTAATTGTCGAGGATTTGGTTAGACTTTACAATAGGAAAGGAGCTTCCACAAGCTGTATGTTGAAAGTAGATATTCAAAGAGCGTATGATACTGTGGATTGGGGTTTTTTGCGTAACTTGTTATTGGCTTTCAACCTTCCATGGAAATTTGTTGATCTCATTATGGCTTGTATTACATCGGCTCGGTTCTCAGTGGGTTTCAATGGTGCTGTTTATGGCTACTTCAGCAGTGGGCGTGGATTGCGTCAAGGAGACCCTATCTCACCTCTTCTTTTTGTGATGATAATGGAGTATCTTGATAGAACTATCCGCTACTATGTCTCCAATGGGGATTTCAGGTATCATCAGTTTTGTTCTAAACTTAAACTGACGCATTTAAGTTTTGCTGATGACTTACTCATGTTTTGCTCTGGAGAAATTAAAAGTGTTGATATTCTATCAACAGCTTTGGATCATTTTTCTGAGGCTTCTAGGTTGAAACCGAATACATCAAAATCTGATATTAGCTTTGCAAATGTCGATTCTGATGTTAAATCTGAGATTCTGAGGAAACTTGGTTTCAAGGAAGGCAGTTTACCTTTCAGATACTTAGGGGTTCCTATCAAACCTTTCCGTTTAAACAGGAATGATTGTGCAATGCTCATTGAGAAAATGTATAGTAGATTGTAGGGTTGGGCAGTAAAGAAACTCACATATGCGGGTAGGATTGAGCTTATTAATAGCATCTTGATGTCCTTACACACATATTGGGCTCAAATTTTCATTCTCCCAAAGGAGGTTATTTCTACTATTGAGAAGATTTGTCGGAGTTTTCTTTTGGGTAGTGAAACTAAATCTCCTCCTATCTCTTGGTCTACTTGTTGCTTGTTTAAATGTGAAGGTGGTCTAAATATTCGAGATGCTCATGCCTGGAATACGGCAGCCCTTGGAAATCTGATTTGGCAGTTGATTTGTAACAAGGAGTCTCTTTGGCTCAAATGGGTTCATCACATATATGTAAAGAAGTGTGGCATCTTGGATTGTGAGGTTAAACAGAATTTTAGCTGGTATTGGAGACGGTTACTCAAAGCTAAGGATAGGTTGAAACCTCTATTCCAAGACTTACTGGTGACAAGGAAGAATTATAGCATTAAAAAGGGTTGTGAGTTCATTAAGGAACTTGGTCAAAAGGTACATTGGCACAAGCTAGTTTGGTGCAAATCTCGCATTCCCAAATGTTCTTTTGTGGAGTGGCTAGCTATTAATAGAAGATTGAATACTCTTGATAGAGTACAGAGATTTGGCACACAACTTGCTAATAGATGTTTCTTATGTCACAACCATTTGGAAACAAACACTCATCTGTTTTTTGAGTGTGATTTCCCGATTAAGGTTGGTGATGAAGTGTGGTTGAAATTTTTTGGAAGGGTTCCCATCTGGTCTGAATGGATTAGTGATTCTTGGAAAATTGCTGGTTTTGGGGGCCGGGCAGAAACAGAGGACGGTTCTTGCTGCCATAATATACCATTTATGGGCTAAACAAAATAGAAGAGTGCATCAAAACTCTTCCAGATCTATGGCTTCTGTGAGCATTATCATTTGGAATGATATAGATTTGAGACTCTATTAGAGTTTGTTTGTAATAAAGTATGTTTTGTTGTGTGGTGCTCTTTTCATTGTGTTGTGTTTTTGACCTTGGGTCTGGTTTATTGTATGACCCCTCGGGTATGCCCGAGTATCATGTACTTGATTTTGTCAATGAAAAATCTTATCGATTTCTTCCAAATATATATATATATATATATATATATACTAATTTGATTGTGATATATTAAAAGTAAATTTTGGTAGTTTTGTGGTGGGGAATGCATGAGGTGGGTGAGTAAGGTTATATGAGTAGCCAAAAATATAACTTATAAGCATTTGTTTGTGAAAAAAGAAACTACAGCATGTACAAGCACTTTACATTTAGAAATATACACAAAAGAGTACCCATATAATACTTTCAAGGGAAAGCCTTGCCTAGCCTTGCTTGAGCACTTGATTTTCACTCTTGATGAAGCTTGCTTTGAAAATTTGAACACTTGATTTGTTGATGCAAAATGGAACCAAGATTTAGGTACGAAAAAAAGGTAGGAAAAGGCTCTTTTTGTGGTTTTTGATATGTGTTTTAGATAGGGTTTTTTGTGGTTTTCGGATGGGTTTGAGGGAAGTATGTGTTTAGGCTTAGAAAAAGAGGAGCATGAGTATCAAAATGATGTATTAAATTAGGGAGAAAGGGTAAGAAAGATGAAGTTCGAGAGATAAGATATGAGAGTAGAGTTTTAGTATGAAGATGTGGTGTATCACGGAGTGTTCATATATAGGCCTTATAGTGATACATGGGGGAATGTACATGCATACAACACCCACACTGGAGTCACGAGCTATAGTCTAATCGGATATCAGGGAATTCACCACATGTATACATTGGTCGGCAGGATGTAAAGACGGCGAATCTAAGTGTGAATGGTTGACGGCTAATCGGACTTGGGGGTAGAGGTGGATGAATCTGCCTTGGTCAATGTATCACATGGTCGGAGGGTATGAAGGCATTAAAGTCCTATCGGACTTGAAGGCTGGTCCATTCATGCACTTGAGTTAGGTTCATAGTTTGGACGGTGTGTGTGTGTGTGTATGCATTGAAGTCTTTGTGCACGTTTCTGGCTTAAAAATCATGGACGACAATGTTTGCATGAAGGCTTGAACTTGTGACCTCTTGGAAGTTCATGCATGTCAACTTTAATTATGTAGCCCATGCATGGCATGCATGGCTAGGGATATTTGCTTTCCTTACGTAAACGTTGTGCATTCTTAGGCTAGGACTTTGCATGTGATAATGCATACAATTTTCAACGTAAGCTTGTTCTTGTAGAGTGCATGCATGGAAGTCTTTAGGCTTTGGCTCCCCTTATTTTCTTATTTCCTAACTAAAGTACATAAAAGGAACGATAAAACTATAGCTTGAATAATGCTATCATTATGCTAAGATACCCGGTGTCTACAGATGGCCCCCACTTTGATTGAATCCGAAAGGAATGGAATTAAAGTAGTGTTGATTATTCAACACCGGTCGAGGGATATGACTTTGGACTGCAAAGCCTGGGAGATGCTTTAAAGTTGGAGTCCTGCACCTAATTATTGACGACTTGTGCCATTTTTGGCTGATCTCAAGCGAGAATGACGCCCTATTGGAAAATGGATGACGTGATTTGTCGCGGGTCTCGATCAAGAATGATGCTCTACTTGAAGTGATGTAGATCTCGATTGAGAATGACGCCATACTCGACTTTTGATGAATTTGTGCTTGCAAGTTGATCTCAGGCGAGAATGGCGTCCTACTGTAGACATTATTTGCGTCTGCTACGGGATGGAGAATTGTTGGGGTTTACTTTTCAAAAATGCTATAAGGATTATTCGCACATTTCATGAATAGTATGTTGTAAAATCACCTTCCCTTTATTGTATGAATTTCGTGAATGATTAAACTAAACTTTAAGAGTGAACCTCCACTCGTTCCAACTCTTTAAGATTAGTCCAATTTGTTCACAAAATGTTAAACTCGGAAAAAGGTCATTTATGCAATCACAATTTAAAAATGTACAAAAGGATCTTAATGTTGCATCAGTTCATTGTAAAACCATGATAAACATGATTTAGACAATCCCAATGTGTTTTAGTTTGAAAGGAGTCACCACCCGACTTTTTTAAGGAGAAAAGCCAAGACAAAACCAAAAAGAAAACAAAGAAAGAGTCAGCCTACGAACCAAAAAGTGGATTTGGGGTAAGGTTATGAACTCGAAAGGTAAAGACCTTTGAGCCCGTCTCTCACTTAGGAAAAACGCTACTAAAAGTTTGAAAGTGTGCTCTTAACAAAGTTTGGAAGGGAAACAAATTAAAACTTTACATTATTATTTCATTAAACATGCAAAAGGAATGAATAAATTACAACATGTAGAAGCACTTTACATTAGGAAATAAACACAACAAGAGTACCTATATTATGTTTTCAAGGGGAGCCTTACCTAGCCTTGCTTGAATGCGTGATCCTTGTACTTGTTGAAGCTTGCTAAAAGACTAAAACACCTCCTTTGTTAACGCCAAATGGAACCAAAGTTTAAGTAGGAAAGGGTATCAAAAGAGAGTCTTTATTATGAGTTTTTGGTTACAATTTTTGTGGGGCTTTGGATGGTACGGGTTTAGGCTTTTTGTGGGGTTT
Organism: Portulaca oleracea; assembly: GCA_029582165.1. Lineage (NCBI taxonomy): Eukaryota > Viridiplantae > Streptophyta > Magnoliopsida > Caryophyllales > Portulacaceae > Portulaca > Portulaca oleracea. Next base: position 9,893,985 of record CM055891.1, on the reverse strand, counting down.
TGGATGCTATGGGTTTAGGCTTAAGAGAAAGGATTAAGGAAAACGGAAAATGAGGATAAGGCTGGTATAAGACAAGCGAAGACATATAGGAGAATGGAGAGATTAGGAGTGAGTAGAGAGGCCAGAATAGTGTATTCTGGGTGTGTTTTGCTTCGAGCTTTAGGGTCGTATTTATTGGCCTAGGGTCTTACATGGGGGGAAATGTACCTAGCTACTTTGGATTCATCGAGTTTTAAGTGCAATCGGACTTGGAACAATGCATCACATGTATCCTTTGGTTAGTAGCTTGCATAAGAGAAGAATTTGAGTGTGAAAGCCTTAAAGGTCGATCTCACTTGGGGCAACATGCATGTACCTTGAGTCTTGATTCGCACTTGGACGGTGCATAAGGATGGCAATGGGTCGGAGGCGAATCAGAGGTAGGTACCACCACCTTCGCTCCAATTAATAATTAGAGGTGGAGGTCCAACTCCAACTCCAAATTCGATTAGTCGGAGGTGGGAGGACCTCCAAATCCAAACTTAATCGGAGGTACCCAACTCCAACTCCGATTACCTCCGACTCCGATTAGTTGTTATACGTTTCCATAAAATGATTTCCTCTAACTCCGATTATTTTTAACTCCGATTACCTCTGATTATATATCATACTTGTTAAAATAAAAACCCAACAATCATTCCTAATTTTTTAATTTTAATTTTTCAGATTTTTTTTTAATTTTTATATTAATTATTATAATCGAACTTACTCGGACTTAATCGGATTGACTATAATCGGACTTAATTGGATCGAAGGCGGTCACCTCCATACCCACCCCAATTATAATCGGAGTCGAATTTTTTTAATCGGATTCGAATTCGGAGTTTTTTTAGTCGAATTCGGATTTTTTAGTCAGAGCGAATCGGATTTGTTTCGGATTCGGACTTAACTGCCATCCCTAACAGTGCAATGTGATCACATTAAGTTCGATCGGACTTAAGCTCATACATGCATGTATTTTGAGCTTGTGAACCTTGGTCGGTGATGATTGTTTAGGGTTTAGTACTGTAGACACCGAATTTTGTGCCGATAAATTTCACTCGGGAAAATCGGGCCAATAATAGTTGGGCTTCAATCACAGAAAATAAGAAGGCCACTGGGCCTTGTCCGTTTCCAAGGCAAGCCCGGCACCACAAAAAAGCCCACAGAAAAAAGGAATGCTCGGCGGCATTCCTCTCTTCCACAAGCCTTCGGTCCACATCAATACACGCGCGCCCCAACCCATGAAAAATAGGAAGGCCCGACGACCTTCCTCAATTCCCTGGACCGGGATTGCAATTGCCAGCATGGCAATCTGTGTGAGGGAAGATCTACGGCCCGACGGCCTTCCTCTTCAAATATGAATCTCACGCCAATTTTTCCCCTCCTTTTCCATTCAATCCCATGATCACCGCGGGTTGACTCTTGACCATTGACCTGAGCAAGGTCGTCGGGGTTTGCTATGGGCATGGAAGGCATGATCTATGGGATCATGTCCCTTACCTTCCATCCTCACTACCTCACCCTCCAACTATAAATACCCCCTCTCATCGACACTCATTTCATCAACTTTCATCATCAACAATCCTCATCTTATCACCTTCTACTATCTTCATACCATCCTACACCCTTATCCTCTCTATTTCTCTACTCTTATTACAATATACTCACAAAATTCCCTTTCATCATCCATAATCATCATCCATCACACTAACCATAAACCACATCTCCAACCAAATAACCTTTATTCCAAGCCATTATCAAGTTACGGTCAAGGGTTCATCATAAGAAGTTCGATCTTTGTGAAGAAGTTAGTTATTAGTTTTTGTAAGTTAGAGTTAGTTAGCTAGCTTTCTTTCTTCCTTTCTTTCTTTAGTTTCTTTCTTTTTCTTCTTTTCTTTCCCTTCTATTTTGTAATCTCCATCATGTATAAATACCCTTCTGATTGTCTGATTGTAATAAGAGGTATTGAATCAAAAATCATATTTTCAGTACCTTGCTTCACATGGTATCAGAGCTAAGTTCTGACTTGTGAATTCATCTCCCTTCTCTCCCTTAAAACTCTCTATCTTCGATACAAAATGTCAGAATCATCCACTGGAGGGCAATCATCTTCAACAACATCAGATGGGTACAACAATGATCCTTTGTACCTGCACCCAGCTGATCATCCAGGGATCCCAATAACCAATGTTAACTTGAATGGCTCCAACTTCCATAAATTTTGCAGATCAGTCAAGATAGCCCTCAAGACCAAATTTAAAATGTGGCCCAAAGTTATGTTTGACTCCGACGATGACCTAATTGTTGCCTAAACTTCCCGATATGCCCTTTTATCATTTTTTTCATTCTTTTGACTGTTGTTTTGAAATTGACCAGACTTTGACAGATAAGGGTGTGTAAAATTCATGGGCAAAAAATAGAGGGCAATAGTTAAATTTTGATAACTTTTGGTAACTTTTTGTAACTTTTTTGGCAAATTTATGCCCATATAGGGGTTGAAAATCGTGCAAGAAGAGGAAGAAGAAGTTGTGGCTGGAAAATTTTCGAAAGAAAAAAAATTCAATAATGGCTTCAAAATATGGGGGTCCACATTGTTGCCGGAGACAAAGTATAGGGTCCATATTGTTGCTGGAGATAAATTGAAATATGGGGGTCCAGAAAATAACTTACCAAAGTTCGGGGTCCAAAACGCAAAAAACCCCGTATAGATACCCCTTGTGGGTGATGAATAAAGTCATCATATTTTCCTCTCTCATTCTTCTTGTCTCTACTATTATTCTATGTATATTGTGTTGATATATTCATTATTTAATAACAATATTTTATTTATTAGTTTTGTTTGATAATTCATGTTTGACTTGAATTTAAATATATTTGAATCATTCGTCATAACTTACTGTATTAATTAATTTCATCCGGAAAATGAGCATAGTCTAGTACTATTTCCTTATTCAAATACGACATTGATAGATTTGATCCATCCGACCTTGACACGATGTATCTACTTTTTTTGTCCATCCAAATTTTTATTTGTCGTAATGATTAATTTTTATTTTTTTATTTGTCCCTTTTATTATTTTAGCAATTGTCATTTTCATTTTATTCCTAATAAATAAATTTATTTAGAATTGCAATCACTTTTCTTTTTATGTAAAAACTTTACAAAGATAAATTAGACAATTTAAAGACTTTTATCTCATTTTTAATATGACTTAGGCTTATCAAAATCATTAGGATAACTAACTATTTGGGAGGAGAGTTAGTAGTTATTTTTCTTTGTTTTTATATGGGGGAAGGTATTGACTTTTGAGGAATAATGATGAATGAAATTGGTCGGAGAGAAGTGCGTGGTCAGTGGTCGCTAGTGACCATGCAAAAGATGCGTGGTGAGCGTGTGAACATATCAGCATGGCCGTCTTTAGCCTATGATTTAGTATGCATACTATGGTTTTTATGGGGCTTTAATTTCAATATTCACTCTCATGTCAATGGACGGCAAATGTGATGAGTGACTAAAAGAAATTGACTTTTCAAGTCTTATAACAAACAAATTGATTCAAAGATATACCCTATTTTATAATGTTATTTTTTAAATATTTCTAATGATCTCTAATTGATCACTCTCATTCTAAATAATCATATAACTTTTCAGAAAAAAAAAATCTAATAATGTCAATTTTTATTTTAAGTTATTGTGTAGTGCATTAACTAATCCCACCTACGTTTTTTATTAGCCTTTTATGTTTTCAGATGTTCACTTTTAAACAATAACTTTTATTTAATATTTCCATACAAAATTACAAAATTATATCTTTTTCATATTATTTTTTTTTATTAAGAATCTAATGATATTCTTCTCAAAAAAATAAAAAAAATTTAATGATATCAATTTTGTATGATGAATCATTTTTTTTTTCATTGAAATATTGATAATCAAAGTTTTTATCACAAAAATCTAAATGTCACTTACTAAAAAATAAAGGGCGTGATTATAAAATTAATAAAAATCAATTGTGAATATATGTACCGAGCGAGGACCTACTTTCAACTTTAGACATGATTGTCTACGACCCCATGGATATTTTGCTCCTAGCAATTTCCGGTTCAATTTATTTGTCACACTAACTATTTTTGTAAATCAAGGAACATTGGTAATAAGGTGAAAGTCTATAAGTTACTCCCTTTGTTCCATATTGTTTGTCCTTTTGTTGACTGTCACGGTCTACAATGTGATTTTTTGAATGATAATTTCTTATATAATATCTTATTTTGCATTATTATACTTTTAGCATATATTTTTGGTTACGAATCTAATAGTAGTATTCTTATTTAACAAATTATTATATATATTGAGAAATTTATGGTCAAACTTTTATAAATTTGACTGCAAAATTTTCAAAGATGACAAATACTATGTAACGGAGGTAATATCTAAATTATCCCTACAAAATACTTGCACAAGAAATTAAAAAAAAATATTGAAATTTTAAATAAACTTAACAGAGATAGAATTGAAATGATAACGATTAAAATGATAAAAGTAACAAATAAAATGAGACAAATGAATTATTTATTTTGACAAAAATTATAGAATGGAGATATTATTATTTTGGGTGTGGTATTATAATTTTGACAAATATATATATATATATATATATATATATATATATATATATATATATATATATATATATATATATATTTATATATATATGGAAACGGATCCGGTAGGAAGAGAGTTTAGGTAGGAAGGTGCGAAGAGCAAATCACATCCGTTGATTTTGAATTTGATGTGTGTGGTCATGGATTTCTTGACCACACTCATTAATATGCATAACCACACAACGTCAAATGCGAAATCAACGGCTGTGATTTATTCTTCTCACCTTTCTACCTAAACTCTCTTCCTAGCAGATTCGTTTCCCATATATATATATATATATATATATATATATATATATATATATATATATATATATATATGGCTTGTCAAATTTTAATTGAATTCTTTTGCTCATTTCTTTATAAATTTCATCAATTATTGACTAGTTTAAAATAAACTATTTATATATGGGAACGGATTCGGTAGGAAGAGTGTTTAGCTAGGAAGGTGAGAAGTGCAAATCACAACCGTTGATTTTACATTTGACGGTGTGTGGTCATGGATATCAGGGAGTGTGATCATGGATTTCATGACCACATTCCCTTAAATCCATGACCACACTCATTAATATCCATGACCACACAACGTCAAATGTGAAATCAACGACTGTGATTTATTCTTCTTACCTTTCTACCTAAACTCTCTTCCTATCGGTTCCATTACTAAAAACCAAATGTACAAAGCACTCCAGGCATACCCGGAGGGGCCCAAAAAGGCCCAATCGAAAATAGAAAAAAGATCAAAACAGTACACTCAAACTAAACATAATCGAACCAAAACAAGCTGACTCACTAAGCCTAAAATTCACATCATTTAAAATAAAACCACAAATGCACTCTAAGCTTCTTTCCAAATGTTGGAAGACCCGATTATTTCGCTCAAACCACGTGTGGTATATAATTGCCGTCACACCCAAACCGATCTTGTTTCTCATCTTTTTTGGAAGATCAAGACAAACATTCAACCAATTACTCCAATCCATATCAAAATCAAACAGATTAATCAAAACCATTGTACCAACCTTTCGAGTATAATCACATCTAAAGAAAAGATGTGAAACAGATTCTTCCTCAATCATGCATAACGGGCACCGATTAGCCAAAGAATAGCCAAATTTCTTCAATCTCTCTTGAGTAACAAGTCTTCCATGGATTGTCAACCAAGCAATAAAAGAGAATTTGTGCACCTTGAGTCCATTCCAAATGAGAGAAAACCATTCAACCCGCTCGGCATGTTCCTTGAGAAACATATATCCCTCATGAATTGAATATGTTTTATGTCCCCTTTGTAGTTCACGAAAAAGAGGAGCAAGCTTGTCTCAAGTTTGGATAAGTCTTCTCCAATACCAACTGTTATTTTGCTTGATTGAACAATCCCAAATATTTTGACGTTTCAGATATATATGGTGGACCCATTGAACGCATAAGGATTCCTTGTCAGTAAATAATTCCCAGACAAGTTTACCAAGTGCAGCTGAGTTCCATGCGTGAGGATCTCTCAAGTTTAAACCACCCTCTCTCTTTGAAAGACAGCAAGTAGCCCAAGCAATGGGGGGAGCTTTATGTATATCATGTCAAATTTTAATTGAATTTTTTTGCTCATTTCTTTATAAATTTCATCAATTATTGACTAGTTTTAAATAAACTAATTTTTTACTAAGTTATTCTTAAAAGTAATTATATGAAAATGTAGACATAATAATTTTTTAAAAACATTTTACGATTTTTGATGATTTGTTAATTCACTTTCATTCCCTAAATCATAATAATTACTCGTAGTCTCAAATAATATTATAGAAAATGTTTAGTAACTACACTTTATTACCTTTCTAGAGGCATGAACGAAAAAAATAAAAACAATATGGTGTAGGAATGAAAAAATAAAAAGAATGTGGCGGTGGATTTTGTACCACTACAATCCAATCTAATCTAATCAAATCAAATCCAATCCAATTTTTTTTTTTTTGGAGCACCATAATCCAAAACGAAAGTAAGGATTATTGTTATACAATTGGTGAAGGTAGGGATTATTAGAATCCATTTTTCCTATATATATATATATAGGGAACTGATCACATGAGCATGGAACTTTGGTGAGCATGTGATCATGGATGGACATCAAATATTATATTTGAGGACATCGATCAAGTAGTCTTTCAAGCTAGGGACATCAAGTCTGTATGAAGACATCAAGAGAACATCAATTCACCATGCAAACTTGATGTCCTCTAATACAATACTTGATGTCCTTAAAAAATTACTAGACAATGGTTAAAACTTGTAATCGGACTAAGGAGAAAATAGATCTGACAGCTGCGAGACTAATGGTTGAGATGAATGTTGATGGACAATTTTCCAGAGACTGTCAATTTTATAGACAATGGTGTGGTCATTTCGCAAAAGGTTATCTATGATTGGAAACTGATTAAGTGTTCCCATTGTAAGAATTTTGGGCATCTGGTGGGAGATTGTAAGAAGAAAATTGCAAGAAGAATAGAAGCTGTAAATGAGCTGACCAGAAAGGATGTTCACAGTGCTCCTATAGTGCCTCATGAATCACCTCCTCCTCCTTATATCCCTAAACAACCTGTTGTTACTCCTTCGGTACCCTCTAAAAGTCTGTCGTCTACTGCTCTTAGAAGATCTCAAACAGTCCTGGCTGGTGAGGTTCTCAAGGCATTCAGGAAGGCATGTGGGTCTCTCCCGGATGGACATGGTTAACATCCTCAGTTGGAATGTGAGGGGCTGTAGTCGCCCCAATAAGCAGGTACATGTTCGATCTTTCCTGCAAGATCATCAAGTAAGTTTGTGTGGCTTATTTGAAATAAAAACAAAATTTGAAAATATGGCAGAATTGGAAAGTAGGATGTTTGCTGGTTGGTCGATGGTTCATAATGCTCAGATTGGTGGTAAATGTCGTATGTTGGTTGCTTGGAAGGCCTGTGATTACAATGTAAAGGTTTTGGAGATTGATTCTCAATGGATTCACCTGATGGTTACTAGGTTGATGGATGGTATTACTTTCTATGTGACCTTTATCTATGGGTCTAACGATTTGCAGGAACGTAAATCTGTTTGGGAAAAGATTTGTTTGTTGGAAAATGTGATTCAAGAGGGGTGGTTGGTTTTAGGAGACTTCAATGCGGTGCTCTTCCCTGAAGATAGATATGGGGGCACTAATGTTGAGTTTTTTGAAGTTATTGATTTTCAAGAATGTGTGAATAAGACTAATCTTCAGGAATTACAGTTTCAGGGGGATTATTTTACTTGGACAAACTCTCACACTTTGTCTCGTATTGACAGAGTGTTTGCTAATGAAGATTGGATATTACATATGGGGTTCATTCATACTCAGTTTCTACCTTTTGGCCTTTCTGATCACACGCCCATTTTGATTTCTTTCCCTGCTTGTCCAAAGGGTCGGAAAACTTTTAAATATTGTTCCATGTGGCAGAATGCAGACCATTATGGGCAAATAATCTGTGATTCCTTCTCCAAGGTGTATAATGGGTGTAAGTGTATCAATTCCAGAGCTTCTTGAAGGATGTGAGAGGTCCCTTACAGGAGCTTCATAGGGATAAATATTTTGACATCCATGAGCAGGTTAAGAGAAGTAAAAAGAAACTTGAAGTTATTCAAATTGCCCTGATGAATGACAAGACCAATCTAGACCTCAGTGAGCAAGAGAAGAGGCTGCGGTTTGATTATCTAACAATCCTTAAATCTGCTCAGCAATTACTTCAACAGCAGGGAAAGCTTGAATGGATCAACTTGGGTGACTGTCCATCGAGATTTTTCTTTGGAAAGATGAAGAGGAGACATGCACAATCTTTTGTGTATACTTTAAAAGGGCTGGATGGGAATCAAGTTACTGGTTTTGATAATGTTGCCAAGGAGGTGGTGAACTATTATAAAAATCTCTTCGGAATGCAGAATTACACAAGACATTCAATAAAGATAGAGATTATCAGGAAAGGTGATGTCCTGTCTATTGAGCAACAGTTGGGTCTGATAAAGCCCTTCAAGAAAGAGGAGGTAAGGGATGCTATTTTCTCAATATCTACTATTAAAGCACCTGGCCCAGATGGTTTTAATAGCTCTTTTTTCCAATTTAATTGGAATATTATTGGTGATTTGCTGAATGATGCTATTGTTGAATGTTTGGATAATGAATCACTTCTTTCTAGCATCAATGAAACAGTGATTGCACTTATCCCAAAGAAGTTAAACCCTGATTCGCCGGCTGACTTCAGGCCAATCTCTTGTTGTAATGTGACATATAAATGCATCTCCAAGTTGCTTTGCAAGAGATTAAACGCAGTCCTTCCTCTTTTGGTGAATCAATGTCAAGGGGCCTTTATACCAGGCAGGGAGATTGTGTATAATATCTTACTTTGTCAGGAGATTGCTCAGGGTTACTCCAGGAAAAATATTTCTCCAAGGTGTATTATGAAGATTGATCTTAAAAAATCATATGATTCGGTTTAGTGTTCAAATTTCCTCTAAAGTTTATCCGATGCATAATGATGTGTGTGTCTTCACCTTCTTACTCCATCAATATTAATGGTCAAGTCCATGGATATTTTAAAGGTGGTAGGGGTTTGAGACAAGGTCACCCTTTATCCCCCCTCCTATTTGTGCTGGTTATGGAGTATTTATCGCGATTGCTTGACAATCTGAGATTTGCTCAAGATTTCTCATTTCATACGGGTTGTAAGGAGTTATTGGTCAATCATCTGATGTTTGCTGACGATTTGATTATTTTTTGCTCTGCCAATACGAATTCTGTGGCTCACATTTCAAATATTCTGAAGGAGTTTGAGAAATGTATTGGTTTGTCTGCTAACTTGAATAAATCACAATTGGTGATAGCAGGATGTGATGAGAGTAGAGCACAAGAGCTGTATGATATTTTGGGGTATGCGCAAGGAAGTTTTCCCCTAAAATATTTGGAGGTTCCTATAACTTCGGGGAGACTAGGCAAGTTTGATTGTATTGCTTTGGTTGAAAACATCACGGAGAAAGTTCGTTTTTGGGCTTCCAAGCATATTTCTTATGCCGCCAGAATTCAGCTAGTTAATTCTGTCCTCATCAGTATATTTTCCTACTAGGCAAACATCTTTTTACTACCTGTTAATGTCATTCAGCAGGTAGTAAAAGTATGTAGGAACTTCATATGGTCAGGTACTTCAAATCCACAAAGAATTCCGCTTGTTGAAAGGGATGTTCTCTGCTCTCCTAAGAATTTGGGTGGAGTGGGATTGAGAAATCCTAAATACTGGAATTATGCTATGATTAGGAAGCTTGTGTGGAATGTTGCCAACAAGAAGGATGTTTTATGGATAAGATGGATTCATGAGAGATATGTAAAAGGGAAAAACTGGTGGCTTTATAGTCCACCACCCACAAGCTCTTGGAGTTGGAAACTGTAACGCCTCGGAAATTCAATTATAGAAAAGTCAAAGTCAAACTAACGTTAACGGAAAATTTAGCGAAAGTCTCATTTTTTTTCTTTTATTTGGGCGTTACTGCCGTATCCCCGAAGGAATACAAGGCAAGAAGGAAAACTAACAACCGCTCTTGAAACTTAAAACCAATCTAACAACTTCAAACCCGGAAATAATACAACTCAACTTAACTCCAAAACTTTCTCAATTGAGAAACAAACTGAACGACAACTACTAGGTACGCCATCCTCACTTCTAATTCCCGTCCCCAGCATATAGCTCTTCACCTGAAAAACAAAACATTAAGAAAATGAGTGGGAAAACTCAATAATGTCTACCCCTAACATTAAAAACAAGTTTAGTTCATTTCAATTCATTTGAGGGAGAGGGAACGAGTCAAACCATTTCACAAACCTTTAATCCCTTAACTGTTTTCCTCAACCCAACCAATCCATATTTTATTATGCGGGCGGGATATCAAATCCCATAAAGTAACATTTGGCCACCAAAGGCATCAAAACAATCGCCCACCAAAGGCATATCAAAACATTCGCCCACCAAAGGCATATCGAAACATTCGCCCACCAAAGGCATCATAACATTCGCCCACCAAAGGCATATCAAACAGTCGCCCACCAAAGGCATCATAACATTCACCCACCAAAGGCATATCAAAACATTCACCCACCAAAGGCATCATAACATTCGCCCACCAAAGGCATATCAAAACATTCGCCCACCAAAGGCATCATAACATTCGCCCACCAAAGGCATATCAAAACGTTCGCCCACCAAAGGCATCATAATATTCGCCCACCAAAGGCATCAATAAAAACCCGCTTGTTGTTTCTCTTTGAATTAATAGTATCTTATGCAAATCTCAACTCACAGCTCTCAAGTCGAACCCAACCCAGGTTATCAAAACTAGTATCAAAACTACTTATAAAAGACCATCACAATTTCTCAACTCATAAATCAACAATCACAAATAAATATAAAAAACAGATGGGCCACATTTACCACATAAAGTCCCCTTTCGGGATGCAATTCTCAAAACAGATTAGAAAACATTAAAACACATTTAAAGAGCATCCCAATGGGGATTAGAGCATAGACATTACCTGGTTAACTTCACTTAACAGCAAAACGAACACACTTGAGCTCACTAACGACGCGAATTAGCTCGGGTCTAAAATAAAATAATTATTCTAATCAAAACGCGCCCTTCGAAGTTAGTATTAACTACCTTCTACCTAACCCTCCCCTAGAAACCCTATAGGTTCCTATCAATAATGAATTTAAATTTTAAATTACCTAACACATTCCAAGTAATCGCATAATAATACCAAATAACCTTTTTCAATCAACAACACATTCATTGATAATTCACATAAACAAGATAGATTATAGCATCCACACAAAAAGAGCCTTAACTTGACTTCCCTACACCCTATGGGTCTGGTTTTGGACTTTTCGGAAACCTCGGGATGTCTACTAAAACTCTTAAGATGAATTCGAGACCCAACACACGCTTTAAGGTCCTAAAAAACCGTCATCTTTCCAAACTGTCCAGATCTGACCTAGGTCTGGTAATTGGGGTATAACTCGACTTATAAAATTCCAAAGTCCGGTCCGTAAAATTCCTATGAAAGTTAACATCTAAGGGAAACTCCAGTCCAAAGGGTTCAATCAAAAGACAACTACACTAGTCGTGGTGACCCGATCTTTAGACCCCAACAAAACTGTCTCGATCCCGGTTCTCATTTAGTTTATAATTTCGGTTCTAACTTTCACCATTCGATCCTGGGATTCTAATTTGGGCCTAAAACAGTGACTAAGGTTAAAAGTCTTCAACCTAACCCAACCCAATGTCCATATTTCATAATTTCTATAATTAAAACTCACTAGAACCAACTTTAATCAATTTAACTTGATTACACACAATATTAATCATGATATAACATATCACAACCCAAAGAAAGATGTAATTACTTGTTTAATAAAACAAGAATAGAACTTTGATAACCAAACACCCTAATCATGCATAAAAAACATAACTTTAATAACTCTAAACATGCTTGCCCTATATGAATTACAAAGGGTAATTGTAAAATACGAATTTCTTAATCAAGACTCAAGAAAGAACTTAAAGAACATGTGAATAAAAAAAAAAAATAAAGTACATATAATATTTAAACTACTAATCTCTTTTACAAGATTTAATCAAGAGTTATGAATTAATAAACAAGAATCGAATCTTTAGTAATTCAAACAACCTAACTTATTTATCAAGATTAAACATAAAATTAAACGTGATTAAACCCTAAGAGATTTAAAGAAACATGAGAATACTTAACTAAAAAAAATCAAGAATTAACCTAGATAATTAAACTCTTTAATTCGTGCATACAATAATAATATTATCTGAAAACCCTAAGCATGATTTACATCTAGTTCATATATTCTCAACATGGAAGAACCAAAAGAACATGTGAAAGAATTATAAAGAACACAAACCCAAATTCTAAGAACCAAGAACGAAACTTTATAACTCAACCAAAATCTCCAAGATTACAAACTTCAAACATTAAAATTTAAAACAACAAATATACGTAAGATAACTAAAACAAACTTAGAAGTTGATCTAGGGTTCACGCAAGGGGGAGGAGATGGTGTTAGGGCAGTCTTTTTGGTGGTCACCGACGGCGGCGATGAGGCGGACCGTGGTGGGTGGCGTCGGCGGGCGGCATCCTTCGGTGCTTCGGCGGTGGTCAGGCAAGCGACAGGCGGCGTGTCGGGTCTGGGCACGGTGCGAGCAGTGGCCGGAGAGAAGGAGAGAAAGAGAGAGAGAGAGAGAGAAAAAAAAAAAGCGCGGCCGTCGGTGGTGGCTGGGGCGGTCTCCGGCGATGCAGGTGGTGGCGCGGCAGTAGTGCGGCGGCAACTAGTGTTGTGGCTGGGCGGTCGGCAGGTGGAGAGACAGAGAGGGAGAGGAGAGGAGGGGAGAGGAGAGGCTAGGGTTAGGGTTAATATTAGGGTTTGGGGAAGAAAACTAGCTTTTATACTAATCACATAATTAAGGCCCAATTATACTATTCTTAATCCTAATCCAACCCAATAAGAAAGCAGATTTTCTTTTGGAAAAAATAATAATAACCATAATAGTAACTATAATAATAGTAATAATAATAAAACATACTAATAATAATAATATTAATACTAAACACATAACAAATAATATTCACATAATTATTCATATAACACATTTTAATAAACACAATAATATTAATAATAATACTAGTAATAATTAGAGTAAAACTAATAATACTATACCCACGAAATTACCGATATACCCTTGTTAGTCCCTCACGATCCTACGAGCTCAAGTGCTAGCAAAAATAAACACAAACGAATAATAATAAATAACGAAGTCAAACGTAATATACTAACGACGTCACGGTCAACATCTTTGGATTTTTCTGGGTTTTACATCATTACCTCCTTAAAAGAAGTTTCGTCCTCGAAACATAAACTTAAGCCTAACGGTTCGGTAACAATCCTAAGGGTTCCGTTCTCCCTAAAACTCGAGGTTTTACATTATTACCTCCTTAAAAGAAGTTTCGTCCTCGAAACTTAAACTTAACACCGACGGTCTGACAGATGGACTTAAGACTGACCTTAAACAACACTCGGGATTTTACATCATTACCCACTTTAAAAGAGTTTCGTCCTCGAAACTTAACGTACCTTTAGGAATTAGACAAGTAAGGGTACTTCGCCTTCATTTCTTCTGTTTCCCAGGTTCTTGATAAGTTGAAGCCGGGGCCCGATGGTTTCCATGGTTCCCATTATCTCCATTGCTTCCATTATTATAGTCCCCTGAGGGCTGTTCAGGACAGTGGCGGACCTGATGTTCGAAGCTTCCACACTTAAAACATCCTCCCCTTGCGGCCTTTGATTTACAATCTCGGGAGTAATGACCAGGTCGACCACAAATGTGGCATATTGGCCCGTGCAATGACCCACGCCCCGAAAACTTGTTGTCCTGCCAATTATTGGGGCGAAACCTCTTTTCCTGGTTGGGTGGGGGTGGGTTGAAACGGGATGGCTCATTCCTCTTGATACCCCTTGTGCCAAGTTGTCGCTCCGTGTCATGCATTACCTTTTCCACAGTGAGGGCAACCTTCAACATGTTTTGGTAGGAGGTGAAATCACGTGATGACATTTGGTTTTAAATTTTGCAGTTCAATCCATCCCAGAAACGATCCATCTTTAGTTGCTCACTGGCTACCAAAGCAGGTGCAAACCAAGATAGTTCGGTGAACTTAGTGGAGTAAGCAAGCACGCTACGCTCTCCTTGGCGTAAGTCCATGAATTCCTTTTCTTTCGCCTTTTGAAGGGACATAGGATAAAACCGATCCTTCAGTACAACCTTAAAATGGTTCCAGTCAAAACCCGGTTCGGTCTGTATCTCCTTCACACTGGCCCACTATAGATCGGCCTCCTCCTTCAGGTGTATGCAGCAAAATCCACCCGTAGCTCCTCGGGGCAACGGGTTGTGTCGAAGATCTTTTCAATCTCCCTAACCCAATCTTCAAAGACCTTGGGGTCAGCTACCCCTGTATAAGTGGGCGGGTTAAAGCTATTGAATCTTTGGAGGAGAGCGGATGGATCATCTTCCCTTCCTCCTCCTTGTCAATCCACCACTTTCTTCAGTAGATCCTCGTGCTTGTTAAGCATCTCAATCATCAGCATGCTAGCAAGGTCGTTCCCTGGTGCTATTGTACTCGACCCTAGTATCAAGTAAGCCAAACGTTGGCGCAGTTCAGTCGCAGTTTGAGGGCGCAGTTCGGCCGCAGCTTGTGGGCGCTCTCGGTTATCGTTGTTGGAGTGAGAACCGTTTATGTCCGACATCCTGGTTCAAAGGATCGATTTAAACTACTTAAGGTTTAATCTCACAACGTAAATCACCAATTCTAAGAAGGGACCATTCAATCCAGCTATCTCATAAAAGTACTAAGCAGACACAAAACTATAACATATTTCAAACAAGTAAGCCCATGTAATAGCATCATATTTCACATACTCTTTCATCGCGCATCATTTGAAAAGAAAGAAGAACATATATATACTAACATCTCCAAAAAAATCAAGACTATTATTTATAATACTTTGCACACCAGCGTCATAGTATGCATATCTATCCCCTATTTGGGGTTATCACACAAAGAAAACAGCACACCACACTCAAGGATATATCGCAATCAAACTAACCACGGATAAGTAAGTTATAGCAACCAATCCTAATACTACTATTACAGTCCTACCCATATGATCCTCCTACACAGAGGGTTTTTCTTGACCGCGATTGGGGTCCAATTAAGATCGTCAGATTCATTCCCCGAGTCCTCCTCGAGATCTTCTTTCACCTCCAACTCTACCATAGCCTCATCCTCGAGCTCGCTCTTTCTGTGAGGCTGCTTCTCTCTACCATCTAGAATTTTTAGCGACATCTCCTCATACATCACGTCCTCTTTTAGCCTCCAAATTCTCATCGGAAGTCTTTTTCTGGTTCCAGGCCCTCCTCGGGGCTGTATTTCACATCCTCCTCAGGATTTAGGTCTTTAAGAGAAGCTAGAGCCTCGTGCTCATAGCAAATGTCGTGGTATGCCCATCCAACATAGATCAATAACAAATAAGAAAGCAATTCCCCATCCTACACTCATCACTCCGAACGTAGCATCCTAAGCTCTAACTAAAAGCCTAATAGACACTTAGGAGCTACCAGGTCGCAACCCAGAGCTCTGATACCATTCTGTAACGCCTCGGAAATTCATTTATAGAAAAGTCAAAGTCAAACTAACGTTAACGGAAAATTTAGCGGAAGTCTCATTTTTTTTCTTTTATTTGGGCGTTACAGAAACAAATTTGCAAAGTTAAGGAAAAAGTCAAGTTTGGTGATGCTGTTCACAGTAGTTGGAGGGGAGGACATCTGAATTATTTCTCAGTCAAGGAGTGCTATCTTTGGTTCTTCGATGACAGAGAAAAATGGAAGTTTCATCAAGTGATTTGGAATGGTATATCTCCTCCTCGTCACATATTTTTTGCGTGGGTCGCTACTCATAAAATGCTCCCAGTCAACAGCAGATTGGCTGCACATGGAAGCAATGTTGAGACTATATGTTGTTTGTGCAATCAAATGGAGGAGACTGTCGATCATTAGTTTGCTGATTGTGCTTTTGCAAAGCAGATTGTGAGCTATTTTGGCAAACTGCTGGGTGTGCGCTATTGTTTTGACAATGTTCTTCAGTGGATTCTGAATTGGAAGAATGTGAACAGACCAAAGCACATCAAATTGGTTGCAAAAGCTGTGATTACGTCTGCTATTGCGGTAATTTGGGAGTGCAGAAACTACAAAAGATTCCCAACAAGACACATCCAACTGTCTGTGGAGGTAGTCATCAAAAAAATTAGAGATACTTTACTGCATAGATTATTTTTCCTTTCAAAGAAAAGCCCTAAGTATACAGCTTGTATAGATGTTCTGGTGTAGCTTGTTCTGGGTGTGGTTCTGTACTTTTGGCTTCCCTTTTTGGGGTTTTGAATGAAAGAGTTGAATTCTGCCAAAATACACACACACACACACACACACACACACACACACACAGATATATATATATATATATAAAAGGACCTTAAAGTCTGTGGGCTGAAGAAAAAGGCCCCTGTCTCATTCTTTATTTTCCTCCCATGTTTAAATTTATCGCCCGATTAATGTCAAACTTCAGGACTATGGTTAAAACTAATATTGAAGCTATAATACACCTCTCTTATTGATGTCGGGGCTTCTTAGACCCCTGAGTACATGGTTTTAAGTAACTCCAACATGAATAAAAGATGTTTATTATAACTTTAATATCGGTTTTAACCTTAGTCTTGAAGTTTGATGCCCATCGGGAGAGAAATTCAAACATGAAAAGAAAAAGAAAAACGGGAAACGGACTTTTTTTCACCTCACAAACTTTAGAGTCCTTTTTTTCAACCTACAAACTTCAGGGTCCAAAAAGTTAAAGTTGAAAACCAAGGGTTCAGAATATAAATACCCTTAAAATTCGGGGTCCAAAATATAAAAAACCCTATAGATATATGGGAACGGATCCGATACAAAGAGAGTTTATGTAGGAAGGTGAGAAGAGCAAATCACAGTCGTTGATTTTGCATTTGACGGTGCGTGGTCATAGATATCAGGGATTGTGGTCATGGATTTCATGACCACATTTCCTGAAATCCATTACCACACTCCTTGAAATCCTTTACCACACTCCTTAATATCCATGACCACAAAACGTCAAATGGAAAATCAACGGTTATGATTTGCACTCTTCTCACCGTAGGAATGAATCCATGGGTTGAGACTTGAGATTCTTGGACATGAAGAGAGACGAAAAATAAGCTGCGGCAACTTGTTGAAATTCGTTTGATAATTAGCGGTCATAAGTCCCTTTTATTTAAAGAGAAATTGGAATCTAATAAACCAACCTTTGTGGGTCCCTTGAAATAACGAACCAACCTTGATAATTAATATTGAACGAACCAACATTTACATGTTATTTTTTCCAGCGAACCTCCGACGAGTCTCACTCGTCGGAAATCTGACTTGGCGGTGGCAGATGCTGACTTGGATTATTTAAGAACAAAAAAAAGAAAAATAAATTGAAGCATGTGCTGTATTTTTTATTTACCAAATCACTATTCCTCTTTATTTTTTTTAGTGTACACCTCACCCACCTTTATTAACTCCCCTTCTCTCTCTCACTCTCTCTCTATCTCTCTCTCTCTCTAGCAACCCCAGCCTCGAGCCCCCGACCCCGACCCATCCCCCCCCCACCCCCAACCTCTCACTCTCTCTCTCAATCACCCTTACCACTGCCACCATCACCTCCACTGCCACCCATCTCCACCGCCACCGCCACAACCTCCACCTCACCCCCTGGACGGCAACAAGAGATCGACGCTTGCTCCGCCGAGTGAAAGCCTCCGATCGATCTCAACGGCAACAAGAGCGAAGTGGTCAGACTCTCCGTTGGAGTCCGCACACAACAAGTTCACGGGTCCAGATCCTCCCGTTAGAGACGACAAGTGGGGCCCCGATGGGAGGTCCGGTGGGAGTGCTGCCCAGGTGGAGATAAGGGGACTCCGAATTGGGAGGTGAAGAAGTGTTTGGTGGATACGGTTTACGAATCCGATTTCGGGTTTCGGGCATCTGCGGAAGTTAGGGCGGAGGCTTCTGAGCTTGTTACGCAGCTTGAGGCGGCTAATCCTACCCCTAATCCTACGGAAAACCCAGCATTGCTTGATGGGAATTGGGTTTTGGTGTGAGTTTATGAAATTTGATTATTTTTTGGCATTTTGAGTTTTTGTGTTTGATCGTTTTTGTTGTTTTTCTGAAATGGGTCTTGATCTTTAGAGTGTTATAGTGATGAAATGGTTGTAGTTATGATGATTTTGAGATGGTATAGTTGAGGTAATGGGAAATATGTAGTTTGGTTGTTATCTATATCTGTTGTTGAACATGAGGAAATGTTGGAACTTTGGATTTCCAGATATTTCAATTGAATTTTGAACTGACAATCCGGGTACTATGGAATGTTCTCTGTTGAAATTGGAAGTGAATTGTTGTATTCTTATTGCCATGTTATAGTGTCTGGAAATGGTGGAGATCCTGGTGCACTAGAGGTGGCGTTGGAAATGGCGGCGGCGAGAGGTGGCGGTCTAACGTTCTGGGCTGTAAAAACAGAGTAATCGGTTAGGGTGGGGGGATGGGTCGGGGGCTGGGGAGGGTTGTGAGAGAGAGAGAGAGAGAAGGGGGGAGGGTGAGGTGAAGGTTGTGGTTGTGGTTGTGGCGGTGGAGATGGCTGGTAGTGGAGGTGGTGATGGCAGTGGTTAGGGTGGTTAAGAGAGAGAGTGAGAGGTTGGGGTTGGGGGGATGGGTCGCGGGCTTGGGGCTGGGGTTGTTAGGGAGGGAGAGAGAGAGAGAAGGGGAGTTAATAGAGGTGGGTGCGGTGTACAGGAAAAAAATAATGGGGAATAGTGATTTGACAGATAAAAAAACACAGCACATGCTTTAGTTTGTTTTTCTTTTTTTTTTTGGTTCTTAAATAATCCAAGTCATCATCCGCCACCGCCAAGTCAGCTTTCCGGCGGGTGATAATCGTCGGAGGTTCGCTGGAAAAAATAACATGTAAAGGTTGATTCGTTCAATATTAATTTTCAAGGTTGGTTCGTTATTTCAAAGGACCCTCAAAGGTTGTTTTATTAGATTCCAATTTCCCTTATTTAAAAGACAAGATAAGTCTTAGAAAAGTCATACATCAAATTAAATACGAGATCACACCACCCCTAACACAGAAAATCCTCCACTACTGAAGCCAAACCCTCCCCTCATTGTTCTTGGGGCATTCAATTGCACTATCCCTTTTGGCCTGTACGTTTGCCTTCTGATGAAACCAATCCATGTTTTGATCACCATGCATGCCTGATATATTATGCCCAAAATCGCTACCACCACAGAAGCTCATCTTTCCGCCACCAAAGTTATAGTTTATTCATGAACTTGTTTTCGCAACATTGGGTCAATACCTAACCTGGGTTCACTTGTGACCTTATTGATCTTTTTCTGAACATGGCCACAATGCCATCTTATAGTTTTTTTAGGACAAAAGATTACTAAACACTTATTCTATATTTTTATAATTCAAAGGTACATTGTCCAACTTGTAAGTTTTTACTTGTCAATTGTCATAAATGACTTTGAAAAGAAAAGCTTATGATGCTATCTTTGAAGTCGAGCCCACAAATATATGTGGTGATAAAAATCTTTTGTTGCACCTAAAATAATGAAAAACTAAAGCCACTTTTTGTACATTGCCATTTGAAAGGACAACAAGGGGACAAAGTAAAATCTGGCTAATTAGATCCCCAAAAAAACATACCTCAAAGCAAAATCTAGTGAGTAAATTACATTTAAAAATAATAATAAATCCCTCTTTCCTTGCTGACAAATAGAGTAAATAGATAAATCTACGTTATAGTGCACCGACCCACATCTAGTCTCGCCTCTTTGAATCTTTGATCCTTATGTTGATAGCAATTCGTTATTTTGATATAATATTAAGTATAGTTTCTTTGCAAATCGCTACGAATAAATTAAACATATGCCATCAATATAAAGAAAGAAATAAAGAGAAAAAATATTTGTATGTGACAAATATTTATAACATTTAAATGGATTTTAGTAATATTATTGTCAAAGAAAACACAAGTTTCGTTTTTTTTCAATTACTTTTTTGCATGAGAGATTTTTTTTCCTTTTCCCAAACAACATGAGAGAGAAAGTTAGTTTTTGTGGATTGATGTTGTTTTTATGATTTTGATCTTTTTAATTAGAACTAGTCTTTAGTTTCGTGTTGTGAAGTATTATCTAATAAAGTTGGTTCTCATATTATTAAAGATTGTTATTAGTTTCCTTTCTTGTTTTTCTTTATTAAAGAATTAGTTATAACTAATTCTATCTCTTCCTCTCTTGTATATATATAGTCTTAGGTCTCATCTTTGTAATCAATTATATTGAATACAATAATATCATTGATTGATTCATTTCTCTTTTTACTGATTTCTTTCCTAAATTTGACATGGTATCAAAGCCAAAGGCTCCTAAATTTTTACTTTGCTGATTGATTTTCCTAATCAATCGTCTGTCATTTTTCTGCAATGGCAGAAAGCTCATCTGCTGGAGAATTAAGGGTGGAAAATTACAATAATGATCCGCTACATTTGCACCCGTCTGATCATCCAGCCTTGCCGATTACCAACTTGAAATTCACGGGTTCTAATTTCCAGAAGTGGAGCAGATCCGTCAAGATTGGTTTAAAGACCAAAGAGAAACTTGGTTTCATCACAGGGAAATGTGCTAAGCCGGCTGAAGATGCACCTACTTACAATCAATGGATTAAAGTCGATAGTATGGTTGTAAGTTGGCCATTATATGCAATGATTCCTGAAATTTCTGATGCATTTTTGTATGTTGCATCAGCAAAAGATTTGTGGGAAGAGTTGACATAGAGATTGGGACAGACAAACGGACCTTTGTTGTTCCAGTTAAGGAAGGAATTAAATTATTTACATCAGAATTCAGATTCGGTTGCTGTGTATTTTACAAAACTCAAGGAAATTTGGGATGAGATTTCAGATATGTCTGATATTCCCAATTGCACTTGTGTCAAGACCTACCCATCGATCCAACAGGTTGTTTAGAATGAGCAGAGAGACAAATTGATGCACTTTCTTATGCATCTAAATGATGATTATGAAGCCATTAGAGGTCAGATCTTGTCTCTTGAACCTTTGTCGTCCCTCAATAAGGCCTTCAACATGATACAAAGAGTTGAAAGGCAGAGACAAATTACTAGTAATCTGGTAATTTCTAAAGATTTTGCTGGAAATGCTTATAAAATTGATTCTGACACATCTGCACAAGCGGTTCTTGCTAAGAATTTTGTTAAGTCCAAGAAAGATTCCAAGGATTCCAAGAACAAGAAGTTTTGTGATTATTATAAAAAATCAGGACATGTTCAAGATCAATGTTTCTTGCTTCATGGTTACCCGGATTGATATAAAAGGCCACGAGATGCTAAGCCTAAGACCGGCAATTCGAGGATAGTAGCAAATGTCACTACTAATATTGAAACACCTTTGGAAGTTCAAGATACTCAGATGCATTTTGCTGTTTCTCAAGGGCAATTTAACAGTAATTTTTTGCAATAATTGGCTCAAGAAGTGACTAAAATAAATAACGGAAAGAACACTATGGACAAGGCCTTTGCACACTTTGCTGGATCACATCAATTCGCAGGTATTCTTGCCCCAAAAACTATTTGTTGCAATGTCCAAAGTTCTTCCAGTACTTGGATAATTGATACAGGGCCGAGTGATCATATGTGTTTTGATATTTCTTTACTTCATGATATTGTTAATCTTGCTAAACCGGTTCAAGTAGTGTTACCAGATGGTTCTATTAAACAAGTAAAGACAGCTCGAAAAGTTTAGTTAACTGATAAGATTGTGTTGCAGGGAGTTTTATTCATACCTGAATTTCGATACAATCTTTTATCAGTTCTGAAATTACTTGATGATCAACAATTGTGTTTCCTTATTTACCCTGATGTATGCTATTTTCAGGACCTTTTGAGTAAAGAAACATTGGCTACTGTTTTTCCTTCTACTGGATTGTTGCAATTTTATGTTCCAAACACCAAGTTAGCTACTACAACTGCTGCTACACATTCAGACTCACAGGTTGTTTCTCAAGCAAATTTTGACAAAATTAATCATTTACAAGTTCTTCATGCTCGATTAGGACATTCTTCAATATAAAAAAATGTCCCATATTCCTAATTGTAAGGGTGTATCCCCTAAAGATTTTTTTTTGTGAAACTTGTATTTTTGCTAAAGCACATAGGTTGCCTTTTAATCGAAGTACTTCTCATACTTCTAAAAGGTTTCAATTGATTCATGTCGATCTTTGGGGTCCTTACAAGATACCTAATGTTGATGGTTCTGCTCATTTTCTCACAATTGTAGACGATTATACCAGAATAACGTGGACACATTTGATTGCTTCTAAATGTTCTGTTTACACTGTTCTTGTACAGTTTCCGAATATGGTTTCTACTCAGGATAATGAAAAAGTTTGTATGATTCGAAGTGATAATGGTACTAAATTTTTGAATCAAGCTTGTTCTAGTTTGTTTTCTGTAACGACCCGCCCTAAACCCGTACTAATTAAGACCTTAATTACGGTAATTAGCTAAAATACGCTAATAAATTTTTTCTTTTTTCACGACATGAATATTATTATTGTGGTTATTGCGGTTGTTACTTCTATTATTTATTTATTTATGCGTGACAGGTCTCGAGCAAGGCGATGGCTAAATGGGTTGAACTTATGTTATCCTGGATTTAAAGTTATAAATATTATTATGAGTTTATGAATATTTTTTTTTACGATGAGTTATATAATTTATTTTATGGTTCTCAATTTTACGCTTTTAAACCGAAGAAGGTTATATTAATTTCAATTCCGTTTCTTTTACGATTTATGTTACCCTACCTTCCTAAGTACATTTTATTGCTAAATTCATTTTATTAATATGTCCTACCAATTTATTTTATATGGTTTAGTACTAGTTAATTTTACTCAATTTATTCCCAAGTAATTTTATTTAATTTATGCTAAACTATTTTATCAAGTTTTATGTTAATTAATTTTATCTAGCTTATTACCAATTATCTTACCTAGCTAATTTTTAATTGCACCCTTGTTAGCCTAGTTACTAATTAGAAGAGTGTTTTAATTGGTGTTTTTAATTTAATTAAGGGGGAGTGTATTTATATATATCAAGGGGGTTAAGTTAGAATGATTTTATTTCATTTCATTTCAACACAATTACAAACTCAGCTCTCCCTCCCCCACTCTCCTCTGCCCAGCCACGCAGCAGCCCATCCGGGCGTTTTCCGGTGACCGGCCGGCGCCCAGCCGGCGGCCCAGAGTTGGCCGAGCCCTCTCCTCCACTCTTCTCTTGTTTTCTTCTCCAATTTCTCTCTCAAGTGGTATATATTCAAACCCTAACTCAATCCTATCTCTTCTAATCTGATTTTTGTGTTTAACTCTGATTATTCTTGTTGTTTTCCACCTCTTTTATGATTTCTAAGCATGAATTTATATTGGGGTTAAGTTAGGTAAACTAGGGTTTGAATTTGGGGTTGATTTTGAGTGTTTGATGTTGTATTCTTGTTGAATGTTTGAAATAGCTTGTTGCATGTGAGTTCTATGGTCATGTTTAAGCAAGTTTAAGTGTTTAATTCCTGGAAAATCTATGGAGGTTAGTTAATTTGAAGTTTAGTTGGGAATTGATATAAATTGGAGACAAGGAAAATCATGCATGTTGGTTTAGAGGGTCAAATAAGTTTCTGGGTACAAATCTGGTTTTGACAGTGGACTAAAAGTGGGAGTTTAGCCCAGATTTTTACTTAAAAAGATAGCTTAAGTCATTGTCTAACCATGGGCTTTGGAATTTCGAGAATCCGACATGTGTAGCTCGAGATATGAGCGAAACGGTGAAGGGATGCAAAGTATATACGATTCTGAGTCAGTAACTTGAGGACTATTTTCCGTCCTTTTAGAGATTTTATTGGTTTCAGTGGTAAACATAAAAGATTTAGGTGACCTTTTAAGCTTTCCGAAAATGTATGGTTTGCGTTCATCGGATATCGGGAGTGCCAAATATAGGGTCGGAAGTGAAGCATGTCAGTTGAGTTTCTGCCCATAAAATATTTTATAAATTTGAGATTTTGTGACCCAATTCCAATCATGTAAGGGATTCTAATTGTTTGGAGACTCTTTGGTCAATACTAGAATATTCAAGAGGTGTTTTCTAAGTAGAAAATGCTATTTTCTGGAGGTTAATGTTACTTATCAAAGTTATGTTATCATAGCTAAGGTTGAAAGATTAAGTTACATAATGAAATAATCGACTTTAAGTTGGATTGTGGATTGCATCATTAGTATAAGAGCCCTTTGAAGCATAATGATCCTAGGACATATTCCTTCTCTAATGCATAATTCCAATTCACCTTTAAAACAATTCCAAAATCCGTTAATCCATCGTTATAAATTTTTCTTCGTCGCTTGACGATATATCCGAAAAATCAAGAACTCTCTAATTTCCATTCTAGCCTTTCATTCCTTAATTCTCCATATACCATCAATATGATCTCTTCAAATCATTCAATAAGTTAAGCTATTCATCGTTTACTTCCAAGCCTTTATGAGTTTCGTATCAAAAGATCAAACCGAAAGTTTTAGTTTCCAAATTACAACTTCTGTTTCTATCCGGGCTGTTTTTCAAGCCCTTCCCTTCATTTTTAGACCTTGGTCATGTTGACAAAATTGTAGATCATGATTTTCCCTATTTCGAGAAGTACTCGTTTGTTTAATTTCGAGTTTCCTAGCTAGAGTTATGTTAAAAGTTTTATTTCTAAAAACCTGAAATTTTCGTTCTAATCTATTTCATTCTTAAATTCTTATTTTACTTAACATTTGTAACTCACTAAGAACCCTCTTTGGTTCTCATTTTCTACACTTCCTACTGTAGTTCCCAAGTCACCCAAGTCGTCCCGAGCCCGAGGCACGCCACCAAGTTTTCCTACTTTCTAAGGTACGCAAATTGTCCAACCTTTATATTCTTCAATGCTTATTATTTATACTTCAAGTCATAATCTAATGCTTTCCATTTTCATTAAGTGGTCCCGCCATTGTACTTGTAGCTAGTTTAAAGGCACTAGCATCATCTTTTAGTTGTTCCTGATCAGAGCGTTATAGACCTGGCCAGTGTCGACTGCCTAACAGTCACCCAATCCAAACTCCAGATCGGTTTGGGCATGCGCGTGTGTGAGATGTTGTGCATCGATCATAAGGGATACCACTCGTTTTCAATTATTACAAGTTTATCTCTTTTATTTACACATATTTATCTATGCGGCAATCCAGTTTATTCAAGTTTAAGATCCCCTTTCCCGTTTTCAAAATGAATTTAAATGCCGGCACTAAAACCGTTTTCGAACGGTTTGACGTGTTGGAGGTTTGTGTACTGAGTGTTTCCCCCACTCATTTGCGAATGTTTTAATGTTTTGTTTTTAGGCGGTCTGAGCTCCCAAGTCAAAGGCAAAGGCAAAGACAAGCAGAAGTAGTTCCTTTCATCCTTGCAAGGTAGTTTTATATGGTGGTTGTTGGCCGAACCTCGATGGTCTTCGTGGGTTTAAAGACCAAGTCATGTTTTGGAAGGTTTAATGTGTGTTTTGATGGTTGTATTAAAGAATTATTTCAATTTTTGGGTGAGTGTCATGTATGGGGTTTAAGTGTAAGTTTATTTGATGGTTTGTGTTGGTGATGAGTGTGTGCCTTGTCCTTAGTGGGACGGCGGTATTACCTCAACCCGTGTTTTTCCGCTGCGCTGTTCACAGGTTTTACAAGTAATTAATGGTAATCTTGTGTTTATGGGTGTTGGGGTGTTACATTTTCTGATAAGGGTATTATACATCAGCGTTCTATGGTTTATACCCCATAACAAAATGGCATTGTTGAGCGAAAACATAGACATTTATTGGATACTGCTAGGGCTCTACATTTTCATGCGGGTTTGCCTAAAAGGTTATGGGGTGAATGTATTTTAGCTGCTACATATATTATTAATTAATTACCAATGGCCAATCTGGAATGGAAAAGCCCTCTTGAGATGTTCTTTAACAAAGTACCTGATATTTCTTCTTTAAAGACCATCGGTTGTTTGTGTTATGCTGTTAATTTTGCACATAAAGATAAGTTTGATTCAAGAGCCATTAAATGTATTCTTCTTGGTTACACTTTTGGTTTGAAAGGGTACAAACTATACAATCTCAGTACTCATGAAATTTTTCATAGTCGTGATGTCTTATTTAAAGAGGATGAATTTCCTTTCAAGCAAAAGATATGTCTGTTGCTGATGACAATGTTTTTTATTTTTCTTGGGTTAATGAGTTTTTGAGATCTTGTTCTTATGATTCTTCTAAAAGGGAGCTTGTTAATCATGATAAGCATAAGTCTGACTCTAGCATACAAGTTTTACAATATGATTTTTCTCCTATAAATCATGAACATCAAGTGTCAGAAACTTCAGGTTGTTCTACAAGTGAATTGAGACCTGTTAAAAACAACTTGTCTGATCTTGATGCAATGTCTTCATCCGATCAAAGTTATGACACTAATCATCTTTCTGAGGTTTCTCTTCCTGTCAGGCGTTCTACCAGAATTAAGCAAACTCCTGCTTGGCTTCAAGACTGTAATCAGCCTGTCAAGAAACAGAATCAGCATATTGATTCCTCACAATCTCAATCCAAAAGCTTTATCTCTCTTGTAAAACATCCTTTATTTGATAAATCTGATTTTGCTCATTTATCTTAGTCTTTTGTTACTTCTTCGTTTACAGTATTACATACTCTCGAGTCGTCTTCCTTTTCTCAAGCTCAGAAACATGCTGAGTGGGTGGATGCAATGGACAAAGAATTACAACTCTAGAATCTAATGGAACATGGGAGTTAACTGATCTTCCTGAAGGAAAACAGGCTTTGAGTTCCAAATGGGAATACAAGGTCAAACTTAAGCCTGATGGAACAGTATAGAGATACAAAGCTCGATTGGTCATTCGTGGTTTTTTACAAATCAAGGACAAGGACTATAAACATACTTTTTTTTCCTGTTGCTAAATTAGGAACTGTTCGGCTTTTTATTGCTTTTGCTACTATTAAATCTTGGGACTTACATCAACTTGACATTAATAATGCTTTTTTTACATGGATATATAGATGAAGAAGTTTATATATGCTTCCTCCGAAGGGTTATCACAAAGTTAAACCGGGACAAGTGTGCAAGTTGATTCGTTCTTTGCATGGATTAAAGCAAGCATCTCGTCAATGGAACCTCGAGCTTACTAAATTTCTCAAACAGCAAGGATTCACTCAGTCACATTCGGATTATTCTCTTTTCTCTAAAGTTTCTACTGCTGGTTCTATATATGTTTTAGTATATGTAGATGATCTCCTAATAAGAGGAGATGATCATGATGGTATTTCTATGCTCAAGCAAAATCTACATTCTACTTTTACTATAAAAGATCTAGGTTTTGCTCGATACTTTCTTGGCATGGAAATCGCCAGATCTTCTCAAGGAACTTTCTTAAATCAGAGAAAATTTATTTTTGACTTATTGATTCAGGTCTTACAACATCTAAAACAGCCAGTTTTCCTTTACCCCGTGGCATGAAGTTATTCTTGGACTCTGGCACTCCTCTCTCTGATGCTACTTCTTAGAGAAGGCTAATTGGTCGTCTATTGTATTTGACTTTAACAAGACCTGATATTAGCTATGTCGTTCAACATCTTAGTCAATTTTTGAAGAATCCTACTGATTTACATTATGCTGCAGCTCAACATGTTTTGAGATACCTTAAAGGATCTGTCAACAAAGGTCTTTTTTTTATTCCAGCTAAAGTTCTTTGGAAATTACTGCTTATTCTAATGCAAATTGGGGAAGTTGTCAATTTTCAGCTAGATCATTGACTGGTTATTGCATATTTCTTGGGAATTCCTTAATTTCATGGAAGACTAAGAACAAAAGACTGTTTCAAAATATTCGGCAGAAGCAGAATACAGAGCTATGTCAGCTATTGTATCTGAAATAGAATGGATCACACAACTTCTTGAAGATTTTTACATACCTTTACATGATCCTATTACCTTGTTTTGCGACAACAAAGTTGCCTAACATATAACGGCCAATCCCGTTTTTCATGAACGAACAAAATATATTCGTATCGATTGTCATTATATTCGCGACAAGATTCAAGAAGGTTTTATTCAAACGGCTTACATATCTACTAATGAACAACTCGCTCATGTTATGACTAAACCTCTAGGTGAAATGCAACACAATCTTCTTATTTCAAGGCTAGGCTTGGTTGACAATCCCCCCCCCTGTCCGCCTTGGGGGGGATGTGAAGTATTATCTAATAAAGTTGGTTCTCATATTACTAAAGAGTGTCATTAGTTTCCTTTCTTGTTTTTCTTTATTAAAGAATTAGTTATAGCTAATTCTATCTCTCTTCCTCTGTTGTATATATATAGTCTTAGGTCTCATCTTTGTAATCAATTCTATTGAATACAATAATATCTTTGATTGATTCCTTTCTCTTTTTACTGATTTCTTTCCTAAATTTGACACGTGTTTTTCACCTGGCGGCTGAGCCTTGCGCCTTTTATCTAAAACTTTGCTTGAACTCTGTATAAAATGATACAAGGTTTAATTTTTTCCAAAAGAAAAATACACATTAATTTATAATTTAGGATTTTTGGATGCTAATATACTGAACTTTTGGGGTATTGGACAATAATGCACTGAACTTTGACCTTGGACAATAATACACTATACTTTGGGGCGTGTTGAACAATAATGCACCCCGAACGATTTTGGCAGTGACTGGCTTGGTAGCAATCCTATGTAGTACATAGAGGAGATGAATTGATAAAAAAATATTTAATTATGACATGTTAGCCAATCCACATATAAGCAAAGAGAAAAAACTTTGAAAAGAGTAAAAAAAACATAAAATCACATTTATTTAAACGTGTTTCCGTTGAGAGATTGTTGATATAATTGTATAAAATAACCTTTGCTTCTGTAGATTAGCTGATATGTCATAAATTTAAAAATTATTTAGTATGTTCATCTTCTCGATGTGTCACTTAAGATCGCTACAAAGTCATCCACCGTTGAAATTGTTTCGGGTGCATTATTGTCCAACACCCCTCAAAGTTCAGTGCATTATTGTCCGAGGTCAAAGTTCAGTGCATTATTGTCCAATACCCCAAAAGTTTAGTATTAATTTATTTGCAAGGTATATATTGAAGAATTATTAATTTATAATTTATTAATATAATTTATTTGCATGGTATATATTGAAGAATTATTAATTTTGATGCATTTGTATAAACATTCACACTGCTTAATATAGATTGATAGAATTATAAAGCTTATTGACCTAATAGTATCTCAACAACATTTATTTGTCTTGTGCTTTTTATCTGTGTGTACATATATGTGTCTTGTTATACTTTTCATGTTATTATGGTTAAAAAAATTATATGCTCTTCATGTTGAAAAGGTTCTGGTATGAACCTTGAAGAACAAGGAGAAGGAGGAAGCCATAAAGAAATACTGTATTGAGTGGAAAAATGTTATTCGACTCCTTCACACAAACAAGGCCCAGGGCCAAGTATTTAAAGAGAAGGAGAAGGGGCCGGCCCAAGAAAGAAAAAGAAGAAAGAAACAGAAAAACAACTAATAAAAACCAAAACTAAATACACCTAACTCTTATCTATAATTCTAACACCCCCTCCCCCTCAAATTAGAGGGTGGTAAACATCCTAATTTGCCAAGATTTTGTTGGTGCTTTGTTCCTGGGAGCTCCTTCGTCATAATGTCAGCCAGCTGAGAACTTGTAGGCACATGATGCAGTGTGATTAAACCTTCAGCAAGCTTTTCTCTAAGATAGTGGCAATCAATTTCTATGTGTTTGGTTCTCTCATGATACACTGGATTGTGTGCGATGTATATGGCAGCTTGATTATCACATCGGACAGGAATTGATGTGATGGTGTCGACTTGAAACTCTGACAGCAATCTACTCAACCATGCCAGTTCTACAACCAAGCGCCTCAAGCTCCTGTATTCAGCTTCTGCTGAAGACAGCGACACTACCTGCTGCTTTTTTTATTTCCATGAGATCAAAGTGTTACCAAGAAAAATAACAAATCCACTAATAGATCTTCGACTATACTTACACGCACCCCAGTCAGAGTCACTAAAACCTTGTAGAGTAAAATCATTATCTTTATGTATCACAACTCCTAAATCTGGGTTACCTTTTAGATATTTTAACACATGGATTGCGGCTTTCCAATGCAAATATGTGGGAGCCTTCAAATATTGGCTGAGATGTTGAACAAAGAAGGCTATATCTGGCCTTGTATTTACCAGAAAATTCAGCTTACCTACTAGTTGTCTGTAGTGAGTAGGATCAGACAGAATAGTACCTGAATCTGGTGACAGTTTATTGTTAATATCCATTGGTGCTACTGCTGCCTTCATGTCCTCTGTACCAAATTCATAAAGAAGCTCTTTTGTGAACTTCTTTTGGGTTAAGACAAGCCCTCCTGCAATGTTAACAATTTCCATACCAAGGAAAAAACTAGCAATTCCAAGATCTTTTATCTTAAATACTTCATGCAGGTGTGACTTTAAGGAATTTATTTCTTGAATGTCATCACCAGTAATAAGTAAATCATCCACATAAACGACTAAGTAAACTAATTTCCCTTCTGCTCTTCTATATAATAAGGAATAGTCATTATCAGAATGTTTGTACCCTCTTTTATAAAGAACTTCAGTTAGCTTTGCATACCATTGTCTTGAAGCTTGCTTCAAGCCATATAAGGACTTGTTGAGCTTGCAAACAACATTTGTATCTGTATTATGGATTCCATCAGGTACTTTCATATAAATCTCTTCATGGAGGTCCCCATGAAGAAAAGCGTTGTTAATGTCTAATTGAAAGAGGGACCAATCCCTTTTAACAACCACAGACATCATTGTTCTGATTGTAGTCATTCTCACAACAGGTGAGAATGTCTCAGTGTAATCAATTCTAGCTCTTTGAGTAAAACCCCTCACAACTAGTCTAGCTTTTAGTCTTTCAATACTCCCATCTGGTTTGTGTTTTACCTTGTATACCCATTTACTATCAATGGCTTTTCTTCCTTTTGGAAGAGTAACCATATCCCAAGTATTGTTTTCTTCTAAAGCTCTTAATTCTTGTTTCATTGCCTGTATCCAACCTGGATGTTTGCTTGCTTCTGTATAGCTACTTGGTTCATGTGCATCTAAGTAAATGTTGATATCTGCATTGTTATTAGCATGGCCACAGAAGACAGTTTCTGGGGTATAATGCAGATCAGTGATAGTGAAAGAACTGGTTTCATAATCTTCCAAGTATTTGGGGGTTTTATGAGCCCTCTCAGATCTTCTAAGAGGCTGTAAATCATCCCCCTGAGGTTATGTTTCTTCAACAATACTTTGCTGAGACTCAGTCCTAGTGATGTTTTCAATGGCATCAAGATTATCAGGTGCATTGTGTTCTGTCACAAGATTTTGCCTCGGGGAATCTTGCTTCCTAAA
Source organism: Portulaca oleracea (assembly GCA_029582165.1). Lineage (NCBI taxonomy): Eukaryota > Viridiplantae > Streptophyta > Magnoliopsida > Caryophyllales > Portulacaceae > Portulaca > Portulaca oleracea. The sequence continues at coordinate 9,861,975 of CM055891.1, read as the reverse complement.
AGGAAAAACAGTCTCATGGAAGACAACATCTCTAGAGATGACAAAACTATATGTTTCTAATGAATATAGTTTATAAGTCTTTTTCCCTTGTGGATATCCAAGAAAAACACATTTTTCAGCTCTCTTCTGAAACTTATCTCTTCCTTGTTTTAGGGTGTTTGCAAAACATTGACAACCAAAAGCTCTTAGATGATCATAAGTAGGTTTCTTTCCAAAAAGTTTTTCAAAGGGTGATTTATTTTCTAATAAAGGTGAGGCATTATGTTTATTAGATAAGTGGCTGTTAATATACTTTCACCCCAAAATTTTAGAGGTAAGTTAGATTGAAACATAAGCGCTCTTGCCACTTCTAGCAAGTGCCTATATATGCTTTCTTTCAACCACCCCATTTTGTTGGGGTCTTTGGGTGCAACTAGTTTCATGAAGAACACCTTTCTTGGCAAAGAAATCTATGGCTTGCTTGCTTTTGCCTATTTCAAGGGCATTGTCAGACCTAACCTTTTTTACTTTCGTATCAAACTGGTTTTCCACCATGGCCATAAAAGATTGTAAAAGGCCAAAAGCCTCATGTTTAGTAACCATAAGGTAGGTCCAAGTGCACCTTGTGAAATCATCAACTATTGTGAGAAAATACCTGTGTCCTAAGTGGCTAGCTGTGTGGAAAGGGCCCCAAGTATCAACATGAATCAAATCAAATCTTTTATTAGTTGATATACTACTAGTTTGGAAAGGTAAACATCTTTGCTTTGCTCTATGACATACATCACATACATCATTACAAGAAGTTTGATTTTGTCCTAGAGTACATGACAACAGTTTCATCCTAGCCCTGGACATGTGACCTAGACGTTCATGCCACATATTACTTTTGACAGAGGCAACAATGTCATTACATTTTTCAGTTTCACAAGGAAGATCTTGAAAGATTCTTCTTTCTAGGAAATACAGGCCTTGTGATTCCTTACCAAGGGTCACTGGCCTCTTCAAGGAAGGGGCCTGCATTATGCAATTATTTTCACTGAAAATGACTGAACAATGAAATTGTTTGCACAGTCTTTTGATGGATATTAGATTGAATTTAAAATATGGAACATATAGGACATCAGTTAGGACAATGTTCTTTGAAAGATTCACATTCCCATGTTGTTTGACAAGAACTTTGTTGCCATCCGGTAGAGTCACATGTATAGGTTGAGTTAAGTTTCTTACAGAGTTCATAACATTTTTATTTCCACACATATGATCAGTAGCACCAGAATCTAATATCCAATCACTTTCAGTTGAATTGAAGAAACAAGTCACAGTATTTAGCATGGGCTTAAATGAGAAAGGATGAATGTTACCTGAAGATGTATCCACTTCATTTCCTTCATTGGTTGAGGTTATCTCACCATTTAAATTCCTCAGTAGGTGATGTAGTAATTGTATCGTTTCATCCTTGTTGAAAGAAGGTGATAAATTGGAATCTTTCTGTCCTGATGCATTCTTGTCCATATCTTGAACTGCAGCATTGGCTTGCTTTCTTGCATTTCCTTGGTTGGAAGGCGTATTCTGGGACCTATTCTGATTCTTAGGCGGGTACCCATAAATTTTGTATGACTTGTCGATTGTGTGCCCTGGCCTTTTACAATGATCACAGAAGAGGTTTGATTTTCTGGAATCTTGATTTCTTTCAGAGCTGGATTGACTGGGGTGGTTTTTCTGCAGACCTCTGTTGGCGTAGAAAGAAGCAGAATCATTTGAGCTCTTAGCTTGGTCCCTTACCTGCCTTTGTCTTTCTTCTTGAGACAAGATCGCATAAACATGGCTTAAAGAAGGCAAGGGACTCATCATTAAGATGTTTCCCCTGATATGTGTGTAGCTATCGTTGAGACCCATCAAGAATTGCAATATCTTCTGTTCTTCGATGTGGTCTTCAAATTGCTTGTTGATTTGTGGTTTGCAAGTGCACTTCCCACATTGGCAAGAGGGAAAATTTGTGACTGCCCTCATTTCTTCCCAAAGCTTCTTCGCAGTCGTGTAATAGGATGAAATGTCCATCGAATCTTGAGACAGTCTTGATACCTTTTGTTGAATTGAATACAACTTTGCCTTGTTTGTTTGCCCAAATCTCTCTGTTAACTCCATCCACAGATCCCGTGAAATTGTGGAGTATAAGACACTGTCGCGAATATTCTTCTGCAAGGAGTTCAATATCCAGGATAGGACCATATCATTGCCCCTCTTCCAATAGGGAAGACGAGGATCATCGACTCCTGGCTTCGACAAGCTTCCATCAACAAAAGCAAATTTATTTTTCGCAGAAAGAGCAACCGTTGCAGATCTTTTCCAAGTGTCGAAATCTTCACCTGAGAAGGGTTCTGCAACCAATGACATACCCGGTTGGTCTGATGGATGTATAAAGAGAGGGTCACATGGATCCGGAACGAAGCTCTTTGTGTTTTCTCCCATGGCGGGTGAAAGGGAGAAAGAAGAAAGGCGGATCTTGCCCTAAGAGGGCTCTGATACCATGAAAAGGTTCTGGTATGAACCTTGAAGAACAAGGAGAAGGAGGAAGCCAAAAAGAAATACTGTATTGAGTGGAAAAATGTTATTCGACTCCTTCACACAAACAAGGCCCAGGGCCAAGTATTTAAAGAGAAGGAGAAGGGGCCGGCCCAAGAAAGAAAAAGAAGAAAGAAAGAGAAAAACAACTAATAAAAATTAAAGCTAAATACACCTAACTCTTATCTATAATTCTAACACATGTTATTATGGTTAAAGAATTATATGCTTTTCATTTTATTGAAATTGACTTTCTGTCTACAATGTTTCTCAAATGTAGTTATATTGTTATGTTTGAAATTAAATATTATAAACACAGTGGAATTTTATCACCACACACTGACGGGTAATGACAAAATAATATTTTTCATCAAAATCAAATATTTTTCGAAAGAAGATGTCATCTAAACTATACAAAATATAGTTATATTATATATTATATTATAAAAAAAACGATGATATGATTATTTTTGTATGACTATACCAGTCTTATTGGATAAATGTAATTTATCAAATGCATACATGAATGTAACTTAGTAACCTTCACACATTAAGAAAAATAAAGACATATTGTGCTCAATCATAGTTGGACAGTTTCATCCTTGAAAAATTTTGGTACATTAGTCATTTCCTTCACATAGAAATGGAAAATTAGAAATTCATTTCTTTAAAAAATGTATTTAACAATTTTTGTCTACAAAAGCATTGAACCATTCTAGTATATGAAGTATAAAATTGATCATAAACATTTTTGTTCTCTTGAAACTTGAATTTGGGCTTTATTTTCATTCCCTTTCACAAAAAAATTTGTATGAGATATTGTCAACTCAACACCTGCAAAAGAACAAGTCAATGAAATATTGAACTAACCATTATAACGAAAAAAAATCTAATAAGAAGAAAATAAATTTATTTCAAAGAACAAATGTGTGTCATTACCTGAAAGATAAATAGGCCTTTATCCACAATTTCTTGTAGTGGAATAGCTATATAGATGAATAAGCTTGAAAGCCTTGAATAACTATCATCAATCTTATTAATTTTTACAATAAAATGTACTATTATAAAGATAGAGAAAGATTACCATTTTGTTTTAAATGCATATCATTGTAAATATAATGGTAATTATGATTTTGCTTCCATACATGCTAAAGATGCCAATAGTGCAAATCTCTTAATGTGATCATTATTTCTCAAGTTTCGGTTTCTTTGAAAATGTTCAAATTAAAGCTTTATGAATAATAGACATTTAATATTGAAATTACACAAATAATACTTTTATAATTTATTTTATAAGTTAAACTCTTACTAAAGTGCTTATTTATTTGTATCAAACTGAATATAAATTACTTATCTTTCTATATATATGATGTGATATGTATAAAAAAATTTGAAATAGTTGCAAATTCTACAAAATAAATTATCTAATATTAATTTCGTACACTACTAGAATTTTTGTCATTTACGAAGGGAAATACCATCGCAAATGCAAATAAAGCCGCCGTAAAAGCTTATTTACGACGGGAACAACTCCTGTCAGAAGCCGTCACAAAAAGCCTCGCCGTAAAAAGTTATTTACGACCATCCCGTCGTAAAAGACCTTCGGTTATTTATGACGGGTTCTAAGGTCCGTCCTAAATATTTCGCCTATCTACGATGGATTTTTTTCCCGTCCAGATTAGGTGCAATTTTTGTGATGGGATTTTTTCGCCTATCTACGACGGGTTTTTTTCCCGTCGTAATTATTCATCAACATTACTGACGGGATTTCCATTCATTACTGACCATATAGAATTCTTTTGCTTATTCATTGTTTACAATATTTACGACCGGATTTTGTCCCAGACGTAAAAGTATGGCTCGCCCCCTAAATAGTATGTTTAAATTATCCTGCTAAATTAACCTAAAAGGTTTAAATAACATTCAATATTATCATCTATACCCTGTCAACCACACATAGAAAACATTATATATATAGTACATATGAAAGTCTAAATCACAAGTCATTCTCATAGACCGTAAATGTAACGTTTACAACGTCAAGTTTGCATATTGTAACATAACCAAAACACATGCAACAAACCAATACATCCATTACCCCACAAAAGGTACATCCTGTTACTTGATAATATCCATGGCGCATAAAGCCATTGCGTACAATATACCCTAAAACGCATCTGATCTGTTAGTTGACAATATCCACCAAGTCAAAGCGACCCAAAAGTTCTGTAGATTGTACTCAGCAACCAAAATGTCCACGTATACTCTTATCGTACCTACATATATGAAAGCAAAAAGAGTTCATATTAAGAAAAGTTCCATTTTTGCTTCATATATAGTTGACAAATGAGAGATTAATTAGCTCGTTCAAATTGACTACAAGGATGGTCTTTTTGACAACTTGTTGCCGAAAACGACTCTTCAAAGATGAACTTGAGTTGTTGTGTTTAATTTTCATAGCATAGTCGATCTGGGCTGATTTCGGTAGTAAAGAAGGTTTCTTTTTTTTTCGAGCAAGAAAGAGGACTGAAGACATTCCTATGAACGGGGTCTGCATGGTTATGTCAAAAAATGAGAAAGACTTATATATGTGCCATGGTTGAATTGACTTGGCGATGGTTTAGAGCAAGACAAACATATGGGAAGAAGGGTGATGGGACTAACGAAAGAATTGGACAAAGCATGACGATCTGGGTGCTTTGGAGGTATGGTATCCATGGCAGAAGAATAGATCTAGGTTTTTCAAACTACATTGGAAGATAACCCAAAGCCATATTGTAAAGGGAGATCGATGGGTTTTCTTTTCTCTCTCTAGTGTTCTTAATAATTAGCTAATCTCTCATTTGTCAACTATAAATAAGAAAACCCATAAAAAATGGATCAGATTACAATCACTAAGCTACTCACTCAATTAGCACACCCCAATTCAACCAAATATATACCATATTCAACCCAAACAGTCAATCACATCCAAGCAACTATGATCCTTCAAGTTTCATATATCCAAGGTCATTATAACTCCAACTCAATGTAAAATTCACAGCCCTAAAAGAAGAGAGAAGTTGAACTTACCGGGTTAGAAGATGGTGACCCGGTTCATTGGATGTGACTGAGTTTGTCCTTTAGCTTCTGGATTTCACCGAAAAGCGATTCATATTTTTTTTCATGAGATGCTTCAATATCAGCAATCTTTTTTTGATTTTCTTCTTCACGACCCTCAACGTTTGCCAGTAGATCTTTCATCTCAGCAATAACTTGGTCTTTCTGTTAAAGTTCGGCTCTTAATTCAGCCTTACTTGGTAGAGGACCCCTAAAGTCCCGAGGAGTCACCCCTTCTCCGAAGCAAATGACGCGACCCTTTGTTTGAAGGCCAAAACACTTCTCCACTATATCAATAGCAGGAGTTGTCGGGTTCTTTTCCAATTCTATCTGAATGTCATCCTATATTCAAAGTTCAATTGTATACAAACTTAGATAACTAAATGAAAAATCAATGCTTCGATAATACAAAATCGTTGGAAAATGACAAAATTTAAATAATACATGTTTAGATTCTGCCTCTTCGGTCAATGTACCATCCTTCCTTCTTCGTGTTCTTTTGAAGATATCGGCAACGCTTGGTTCCTTTCCGTCTTTTCCCCCCTAACATAAAGATATAAAAGACATTAAAAGAATGCTTCACATTAGCTTGAGTAAAAAAAACACCAAATCATCTTATTAAAACGTTGTACATATACCAGCTCGTCGTATATGATTTGTCGAATCGACTTGCTACCGGAGCGAGGAAGGTTGGTCAAGTTTGCTCTATTCTCAGAGTTTCTTACACTCTTTATCTACATTCCACATGCACAATTCGATGAGTTAAACAAGATGGTATAATAGACACTGGCCATTTCCCTAAGATATAAAAAAAGGAGAGAAACCATAAAAATTCACATTTAATAAGTTGTCAAATTATCGAGTACGTACAATAAATTCTGGATCTATGTAATGCTCCATCACCAACCATTACCAATCTTCTTTAAGTAACCCTTTAGGAATGTTGTCTGGTGCAATGGCTTCGTCAAGGGTGGACACATTTTTCAGGTGTAGTTGACTCATTTCCCCGCGCCATTTGTTCCATGTATTCCGAGCCTTACTCATGATGCTTGTACGATGCTTTTCAAGACCACCTTCTGCATGAAACTTATCCTGTTGCACATATATAATATGAATCCTAAACCCACATAATAATATACGAACATGGCAAGCTATCACTAAAACATTTATTTATCATATTATAAGGAGATATTAATAAGAATATGGATCCCTTACTGCAATAGCTCTCCATAATTTTTCTTTATCCGCAAAAGATATTGCACTCCAATTACGCACTTTGATCGGTAGCATGTTTCGATCACGAACGAGTTTGCCGATATGCCTTGAAAGTGGGCATTGGTTGTCACCTACTGGACCATTATTGTACAAAGCTAATTCAAGATTTTGGCCATGCTTAAGGGTTGCCACTTGCCGAACCTTGTTCCTACCCCGTCCTTTAGAATTTCATTTTCTTTTTCTTGTTCACCAGTACCACTACCACCATCTATAATCATATCTGCACTCAATTTGAAGAGGGTGTGTGGCATTTTGTGCTCAAATGATATAAAGAAACAACTGGATCCCTATTAATTTGTGATATCGTCAGCATAAGGCACTGCAAGTGCCCATTAATTTGTCACAGATTGTCTTTGTCCTAATTTTGTGGGAGGCCAGAATTGTTTTCAAGGTTTGGAGTGCAGTGATATATGTAAAATCTATCTTTTTTCTGGTTCATATTATTATGGACAGCTAGAGTTTTGCATTTAGCAATGAAATGATATATTTGGTCAGTATCAAATACTATATTTGTAACCAGCTACCATATCAAAAAGAGTAACAAATGCTAAAGACACAAATGGTTATCAAACCTTCAGTAATTTGGCAAGATTGTTCAGCATCCCCATTAGCTACATCTTTGCCATCTCCATTCAAACAATGTTCCTTTGACTCATTCTACTGCCAACAGAAAAAATATAAGCAAACACATGGAATATCATTATCAAGGCATACAACTTAACCTGAATAATTAATGTTTGAGGGAGACACTCACCCCATTCTCCTTGTGGATAGCATGTCCACCATTCACCTCTTGTGACTTTTCCCCATTCTTTTTCATAAGAGGTCCTATAACATCACGTATGACCCTATTTCACAATTACAAAAGCATTATCATTTATACAACTTTCCTGACAAAGGATTACACTTAGGAAGGCAAGTAAATCTTGATTACCATTCTTGAATTTCCATTTGTCCATCTCTATTGACACCTTGTACGTTCGATCCATTCTAATGCGAAAAAAAGTTAAGTGCACAGATGGTTATATATATATAAGAAAGATCAGGCAGTCTAAATATAACTTAGATATAATGATACACTCCAACCAAAAATACAAATTAAGCCACATAGCTTCCAATGGGAATATCCGCCATTTCAAAGACTCCAGAAAGAATAGTTGCAGATCAATCAATATGCTTGAGCAATTGAATCGCGACAAACTTAACTACAAAAATTGATGACGTATAATGTTGTTTCTTAATGCAGCCTGAGAGCAATTACTGAAATTATACCAGGGTTGGCTGTATATTTAACACCTTTTCTCTCTCTCTTTTTTTATTCCACTTTTTATCCCTCTTAACCCAAAATATTAAACACAAAGCATGTGTGTACCTTTCGTAGTTGAAATCAAGTTTTACTACAAAAATCGATGCCATATAATCTGTTTCCTAATCAAGTTCATTCCAGTAAGTATAACAAGGGGAAAACATACATAAATTTTCAGGCAAGCTCACTAAGGTTTAAACAAATGAGCTTCAGAGACAAGGGTTAACTTGGGGAAGTTCAGGTTAAAAACAAGAAAAAATGTAAAAATGCAATAGAGCTGGAGAAAGTTAGACACCAGAGCCGACAGAGACAAAGGATGAAAAAAATAAAAGATACTAGAACTCTCTACATAGACAACTTTATAACCATTTAGAAACCTTGAAATACAGCATAGAGCTTAAAACTTCTCAACGGAACCCTTAATAAACTTATATGACAATGCATGAAGCAAGGGTGAGTTCATCCTAATGCAACGCAAGACTAAAGAATTCAGAATCTAATTAGCTCCTAAAACACTCCGAAAAGGCCCTATTTTCAACCAGGGACGGGCAAGAAGTGAATCAGAGACGGCTACAGCCACCCTCGATTTTTCGTACACAAGCTATTTTATGGCCATGCAATATTACAAATTCGATAAAATTGAGTTGGTTTTTCATATTATAGCCCCCATAAATGGTTCAATCTATATATAAGCATACAAAGTCAACCCTACAATTCGACCAAATAACTTAATGGTAAGGGAAACACTTACCACATCTGTCTCATGGATAGCATGTCCACCATTCACCTCTTGTGAATTTTCCCCATTCTTTTTCATGACCGGTCCTATAACATCACGTATGACCCTAGTTCACAATTACAAAAGCCTTAGTTAGCATTTGTACAACTTTCCTAACAAAGGATTACCATTGAGAAGGCAAGTACATGTTGATTACCATTCTGGAACTTCCTTATTTGGTGCATCTATCACGGGAGACTTTCCCAGTCCATTTCCCCCATCATGCATTGTTGGTTTTAAGCCCGAGACTCGCCCTCGAGAGAGTGAACCAGGAGCCAAAAATCTCAACTTTGTTGAACCTTTCCCTTGGGGTGCCGTAGTCCCTATTTCGGGGAAAAACACAAAACATAAACCAAAACATCTTACCATATAAATCAGGACATAAAAACCAATAGCAACATATATATAAGGAAATGAAAAACATAAATAACTTCCTACATAATGACATTCACCCCAAAATATAAAATAAACTTACAATTAAGACAGAGTGCACAAGCCAAAACCATAACATCATAAGTAAGTCTTGTTACATAACCATAAGATTTTTGGAACTCATTTTCGCCTAGATCTTTTGGATTTTCTAGCCAATGAAGATACATCAACAACTTCTGCTTGAGCATCAACAGGAGGGCAAACATTTGTATATTCGAGGTCATCATTGGAGGCATGTGTGCCAAGTTGGGTAGTAAATGAAGCATTCTCTTGATAAGCTTCATTATCATCTTCATTTGCTTGACCCTCAACTCTATCGATAGCTGGCTCATAGGAATCTCGAGGTTGTACCTTCACCACAACACGCCAACCCTTTTTACTAATATCATTCACATAAAAAACTTGTGATGATTGAGCTGCCAGCTCAAAAGGATCATCAATATTGAGAAGGCGTTGAGAATTTACACTCACAAAGCCAAACTTATCGACCTTAACTCCCCTTTTTGGATCTATATCCCACCAATTACACCGAAAGAATACAACCTCATTGCCCCCCGTGTACTCCAAAGTAAACACATCTGTGAGTACCCCATAGTAGTCTATATTAGCTCCTCCATCCCCATCATTACCAACCACTAAAACTCCACTATTTTGTGTCTTTGCACCAGTATCTCTACTCAGTGTATAAAATTTATAGCCATTAGTAACACAACCGCTATAACTCTTCACATATGGAGTAGGCCTGTGAAGTTTCATCCAATTTGGGGAAACTATAGAGAGAAAAGCAGAGAGATTGAAGAGATGATATTATTTATTATCTAACCTCAATTACAAATGAAGGGAAGGAAGGCTTTATATAGCCAACTTCTTATCCTAACAAACCAAGAAACAAAGAAACCAATACAAACTTTGCTAATCCTAACACCCCCCCTCAAATTGGAGGGTGGCAAAACTCCAATTTGCCAACAATTTCTAGCAAAGCCGAACGACAAAAGGCTGCTATCACTGCCAATGGAATCAACAAAGGGCAGTGTAACCTTGAAATCTTGAACTCGAACTCCAACAGCTTCTTCGCCATCACCACAACTCCTAATAGTCGGTCAATTGGACGTAGACACGGAAGAACTCGTGGAGTCGAATGACGAAAGAAAGAAAGATTCATTGTTGCCAAACTTTTCCAGGTATTGAAATTGTCTCCGGCGAATACAATAGCCATCAGAGACATTCCTGGTTGATCGGACGAGAGAACGAAGAGAGGAAAAAACACACAGTTGAAAGCCATCATATAGTAAGTGGCACCAATGAGCAAGTACCCGAATTCATACCCACTGTGGAAAGTAACCCAATGCACATTGTAACTTCAACACCACACCAGACGACATCAAGAGCTCGCCGAACCTTTTGGCATCAATACCCTTTTCTTTGTTCATCTTGAAATCAATCCCACTCTGGCGCAAGAGCTCGATGGAGTCATTGGCAAACACATCCTCGTTGAGTTTGAACTCGCGGAAATTGAATTGCCAAATGCAGTGCTTATCAGAACAATAATACATCGACCTGCATCTAGCGCATCGATTTGAAGCCGGAACAAAGCAGATTGGACATTGACAATACAGCGGAGTCGAAACTACTGCAGCAGCATAACCAAAAATCGCTTCATGCTCCGCTCTAGCTGCCTCTTGGGAAGAAAGAACAAGAAGCCTGTTAATCTCCTCCCTCCTGGCCACAGCAAGCCACCATTTTCACCGGATTACGAAGCCAATCGCGTGACTGAACAAAACGGGTAGATACTTCAACGAAATGTTCCCACTGACAACCGACACACAAAAGATGAGACCAAGCGCTGAGATATTGAAGAATTGAACCCTAAATCGGATGGTCTGTATCGGTACCATCTTCATCAGAGCTATGGCGATGTAGCTGAGCAAAGAACACGCCGTCATATGACACATCGTCAAGAAGATCGGATACTTGAATCCGTAATTGCTGTTGTTCTTCATCTTCAAGAAGATCGTCAAGAAGATCGGATACTTGGAGGAGTACCATGCTGCGACCAGGCTGAATGTGAACAGTTTGTTGTTGCTCTTCATCTTCTCAATTTCGATTTTGTACGAATCGAAGACCTTAATTGACTCGGATGCAATGGTAGTCGATTCGGCCACCATGGAAGCAACTTTTATCATCAAGAGTGAAACTAGCCCAAGAAATGGAATTGATGTAGACGAATTCTGATTGAGAGGGATGTGAACTGAAGCTTCACAAATTAGTACGGGTCAATTCCACGTGCAATCGACAGTGATGAGTCTAAAAAAGTGAAAGGGATATTTGTTTGGTTTTTGTAGGAATGAAATTGAAAAGTGATGGTGAGGATTTGAACGTCCACTGTGGGAGGAAGGCAATCCGACCTAGGAAAAGTGATGCAAATTTCAGAATGGATGAATGAATGAATTGGGGATGAATTTGAGGACGAAGATGACTTTTGATTTGGGGTTTTGTTTTAATTTTCTGATGTTGCAGAGGAACAATGTGAGGGAGAGAGAAGAAATAATTAGGATCAGTAGCCTCTTTGGCTCTGATACCATGTTAAGTTTCACCCAATTTGGGGAAACTATAGAGAGAAAAGGAGAGAGATTGAAGAGATGATATTATTGATTATCTCAACTCAATTACAAATGAAGGGAAGGAAGGCTTTATATAGCCAATTTCCTATCCTAACAAACCATGAAACAAAACAAAGAAACAAAGAAACCAATACAAGCTTTGCTAATCCTAACAAGGCCCTTGAGCCAATGATAATAATTCATTTCCATGGGGACATGCTCCTTTTTGGTCCAACTCCTATACCTATGATTACAAAGGAAAAATATATATAAGACATCCAATGGTTCACACAAAAGGGATTGAAAACACTATATATCCAGTAATTAGCAACTCACTTTGACCTTAAACCACTTGACAAAGTGATCATTCTTTTCATCTTGGGTCATTTCCTTCGAATCATTCTCCAACATAAAATCATGTTCTCTAAGGAATAAAACACATTAGTATTTCATTTTGATACTTATAATATGTATGAAATACATATAAAAGATGTAACTTACTCTATAAAAGGTAGAACTTCGGGGCAATTCATCAAAGCATACATACGGGCTTTATATTTTTAACGCTCATCCATGTCCAACAGTTTCGGAGCTCCAAGTAGCCTACTAGGATATGAAATAATACTTAGAACTTTATTATATTGTACACCACCGTCATTATATCGCCCCGAATGCTTCTCATTGCCATGTAAATATCTTGCACAAACAGTGATACACTCATTTGCAACATTTCCTTCAGCCATTGAACCCTCGGGACGTGCTCTATTACGAACACGTGACTTTTTTTCATAGAGGCTTTGCTCCCCAAAATACATCCAATGAAATGTTTCCGGCCCACCTATAATAGCCTCATCTGCCAAATGTATAGGCAAATGTAGTATGACATTAAAACGTGCGAAAGGAAACCACCTTTCTAACTTGCACAAAGTTAGTGGCATTTGGGCCTTGATCATCTCCAAGTCTTCAATCTTTAATGTCTTAGCACATAGGACATTGAAAAACATAGACATTTCAATGATTGCTTCACCAACTTCTTTAATGTCCATGCCTGTGCGAATGACTAAGGGAAGTAGTCTCTGTAGAAGAATGTGGTGATCATGACTCTTCAATCCTGAGATCTTACATTCTTTCACATTTACACACCTTGATATATTTGAGCAAAATCCATATGGGACCTTTACTTCCTTTAGAAATTTGCACAACTCTTGTTTTTGCTTCAAGGATAATACATAAGGAGCTAGAGGTAACTCAAGCTTGGTACCCTTTTGACGAGGATGTAAGTCTGCCCTAATATTAAATGCTTGCAATTCTAATCTAGATTTGTCATTATCTTTTGTCTTCCCCTTCATGTTCATCAAAGTTCCAAGAAGGATATCAGACACGTTCCTCTCAATGTGCATGACATCCAAATTATGCCTGAGCAAATTGGTTTCCCAATAAGGTAGCACAAAAAAGATAGTTCTCTTATTCCAATTATCCCCCCTCTTTTGATGGTTAATTTTTACCTTTACACGGGGATCTTTGCTAAGGGGAATGCCCTTAAGATCACGTACCTATTTCTCCACATCCTTCCCTGCTAGTGGTTTAGGAGGCCCTTCAAGCTCTACATCCCCAAACCAATCTTTCTTTTTGCGCCAACTATGATTTTCAAGCAAGAAACGTCTATGTCGCATATAAACTTCCTTAGCACTATGTTGTAATCTAAGAGAGTGAGTGTATTTGTGACAAACAGGACATGCGAGTTTTCCTGTCGTACTCCAGCCAGATAAAATTCCATAAGCTGAAAAATCATTTATCGTCCACAATAATGACACAAACAACTTGAAATTTTGCCTCAAAGATGCATCATATGTCTCAACCCCTGTCTCCCATAACTCCTTCAATTCTTCTATCAAGGGTTGTAAGTAGACATATATCGCGTCGCCAGGACCCTCAGGGCCAGGAATGAATAGGGACAAGATAAAATTTTTCTGTTTCATACAGTTCCACAGAGCTACATTGTATGGAATAAGCATCACAGACCAAACACTATAAGGAGTCGATGTATTGGAAAATGGTTGAAACCCATCACTCATCAACCCAAGTCTCACATTACGTGGTTCTAAAGCAAAATCCTTGTGAAGCTCATCAAAATGTTTCCAAGCTTTTGAATCAGCAGGGTGTCTCATTACCCCATCTTTAACACGTTCTTCATGATGCCACCTCATTTCAGATGCAGTTTTAGAGCACATGAAGAGACGTTGCATACGTGGCTTCAAGGGAAAATGACGTAATACTTTCACTGGTATTTTTTTACCATTTTTCCCTATTTTTTCGTCTCCGCTATGCTTCTCATCTTGCCACCTTGACGCATGACACAATTTACAAGCATCAAGATTTGCATCTTCTTTCCAAAATAGCATGCAATCATTCCTACATGCATCAATCTTGTTGTACGAGAGACCTAGATTCTTAATAGTTTTCTTGGCCTCATAATACGAACTTGCTAATGTGGACCCAAAGGGCAACAACTCCTTCAAAAACTCCAACAACATTGTAAAGGATTCATTACTCCACCGACCCAAAGATTTAATATGCAACAGTTTGACCATTGCGGATAACTTAGAACACTTAGATCCCGCATAAGCAGGTTGGTCCAAGTCCTTCAGTAACATAAAAAAGTTCTTTGCGTCATCATTAGGTACCTCAGGACTATGGTCAATGCTAGAAGCTCCCACCTCAACGCCCTTTTCAGTTAATCCATAGTAAATTGGGAACAAGTCTCTCACCATTTCATCCATTTCGTCATCACTTTGTGAATTCGACTCATTCTCTGATTCTTCTTCACCATGAAATTCTTCTTCCATATCATGATCGTCACAATCAAGATCATTGGGCCCTTCCCCGTAATGATACCAATATGTGTATCCCTCAAGTATCCCATATGCTATAAGATGCATCTCAACAACATCTCTTCTATGCTCATTTGAATTACAACACCTAACACAAGGACACTTGACTATATCTATCCCCTCACCTAATCGATTGAAAGCAAAAGAAAGGAACTCCTTCACTCCTTGGCTATATTCATCACTAAGACGATCAATAGAGGACAAAGTCATCCAACTCTTATTTGGTGCCATGAATGTGCAAAGAAATTGATTATAAGTACCTATTTATCAACAATGAAATTGGAATAAACTGAATTTTAGTGTATATTGTATGGAGATAGTACTTTCAAACAATGCATATTAGGATATAACAATGACACAAAAAATTCAAACTATCTGCATGTGAGGAAGAATCCATCAATGTTAATGTCTACTATCAGAGAAAACACATGACCAAAGAAAACCATATCAACTCAAAACTAAAGGAAAAGATCCCACAAATTAAACAATTTAAGTGCACAAGTACATATCAGCATATATTTGGATTTTGCTTACCATCCACAGCAACAGTTGATGATAGACCTCTGTTTTGGGTTGAAGTCAATGACCGTTGGGTAACTTGTTTCCTTGGTGGTAGTGACTCTATATGTGTCCCATATTCTAGGGTTGCAGCAGGTGGAACTTTAGAACTATGATGGTCAAGGGTTATGACATCACTTTCATCAAAAAAGTTACGAGTAATCAAATGCAAAGCAAGGCCTTCAATTGGCTCATCTACTGCATATATATGAACTACTCTGCATTTTTTAAGCTTAGGTGCCATATCTATAATGCATTTCGAACCAAATATCCTCCTCACCTCACTACCCTTATTGGAACACCTCCACCAAATTCACTCACATTACCCTTGTAATTGCAATCTTCCTTGAAAATAGATTTCAACTCAGTCAAAGACAACTTGTCATAATCGTAGTCAAGTGTTTTCGAACCTAACTCCCCCACATAATGAACCTTATTTTTCCTTTCCTCAAATTTACCCCCATAATGGAGGTGCAATGTGATGATATAATCTATAGACATCTGCAATTTCAAAAATCAGATCATTAGCTTCTTAAGGACATCCATATCATAAACAACCAAAAAGTACCAATTAACAATTAGCAATGAGCGAAGAAATATTTACAAACTGTTACAACAATAAGAACTTCTTTAACATCACAAACAACCAAAAACCCAACAGACAATGATTTCATTAAACATCAAATAGACCATATAGTCTAAGTCTGAGTTTTTTTCCCCCAATTCATGAATCACACTTTTTGTGTCCAATTTTTTAAATGAACCATTGTTGGTCCCCACTTGGGGTATGCCAATTTTTAAAAGAGTGAACATAGTATATAGCCATCACGAGATCAGTACACATGGTTTGATAGCATCACTGACGATTCCCTATCAGAAAACAACCGCTGAAGTGTAACTCAGAAAAGCTGTCATTATTCTTTCACATTTAACAATAGAACATCCCAAAATTGCATCTCATGCACGTTCCCAAATCATCTTATTAAGAAATAGACATAGAATGAAATTACAGTGCAGTTAGTGAAATGCACTTGTTGTAGGTATTACCTCGAGAGAGAAACAGGAAGAATGTATAAGCGAGCGGCGAATTCGGTCAGATCGACAGTGCTAGGAACCGCAGGTAAATCGCCGGTGAGGAGGGGACCGAATTTCACTATGAAATAATACAACCAGAAACTGTTAGCAAATGATTAAAATATGTGAAATTGAAGAAATGTGGAGGTTTTAAGGATCAAACCCAAGATTGAGATCGATCGATGAAAATGGAGGGGTGAAGGAAGGAAGAATGAAAGGAAGGAGGACGTCGGTGCCCGATGACCTCGCAAGCAGCAGCGGTACGGTGGGGGGTGACCGGTGACTTCCTTCAGCAGGTCACTGATCGAGCTTCGATACAGTATGGATGCACGGAGAGATTGATCAGTTACTCTAGCTAGCTATAGATTTTCACTGATCGATGGCAGTGTAGATGCAATGATGGGTATAGGTGTAGGTTTTGACTTTTTGAAAAAAAGTTTTCTTATTTTTAAATAACTTTAACCTAGTAAATTATAATATCTGTTCTAATTTGGGCGCCTAATATTTAGGGTGTGTTTAGCCCAGCTACTACTTCTTCAAAATGACTTTTTAGAAATCGTTACAGAAACTGTTTCTCCCAAATTTTGATGTTTGGTAATACATATTGTAGAAGTGCTTCATAAAAATAGAAAGTATTAATTAGTGTTTGATCACTAATTATTTCATACTTATTTATGCTACTTTTAAACCCGGATAATTGGATTTTAATAATCCTTACTTTTACCGATTGGACAATGGTGGATCGTACTTTCTCTTTATATTTTGGTGGTCCAAAAAAAAATGGATTGGAGTTGTCCAAATATAATCCACCTCCACATTCTTCTTATTTTTTCATTCCTACACTATATAGTTTTTGTTTTTTTCGTTCCTGCCTCTAGAAAGTTAATGAATTGTAGTTTCTAAAATGCTGTAAATTCATTAAAATTCATTGTAAAGTGTTATACTAAGTTTTAAATCAAATGCAACACAAAATCTATAATTTCCTTGAAAATATCCCACTACAATCCAATTTTATTTTCTTTTGGACCACTAGAATACAAAGTGAAAGTACGGTCCACCATTGTTCAATTGGTGAAAGTAAGGATTATTAGAATCCAATTATCCTTTGAACCCCATCATTTAAGTATTAATTAGATTCTTTATATATTTTTCGTTTTTCACAATTTTTCATACACATTTAATTTTCCAGGTTATATGATTTAATTTTGAATATTTTTAAAAATACATACATGCAGTAGTTTTTTTCCAAAAATTTTATGTAATTTATGAAAAATAATCAAATGTAACTATTTATGAGTAATAAAATCTTATTTATATTGAAAAACATGAAAATTTTAAATCAATTATTACAAGAAAATAAACTTCCTCGCGAAAAATTAGAAACATCTTAAAATTCAAAACATGAAACTCCCTCCTTCCCATATTATTTGTTCCTTTAGACATGATTTACAAAACCAAAAAAACCTCCACTCTAAACTAATTTATCTCATTGGAAATGTGAAAATGTTGAATAAAATGGTGAACAAAAAAGGAAAAATGTGAATAAAAGGGAAAATGGAAGAAAAAGATGTAATTAATAGGGTGAATTTGATAAATTAATAATTAATGTGTTATTGGAATTATAAAGTGACAGATATTATGAGAAAAAAGAAAGTTAGTTAAAGTGACAGATAATATGGGAAGGAGTGAGTATATAGGAAGGTTCAATTTCGCATGTAATTTTTTGTAGGGGTGTTCAATGGGCCAAACCCGGACCAATTCAGACCAAACCGAACTTGATCGAAACCCGAAATAGCCACAACTATGGACCAAATATAAGATTGGAAAAGAACTAGTCCCACCACAGACCAATCAATAAAGGACCGGACCAACCCAAACTGATATAGAAAAGTTGAGATGTTTCTAAAAATTTTATATTCAAAATTTGTAATAAAATGATTGATTAGTTAATTAATGTATGTCATTTTGTAATAAACTACATTTCTTTGTATTTTAAATTATTGTTTATGGAATTATGGTGGAAAATTTTAGAAAATAATGCATTAAAAACAATAATAAAATAAAAATTTGGACATATTATATATTAACTAGGGATAAAAATATATGATTAAAGGTAATTAAATAGACACCAAATTAAGCCTAAAAAAAGTATGGGTGTCCAAATTAATGAATTAAGGAGCCCAATTCTTCCCAGACAAATAATTTATATACTTTTTATAAATTAGTAATTTTAATTTTTGAAAATTGACTTTTAAATGAAATTAATAATACAACTCTCACAGTGTATTTGTCTCCCTGTTGTTCATCGGTAGGTTTTGAATGAGAGAGACAAAGTCTCTGCCCTGCCCACCACCACGCACACCACCCAATTCATTCTAGCCTCGTCGGTCACAGCCGCCGCAACCACCGTGTACGATGGAAGCCTCGACGGTCGATGCAGCCAGCAGGCAGTCGCAATGACCAGCAGCACTGTGGGCGCGCCTACAGCTCTTCCGCAAGGGGCCGGCGACTCGATCTTCCCATTCAAAATCACCACTTCCGGCAACCGGAGAACATAGTTGTGAATTTCAATTTTTCTTAGTTTAATACTGATTCTCTAACTTTCATTATAGTTTAGGGCTTGTTTCAATTTTAGGGTTTAGAATGTAATCATAAAGTTGAATTGGATATTTCGATTGAGTTGGAATTAATTGATTAGAAAAGATTATATCATTCTACTGAACTATTTCTAATTTCATTATAGTTGCTTGTTGCTGAGTAGAGAACATTCAAGAATTATTTTTCCAATCTTCCAAAGCCAAATCATTATGGTTGACAATTTAATTATAGTTGCTATTGCTTGTTGTTGAATTACTTGAATGATTAGTGAGTTGCTTGAATAACTTCTTGTTGGGTTACGTTGCTAGCTTGCTTGAAAGCTAAATGTCTTAGTTTCAATGAGGCGGTGTTGGCTATTTTGAGGGTTGCAAGAAGTTTCAATTGTCTTTCGTTGGTGATTGCATTCAGGTGGGGTTATATAGTTGACTGTTGGTGATTGTTATGGATGCTGCTGGTTTTCTTCTTGGGATATGATGTTTGGTCGCTGCTATTTCAAATTTTGATGTCAAATGAACAATAGCTGGGCGCAACATCCATTTGGTTCAGGGGTTCAGTTCATCTGATTTTATAGGTCTGTTGTTGTATCTGCAATCTGCAGCGGTTTTGTTTGGATGTTGGGGCTGTTCTTGAGTTCTGAAGTTTTGCATTGAGGAGCTTTCTGGTGGTGCATGCTACTGCAAATTTGGGTGGTGTTGCTGATCTGTTCATGATTCTGATGAAAACAAATTCTGGTTCTGTAAACTGTGATTTAGTGCATCTGCCAGTGGTCTTTGTCATCCATTCATGGTATTATTCTGTAAACTGTGATTTGTTGGACATTTTGGTGCAGCAGCTGCAATATGGAAGCATAAAATTGCTTCCAATTGGAAGCATAAAAAGGCCAACATTCTAATAATGTCTTTTGCAAGTTTAATTGGATTTGTTATTCTGTTTCGTCTATTTTAAATTTGACATTCTGTTTATTGATTATGCTATGAACTTGCAGGTGCAATGCCTTCTAGATATTCGAATTTCGACGGGGGTGCAAAGTTATGGTTGAGACCGCAACATTGCAAGAAATGTGGAAAGAATGCTGAATTGAAGATATCTGAATCAGAGGCAAACCTGAATGGAGTATATTTTCGATGTGGAGATTGTTACTTCTTCAAATGGGATGGTGAGGAACACATAATTTCTAATGGAAAAGACAATGGGAGATCTGAATGGTATGGTGAGGCTTCAAGTGTTCAAGGCCCCATCGATGGGGACATTGGCATCTTGAAGAAGATGGTTGCAAGACAGACCAAGTATGTGAAGTCAGTAGTAAAAGTGGCAGTTGTTATGTATCTTGTGTTGGTCCTTGTCATTGTAGCCATGAAGAACTACTAAGATGATGTACTTTTTGTTGTTAATGACTTCCAGTAGTTTGATTCTGATCTCCTTAGTAATTTCACTTATATGTGTTTAATTATGTGTCTTCCAGTACTAAGATGATTGACTTTGTGTTGTTAATTAATGCCTTCCAGTACTAAGGTGATGTATTTTGTGTTGTTAATGCTATTGATACAATGGAATCATTTATGTATCTTGTGTTGCTATTGGAGCATTTGGAATAAGTTATATGTGTTTATATGCCTTATCAACAATAAATTTGAAATGATTAGTTAAGTAATTGTATGCTACACATTTAATGCAGGCGTAAATAGATTCTATATAAACAAACATCACTTTATGTCAACCAACATATATAATAGCTAGCTTGTTGTTATGTCAACCAACATATATATTAGCTAGCTTGTTGTATATTTTGGCAACCAACATATATATAATAGCTAGCTTGTTGTAATGTCAACCAACATAATTCTTGGTACGTAGCGTCCTCGTCCCTGTATTAATTCAACTGAAATTTGATCTCCTGTTGGTGGGAAATTCTCTATCATATATAGTAGCAACCATTTGAAGCTTTTCCACAAATGCACCAATGATGGATGTATCAATTTATAACAGGCATCCATCACTTGCAACCCCTGCATTCATAATATATAACATCCATGTATCATTTGGCATGATATTTCTTGGTAGCATCCATGTATTATCCTAGGCAACCATCACATATATAAATACTTGTAACATAAATAAATATAAACTGTTTCTTCAAATTCCAACCTACATAAATTGCAATGGACAGTACACAACGAATTAGAAAGCAACTTCTAGCCAAAATCAGAATTTATCCAGTGAAGACACATGATGTAGCACAACCACCCAAACACTGACTCATTCAGCAGTTGAATGAAGACAAGATCAACAACAAGAGTAGTAACACAAAAGAATCTCTAAATGAAAAGCCAAAGAGTCAACACCCCACCAAGTCAAAGAAGCCATCAGTATCGATTTTCCCCGTGTCGTTGAGCAAGTGTTCTAGCAACCCTCGCAGCGATCTGATCACGGAATAAGTTCATTTGTTGTTTAGCATTATTATCAAGCAATTGTGGTGGAGCCACAGCCGGAAGTTGAGGGGCAGGGGTTACAAGTGTACCTTTGCTATGTAAAATCCGGAAATTATGTAGTGTACAACATGCGATGATTATCCTCATTTGAAATTTGTTGTCATGCGACGACATCCGGCTCAGTACTTTCCACATTCCTTTTAAAACTCCAAAGGCATGCTCCACTTGACCCCGAATCACTGAGTGGCGGTAGTTGAACTCCTGGCATGCCCTCGCCCTCTTCGAGTCCGCTGTCCGGAGGGACGTGAAGTTAGGGAGGTAGTATAAATCCTCATCCCCGTACGGTGCTAAGTACCCAGCGGTATTCGGGTACGTTGAGTTTACCAAATAATACTTACCTTCAACAAAACATGTTTTAACTTTACTTCCAATGTACAAACAACATATTAGCATCAACTAGCATAGTACGACAATTTCCATAGTTTCATCTAGGTATAACACAAACACATTTGCTCACCAACACAACCATCATTTTCCAATAGTGTAGAAACATAGGACAACACAAGCTCATACAATTTGCTCACCTACACAACCATCATTTTCAAATAGTATATAAACATAGGACAACACAAGCTCATTTGCTCACCAACACAACCATCATTTCACAATAGTATAGAAACATAGGACAACACAAACTCATTTACAAAAATAGTTATAAATACCTGGAGGAGGGTGAGGGTATTTGAATTCTGGTCGTTGCACGCAATCACTAAACACAGCATAGTCGTGGGCACTGCCTTCCCACCCACAACATACGAAAGTGAATAACAAGTCGAACGAGACAATTGCCATGACATTCCACGTCTTGTTCCCATTTCTATCCCGATACGTTTCCCCTTCTCTATCATTGACAACACATTCGATGTGGGTCCCATCTAGGGCGCCAACCGCGTCCTGCAAAATTTGACATCACATTCAATTGTTTATAAATAGGATGCATACAAATAACCTGAAGAAAGAATCGCATTGGAACTCATTAATAGGTATTCATTTGCCTTTAAAAAAAATAAAATAAACAAGAAACATGTACTAAAAAACAGATTACAAATAACCTGCATAATTTGTCAAAATAACCTGAAAACAGATTACACTATTACACTTGCAACTTCATATCAGTTAAACAGTAGCACACAATGTCAAACTCAGAGATTTTGTGATTAAAGATTACCTTATAGTTGACAAGGTAGAATTTTTCTGGATTGTAGAAGAAATCTTGAACTTCAAGCAAGGAATTATGATAGGGTCGTATTACATTACATGACAACGTACAGAGGGCGTTAATTACCATTATATGGTACGCCGAAACAGTTTGGGGTGACCGTTTTGAAATACATGATACATCCCTGCAACTTGAACCAGTTGCCAACATATGTAATGAAAACATAACAATCTCGTTGCATTTGACATTTACACCTTCCCTTATAAGGTTTCTCTCCATCAACAAATTGACGAGAGATAAGAATGCATCAGAAGTTAATCTACAAAACCACCGACATCTCTCGGCGTCAAAATACACAAGGTGATGAACGAAGACATCCCCTTTTGGCATCCACCAAGGAGTGCGTTTAGGGGCATGCTGCCTTCGAGCATGGTGCATATCCGCCCTGATGTCCTCTGCAATTTCTTCTAAAATTGTGTTGTATATTTGGTCATCAATTTTACCCATGCTAC
Source organism: Portulaca oleracea (assembly GCA_029582165.1). Classification (NCBI taxonomy): domain Eukaryota; kingdom Viridiplantae; phylum Streptophyta; class Magnoliopsida; order Caryophyllales; family Portulacaceae; genus Portulaca; species Portulaca oleracea. The sequence goes on along the minus strand of CM055891.1, from coordinate 9,838,660 downwards.
AACAGACATAATCAAAGAACAAATGATAAAGACAATAGCAAACAGGAATATAATGCAACACATACAACATAACAAGTAACAAGTAACATCAAGTCAAAGCAAGGCATTAAAAGTTATTGCAAATTAAATGATATCCCACGCACACACATACAACATAATAAGTAACATCAAGTAAAAGGAAGGGATTAAAAGTTGTCCATCAAATTAAACCAACCAAAGACACACGTAACAAACTAAGAAATGTGATCTACATAAAAAAAAATTTGATTGAAAACGGCCTGAAATAGATCACTGTCCAACAGATGTCAATCGCTGCTCAATTCGTCAATGACCTCCTGAAAATAACCAGGAAGTAGATCTGCAGGGATGCTCAAAACATAATCCGCCAACTCATTTTTTCGAATGTAGCTCATAATCTTATACACGTACTTTGACCCAACACTCTGTACGATCGGATCTTTGGACACGATGTCCCACAATTGCGACCAAACCTGTCGTTGGTGTTTGGAGGACTTTTCATATAGAGCATTACAGAATGAATCAATATGCTCCTAGGAGTACTTCTCCTGACCCTTAGCCCTTTTTGAACTAGCCCCCCCCACCGAAAAAGTTTTGTCGTCGTCGTTTTTCACCCGATGAATAAGTCATTTTTGTAGGGGATGTACTCAGATTCCCTAAAGTACAAGACATTGGTTATCTTCAAAGGATGGGACTTCGCTATCACCTGAGCCTTCAGTATCTTCGAGAGAGACGTCGTCATCTTCCCCATCGTCATCCATGATGTTAGTAGATGAACGGGCATTCCTACCCGTGGCGAACGTCCCCCGATAGACAACCTCAAGCAGTTCTAAGTTAGGTGGTGGGATGTTGATGAATTGCAAGTTTTTGCGTTTGAATTTCTGCAATTTAAACAATATGTATTCAATGATCAATATATGTTAATCGAAATTAATAAATCAAAGTAAAAAATAATGTTAAACAGTGGACATACCACATCGAATTCCTCCCAACAAGCTGGCGTTGGCTTCACTGTATTTTTTTCTGCATTACATCCATTACCTGAGTGGTTTTTTAACCAATCCCAGGTCTTGTATTTGTGCTTAAGATACTTATACCTACTGATGATTGAGTTCTCTTCCTTGTGAAAGTTGTTCAAGCTCAAAAGATGTTGAATCTTACCCCAACAATGTTGAGTACACCCCATCAACTTGTCAGTTTTTATGGTCTGCAACATAATACGGTCCTCTGCATTGGTCCATTTCCTCCCCCCCCCCCCCCCGTTCCTGATTTCATCTTCCCCTTTCCGCTTTTTGATGGGGCCATATCTCTGCCAAATAAATCTTTTTCGAATTTTGCAACCACTCACATGAAATGGACTTTGAAAGCTAAACGTACAACACTCCACAAAATGCAATAAAATAAGTTAACATAATAGGGTGATCATCACATTAAAGATCAAGGCAGCAACATGTCGATGATTCAACAGAAACAGAAACATAATAGGTGTGCTCTCTGTGGGCTTGAAACATAAACATTGGATCATCTTTTTGCTGCTTGTTCCTTTACTGAGCAGGTTGCTATGGAGGTAGCTACATGGATTCAACAGCCTAATATTCGTAACACTACTGATGTGAGATGCTGGGTGAACCAAATCCTAAGTAGTGGGGGGTACAAAGGCTGAAAAATATCTCACCTATGCCACTTTTTGTGCCATTGTGTACCACATTTGGAAACAAAGAAATCACAGAATTCATGGGGGATAACAAAGGCCAACTCAGGGTTATAACAAAAGCAAATTTTTCTTCTTTCTTCAGAGCCGAGCATCATTGTAAAGCAAATCATACACATCCTACTCAGGGTTATAACAAAAGCCAGAAAGCAAAAAAGATATACAAGTATCTTAGATATCATTTACAGTTAATTGGATACCGACAATATTAACTTCAAAATGTGAGCGTACAATCATTTGACAACAAAGGCCGCAGACAAACCTTAATGAACTGTAAAGTCGAAGCTTTGACTTGGATCTGCACATGCAAAACGATTGCAGAGCCTTAATTTTTTCACTTCACAAATTAACGATGGAAGATCGATCGAGCAGAACAATTTTAACAAATATAAAACATGATTGAAGATCGATCGGTACATGCATTACCTTGTTTGTATGATTCTGCAGCTCGCGACTTTCACCTTTTTCGTCCTCAATTTGATTCTCTGAAATCGAGCGGGAGGAGATTTAGGCGCAGAAGTTATGGTCACATCCACTTTCCCAACCACCGCATTTATCTTCATCTTCACTAGCTACTACCCCTAGCTACCTGTGCGCGGATAAGATGGGACGAGCAGTCGTCTGGAGGATTCGCACGCAGCAGCTTTAACTTCTCTTAATTTTCTGTGTTCAAAGCATGGTCTCCGACATACACTGTAGAAGATGATAAAAATTAGGGCAAGTGTTGCTATTACGACGGAGGCCAAATCCCGTCGTAAATGAATGCGGATGATATTATATATAATGAAATATTAATTTATCGGTCTGTGTACAACTAGCAGCACGCATGCATGCATTGAAGAATCCAAGGCCAGCAGCAGGTAAACTTTTATTAATTTAATTAATGGCAAGTGGACACTATTTACGACGGGTGCCCAACCCCGTCGCAATTGGATGCATTTTTTTTAATTATTTAATTAGTAAAACAGTCAATTCTAGCCCAATTATATTCTAGCTATACTCAGGGCAACTTTATATATTAATTTTAAGCTTTGTAAGTGGATTTAATTACGACGGAGACAACACACCGTCGTAAATGAATGGTTTTTTTGAAAACTTACCTTCTGAGATTAACGTCGGACGAAAGACTCCCGTCGTATATAAATTTTACAACGACGAGGTATTAATACATTAGGGACGGGATAAGTACACTGTCCTTAATATTGGTCATTAACGACGAATGAAATTTCCCGTCGAAAATAAGCACTATTTACGACGGGAATTTTTCACCCGTCGTACAGTACGGTCGTGAATAAAGAAATTTTTAATAGTGGTAATAAACCTCACCATTTACCCTCAAAATAAATTATTTTATATAATAATAATAATAATAATAATAATAATAATAATAATAATATTTTAGACATTAAATATAGTACCATTAGAAAAGGCATTAGATATAGAATTGTATTCCAATGTTTAAATATTTTTTCTCTATGTTAAAGAAGCTTTTCTTTAACAAATACCTAATTTTGTTAATGATAAATTATTTTATATGAAATATGAATGGACATTTTATGTCTAGATATATTATTATAATTAGTTAATATTTTTTATTATTGTTAGTAGTAGCTCATTATATTTGTCAATTAATAAGTACTATGATATTGTCATAATTATTTATGTTTTTCATTTAATCTTCGCATTAACTTATCCTAGCCACCAATTAATAACTATGTTTTTTTTACAAAATAATAATGAACATTTGTGATTTACCAAAAATGCACTCGTTAGAACCCACTAATTCCAACCTCACTCTTAATTTGTATCTAGAAATATATATATAAACTAGTACTTAGATCCGTGCGTTGCACGGGACAATAACAAAATACATATTGTTGAAAGCGTAGCATATACATAACAATGTATATACACATTGATAAACAATTCAAAAACTGAGATTAAAAATCAACTAGTTTAAATAAATATGTATAATATTTTCATTAACTTTAAACTAATGATAGTGGATTTAATTTTTTTAAAAAAAATCACATAAATAAATTAAAGGAAGTAAAAGTTGACATGAGTGACGTACAAAAATAAATATTTGAAAAAAGAAAACATGACTTAGAAAATTCCATCTAATTGTCTTTATGTACTAAAATATTTTTGACGGGAAAAAAAGTAAACTTTATTGATAAGCAAAGGGTTGATGGCTCTGCACATCAGAAGCAACCAAATTGGTTACCTCAGCTGGGCAGCTCCTCATCCAAAACCTAGTTTGTTTCTTCTCCACAACTATTTTTCCTAGTTTATGGGCTAATACATTATAATTACGTCTGCAAAAACTAAATTTAACTAAATCAAACTTGGTAGCTAGAGCCAGACAGTCCTTAGCAATGATTCTTGTTGAAGGGGCAATAGAGACCTTGACAATCTGTCTCCACCTCTATACATTTCAGCCCCATCTCGCTTGCCCTCTTCAGTGCCATTCTGTCAGCCCCAGCTTCCATAGCTTCTCTTGTCCACCCAACATCCCTATACTCCACTTCTGCTCCAATCACTTCCCTATTCTGATATCTAATTACCATTCCCCATCCTCCATCTCCTCGATTTCCCAAAGAGGCAACCGAGTTTATCTTGTGCCACCCCCTTTCCGGTTTGGTCCAGCCTGCTTCCTCCTCATTTCGTTGTCTTCTCTTCTCACTTGGCACCTGTGCATTCATATAGTTGTGGAATAAGTCTACTGCACGGTTTGCCACCATCATTGGCTCGCTCCATCTTCTATCAAACACCACGTTGTTTCTTGCTTGCTAAATACACCAAAGTAATGTGATAAAGAGTCCTCTTCCTTCTACGTCCATTCTTTGGAGTTCTGACTCAATCCATTTCCCTACGTCCACCATCTCCCTATTTTCGAGCTCCTTCTTGAACACACTGCATCGCCACACCCTCCTAACCCATTCACAATCTCCAAACACATGATTGTCGATTCCATGCCCGTCTTCCCCCCCCCCCCCCACCGCATGTAGCACATATTAGATCCACATTTACTTTTCTCCGAATCAAATTTACCCTTGTTGGTAGGGTATCTTTCCATAAGTGCCATACACAATGCTTCGTTTTAGGTTGTAATAACCCAAAGAAAATCACCCCTTAATACGTATTTATTAGTTTAAATAATCAAGGTTAAAAATAAATCACGAATAATTAAAGTGTGTGTTCCATTTTGCTAACCCAATGTATGTCTTGCAAGACTTAAACACTGCAACGATCGTCAATAATCAGTTTAAATTTTCTTTTCTTGATGAATCTTTTCCGATAATTTTATAGTGACCCTGATCGTTTATGAATTTCTCTATTGAGACCGATATATCGGGACCTTCTTGTACTCAAGCCAATTTAGGATTATAATCATGAGAAATTTTATGGAGGTGTATGGATATATTTATTTGGGTTACCAATAACATTTTTACGGATTAATAAAATTTCGTTAATTTGGGAAATTAGGGAGATATAAGTATAAGAGGGGAGAATTAAAATTGTTAAAATTTGTCTTAATTGGACCATGTAGGTCGGCCAAAGGAGAGGGGGGAGGGCGTCTTCTTGGGCTTGATTTGAGCACATGTATGTATATATAGATGGATGATATTAGGAAGTGAGTATTTTTGAAAGATAACCAAAGTCACACCTCATCTCCCTTGCTCCCTCTCTCACCATGACCATCCAACTCCCTCTGCCACCTGCTGCTGTTTCTGGCGCTAGGGCCAGCCGCGCCAGCGCTGTTTCGGCCACCCTCCGGCCACCGCCGATGCACCACCGCACCACCTTCATCATCCTCCTCCATTCTTTCTCTTCTTGAAATTGTAATGTCATCCCTCTTCTCCTCTCTCTCTCTCTCTCTCTTTTTTGTTAAAAAAAATGAATCATAGATAAAATCTGAGTTTTTGTAGGTTTTTCATGTTATTTCATAGGAAAACCAAGTGTTTCTAAGTTCATCAAGTGAGAAGTGAAGAAATTCAAGCCTCAAAGAGTGAATTTTGGTTAAGTTATGTTAATCTTAAGTTTTTATGATTAAAAGAAAATGGATAATGGTGGATTGTGACATGCATGTGGTTTAGGAGGCTTGATTCTTTTATGAAAGACTGAGTTTGCAGATTAAATGTGAATGTTTGTGTCTGAAATAGGATTTATCTAGCAAAAGAATGAATTTTATAACCTTTAGAGTTGAATTTGTCAAGTATAATGTTTAGGAGCATGATATATAATTGAATTGGGCTTTGCATGTGTAAGATTTGGTCAAAGTTGAAGGTTTTCTTCATTTTATTAGTTCTGAAAATTCGTATTGGTGATGGAACGATAGGATTTTAGAAGTGTTTAAGCTAAATCATGAGTTTAATCATGCAAGCAAGTGGTTTTATTGAGTGTTTTGCAATATGGTTGGTAAATGGATTTTTCAGAAAATGAGGAATGTGATTTTGGGCTATTTTATGGTATGAATAGGTAGATTAAAGCATTAGCTAACACCCGATTTTTGTAGCTCGTCGTTTTGATAAGTATATTGTGAGTTATGGCCAAAACCGTGTGGTTGCGCAAATCTGTGATCATATGTCGTCAGTCCAAAAATGGATATTTTTCGTGGGGTTAGAGTATTCTTTGGCTTAAGTGCTGAACATGAAAGTTGTAAGGGCACTTTAAGCTTTCCATAAAGGTATAATACATATTTATAGGACATCGGGAGTGAGAGTTATGAGTTCCCGACTCAAGGCGAATAATCTGGGGTTACCCAGAATGTGTTTTTGTGACTGCCTGTATTCTTGGCCGAAATCCGACCCTTTCCCATGCTCAAATCAACTTGTGGTTAAAATGATAGTTGAAGTATGTATTATGAGCTTTCCATAGACAGCTTACCCGTTCTGAACCGATAAGTAGGGCTCGAGTTACGATTTTCCGAATAATTGAACTTTGAATGATTATTCTTCTGGGCAGCTTGTAAAGATGTTAGTTTTTACCCCTCTTATCCACGTTTTTAACCTTCATGGTCAACTACAAAGTTGAAGTGTATGTTCTAAGTTTTCCGAAAAGTCCTTTTATGCCACGATCCGATTTTTGAGGGATAAGATATGACCCCACGAGTACGCCATAGAAATTGTGTTCACTATTGTTATTCTTAGAAAAAGACATTAAGTTATACCTCCATGATACCACCTAAGTTAAGTCCTAATTCACGGTTTCTTTTCTTTTAAAGTCCCTTCAAGAGATTGTTGCGCTACTGTTTAAGTCTCTGCCTGTCCAGGCTTGTTTTTAAATCTTCAGGTACGTATATTGTCTGACATTTTATGCATGATATTATAAATTACTCCCTCGCTCTCAAATTAATTGACATTTTGACTAAATTTGACTGTTAATTATTCACAAATTATGATGAATTATAATATGAAATTACTTCTATTGTAATCTTTAGTCAAGTATCTTTCTAGTGACAATAATTTTATATTGTAACTTATTGTAATTTGTAAGTAATTAACGGTCAAAATTTTGTCAAAGTGTCAATTAATTTGGGACGGAGGGAGTAACCTTTTTATGCTAAGTACTTCAATTATATATTTCCATACGTGTACATATGTAAATTCTCATGATTTATGTTCATAAGTATTTACAAGTTTTTCATGGATTTTTAAGTACCCAAGGTTGAATTTTCATGTTAATTTTACAGTTTATCATTCTCTTAAGTATTTATGTTAGGCATCCTTTATGTTAGGGACTTTAAAATAATTCCACACTTGGGATGTATAAGTTATTTCATGAATCAACTTCCTTTATAAGTCAATTCTTATTCGAGGGGATTTCCAGGATAATTTAATTTATGATTAAAAAGGTGGTTTACGGATCCAGTGTTATTAAGAACCCAAGGTGAAGGTTCCAAGTTTCGAAAATTTTTCATAAAGACCCCACCCATGTTATATCGTGCTTTAGAGCACACCATGTTTAATCGTAATTTAGAGCACCTCATGCTTAATCGTGCCTTAGTACACCCCAGGGAACCCGTGCCTTAGAGCACACTAGGATAACCGTGCCTTGTGCACACCAACGAAAAACATATGAATATAGTGCCTAAAGTGCACCCCATGGAAATCTGGCCAGTATAGGACCTTGTCCACCATCCGGATCTCCCGATCGATCCGGGTATGCCTATACGAAGGCTTAGCTGATGATCGCAAGTAGGGGACCTTCAAGAGAATAACATGATAACCAAGTTTAAAGTTCTTAAGTCACTCAAGTCTTTGCAGTCAAAGTAAAGCTTTATGAGTTACATGCCAAAGTTTTATAAGTCTTGGTTTATAAGGATTTAAGTCGAGTTTATGTTTTGGCGTCGTGTGTGTTGTAGGTTAAGTCATGTATGATTTAAGTTTCTTTTGAAATTATATTATATTATTATTACTCTTTTAGTACTTCTAATGTTATATTATTTTCTAATGGAAGGAACTCATAAGTATGTTTTCATTTAAGTTGTGAATTAAGTTACAGGTTAAGTATATCCTTCACGTACAGGTTAAGTTATGGTCATGCCGTGTAACTTATATTATTGTTTATTGTTATGGTCATTTATGTAGCTTTTAAATGTTTTTGGAACCGCGCTAATTAAATAAAATTATCTTCAAAAAGATTCTTATTTTATCGAGGGTATACGTACTGAGTTTATCTCACTCGTCGAAGCTTTATGTTTTTGTTTTAGGAACCTCGACAAAAGGAAAAGGGAAAGCCCCGAACGGACGAAACCCTAGAGCATCTTAAGGAGATTGAAGGTGGTAAAAGACACTTTCTGAAGGAAAATCATTGATTCTGGATTGTATAATGTTTATTGGGTTGTGTTATGTTGTTTTTGAGGTTGTTAAGTTAAGTTATGGCTTGAAGATGTACGTTTAAGTTAGTCTTATGCTTGTTGTCTGCCTTGGGTTGTAGTTTTAGCCTTGTCCGTTTATACAGACGGCGATAATGCTCTCAGGTGCTTATCCGCTGCTAATCACAAGGTTAAGTGAGTCATCAGCTTCATCTTGTGGTTAATAACCTGGGGGTGTTACATGGGCGAAGCCAAAGCATTCCATATTAACCATCCTCGACCCTCCGCGTCTGTTGAGCTTGAGTTTGTGAACCTCCATAGCTGACCTAATAACATGCTCTTCCATGCACAACGTAATCACTGCCAATGCCTTTTGTTCCAACTCAATCCACTCTATTAGCTTCAACCACCCATAATTTTGGCCTGTAGTGCCTTAAATGCTTCATCAGTCATCGTTGTGTTAGTCTTTGTGTAGGGATACTCAATCACCTTCCACAACCCGCGCTGGATGAGAACCGCTCTCATCTACAATCTCCATATTGTGAAACTTCTCTTCCCATCGAATTTCAGAATTTCACACATCATAATTGAAGCCATCTTAAACTTGTGCTCTAACACCACTTGAAAGGAATTCAGAGTAAAAGCTCTACAGATTGCAATCTAAGAGGACGCAGACAGAGGTGACAGAAATTACAACGAAATTCAGGAAAGAACAAATCAGCGAAGGACAACACAAGATATACGTGGGAAACCCAAAAACTGGGAGAAAAACCCACAGACAGTACCAACCAAAGAAATCAATCCACTATGAGACATAAGGAGTATAGGGCGATCACAATCACAATGTGTGATTCGATCTGCAACAGAGATTACAATAAATCTCAAACACTCTCTCACACTCTCCAATAGTTTAGGATTACAAGGTTGTAGAACTGCTCTCTTCTCTCTCTCTAGAAAGAAAGAATAGGCAAACTAGCATCACAATAATTAAAATCAGTGAGAATTAGGGTTACTAAATAACAACTACATATGTTGGACCCTCCATCCAATGGGCCATAAAACCCAACATCTAACAATCTTAATTTGGTTGCAGAAAAAAAAATTATATTCCAACAAATTAATCTAATACCCTATTTGAAATGTGATATAACAATTAACCTTAATATAGTCTAGTGAATGTGAGGTCTGATGAGTTTCACTCCCTTGCACTAGAGGGAATGAAGAAATTGATTTCAACGGACCTAAGAGAAAAAAAACCTTTTAAAAGGCAAATACAAAATCATTTCAAAAACTTCTTTGGTTGGAAACTATGAGGAAGAAAGAAAGAGAATGAGTTTTTATACTTGTGTGCTTCCCCTCAACCCCTCTGAAAGAAATACATATTTGGGTTAGTGAACTACGCGTACTTGAAAGACAGAAACACAAGGAAATCACAACAAAACACAAAGAAAGTACAAAGCATCCTAAAGACAACCTACTGATAACCTCTCGCCCCTTCACCTGACGACCTTGATTGTAGTCCGCTAAATGCCCATATTGCGAGTGTCATGTCCACCAACAAGGGCTGCATGCTTAAAACCGCCTCAAATAACGTCTCTTGTAGACTCCCTACGCCTCTCACACCCACTATAAAGTGGTGGAAACACAATCTTTTCACATATCCAAACACAAGTAGCCTCATTTACTCCTTATGAACACATAATCAAACTATCTCAGTATATTCTCTTATAGCTTATCTTCAATAGAGACAACCACTAGCTTATCGCAACACACATAATTCATAATTTTATTCAACTTGGTGTACCCACACATCCATTAAATCATCCTCATTTCTATTACATCATTTAACTTTTGACAATGCCACTTCTTAATGGCCCAACAAACAAACTATATAATTAATATTGTTGGTCTAACTACTATAGAGTTTATCTATTTAAAATTTGACAAGATAAAAAAAATTGCTTTAATAAAAAGATTTCAATCTCCAGAATATGTTGTTCATGATCCTAGAAAGGATCACACCACAACATATAAATAAAATAAATTCTAAACATTATTTTAGAGACTTCCCATTAATTAATCTTTGTATAATAGTATCATCGCCATTAAATTTTAAAGCGCTGTATCCCTTTTATGAATTCTAAAATTTCTAAATATTTTTTAATCTAGAAACATCTATTCTATCACAATAAGTATTGTTGGAAAAAAATTCAGGTGTAATCAAATTTGGTTAAATATAAAAATTTAGATGCTAAATTGATGTATGAACCCGGTTTTTGTGAATTCCAGCATTTCTAACTATATTTTAATCCATGAACATTTATATCACAAGCAAGGACGAAGCCAGAAAAAAATGTTAAGGGGGGCGATTAATATAATACTTCTATTATATTTCAAAAAAGAATTATTAAATATGTTCATATGAAAGGGAAGAAAATATGATACAATAATAAACTATAAATTCTGTAGTTTATTCACATATAATTATGTTCATTAATATACTACCTTAACGCATGATACATATTAAATAAATTAAACATTTTTTTCAATTCATTCACTTTGAATAAACAAATTTTAGATTACTGCCAATACATTTAAATCAATATATTATATGTTCATAATTTGATATTTATTGGTCTATAGTTACTAGTTTTAGCTATTATAATTTTTGATACATTAATATCTATATTTGTCAAAGCTTTTGAAAACGAGTAAGGAAAAAAAGATGAAGTCCAACTAAAATGTAAATGAAGAATTAAAGATTAGCCAAAAAGAATTAAATACTAAAGAAAAAAAAAAGAATTAAATATTAGCCAAAAAGAAGGGAAAATATATATAAGATATAACATATATTAATACGATGCTCTACGTAAAAAAAAAAAGGAACAATATATACAAGCATGATATATGTTTTGAACCCCTACCCCATGATTATAGCTTTAAGCCTCCACCATTTGATCTACAAACAAGATACACAAATGCTTTCTTGCCAATCAATAGTACAATGTTGAAGTCTGCCGGGGGGGGGGGGTGGATTGCCCCTGCTTGCCCCAACATAGCTTCGTCCATGATCACAACAAGTAGTGTTGGAAAAAAACCATATCCGATCAAATTTGGATGATAAATTGATATCTAGATCTCTTTTTTTTCAGATAGACAACTTGATGGAACCAAATTCGGATCAAAATCAAGTTTTAAAAATTAAAAAAGAGAGAAATTGTATCCAAATATTCAATCAACTCGATCAATATCAAATTTCGGACAAAAAATATATGATCAAACCCGTTTTTTTCTTGATCTCACAAAAATTTTGCCAAGTTTAAAAACAACCCATATCCTTTAAACATTTATAAAAGAATGATGGATCGATTGGGGTTATAAATTTCCCAAAGAAAGGATATCACGTGATGTTGTTAGAGATTAAAACAAAATTAGCGTTAAATTATCCTAATTAACCCTGCATGTTAGTATTATTCAAATACCATGTCTGGGGCCTAAGTTTGTTTTTTCTTTGTAGTCTTTCTTAGAGAGTACCGAAACAAAAACTCATTGTTTAAATTGAATAATCCTAATTAAACATACTCCCGGAGTATATGTTAACGTGTCTGAGGCTTGGATTTGTTTTTCTTGGTTGTGATTATGATGATCTAAATCTGAGTGCCACAATGAAAGTTGAAAAGTTAACCCCCCCGGAAAATGGAAAAATAAATCAAAATTAATTTTATCAAGGGAGTCGGATTGTTAAACGTGTTGACGGCGACTATAATCCTTCTCTCTCATTGACCAGAGGAACACTATTGAAATTCTTGAATAGCCTCCCCTCTAATTCTCCCCACAACTTCAACTATATATACCCTCCCCACCTACTCTCTTCATTTCTAAAAGACCTCAGCAACATCACCACCATCCAATAAATCTTCTCTCTCTCTCTCTCTGTCTACTTTCTCCCTCGTATTAAGACAAGTCAATCGACGCTTCATCTCCGCCATGGCAGTACCCAAAGAACTTCTCGGAACGTCCATTTTCGAACGCTCTTCCTTGATTTCCAACACCAAAACCATCCAATTTTACAGAGGAAGGAGAAGTTCCTGTGTTTCTAGCCCCTTCGTCAATGGCAGGAGTCGCAGATTTCCAGCGCTCCAGCCTTTGGCCGCCATCAGTGAGGATTACAGGATCAGAACCACTCGCCTTTCTGAATCTGATCAACGATTGGATCTTGTAGATATCAATGGTTCCGCCAAAGTTAAGGTCAGAGCCGTCGTTACTGTCAGGAATAAGATCAAGGAGGATTTGAAGGAGGCTCTTGTTAAGCAGTGGGATAATTTAACTGATATGATTGGCCAAAATGTTGTTCTTCAGATTGTTAGCACCGAAATCGATCCAAGTAAGATTCTGCAATTTCTGAATACTCTCCTTTGATTTGGTTGATTATGAATTTATGATATATGAGTAGAATCTATCTATTAAGATTCTAACTATAATTTGACTCAGTTCTACTTATTGATAATATTTGGACCAGTAAACCATGTGATCTCCAGCACGTTTGTTGTTTTTCAACAACTTCATCTCACTCGAAAAACTTTTCCAGTAGTAACAGAAGGAAAATAAAGGGAAAGGAAATCGTTTTACGATTTTTAATATGGAAAATCTTTTCATATCCATGATTGATGCTCGCAGGAAAGTAACTGATATGCTACCAATTTTAGTAAGGAAAAATTAATATATGCTCAAAAGATCGCAGTCAATTGTTTATGGGTTCGTTACATAAGAAAATCATTGTAAAAAATTTAGATGACAATTTGTTTTGAATGACTTGGATCGCACCCTCCCCCCTCTCTCTCTTAAACCACTATGCTGTAGCAAATTGAAAAGAAGCATGACAATTCTAAACGGCTGTACTTTCTGCATTCCAAAATTTGACAATTTTTTCTTAGTGGTAATAAATACATATATAGTAGGATACACTTGCTATCTTGTTTGCTACATTATATGCATGCTTTTCAGTTTTCACAAATCCAAGCCAACCACTTTCTTTTGTTGTCACCAAAAATATGATGTGACCTTCCTTTTTCTTTTTTTAAATACTTCATCCTTTGTATTTTATGCGTTGCTTTAGTTTTCATGTTAGTTAAATTTAAAAAATGAATTAATTTTTTTAAAAAAAGATTTATTGTTATTATGTAGAATTTTATATTTTCATTGGATTTGTAACTAAACATCTACCATAAAAATATGTTAATTTGATGTTCTTTAAAAAATATTATATGAAAAATTTATTGATCAAAGAATATTTAGGACTCTGAAGACTTTCATAGGCTATGAATAAAAATAGTAAAGTGAAAATAATTCATATTACATGACAATATATTGCTAATGAAATGTTAATCAATTGACTTAAAAGAAAATTTTAAAATAATGAAACGTGAAGTTAAGGGAACAACATTAAAAAAAAGTACGTTTACTTAAATCATGTCTTGTTTCAAAAAGGGATAAATTTGACATTCTGAAGCTTCCTTGGCTTTTTTCCATATTCAATTTCATTTCCAGTTGATCAATTATGGCGGCTACAATTGCTATATATGGTATAGCTGTAATGCTCCTAGTTAGGGGTGGAAATGGTGCGGTGCGGTGCGGTTTCGGTGCGCCGAAGCGGTGCACCGGATGAAACTGTGCGCGAAAATCATACACCGGAACCGGAACCGAATCACCCGGTTTTTTAAAACCGGTGCACCGGCTTTAACGGTGCGGTTTCACCGGTGAACCGGAACCGCATAAATTTCTATCAAACATAAAAAAAATCTCTATTTAATCAAAAAAAAATCTTTATTTAATAAAAAAAAAGTGAGAACCAAATTTACTAGCCCATAAGCCCATCCTAATAACACACTAACACCTAATGTTCTTTTTTTTTTAACTAATTAATTTATATTATTTTTGTATTATTTTGGGTAGAATTTTCTTTTAACCAAAATTTATATATACATGTATTTAATTATATTAACGGTGCGGTGCCGGTTCCCCGTCGGTGTGAATATCCCAAACCGGAACCGCCCCGTTTAGTATCCGGTTTTTCCGGTGCGGTGCACCGGATTTTAAAACCGGTTCGGTGTTGCCCGTTCCCGGTTTTTTTATGTTTCCGGTTCGGTGTGCCGGTTCCGGATTTTTCTTCCACCCCTGCTCCTAGTATTTGTATTGAACTTGCAACTTATATATATATAAAGAAAAGTGTATGTTGGTTTATTTCTCTTGAGAGCACCATTATTAGGGGTTTGTTCAAACAGGGTGCACTATTGGCAGTTTGGCACGGTGGCGCACCCTTTTTTCTAATAACTTTTATTTCAGACTGGATATACTCCTTCCTCATAATAAACATTATCTTAAGGTCATAATATTCTATCAACAAAAATTAATGTATGTATTATATTATTTGAATTTAAAAGCTTAAATTATCTTTATCTTTTTTTTACTCTTAGTTACCAGTACAGAGGGACTGATATTGGTAATAGTAATAGAATTAATAAAGATAAATTGTTAAAATAATAACTAATTTGTGATAGATAATGAGAAAAAGGTTTGGAATAAACCTTATTGTAAAAGGGGCATGTAATTCATGATAAAACTATATATGAAATTGTTGTAAGAACCTTATTTATTTATTTGATAGAAGAACCTTTATTATCATGAGACATGCGCAGTTTTTACCATTGATTGGGACTTGTAGCCTTTTACTGCAGTCTGATAGCCTTTACTGATAAGTAATTGGTGTGGGTTGGGATGCAGGAAAGAGAGGGCCAAAGAAAAGCGTTGAGGCAGTGTTGAAGGATTGGGCGAAGAAATCAAAGGTGAAGGCAGAAAGAGTGAATTACACAGCTGAATTTGTGGTGGACTCAAACTTTGGGATGCCAGGGGCTATCTTAGTTACCAACAGACACCAACAAGAGTTCTTCCTGGAGAGTATTACCCTTGAAGGCTTAGCTTGCGGCCCTATTCATTTCCCGTGTAACTCCTTTGTTCAATCCTCCAAACATCTTCCTAATAACAAGAGAATCTTCTTCCACAACAAGGTATTCCTCCCTTTCAACCACATATTCTAGTTGTATCAACTATCAACATTTACGTTGGAATTCATAATTGGTGGGATATTATTCATACACTCTTTGACTATTCATCCTTATTTCCCATCGTTTTCTGCAACTTATGTGCCATTATTTAATCTGACAATAGCTAGCAACTACTCCTGGAAAACATTCTTTTTTAATTTCAAGATTAAAGTCTCTGAATGAAAGTTATAAAGTCACTTTCAAAACCCAAGATATTCTTGGTGACCCCAAAAGACTTGCATTATTTTAACGCTCTTCTCGTCTGGTAATGATGCGTCGTGATCCCCCTCTTGCAGAGTGCTTTTTGATTTGATGACCCAATGGTTTACTTTCTAATCACGTGTTTTTAGTGTCTCCCTAGAAACAACGTTTATAGTGGCCACTACTAATAAAGTCATTTCCACCGACTCATGTATATTGCTGAATAATTTGTGTCTCAAAACAGCTCTGTAGAAAAGATGATACTGTTTACTTGGTAAAATAATTGTGACAGTATTATTAGGTTCAAAACATGCTTTATTTGTCCATAAGCCTCTGAAATAAGAATAATTCTAATTGTAATTAAACATTAGTGGTCATGATTTGTAGACATTGACCAACCATTTGTATTGCTTGGTGCATGCATGCAGCCATATCTACCACATGAGACACCAGCAGGACTGAGAGCATTGAGGGAGACGGATCTAAAAGAACAAAGGGGCGATGGCAAAGGGGAGAGGAAATTATGTGACAGGATTTATGATTATGATGTCTACAATGATTTGGGCAACCCTGACAAAGGAATTGATTCTGCTCGTCCAGTTCTTGGAGGTGAAAAGATCCCCTACCCTAGACGCTGTCGCACTGGCAGACGTGCTAGTGACACTGGTTAGTCTACAATCTGGAATCTTTACATGAATATCTTTCACACTTTATTATTTATGGTCATAAACTTAAATAATAAGGAACGTTTTAATGTGGTTCAGATATCAATGTTGAGAGCCGGGTGGAGAAGCCATTGCCTATTTATGTCCCTAGAGACGAACAGTTTGAGGAATCAAAGGCAGGAACATTTTCTTTCTGCAGGCTTAAGGCTGTATTGCACAATTTGTTACCATCCTTGACCACAAACATATCATCTAAGCACGACTTTACGGGATTCAAGCATGTTGACACCCTCTTCAGCGAAGGCTTGCTCCTTAATCTCGGTTTGCACGATGACCTTCTCAAGAAATTGCCCAAGGTGGTCAACAAAATCCAGGCATCGAGTCAGGGGTTGCTTAAGTTCGATACACCAACGATAATTGCAAGTAAGTCACTGCTACTATTGCAGCAAAATCCCTAATTGCCATCCAAGTTTTACTGGCTAACATTTATGAGATGGTTGGTTGAATTGCAGAGGACAAATTGGCCTGGATGCGAGATGATGAGTTTGGGAGACAGTTTTTAGCTGGAGTTAACCCAGGAAGCATTGAGAGGATGCAGTCATTTCCACCAAAGAGCAAGCTTGACCCAGAAATTTACGGTCCAGTGGAATCTGCACTCAAAGAAGAGCATATTGTGGGCTACCTTGATGGGATGTCTGTCCAAGAGGTACACTAATATCTTCTTTTTGCTCATCATTCTTACTTTTGACTACACTGAAATGGTGCTAGTCTTTTTCAAAAAGCTTGTAGTGACAGTTAGCACGTCTTTTTCCCCCCCAGGCCTTGGATGCAAACAGGCTATACATTGTGGATTATCATGACATTTACCTCCCATTCCTGGAGCGTATAAATGCTTTGGACGGAAGGAAATCATATGCAACTAGAACCATATTTTTCTTGACTTCACTCGGCACCCTTAAACCAATTGCCATTGAACTGAGCCTCCCACCAACCGGACCAAATCCAAACCCAAAGAGGGTGGTGAACCCTCCAGTTGATGCCACAAGTCACTGGATCTGGCAACTTGCCAAGGCCCATGTTTGTGCCAATGATGCTGGCGTACACCAGCTTGTTCACCACTGGTAAGCATTTTACAATCACCCAAAGTCTCGAAAGTTTATCTTAGTCACTAATAAAAGCCCTTCCTGATCACCTATTTACTGCTGGATCTGCATTATTTAGGTTGAGGACACATGCTGCACTGGAGCCATTCATCCTGTCTGCTCATAGGAAAATGAGTTATATGCACCCTATATACAAGCTATTGGAGCCACACATGAGATACACATTGCATATCAATGCTCTAGCTCGCCAGAGCTTAATCAATGGGGATGGTGTTATTGAGAGCTGTTTTACCCCTGGTCGTTACGCTATGGAGATAAGTGCTGCTGCTTACAAGGATTGGCGCTTTGACTTGGAAGGCCTCCCCTCTGATCTTGTTCGAAGGTATGAAAAACTCTCCATTCTTCCCATTTGCTTTACGATGAAACCTTCAGTAGACTCCTAGCTAGAATATGGGAATTCGATTTGTATGACTGTATCTAAGTTCTTTTGTGACTCTGAAATATGCAGAGGAATAGCAGTACCAGATAGCTCACAACCACATGGACTAAAGCTACTGCTGGAGGACTACCCATATGCAGCTGATGGGCTTCTAATATGGGAAGCCATTGAGAACTGGGTGAAGAGCTACGTGAACCACTACTACCCAGACCCGACCCTGGTGGTGGCAGACACGGAGCTCCAAGCATGGTACTCGGAGGCCATAAACGTAGGGCATGGTGACGTGAGGGACGCCCCCTGGTGGCCCAAACTGAACGACACAGACGACCTTGTCAAGATCCTGACAACCCTCATATGGCTGGGGTCTGCACAGCATGCTGCACTCAACTTCGGACAGTACCCATACGGTGGGTACATGCCAAACCGACCCGTCTTGATGCGGCGGTTGATACCCGATGAGAACGACCCGGAGTACACAAGCTTTGTGGCTGACCCCCAGAGGTTCTACTTCTCAGCACTGCCAAGTGTGCTCCAGACAAGCAAGTTCATTGCAGTGATCGACACGCTGTCCACACACTCACCCGACGAGGAGTACCTCGGGGAGAGGGCACAGCCATCCACGTGGACGGGTGACCCTGTGATCGTTGAGAAGTTCTTTGAGTTTTCATCGGAGATTCAGAGGATTGAGAAGGAGATAGATAGGAGGAATGCGGATCCAAACCTTAGGAACAGGTGTGGTGCTGGAGTGGTTCCTTATGAGCTTATGGTTCCAAGCTCTGAGGCTGGGGTTACTTGTAGAGGTGTCCCCAATAGCATTACAATTTGAGGCCCAAATAATGGCTCCTTACTCATCCTCATATCTTAAGAATTGGATATATAATAGTTTTAGATGTATTTAAGACTAGACTCTGATATAGGCACATGCAACAAGGCTGTCTGTATATGATCAATATTTTTGTAACTATAGCTATATTTGAATAAAACCATCATCGCCTTAATGTTTATTCATTGATAGTATGTACGTATGGGACCAGAACAAATAGTATTTATGGGCCTTCATTTAATATTAAAAGTATTATGAGCCTATTAGTCTATTACTATTATTTTTTCTCCTCCTTTCATATTATTTGTTGTTTTTGAAAATTATAATATGGCAAGGTAGCGGGAAATTTGCTGAAACCCCCCCTCAAGTTTAGGGAATTAATTTTTTTAACCTTACTGTTTCGGAGTTTTATTTAACCACCCCCACTTTTTGTGACAGTTTAATTAAAGGCCAAATCCAATGAAGTATTTAGTGGTAAAAAAATTGGGTCCGGGTCTTATCGAGTTCGTTCAATTCGGGTATTCGGTAAAAAAAACCCAAACCTCGATCCAGACCGAATTTCAATTCGGACAAAATAACCGAACCCGAACCCGAACCCCAATGATTGAATTCAATTTTTTTGTTAATACTAAAAATTAAATTAATACTAGATTTTGGTTAAAATTTAGATTTGGTCAATTCGGGTTCGAGTTGACCGACCCAATTATGAGGATAGTGTCAATAACTCACATAAAGAGGCTCAAATTTCAAATTCGGTCATTCGATCGAATTCAGTCACCTGGTTACATTTGGTCAAAAAATCTAGTATCAGTTAATTTTTAGTTTAGACAAAAAATTAAATTCGGTCATTCGGGTTCAGGTCTGGCTATTTTGTCCAAATTGAAATTCGGTCAGGGTAAGGGTTTGGGGTTTTTGACCAAATATCCAAATTGATCAAACCCGATAAGACCCGTGCCTGATTTTTCGTCACTAAATACTTAATTGGACTTGGGCTTTAATTAAGTTGTCACTAAAGGTGGGGGGTGGTTAAATAAAACTCTCAACACGAAGGTTAAAAAAATTAATTCACCAAACCTGAAGGGGGGTTTTTGCAAATTTAAAGTCCTATTGTGCTCATTAAGTAAAATTTTCAATTTTTTACACAAGCCCTCTGAGGCGACAACAAGCTTTAGAAGAAACTTGATCAGTCCCGCGCTGTTTCTTTATGCGATTGGTTGGTCTGTGATTTCACATCACATCGTAATTTATCATATTTTATTACAATTCACCACAATATTCTATTTTTATTTTTATTAAAATTGAAAAAAATTTCAAATAAAATAAAATAAAATATTTTCACTTTATTTATTATTATTCCACCACAACTTTCATTATTACCACCACAACCTTTCATTTTCCATCTTATTTTTTTAATTTTTAAAGGGAAATTGAATTTTAATAATACGAACTTTTGGCCATATAAGACTTAATAATATGAATTTTTGATTTGGTGATCAATAATACGAAATTTGACCCCCTGTTGCCCCCAATAGTACGCCACCTCGAAGGCGGTCTGACGTGGCGGCAGAAGCGCGCGCCTGATTGTTTTGACTTTGCCACGTCATCCACGTTGATTTTAAAAAAATAATACGAACTTTTACCTATGTTGCTCTGAATAATACGAACTTTTTTCTCTCTCTAAAAATTCCAGATCCCATTTTTTCTTCTTCATATTCTTCAATCCCCACCCTCCAGAAAACCCCTCTCTCTCTCTCTCTCTCTCCCTTCTTCTTTATCATCCCCTTCTCTTTTTTCTCTCTCTAAAAATCCCACATTTCCCTTTTGCATCTTCCTTTTCTTCAATCCTCCCCCTCTTCATCTCTTCATCATGAGCCACAACTTGATGCTCAAACTCGTCAACAATGGCGGAATGTCTTCTCAACATCCCCAGCCGCCCTTTTTTCCACTTCACTGCTCTCCTTCTTCTTCTCAACTTCCATCACCCTTTAATTTTTTACCAAAATCTCTACAAGGAGAGTAGTGAAGTCAAAATGGGAAGAGGTTTTTGGGTCTTCTCAACAATGGTGGAATGCAAGGAAGAGAGAGAGAGAGAGGTTTTCTGGGAATGGGGAGGGTGAGGATTGAAGAATATAAGAAGAAAAAATGGAATCTGGGATTTTTAGAGAGAGAAAAAAATTCGTATTATTCAGAGCATCATAGGTAAAAGTTCGTACTATTCGGAGCAACATGGGTAAAAGTTTGTATTATTTTTTTAAATCAACGTGGATGACGTGGCAAAGTCAAAACAACCAGGCGTGTACCTCCGCCGCCACGTCAGACCGCCTTAACTCGTGAACTTAACTCGGTGGCGTACTATTGGGGGCAACAGGGGGTCAAAGTTTGTATTATTAATCACCAAATCAAAAATTCGTATTATTAAGTCTTATATGACCAAAAGTTCGTATCATTAGAATCCAATTTCCCATTTTGAAATTAAAATATATCAACCCAACTTCCATTATTTACACAACAACTTCCCACAACTTTCCACAACTCTTCACAATCCACTACACCGCAATCAAGCGCATCACAACCGCACCGCATAAAAGAACGGACCTTAACACGGGTGTCAAATAAAGATCGGTCTTTCCTCGGGGGAAAAATTTTACTCCCTCTTTCCCATATTATGTGTCACTTTAACTAACTTTCTTTTTCCCCATAATATTTGTCACTTTATATTTCCAATAACACATTAATTACTAGTTTATCAAATTAACTTTATTAATTACATCTTTTTCATCAACTTTTCTTTTTTATTCACCTTTTCCCTTTTTTATTCACTATTTTATTCAACATTTTTACATTTCCAATGCACTAAATTAATGCAAATGGGAAGTTTTTTTGGTCTTTTAAATTGTGTCCAAAGTGACACATAATTTGGGAAGGAGGGAGTAATGATTACTTTAAAAAAAAAATCTCACCTAAATTTCTTTATTGATGATTGTAAGTTGTAGGGGCGGATCTGGAGTATGATCAGTGGAGTCAAGCGACTCCACAAGAATTTTGAAAAAAAATCTGTTTTCGAAAAAAAATATAATATATACATACACACATATATATATATATAATTATATTTATATTTATATAGGAAAATTGGATTCTAATAATCCCTACTTTCACCAATTGGACAATGATGGTCCATACTTTCACTTTGTATTCTGGTGGTCCCAAAAAAAAAATGGATTTGAGTTGGACGCTGGCGAGTTGAGTGGCGGTGACTCGGTGGTTTGCTGACATGGCACGTTGGGCATGAGTTTGACCGGTTTGACTTATTTTTTTCCCCACGTCACACATAAAACATATGCCTGGGTAATTTTTCCTTATTTTTAGTGACACGTAGGATATAATTTTAAACCCCCCCGTAACTGTTTTTTTCTCTCTCATCCTTACCTCGTTTCCCGTTGAATCCAAGCAGTAAAAAAAAAAGTAAAACTCCCCCCCTTCCCAAAGTCTTTCTCTTTCCTCATTTTCATTTTCACCTTTCTCGTTGAGTGTTCTCTTAAGTGGAAAAACCCTGTCCAGAAATCTCCATTGTGCAGCCGAAGAGTCACCCTTGTCGGAAATCGTAGCAAATTTTCATCACTAAATGAAACCCTAGTGACAGTCGAGCTTCTTTCGTCAATGATTTGAACTTTTCTGGGTAAGTCTTCAAAGATTTGGGAGCTTTTTGGTTGGGTTTGGCGTTGGTGTTGTAGAAATTGTTGGAGATTGAAGCAAGTACAAAGGTAAGTCTTCAAAGATTTGAAGTTTTTGGGTCTTGTTTCATAATTGGTTACCCACAATGCTAATTTTTTCAAATTCTTTCGTTTAAATTAGGGCAATGGACACTATGAAGGTAACATTGCACTATGGGGGGAAGTTTGTTGAGACTCCTAAGTTTAAGTATGATGGGAAGGAAGAAGATGTAATTGTGTTTAAAGACTTTGATGTTGATTATCTGTCTTTTTTCGAGTTGAAGTAGTTCGTCGAAGAGCAAGGG
Source organism: Portulaca oleracea (assembly GCA_029582165.1). Classification (NCBI taxonomy): domain Eukaryota; kingdom Viridiplantae; phylum Streptophyta; class Magnoliopsida; order Caryophyllales; family Portulacaceae; genus Portulaca; species Portulaca oleracea. The sequence goes on along the minus strand of CM055891.1, from coordinate 9,815,762 downwards.
GTGAAAAATGTTCTTGAGTTTTATTATGTTATACCTGGCTGTCGTTGAAGGACAGTTTGAGGAAAGCAGTGCATGATCATGACTATATGTATCTGATGTGTGTAGCACGATCCTATGGGGAGATAGAATTTTACACTGTGCATGGGGTAGATGAGCCCGATGTACTTCCATTGGCCCTTCCCAGTAATGTCCCTGATAGTAGACCCCTTCCCCTGTCAGACATCCACACCCATCTCCTGGGAAAAGAGTTAAGAGGGCGACAAAGAGGGCAACCTCCCCGATTGAACAACCATGCCATAGTTCTACTAGTTCAACTAGGAAGAGGGTCAAGACTACGGTGGTTGTTTCACCACTTTCGAAACGTAGGAGGAACCAAAATGTTGGTGGTGCTAGGGAGATTGTTGAAGCTCATGATGGGAAGACTATTGGTGGTGTTGGGGAGACTGTTGTGGTTGCTGATGTTGGTGGTGTAGATGTAGGTGGTGATGGGGAGACTGTTGTGGGTGCTGATGTTGGTGATGTTGGGGGTGATGGGGAGACTGTGCTAGATGGTGTTGATGGTGTTGTAGTGGGTGGACATGTTGGTAATGAGGAGGGTGGTGTTGAAGGTGATGATGTTGGTGGTGCTGGTGAATGTAGTGACAGGGGTGGACACGAAGAGGATTGTGATGTAGGTGGTGTTGGGCATGAGTTGGGTGGTGTTGAAGGTGATGATGTTGGTGGTGCTGAGGTTGGTGTTGGTAAATGCAGTGAGAAGGGTGAAGAGGATTGTGATGTAGGTGGTGAGAATGATTGTTATATAGTCGAAGATTATGACATTCACCCTGATGATATTCCAGGGGAACAAAATGATAGGGGGTCAGGGGATTTGAACCAATCTGATTTTGACTATTATTTTAATGACCCTCGGCCGGACTCTCCTATACCATTGCATGAACTGTATAGGGGGTTAGGGGACTCAGAATCTGACGTTGGTGATAATGAATGCTCACCCATTTCTGATTATGATCCAGATAGTGAAGACCTACAGTTTGTTGATCCAAGTAATAGGGGTAGGAAAAAGAGAAACACCAAAGGGAAAAAGAAAGTCTTTGAATCTGATGATGATACACCGGAAGAAGAAGACGATGACCCACAATCTGATGGGGTTGAAAATAGTGACCCAGAATTTGAAGCTGCAATAGGGTGTTTGGCAGAATTCTACAATGCCAAGAGGGAAGAGGCGAGGAAAAGAAGAAGGGCTGAACATGAGGCTGCCCTTGCATGTCAAGTAACCACAGAAATGGGTCAAGCATCAATAGTTGTTGGCACGGATGAACCACTAAGCGCGTATGAAGACTCTGATAAGGAGATGGAATCTGATGTTGGTGATGACGACACTCCGAGAGTGTTGGCTAAGAGGAAGAGTGCCACTAAAGTTGATACAATGACAAATTTCAGGAAATTTACATGGAAGGTATGTGATAAATTTTATTGTATTTTAAAAGTGGTACATGTTAAAATTATGTTGGATTCTAGTGGACCATCTTTAAATGTAACACCGCGGGTTGTATGGTTAAGTGTGGCTTAAAAGGATTGAAATAACTACTTATATCACCACAGTGCACCTTCTTTTATGGTAGCTCATCCATTGGGAACTCCTCAGTTAAGCGTGCTTGGTTGGGAGTAATCCAAGGATGGGTGACCTCCTGAGAAGTTTTTCAGGGCAGCGTGTGAGCGAGGACGAAGCACGCTGGAAAGACTCGTGGTGATTCGTGGGGCCAGTCAATGATCCTTGAAGCATTTATTGGTAATGTCCACGGCCCTGGAGGAGGCTGGGGCGTTACAGATGGTATCAGAGCCGACTCGCGACCGTGAGTTGCACCAGTGGATGGGAGAGCCATGGACAGTCACCTAGCAAGGCAAAGTTTCTGGAGTGGATTGTGGCACAACGAGGACGTTGTGTGCTTAAGTGGGGTTGATTGTAACACCGTGGGTTGTATGGTTAAGTGTGGCTTAAAATGATTGAAATGACTACTTATATCAACAAGGTGCACCTTCTTTTATGGTAGCTCATCTGTTGGGAACATCTCAGTTAATCGTGTTTGGCTGGGAGTAATCCAATGATGGGTGACCTCTTGGGAAGTTTTCCCAGTTAGCGTGTGAGCGAGGACGAAGCATGCTGGAAAGACTCGTGGTGATTTGTGGGGCCAGCCATCGATCCTTGAAGCAATTATCGGTAATGTCCGCGGCCCTGGAGGGGTCGTGGCATTATAGATGGTATCAGAGCCGACCCGCGACCGTGAGCTGCACCGATGGACAGGAGATCCATGAGCAGTCACCTAGCAGGGCAAAGATTCTGGAGAGGTTTGTGGCACAACGAGGACATTGTGCGCTTAAGTGGGGGTGATTGTAACACCGCGGGTTGTATGGTTAAGTGTGGCTTAAAATGATTGAAATGACTACTTATATCACCATGGTGCACCTTCTTTTATGGTAGCTCATCCGTTGGGAACTCCTCAGTTAAGCGTGCTTGGCTGGGAGTAATCCAAGGATGGGTGACCTTCTAGGAAATATTTCAGGGCAGCGTGTGAGCGACGACGAAGCACGCTGGAAAGACTCGCGGTGATTTGTGGGGCCAGTTAGCGATCCTTGAAGCATTTATTGGTAATGTCCACGACCTTGGAGGGGGTCGGGGCGTTACAGATGGTATTAGAGCCGACTCGCGACCGTGAATTGCACCACTGGACGGGAGAGCCATGGGCAGTCACCTAGCAAGGCAAAGTTTCTGGAGTGGATTGTGGCAAAACGAGGACGTTGTGTGCTTTAGTGGGGGTGATTGTAACACCGGGGGTTGTATGGTTAAGTGTCGCTTAAAAGGATTGAAATGACTACTTATATCACCAAGGTGCACCTTCTTTTATGGTAGGTCATCCGTTGGGAACTCTTTAGTTAAGTGTGCTTGGCTTGGAGTAATCCAAAGATGGGTGACCTCCTGGGAAATTTTTCAGGGCAGCGTGTGAGCGAGGACGAAGCACACTAGAAAGACTCGTGGTGATTTATGGGGCCAGTCAGCGATCCTTGAAGCATTTATTGGTAATGTCCACGGCCCGGGAGGGGGCCGGGGTGTTACAGATGGTTCTGAGCCGACTCGCGATGGTGAGTTGCGCCAGTGTACGGGAGAGCCATGGGCAGTCACCTAGCGGGGCAAAGATTCTGGAGTGGTTTGTGGCAAAATGAGGACGTTGTGCGCTTAAGTGGGGGTGATTGTAACACCGCGGGTTGTATGGTTAAGTGTGGCTTAAAAGGATTGAAATGACTACTTTTATCAACAAGGTGCACCTGTTTTTATGGTAGCTCATCCGTTGGGAACTCCTCCATTAAGCGTGCTTGGCTGGGAGTAATCCAAGGATGGGTGACCTCTTGGGAAGTTTTCCCAAGTAGTGTATGAGCGAGGACGAAGCACGCTGGAAAGACTCGTAGTGATTTGTGGGCCATCGATCCTTGAAGCAATTATCGGTAATGTACGCGGCCTTGGAGGGGTCGTGGCATTACAGATGGTATCAGAGCCGACCTGCGAACGTGAGCCGGCCGGCGACGGGAGATCCATGGGCGACCAATGCGGCAAAGATTCGAGGTGGTTTGTGGCACAACAAGAACGTTGTGCGTTTAAGTGGGGGTGATTGTAACACCGCGGGTTGTATGGTTAAGTGTAGCTTAAAAGGATTGAAATGACTACTTATATCAACAAGGTGCACCTTCTTTTATGGTAGCTCATCCGTTGGGAACTCCTCAGTTAAGCGTGCTTGGCTGGGAGTAATCCAAGGATGGGTGATCTCCTTGGAAGTTTTTCAGGGCAACGTGTGAGCGAGGACGAAGCTCGCTGGAAAGACTCGTGGTGATTTGTTGGGCCAGTCAGCGATCCTTGAAACATTTGTTGGTAATGCCTGTAGCCCGGGAGAGGTCCGGGCCGTTACAGTAAATTATATTGGATTCTAGTGGACGTTCTGTAAATTATATTAGATTCTAGTGGACCTTCTGTAAATTATATTGGATTCTAGTGGTCCATTCAGAATTTAAATTCGATTCTGGTCAACCTAGTAAAATTTAATGGTATCCATTTATTTGGCTGTGAAATTGTAGGTTGGGATGACATTTTCAACACCAGAGTAATTCAAAGCTGCTATAACAAAATATGTTGTGACCCAAGGTTACAATGTCAAGATTGTTATATCCTACTTCAAAAGAAAGAGGTATGGGGCAGGATGTTGTGGCAATTGCAAATGGAGTGTGTATGCATCGTGGGATAAGAGGTTGGGAACGTACATCGTCAAATCTGTGAAAGACAAACATACATGCAACAGAAACATGACAAGGAACCGACAGTTGCATACTCAATTTGTTGCCAACCATTACCTCCTCAATTATAAGGATGACCCAAACATGTCAGCTGCAGAGTTGGTTAAACGGGTTAGGGTTGACTTTGGGGTGATAGTGAACAAGTGGTTTGCGTATGATGTCAAAAAGAGGGCTTACAAGCTTTTGCACGGATCGACAAAAGAGCATTTCAGTAAGGTTGGCAGGTATTTGGCTGAGTGTAAAAGGTCTAGCCCTGGAAGCACATTCATAGTTATTGCTGAGGACCCTCCAGCAAATGAGATGATTGAGAGACCATTGCCAATATTTCAGAGGTTTTTTGTTTGTTATGATGCATTAAAGGATGGTTTCCTCGAAGGCTGCAGACCAATTATGTGCATTGATGGATGTTTTTTGAAGACTTTCTTGGGTAAATTTTGTAATTTAACTTTTTTTCTCATTTATTTATTTATTAGCCAACTTTTATATTATTATATTCTAGTAGACACAAAATAAAAGTACTGGATTCAGGTGGACCCAAAAAAGAACAATTGGATTCTGGTGGACCCAAAGTAAAACCATTGGATTCTGGTCGACTAAAAAACAAACAATTGGATTCTGGTGGACCATAATATTTTAGCATTAGATTCTGGTGGACTCGATATGTTCTGATTATATTCAAGTGGACTGTGTTTATTTACATTGTATTCTAGTGAGCCCAAGCATATATCAATGACAATTTTTTTCCTTATGACAGGGGGTGTGTTACTGGCAGCAGTGGGGATAGATGAGAACAACCAGATGTTCCCAATTGCATGGGCCATGGTGGAAAATGAGAACAACCATAGCTGGCCATGGTTTCTAGGGAATCTTGTCGAGTGTCTTGGTGGGACTTCAGGGTCTGGTTTGATGATTATGTCAGATGAGCACAATGTATAGTAACAATCTCAACTTAATGTTTTTTTTTTTCCCATTGTTTGGTTACACATGTTACTATATCACAGACAATAATTTTGTATGCAGAGCATCAAATCTGTAGTGGCTATTGTGTTCCCGGATTCAGAGCACAGATATTGTGCAAGACATATATATGCAAACTAGAAGAAGAGCCATAAAGGAGAAGAGATGAAGTTGTTGTTCTGGTCATGTGTGAAGTCATACAATGAAGCTGACTACAACATAGCATTGGCCAATCTTAGAAAGGAGTCTCCTGAGGCAGCAGAAGATTTTGTCAACAAGCATGAGCCGAGGCGATTTTGTCGGGCGTTCATAAGTGTTGATTCCAAATGTGATATTGTAGTCAGCAACATGGTCGAGACTTTCAATGGATATATAATCAAAGTAAGAGCCAAGCATTGTATATACTTACTTGAGCACATCAGGGAGCTTATCATGAAAAGAATGTATATGAAGAGATCTACATTTGAGGTTGAAGATGACAATGCCATTTGCCCTCGGATCTTAGTTGTCTTGGAGAAAGAAAAAGAGTAAGCAAGGGAGAAAACAGTGACTCCGTCGATAACTAACAGATTCTAGGTTGAGGAAGGGATGAACAAGTTGCTTATTGACATGCCCGCTAGGAGTTGCACATGTAGGAAGTGGGATATGACAGGGATCCCTTGCCTGCATGTCATAGCTGTTGCAGGCTTCCTCAAGATCGATGCTGAGAACTATGTTCACCCATACTACAGGAAAGCAAAGTATATTGAGGCTTACGCTGGAGCCATTTCACCATGTCTGGGTGATAAACATTAGCCAACTTCAGATCTGGTACTTGACCCTCAAGCTATAATCCCCAGATCAAGGAGACCTGCCAGGAACAGGAGAAAGGACCTTCATGAGGACCCCAAGAGCAGTGGTAAGCTGACTAGGCATGGAAGGAAAGTGACCTGCAAGAAATGTGGTGTGACAGGCCACAACTCCAGGACATGTAAGGAAGATTAGCTTGACCAAACTCAGCAACAACCACCAAGGGGAAGGGGGAGGCGAAAGAAAGCACCCACAAGAGATCCAACACCAGTTGCATCTCCTTCTGCAAGTGGAGCTGCTCCTTCTGGAAGAGGCACGGGAAGAGGCAGGGATGGAGGTGTTGTGTCTGGAAGGGAGCTAGAGTGCAAACAAGATCATCTACAGCTCAATCAGTAAGAATCTTGTCTTTTATATTCCATGAGCTATACTTTCTGTTAGAAAACCCTAAAACCATTTCTTTTTTTAAATTTTTTTTTGAAACTATCCACCTCTATCCTAAACAATCTTACCTACGAATGCATTATTAATGGGGACCCTAATTATTTTTATATTCAATGCAGCAACTTTCTCATGGCACTTCTCAACAAGTGGCTCAACAACCTAAGCATTTGTTGCAAGTTGCTGCCAACCACAAGGGGGACCATAGTAGGGTGTTTTCAAGTATGGAGTGCTGCTTTTTTGGACAGTGATATAGATGTTTTGTTTGGATAGTGACATAGATTCCTGTCAACTTTATATTTTGGGGCCTCTTTATAAAACATTGGAGGTTGTTATTTGTAATACTTTTGGGAATTATGTTTTGTTTTGAGGATGGTAGCCATGTCATGACATTGACATTAACTTTATGTATCTGACAGTGAATATTATGTTCAAGGTTATGTAATTTATTTCTCTTATTTACTTTGCTTTCAAACCACCACTTACATTACTTCATTAGGACCACTGAAATCTAATAACATTCAATTGGGACCACTGAAATACAATATTATAATTATGGGTCCACTGAAATACAATACTATATTTATGGGTCCACTGAAATACAATACAAACTTTTGTGGTACCACTATCATACAGTTTAAAGTATATTTGGTCCAGTACAATCAATTACTAATATTTATTGTACCACTGGAATCCAATAATAATTTGCAGTATATAGACAGTACAGATTCATCATTTACTCCATTTGAACAACAAGCATGACAGCAACAAATACTATTCATTCATTGCAACAATTGACAACAATTTTCCATAAACAAGAACATTCATTCATAAACTACATACATTTACGTTCCTCAAATCATAGAGTGGCCACCATTCACTACAATTCAACCAACACATTAAAGGCTCCTACCTAAGACAATACCTACCAAAATCAGTAAAATGTACAACATGAGATTCTCACAGCCCCACTTCCCATATGCCCTCAGTTTCAAGCAAAACAACTCTTCCTTCATTATCTTTAGTTCTTCTTTAGCTGTTGTCTTCTTCATCTTCTCTTTCAGTATCTTCTTCCTCAGCCTTTCATTATCTTCCTTAAGCATTTCATTTTCACAAATGACATCATCTACCTTCCTCTCAATTGCAAATTTCTTGTCCTCAGAACTGGACTGACCTTTATCAGCCCATTCGAAGTATCCACATGTCAACTTTTTATCCTGACCACACATAATCAACCCTAATAAACACCAGATCTGAATAGTGGCAAAAACCTCATTGAAAATCACTAATTTCAGTACATTAAATGTACATACCTTCCAAAACTCGCAGCCATGAAATTTTCTACCTTCGTTCGGTTCTTTTTTCCTACAGATCTGAATAGTGGCTGGTATACCATGGCCACAATTTGGCCAGCTCCCTATGTTCGATGAAGAACTTAAAACTTTGCAATTGCTCATACCTTAAACCTAAAAGTTACAAGTTTCTAGGTTAAGGAGATCTAAGAAGGGAGGGAGGTGGTCGAAAAAAGAAACAAAATTAGGGTATTTCAACACAAATTGGGGAAAAGGGAAGGAACACCAGATTACATCTGCTTGCTAGTTGAATATGGTATCAACACGAATTGGAGTTCAGATGACAATAAGGGAGCCGACGAGCAGGAATAATTTGAACAACAAAAAAAAAATTATAGCAGAAAGAAATTCTAGGCAGTAGATCTAAGAGGGGAAGGAGCCGACTAGAATGAGGTGAAAATTCTGGGTAGGATTTTTCCACTTCAGAGAAAACTCAACGAGAAAGGTGAAAATGAAAATGAGGAAAGAGAAAGACTTTGGGGAGGGTGGAGTTTTAATTTTGTTTTTTTACTGCTGGGATTCAACAGGAAACAGGGTAAGGATGAGAGGAAAAAAAAACAGTTACGTGGGGTTTCAAATTATATCCTACGTGTCAATAAAAAAAAGAAAAATTGCCCAAGCATGTGTTTTATGTGTGACGTGGCAAAAAAATAAAAGTCAAACCGGTCAAACTCATGCCCAACGTGCCATGTCAGCAAACCACCGAATCACCACCACTCAACTCGTCGGCGTCCTACTCAAATCCAATTTTATTTTATTTTTGGACCACCAGAATACAAAGTGAAAGTAGAAACCACCATTGAACAATTGGTGAAAGTAGGGATTATTAGAATCCAATTATCCTATATATATATATATATATATATAGATTATGCACATAAACAATCATAAATCAAAGATTGATTAGGTGGTCCTTGTGTTACTTCTCTAATGGAGAAGTGTGGGTTTGATTCTTAATAGATGCATTGATTGTAGTTTTTTTACATCTATTTACTGTTTCTTTCAATAGTTATCAATACATGATTTTAAGTTTTAGCAAAGGAAAGTTTTAGTCAAGTGGTTTGTGTGTAACTCTTCTAATATTGAGGTGTGTGTGTTCCGAGTGGTACTAGATGTATGTGATGGACTTTTTTAAAACTTATTCATTGCTCAAGACGTGAGTCCGAATGCTAGGACTGCTAGCAAAATCTGGCTCTGCCATTTCCAACCCTCCCTCCCCTCAAATTATATGGTCCACAGTGGTAAATACAATTTTTTAATATTAAAATATACCACTTTTAATGTGATGGTTTTTTTTAAATTTGAAAATTTTTAAAAATATCGATGAAGCTTTTAATAATTATAATGAATTTATAATCAATATAAATTGTGTATCTAGGTATATTACGGTGGGCCATATAATGAGTACCCCCCAAACCCACCAACTCAAAAATCATAGAGCTCATCATCGTCGACGCACGACGGTAACCACCTCTGCGTGTCCTTTGCAACTGTCAGTTGTAGTCTACGCTCTGCTATCAAAGACTTCTTTGGATCCATCTCTTTATCTCTACCCTCTCAACTCAACCTCTTGTGATTTATTATTTTAAATTACTATCTATGTTCTAAGTTTCTGTTATCATTCGTGATTCTTCCATAATCCATTCTCCGTTCATTCTCAATTCTCTTGACATTCTTGTATTTTCTCAATTCTCTTGTGGCTAAATTAGGGTTGTATTTATTGATTTGTTAAATGAGTAAATATTATCAAATTAGGATTTACCTACGCGTAATTGAATTATGTGAATGTTGTGATATAATTTACTAATTGGATGCGTAACTTATTATGCTTATATTTGACTTCGGAGATGGTCAATTGCTAATATTTGAAATATTTGCTTGCTAGTTAATTGAATTATGAATGCCTAATTTGCCAACTTAGTTAGGTGCCGTTAAATTTTAACTTTTTTTAGAAAATTTTTATTGACTCCACTAATTCTAACTCTTAGATCCGCCACTGATAAGTTGTAACGCGTACGGAGACACAGGTTGAATCCAGATATATTTTTGGTTGATGAGTAGAGATTTTGGGTACCATTCATTAATGGCCTCATGGTTCTTTCTTTTTGACCGTAGGTAAGGTAAAAGTAAATGGGGAAAAAAAGTAAAATAATGAAAATAGATAAATACTACATCATTTTTTTTACATAAATATTGTGAGGTGAAGAAAGAAGTTTAAATGCTATCTACTTAAAATATACCCATATTCTTTTGGATGGTACTTGCTCCGTTTCATATTAATTGTTATAATTTTGATTTTTTCGGTCTGCAATGTCACTCTTTAATAGATAATTTCTTATATAATATTTTATTAACTAAAAATTGCAAAATTATACTTTTATGATAGTATTTTTCATAATGAATCTAATGGTTGTAATTTTATATAACAACTCATTATATAATGAGAAATTTATGGTCAAATTTTTTAAAATTTAACTGTACGGTTTCCCAAGACGACAATTAATATGGAACAGAAAGAACATGATAAGATAAGGTAAGATAAGATAAGACAAACTACAATTTTTCCATGTAAAGTTTTGTATTCTTTGATTGTTTGTTGTTTGGTATCTTTCTAACTCGTTGTCTGTGCCATCTTGATTGTTTGGTAAGATAAAGACAACCAAAAAGTTACTCTGAGGTACCCTAACTTTTGGTGAAATATTTTTCTTCCCTTCTTGAAAGACAAACTGCAAGAAGGGAAGAATAAGAGCATTTTAGTCACTTAATAAAATTAATGGCCAGAAAAACACCAAATAACTAACCCAAAATGTAAGGGTACCTCAAAATTAGTTTTGAAAAGTTGGGGTACCGAAAATAATTTCCCCAAATATTGGGGTGCCTCCAAGTAATTTTCTGTAAAGACAACACAAGAGACGAAATATTACATTTGCTTCCACTTGTATATGTGTTCGTTATTGTTGTTGTTGTGTTGATCCTTTCCCTAACAATTATGACAGTCTACAATAATTCAATGGTCATGGTTAGGGGTGTGCAATGGTCCACGTCTCTATGGGATTAAAAAGGGTGGTGCCACAAGAAATAGGGTCGGTAAAGGATCGAGTCGTGAAAGGGTTGTGTCGTTAAAGGGCTGACCCAATTAACAATGCAAAACATTGATGAATGAGCCAGATCAGGTCGGCTTACCAATCACTCAAAATAAATAATTTTTCTTATCATTTTAAATGTTAAACTTACTCAAATACTAGTGATGTGATGCGCGCGCGAGGTGAAAATAATTTGCTGATTTAGTACGAAGCAATTGAAATATTGATATTATATTATGCTTGTTTTTCTTTTAATTGGGGTTAGAGTGCTCACAGTGCTTCATTATTGAACATCTTCATCCTTATGGACTAAATAAATGAATAATGGAAGCTCAATTAACCAATTTGATGTACGATGAGAACATTCACAATACAATTTTCCCCCTCAGCACATGTTCATATTTATAAGTCATAAGAATATGCACTATATTGGACAGGACACTATCTGGAAAATTGCAAATTCAAAACCTTTCATTCTCAGAAAATTTGAACATACTCCTACTATTTCAAAAACAAAATATTATGTCTTTCCAATTTTTTTAAATTAAATCACTATCATTAGATTCGTAGAAATACGATAATTATGCAATTGTTGGTCAAATGACAATTATTTTGACAATGAAGGAGTATTAGATTTGAAAGTATGTGCTCATCATGGTGATACTTGCTTTGGACAACCATGCACTGCTATCAAACTTCCTTAGCATCAAGAACTACAACAACCAAAATTTAGCAATTGTAAAATCTCCTACGAGCATATTACTGATAAATTTTTGGAAGTGACATGATTTCAATCTCAATACTTTAATTATAAATGTTATAATGTGAGTTTGGTAAATTATCCCCCAATTATTAGTGAAAAGAATATAGTTTTTAGTTAACATTTTCAATCAATTTTGCTATTGCAATATATAGCATATCAAAATAAAGGAGTTCAGCTCAAGAATTTTATAAATGAAAAGTAAACAAGATAAACTTGTTTCTACTCATTAGGTGATTTTATTTTGGCTTTGCTTTAAACCACATGACATATGCCTAACTTACTGTATACAACAAACATATGCTATAACCTAGAGCCTTCACAATGCAAATAGATTCTGTGATTGTTTTTGAAACAGCATAAAGACAAGAGGGACACCAAGAACACTTTGCCATTATATTCTTTTGTAAAACTTATGGAGCAGGGTATGCAGGGATGGATCAATGAGGCAATGAATGATATAGAAGAAAGCAAACTGATATCAAGATATATATTTGCAGTCGAAAATTTGTCTCATAACCAACCAAAAACAAAAAAAGAAATCAAAGGGAAGGCCAAAGGGGAAAAACACTAAACAGAGGATACAATGATAAACAATGACCTTGAACCAAATAAACACAAAAACATTTGGGACATCCCACTATTGACAAAAAACTGATAATCGGGGAATGTTACTGGGCAAGCCTCCCTGAAACCTAACATTGGATGCAAAGAAAACTTGTAGTAGGAAGGTTGTCCCAAATAAGAAGGGATGAAAAAACTCAGGTTGGTATGGAGAAACTTGTACCTTTCACTTTTAATATAAAGGTATAAAAAACTTGTAATAGGTGCAAAGGAGCCAGAACAAGAGAGGCAATAAATCATGGATTGATACAACAAATAAAAGTAAAATTCAATTTATTTTGATTCATAACAAAATAAAGGTATTTGAGCTTCATGTCTGAAGATTGAGCCACATGCAAAGATGGAGAAATTCAGTGGTTAATGATAGGAAGAAAAGGAGAACACTACAGAGTATTTTGGTCACTTAATAAAATTGATGATCGGAAAAGCAGCAGATAATTACTAACCCAAAAATTAAGGTTACATCAACATGAGTTTTGAAAAGTTGGGGTACCGAAAATAGTTTCCGCAAATATTAGGGTATCTCTGAGTAACTTTTTGTATTATACCTCCTAAATAACTATTCATTAAATGTGGTTTCACTCATCCCATGGGTTTTATCTTATACTATATTTCAGGCCAAGGGATTTAAATCCACAGGAAAAGGAAACTCAGGGCAAGCAGTAGGAAACAAATTTTGTCACTTGTGATTGGATAAATGAATGAATGACTTTTGGTTTTGACAAAATTAACTCATGCCTCATTTCACATAGCAAAATTATGGTAGGTGAGTGCAAAATAGAGAGAATCAATTCACAGTATACACGTCTAACATATTGCATGATCTTGAAAATTAACATAACCAAATCAGTATTTTACACTTCAAAACAAGGTAATTTGAGGTTCATAAAGCTTGGAACTGCACTACAAATCAAGCATCATAACAAATGTTCGTCTTTAGAATACGGGACAACACAAAAATAGCCAAACGGAAGGTTGAACAACACAAGAAGATGGAATGGGTTAGAGCTTATACCTGAAAATGATTGCTGGAAAAACTTTAAAATAGTCCATATAAAGCTCAATTCTTTCATTAATGCCATAAATGTCTTCTGCCTATAGCTTCATCCAGTAGCATCATGAGTCTAATTTAGATTCCAAATCATTCATTAAAAATAGGGTATGTGAACAATAACGTAGAAAATTAACAATACTAAAAAATGGGTTATGAGAAAATTGATATTTTTGGCAAAAGAATTAGGGATGACAAAAGAATACAACTTCAAAATCTGGGACAGAGATAACCTGAGGGCTCTGATTGGAAATTGAAAGCATACAGAACTAACAATTAGACAAAGCAACTAACTTTGCAAGGAAGGTCATATAGCAATTGGAAAACAATAATTGGAAGTGAATTAGTTAATCAAAAAGAATGAAAACTAACCCAAATAATGAGGAAAAACGTTGTGCATGTAGAGCCAATGACCTTGAATTGAAAAAGTACATACAAGCAAACCTCCAACTTCATCAACAAAGCTCCATCAACAAAAACATTGAAGCAAAGAAAGAAGTGCTTGCCTAGGTTTATCAACAAAAACATTGAAGTAAAGAAAGAAGTGCTTGCCTAGGATACCATTAAACCTGCAATAATGAATCCAAACCCCTTTATTTCAGAGTAATTGGAAAAATAATGGCCACTAAAACTTCATTAGTTACAGATTCAAGCTCAATTGCTCAAGGAGTGTTTACAAACACTTGCCACCTCATTCTATAGATCTGCATGGCAAAAAAATCTTCTAGAAGTTCAATGGAAAGTGACATTTTGAATATCAAACAAAACCTAAAGAAGAAAATAGAAATTCGAGAGGGAAGGCATGAAAATTATTTTTCTGAATAAAAAGAAAAGGGAGCAGGAGGAAGGAGTTGAAATGGAGGGATGAGCTAGGAACGATGAAGGATTGTAGATGGAGAGTTGAGATCAAGGACTGACGAAGCGATGATAGCCAGAGAGTCTCTCCAAGTGGTTCATTTCAGCAATATTTTTCACTTTTTGGACCAAATTACCCTAATTCACTGTTCATTGGAACAATATATAATTTACTGTTCATTGTAATAGTAGCGTGAATAGTAAACTGAGATTTTCATATTTTAAGTATAGTGATATTATTAATATCCCAAATTAATCAATAATTAGCATATTTTTGCTCCAATGAATACGCACTCATAGGCGAGTGACTGAAAATAATTCAATTTTACATTTTGGCTAGCACTATGTTGAACTTTTAACCTATTTACTATCACTATTTCTTTTTATTTTTAGCAATCAAAATCCAAATTTGGTGCCAAAAATAAAATTTAAAAAAAGTTTATTGATATTAAATAGGTTAAAAATTTAGCACAATGTCAACCAAAAAGTCAATTTGGATTAATCCCAGTCAATTGCTTATCCGTACATATTAATTGGAGCCAAATTTTTTGTACAAGTATACTTAATTTGAATTTTACGATCGAATAGATCGGCCCATGGACGGACCCTTAATTTTGCTTTAAAGCCCTGCCGAGGCCTACAACTTCAATAAGTCGCCCTTGACTCGACCCAACCCTACATAGTTAATGGGGCAAACCTGACCCAGACCCAACCCGCCAATTGCCGACTGCTAATACTCATGGCATCATAGACTCGTAGGCCCATATTTGGATTTGGGTTGCCTTGACTATTAAATTTCATTGACTGCCAATTCTACAATAGAAAGTTACATTGACATACCTTAAATTTTCTGCTGATTAATTTTTCCATCCACAGTTTTAAATATAATTTTAACATAAGATATCTTAACTTACTTGAATAAAGATTTTCAAATACTACACCAACAATTTCAAGCGAAAAATGTCACCGGAATATGAAAAATGCAGTGAATGTTTATTTTGTCCCCATTCCTTCTTTCTATCTTCTTTCTTCTTTCATTGATATTATACCCACCATTCCCTTTTCTCCATGTACATCACATAGATTAATTTAAATTATTTGGAAATACATATAACTGCGCAGTACCAACAGTGACCAAAAAGAGGGATTGAGGCCATGTTTTAAGTGGTGTGCTACGGTAAATTGTGGCGGCGGTGAATTTATATATATATATATATATATATATATATATATATATATATATGTATGTATGTAGCTAATTCTGTTTCTCTTTGGCCCAAGTGCCTTATTTGAATAAAACTCGCATTTTTGATGTATTACCGGGTCAAGAAAGGTTCTTGATTCCAATAATACATGAAACACGTGTAACCAAACAATGAAGATGGGATGGTTCACGAGATTAGGGAGAAAGAAAGGGGGAGGCTCTCGTGAATTAGGGTTTAATGGAGGGTTATTTTGCCGTGAGGGCTTTTGTGGTTTCAAGATTCAAGTGGGGATGAATCTTGAATGGGAAAGATGGGGGATGGATGATTCTTGGATGGGGGTTTGAAGGGGGATTACGTGAATCAAGGGAGGTGAGAGAAGGAGAGGTTGACGTTAGGATAGGGGGTGAGAGAGGGAGAGGGTGGCGTTTGATGGGAGAGAGAGGGGTGAGGTTGTTAGGTTGTTGGAGGAGAGAGAAGTTTGTTATGGAGAGAGAAAAGAAAGGAGGTGGTGTGTATTTGAGGAGGTGAGAGACGTTTGAGGGAGTGAGGGTGATGGGAGGTGGCGTTGGGGATGAAGGGGTAGGGTATAGGATTAATGTGACTTAACTGTATTGACAGAAAACTCACAGGGTAATTACCTTAACTATATTGATAGAAAGGTAAGAACGGATAGATCTAGGTTTCCTAATTGAATCCACAAAAAGGACAACCTAGGGCTAACTTGACCTAGACCGCAACCTAGGGTCAAGCTCTTCCTAACCACTTGGGTGCCAAACCAAGATACAATAGAAGAAAAGGGTGAGAGTTTATCCAAACACTCGAGGGAAAGCTAAAAGCTTAAGGGGTTTCATATTTCTGAATTGATTGATTGAAACGATTACAAGCCTAGGCTATTTATACTAGGAGAATCCTAACTCTCTTAGGAATCCTACTTGGCGTGGAAGCCAAGTTAAACTAGGCCTAGGAGTCTCTCTCTTGGCGTGCAAGCGAAGGAGAACTCGTCTACTACTCCTACTCCTCCTTGGATTAGGAATCCTTATCCTAGGGGGAGTGTGGTTGTAACAAACCTTATCCTAATTATCTTCGCTTTCCTAATCCGGATTGGATTAGTTACAAAATTAGCTAACTCCTAAGTAGGAAATAAAACACACGACTATTCTAGCCTAATTAAAATAAACACACCAAAAACTAATTAAGCTAAAAATAATTAAATTACATCCAAAAATCAAGATCATAAAATTGGACTTGTATTCTTGACTTGGACGTGTACCCTTGCTTCTTTGGGCTTGGCGTGTGTTTTGGCCCATCTTCTAGGATGTTTGGACATCCTCTTGAAATATGAAACACACCATATGAATGGACCTCCGTAGTTCAACCTTGTATCTCTTTTCGTTGGCCCACTTGATGTAGTTGAACCAAACATGCCCTGTTGGCTCTGTATGAGTTGTAGTCCTTTGATGAAGGACCCTATGTGTATGATGGACCTTTAATTGGACCTTCTCGATTGGGCCTAGGTGAACAAGCGTGGGCTGATTTCCATCAATTTTGTTCTATATATATATATATATATATATATATATATATATATATATATATATATATATATATATGTTATCCATGGTTGGGCTGTTAGACGATTAACATATGCTGAAAGAGTTGAACTGGTTAATAGTATGTTAATGGCAATTCATACCTATTGGTCCCAAATCTTTATTTTGCCAAAAAGTGTTATTGAAAGGATTGTCAAAATGTGTAGGGGGTTTTTATGGGGTGCTAATCAGAAGAAATCCTCCCCAATTGCTTGGTCGACTTGTTGTCTCTCAAAACCTGAAGGGGGTCTTAATATCAAGGATCCGCATGCTTGGAATACTGCAGCTCTAGGAAAGTTGATCTGGCAACTTATCACGATTAAGGAATCCTTGTGGGTTAGGTGGATCCATCATCATTATTTGAAGAGACAATCGATTTGGGATTGTGTAACCAAGCAGAACAGTAGCTGGTATTGGAGGAGACTTATCCAAGTTAAAGATGATCTTGTGGATCTGTTTAGAAATCTGGTGGCACAGCAGAGAGACTACACTATTAAAGAGGGGTATGATTTTTTAAGGACGCATGGGAACAGAGTTGATCGATTTCAACTGGTTTGGAATGGTCTCAAATTCATAAATGCTCCTTTATAGCTTGGTTAACAATTCTTGGAAGGTTCGCGACTCAAGATCGGTTACAGAAATTTTGGTTTTCTCTTGCCAATAGGTGTCCTTTATGCTTGAAGGATGTCGAGTCTGCTGAACATTTGTTCTTCAAGTGTTAATTCTCACGCCAGGTCAGTTCATCCAGTGTTCTATCATATTTGGATTGGAACGATTGGATTCAAGATTGTATGGGGAGAAATAGAAATATTCAAAACAAGTTGAGTTTGGGTGTCACAGTTGCTATCTATCATATTTGGTTTGAAAGAAGCATGAGAATTTTCCAAAATTCTGAGAGAAATTTTGATTGTATAGTGACTTACATAGATAGTGATGTGAATAGTCGCTTAGCTTGATGAGGTTGTTTTGTAAGTTGTTTTGTTAGGGTGGCGTGTGGTTTGGTTTGGGCTTTTACTTATAAAGCCCCTCTAGGTATGCCTAGAGTATTTTTGTAGAATGCGTTTTTGTTAATGGAAAGTTTAACAATTTTCCAAATATATATATATGTAACGCCCCGGCCCCCTCCCGAGCCGCGGACATTACCAATAACTGCTTCAAGGATCCTTGACTTCACATCACGAGTCTTTCAGGTGTGCTTCGCCACACGCCGTGCTGGGAAAACCTCAGAGGTCACCCATCCTTTACTACTCCCGGCAGCTTAATCGAGAGTTCCAACGGATGAGCTACCATAAAAGAAGGTGCACCTTGGTGATATAGGTAGTCATTTCAATCCTTTTAAGCCACACTTAACCACATACCCAGGGTGTTACAGGTTAAGTGTGGCTTAAAAGGATTGAAATGACTACCTATATCACCAAGGTGCACCTTCTTTTATGGTAGCTCATCCGTTGGGAACTTCTCAGTTAAGTGTGCTTAGCTGGGAGTAGACAAAGGATGGGTGACCTCGTGGGATGTTTTCCTAGGCGTGTGGCAGGACGGCGCACTGAAAGACTCGTGGTGATTTGTGGGTCACCAATCCTGAAGCGATTTATCGGAATGCGCCGATGATGGGAGAGCCATGGCGATCACCTAATGGCAAAGATTCTGGATTGATTGTGGCACAACGAGGACGTTGTTCGCTTAAGTGGGGGTGAATGTAACACCCCGGGTATGTGGTTAAGTGTGGCTTAAAAGGATTGAAATGACTACCTATATCACCAAGGTGCACCTTCTTTTATGGTAGCTCATCCGTTGGGAACTCTTCAGTTAAGCGTGCTTGGCTAGGAGTAGTCAAAGGATGGGTGACCTCCTGGGAGGTTTTCCCAGGCAGCGTGTGAGCGAGGACGAAGCACACTGGAAAGACTCGTGGTGATTTGTGGGGCCAGTCAAGGATCCTTGAAGCAGTTATTGGTAATGTCCGCGGCCCGGGAGGGGTCCGGGGCGTTACATAACCACATACACGGGGTGTTACAATATATATACATATATATATATTGTATTGCTAATTGTGAAAAAGTAATTGAAAAAAGTGAGTTGAAATATTGTATTGCTTTTGTATGATTAAAAAATGGTTGAAAAAGTATTGATTGAAAATTTATATTAAAGATATATAATAAATTTGAAAAAGTAATTTGTGGTGGATTGTGGTGAGTTGTGGTGGAATGGTATGTTGTGGTGGATTGTGGCAAAGTGTGGTGAGCTGTAACACTGTAGATTGTCAGCTGCATAAAAGAACAGGGCCTGAAATTGGTAGTTTAGGTTCGTGATTGAATATTTGAATTTTGAACAACGAGGGATGCAATTCCAAGGTAGCCAAAATGCATTATGTTGTGATTGTCTCTGCTTTGGGTTCAATTACTAGTGTTACTACTATAATAAGTAGATTTGTAAATTGTAAGAAAATCCAAAAAGAAAAATGCCTATAAAATGTTACATAATTAGCCATTGAAAATTGATTCCTTCACATACTATAAATCAATCCCCATCATTTATTGAACTCAGAAAACTTACCCACAATGTTAATCATAGAATTTTATGTCTCGGTATTTATGTTGGAACCCAGCATAATCAGATTCGACCCAGTACAAAAATTCGATGCCCTACTGTAATTTTTGTTGTAAGATGAGAGAGTTTCACACTATGAATAAATCCCAAAAAATTTATAGCAACTTGATGAAAGGTGTGGAATTTGACAGAAATTTTGGGAGAGATGAGATGATGCAAAACCGATTTGAGGGATTTGAACGAAGAGAGAAGAGTCTGACAAATTCAACCTGACTGGGGTAGACGAAAACCTTTCTGAAGATCTTGTCAATTTGGCTAAATCTAAACTAGTAAATAAAATCCCCAATAAGAACGTGAATATTTGATCCATGTGTGCCCCCTATAAAACGACAAGGAAACGTTCATATTTAGGTCCAACAAAAAATCCAAAAAGAAAGATGTCTATCGTGGGTACTCTATCCATGAAAGAAGGAAGAAGAAGATACAAAGAGAAAGAAGATATATTTCTGGTGTAAAATGGACATTTATTATTTACATTTTTCATTTTCAGGTAAATTTTCTCATCAAAAATTGTTGGTATGGTACCTAAAAATCTTTAGTCAAATAAGTTAAGGTACCTCAAAATTATTTTTGAAAATCGTTGATTGAACAATTAGTTATTAAAAAAAGTTAGGGTTTCTTTGAATACGACACTATTGCGTAAGAAATCTATGTTGAAAATTGAGATGGACACAAGGACTATAGAGGTACAGATTCTTGTTAATTCTCCCCTCAGGCCTTGAGTTGAAACATGAAGATTAACAATGTCCAATTTTTGACTTCAAATGTTAATATTGGTTTCTATCAAGCCCCTTAGTAAAAATATCTACATGTTCCTTGGTGTGTGTGTCTTGAATAAATGCATTATATTATCTTTAATGTTATAAAGAATAAAACTAGTCTTTGTGTCTGTGCATTGCACAGGGTATTTTGTATTATTTGTTGCCTTTTCAATTTTAGTTGTAAGTATATTTTCTTTTTTTCAATGTTCAGCTCGAAGAGGGACATGGAATTTGTTAATGTTCACATTAGGTGTTTTTAGAAAGCTTATTTTACATTGTTTAGTTTTAATTCTAAAATGTTGAAAACTTATGTTATTTTTTATAGTGTTTGATTGAATTTGTAAATTTCCTATTGAAATTGGTTAAATGTTCAAGCCAACCTTGAAGTTGGGAAAGGAAATGATATTTGAACAAACATGATAAATTATGTATCGGTATTTGATGTTTGTATATTTTGGAGTGAATGTGATAACAATTAACTTTTTTGATAATTATATTCAAATTTATAACTTTTGATGTTTTATTCTTCAATTCTCTAATAATAGGAGAAAATGATTACCGTGTTTTTTGTTTTTGAAAATGTAATTAGAGAAAGAGATTGATATTTATATAATATCAATGAATATTCAGCAAAAGAAGGAGTTACATTCATAGTTTTTTTCTTAAAAAAAAGGTTAATGCACCAAGTTATTGTGAGCTCATGCAAGAACACCTAAATCAATTACTCATAAATCTATAGTTATTAAATAATTAAGTCAAGGAACTATTGTTATATTACCTCGTGAAGGCATTTGTTATTGTTCTGGGAAAGTCTAATCATATTAGTTTTTTTTGGTTGGCTCAATTTTACAAATTACTACTACCTACATCCCCAACTAGTTTGTTGCAGAATCTAATTCGTCAAAACCCATAAGCATAGAAATTAGGTTTAAAAAAATTTATTTATTAGATATAGAATTAATATTATGATTGTTGGAATGGCAGAAGTTAAGTAATTTCACAAATAAAAAAAATGAAAGTTAGGTAATTTGACAAATTAAAAGAGACAAAAGTAATATATTTAGACTCGGGCGAATTTTTTGGTAGGGTAACTTGAGATAAAGTTAAATTTTTATATATTTTGATAAGTTAAGGTAAACTCATGTACGTGTAAACTTACATAAATTTTATCGAACATTGATTTAGACAAATTTAGTAAATTTTGATAATCTTAAGTAACTATTTTCAGTTTAGATCCAATTATAAACATTGTTTTTTAAAAGAAATCCATAACTTGCGTACCAAATTAACAGTCAATTAATTATTTTTGGCTGGTTTTTTTTCGTTAGTAGCAATTGGGAAAGATGTAGATCATAGATTTCACAATCGTACGGTTCAATTTATACTTCCTCGAACTATGTCTTGGTCTACAACCACCGAACGTCAAACAATATATTCAATCCTCTCCAAGCTCTCCTTCTTCCCTGGGGTTACTCTCTTATCCCCTAATTCTCAAAGGATTAACATATGTAATGGATGCAATTTTGCACTGGATGATAACTTCTGAGGAGAAATTCAAATCTAACTCTCAAAGGAGTTGACCATTTCCATGCATTTGGTGGCTGCAGGTGATGATCATGCATGTACCCCTAAACATCCATCCATTGCATGTATCTTTTTATCAAAACACTCATGTTGAAAATTCCAATCTCTCTTCGAGGCTATGTTTTTCCCTTTGATCTAGCGGAGAAATTGAGTTAGATTCTTGTAATTTGTCTGGGTTAATAAGAAGTTACACCAAGAACATATCTCAAACTGGGTAGGGTCAGAAAGTGATCATCTTTCAAAATTTTTTCATCAGATATAAGTTTAATTTTTAATTTTAATTTTTTCAGTCCAATTTGGGTTAAATTTGCATGTTAACTTAAGAATGGCTGAATGCATGTTAACTATATATAAAAGAGAGAGTAAAAGTTGAGTATGCTAAAAAGGACATGGCTATGGCTATTGGTAGTAAAAATGCAGACCGTAAATGCATGTTTGTGTTCCTTTTATTTTTAAAATGTGGCAATTCTGTGTGAGAAGAATGTCAAATTGTTAAAAATATTGAACTTTTAATATTAAAGATAAGAATATATTACTTATATTTGAAATAGGAATGAAGCCATTATAGAACTGACAAACTTGACATTTCTGAAAAATATAAAAGTGATTCCTGAAAGTAAATAGCATTAGGATTAGTTGAAATTGTACTTTGAGGTTACATTAAACATTAGGAATGAAGTGGTGCTTTAAGAGTAGAAAAACTTAAACAGTGAAGCAATGATATATAAGTTGTTTGAATGCCGAGCAGAAGCATGAGGCCGAGTAACACAAATTGAAAGAGCATGTTGGCCTTACATTGTAACCACCCCTTCCTGCCTTCTCTTAACATAGCCTTCTTTTCTAATTCATTCTGCAATTCAATTTTATATTTTCTCTGGGTTCAATTTGATTCTTCTAATAACATGTAGGAGGAAGGAAAAATTTGAATTTTTATATGATTCTGTATGGCTGTTGGAAAGACCGATTTTTCTAATTGTCCATTAGAGTTTTGATTTTAGGATCTTAATAGTTGCCATGTTTAATTAGGGTTTGTTGACTGTAACCGTAATTTTGATTTGAGGTTTAATGATTTGGGTAACGAATTTATCTCACTTGAAGAGTAATTGTGTGGCGTTTCATTTTTGTAACGGGGAATGTGATGGTTGATTATTGGTTTAAGTAATATTAATTGACTAATTAATCATTTTTAAGGACTAATATGTTTCCATGGGGTGGAAAAGTTAGGGACATTGCATTGGCTATTAACACTATTGGGCTGTTGCTTTTTAATTTGACACGTGGCATCACCTCTTACACTTGAGGTTTTGTTTTAATAATATATAGATGATAGTCGATCTTTATACATTTAGTCCTTTCATGATAAACTAAATTGGTAAAAGTATATAAAGTCACCTAACTGTCTCAAAACAACTTCATAGGTGGTATAGGAGAAAGTCATAAAGCAATCAAAAAAGTTTTAAGCCAAAAGTTCATAGGCAGTTGTTAACGTAGACTCATGTTATACTTTTGTAGGTGAGCGAGATCAATACAGTCATTTGCTTCTTGATTTTTGTGGATACATAAGCTCCTCTAATTGTAATGAAATACATTATAAGAGATTTTCTTGTAGTAGGGTTGTCTCTCCAACTTGAGTCGCAATTTGCGACTAACTACAGGTTTGATTTCTTCAACAAAAGAATTCATTGTCAAGGTGAACCCTCAATATAACCCATGGGAACTCAAAATATCAAGAAGGGTTATTGACTATGAAGGATGGCCCATGAAGCAAAATGACCATGAGGTCTAGGCAGGACTTATAGGTCCTTGTTTGCAATTAAACATGAGGTCCAAAATAATGATTGGACATGCCATGTGTGTGGTTTTTTTGGTTCAATGTAAAAATCGGTTGGGTTTTTTTTAGTGTAAGAGGGTTCAATGTAAGAGGAGGAGGAGGAGGAGGAGGAGGAAGAAGAAGAAGAAGAAAGAGAAAGAAGAAGAAAGAGAAAGAAGATGATGATGAAGTTTTTTGTTTCATTGTAATATTTTTCATTTTCACAGTAAAACATCAACAATTTGTATAATTTTTGCATTTGGGAGTAAGTTGCTCATTTTTTGTTTCCTTGCACTTGTCTACGAATGAATAATCTATGTAATATATAAAGCCAAAGGGGTTTATGATACGCAAATTTCAGTTTGCCCATTTTACCCCTTGCCATTGATAAATTATAAGGATAGAATACTAAGAATAGTAATTACACTATTTTTTTATTTGCACCAAAATAGTTATCAATGAAATTGTTACCACTAAGATTTGAACATCTAATGCAAGGGAAAACTTTTTAATTTTTATACCACTAGACCACTATATTTTAGTTAGTGCTCTTTTTATATATATTCTCTATTTCTCTCTTTCACATTTGAACCGTCATTTACTTCATATTATTTTTTTTTGGGTTTCTATTTTCCCTAATTTATATTGGGAATTGATATAATGAGAAGAAAGATTTTGTGAGAAGAAAAACATAGGAAATCATAACCATTGGTTCCAAGATCAAGGGTGGGTATTAATCTTGCTTTTTTCTTTTTTTTTTTGTTGGGAAAATGTGAATAATAAATGCTGCTACTTTTTTTTCTTTTTTTTTGTTGGCTGGGAAAAAGAGTGCAATTAATGTAGTGTGATTTCCAATGACATGCTAATTAATTCGCAACTCTATAGAACTCAGAATGAACATCAACTATACCCAAAATGAACATCAACTTTACCATACATGTTTATTTCTCAACTATAATTAGGCAATAATCTTATTCTCAACATCAACTTTACCATACATGTTTATTCTCAACATCAACTATAATTAGGCAATAATCTTATTTCTCAATTAACCTCCCTCACACCTCTCCTCCTCCATTTTCATGTTTATTCTCATTCCCATTCATTAACTAATTATTTTCCTATTGTTTACTAAAAGAATCAAAATTATAAAATCTATCTAATTATCGTACGAAAGTAAAAACAAAAAAATAAATTATTGTGAGGAAGCATATCTATAATGCATAATTGTTCATACTGAGAGTAAACGAACAATAATGAATAATATTGCTTTCGTCTCACTATATTTTTATTTTTAACATGTTCATTCTAACTTATTTTGACTGAGCTCATTACAAATTGAACTTATCTAAATTTATTTTGAACTTAGTATACTTAACTAACTTGAACTAAACTGCTTCATCTTATTTGAATTCATTTGAAGGAGTTATTTTGCAATTTCATATTGAACTTATTTAACTTATTTTGAAAAATAACTGAAAAGAAGATAAGTTTAATTACACTGCATTGCCAACATCCATCGTGAGCTAAAGTAAAATTATTATTGTGGATTTTCATTTTTAAGCAAAACAAGTTTTGATTCGCATGCATTGCGTGCATCGATTGTTATAATTTTTATTTTTGCGTATATATATATATATATATATATAAATATATATATACGCGCACACACACACACACAAAAGATAAACTTAAAAATCGATGCACGCAATGCGTGCGAATCAAAACTTGTGAATTATAATCTCACAGAACCTCTTCTTCTTCTTCTTCTTCATGACTTCTTCTTCTTCTTCTTCTTCTTCTTCTTCTTCTTCTTCTTCTTCTTCTTCGAATGAATGAATGAATGAATGAATGAATAATGGTTCGTCATATATGCTGACCTTGAATAACAATATAGTAAATCTATGATAACAATATAGTAAACCTTGGAGATTAATATGCCTTGAATATTAATATGGCAATTCTCGTACATTGCATTAATATGACAATCCATGTATGACACAAGACCTTCAATCCATAGAATAAAACACTTTAAAAGTTTTTCATACATAATAACCACCAACAATACACTGAGTACATCCATGTTTAGTAATATCTGTTAACCAAGGATTATGTTGGGTTTGTGTGGCCCATTGGATCCTCATGGTCCAGATTGAGGGAGGAAGATCGGGGCACCACCAGCGTCACATGGGACGCTAGCAGCGCCCCACATGAACAAGACGCCACCAGGGGGTAAAAGACGCTACTAGCGTCTCATGTTACTAAACGCTACCGAGGGGGACCTAGGCGCTACTCTTTTGGCTTTGCCCGCTGCCAATAGGACCTCTAGAAGGCTCAACGTGTTTGACGCTGCCAACGGGGGACAGACACTCCCAGCGTCTTGTCCGGTCTTTTTCAGCGGCGACAAATTGTTTCATTTTTATTGTTTAGGTTATTTATTTTTAACCTAATTCCCTACCCTCTCCACTACTATAAATATGGTACATGTTTCTCCACCAAAATCATTGGTAACCACAGAGAGCTAGAGAGAAAATATTGAGAGAGAAAGGGGTCTCACCAATATTTTCCCCGGTGTATCCTGAGAGATTGTGAGTTGAGATATTGTTATTGTAATCTCCTTTGTGGATCGCAACACACTCTGTGATAGTGATCAGGTCGTACTCCTCTTTTCTCATAGTGAATTATTTTCTGGCTGTCGCCGTCCGTGGGTTTTTCTCCGAGTTCTTCGGTTTCCCACGTAATTCTGGTGTTTGATTTATCGCTTGTGTTTATCATTCCTAAGTTTTGTCGTAATATCTGTCATCTCGATTCGATTTATTATTCGTTTCCACTGTTACCTTGCTACCCTTTTCTCTAACAAGTAGTATCAGAGCAAGGTAGAGATGACTTCAATCATGAAGTGCGATATTCCTAAACTTGATGGATTGAGGAGCTTTACAATGTAGAGACTGCAGATGAAGGCAGTCGTGATGCAGCACGGGTTATGGGATGTGATTGAGTATCCCAACACAAAGACTGATGAGACAATGAGCGATGATGAATTCAAACAACTCCAGAAGGACATCAAGGGCAATCTGACACCAAGGGAGTGGAAGAAGCTGGAAGATAAGGCTCTGGCAAGGATTCAGCTGTGTTTGGCAGAGCATATTCAGAGAGAGGTGATGCACATCGAGAAACCTCGGGAGCTTTAGATCAAACTGGAAGAGCTGGACAAGCCAAAGAGTCTTGTAAACAAATACCGAATGAAGGAGAAATTCTACAGGCTGAAAATGCCCCAAGGTACTTCTATTCAAGCACATCTTAGTGAATTTGATTCTATTATTACTAAATTAGAATCAATGGATGTGAAACACATTGATGAGGATAAGGCTTTGCATCTAATTCTATCCCTACCTACATCACATAAACAATTTAAGAAAATCATGTTGTATGGGAATCGTGGTGTCTTTAACCTTAGTGAAGTAAAGGCTAGTTTACTGTCTAAGGAGAAACTTGATATTGATGGCGATGACCAGGGTGGTGACCCTATGGTTGTAAGGGATAGGAATACTGAACGTAACGGAAACGGGTCTAGAAGGAGGTCTAAACACCGTTCAAAGTCTAGGAATCCTCACAAGGATAAGAAGTGTAACTATTGTAGTAAGATGGAGAATATAGAGAGTGATTGTTGGACAAAACAGAGAGACCAGAAACGGGAGAGTAAAGATAACCACACCAAACTTGGTACCTCAAACTGCGTCGAGTCCGAGTCAGATGGTGATGGGTTTGTCGTTACGGATAATGCATTGGCTATCACATCGAGTAGGATAGCTAGAGATGAGTGGGTTCTTGACACGGGATGCACCTATCATATGTGTCCTCATAAGGACTGGTTCGAGTCTTATGAGAGTGTTGACACCGGGGTTGTAGTCATGGGTAACGACACAGCCTGCACGTTTGCAGGAATCGGCAGCATCGAAATCAGAACTCATGATGGCATCGTTAGAACTCTGAAGGAGGTTCGTCATATCCCTAACATGACTCGAAATTTAATTTCTTTGGGTACTCTTGAGGCTAACGATTGTAGGTACAAAAGAGAATATGATGTTTTGAAAGTGTGCAGGGGTTCCATGGTTCTTATGAAGAGAATTAGGAAGGGCAGTCTATACATCCTACAGAGGTCTACAGTGACAGGAACTGCAGCAGCAGTCCTAAATCTTGATAAGTCCGACAACACAAAACTGTGGCACATGAGACTAGACCACATGGGAGAGAAGAGAATGTCAATGCTCAGCAAGAAGGGATATCTTGATGGCGCAAAGATCGGCGAGTTGGAGTTTCGCGATCACTGTATCTACGGGGAAACAGAAGAGGGTTAACTTTTCAAGGGCTAAACATACAACAGCAAGGATCTTTGATTATATTCATTCAGATTTATGGGGTCTTGCTAGAGTGCCATCACTGGGTGGGAAGCGCTATATGGTGACATTCATGGATGACTTCTCGAGGAAGACTTGGGTTTATTTCCTGCGGTACAAGAATGAGACATTCTCATACTTCAAGAAGTTCAAAGCTTTGGTGGAGAACCAGACAGGCAGGAAAATCAAGAAACTCAGGAGTGACAATGGTTTGGAGTTTGTTGATTCTGAATTTACTGAATTTTGCGAGGAGCATGGGATTGCGAGGCATCGAACCCTGTTGGGTAAGCCTTAACAAAACGGGGTAGCCGAGAGAATCAACAGGACACTCCTGGAGAAAGCCCGCTGCATGCTCTCGAATGCAGGGCTTTGGAAGAATAAATCGTTCTGGGTAGAGGTGATAAATACTGGCTGCTACCTGCTGAACAGATCACCTCATGCCTCTATCGAATACCAGATTCCAAAGGAAGTATGGACAGGGAATCTAGTTAATTATTCTAATTTGAGAATTTTTGGATGTCCTGTATATGCCCATGTGAATGATGGGAAGCTGTTTCCCAGGGCTGTTAAATGCATGTTTCTAGGTTATGGGTCTGAGTCTAAGGGATATAGTTTGTGGTGTCCTGATGTGAAGAAAGTTATACAATCTAGAGATGTAACCTTTAATGAAACTCAAATGTTATCTAGAATGGAATCTACTGGTACTTCTGATGATTCAGGAAATTAGGAGAAGGATGCAGGAAGAATGGTGTTCGAGGTGGAGCAAGCTCAAGATGGAGTTGCTGGAACCTGCAATCAGGAGCAACTTCTGATGATGCTCCTTAACCTACCCAGGTTGATGAGCCTGAGACTGAGTCTAATATTCCTCAGGTGGAGGAATAATCGAGCATAGAAAGAGATCGTCACAGGAGGGAGATCGGGAGACCAGCGCAATATACTGAAGAAGATGACGCTATGATTGCATATGCGCTGAGTGTTGAAGAAGAGACTCCTGAAGGTGCTGAACCGTCTACCTATCAGGAGGCCATCTCCTGTCCGAGTGCCTCAAACTAGATAGGAGCTACGCAAGAGGAGATGGAGAACCTGAAAAAAAAAATCCTATATGGGAGCTATGTGAGTTGCTTAAAGGGAAACGAGCTCTTACTACAAAGTGGGTGTACAAGAGAAAGGAAGGTATCCTTGGTGTAGAAAGTGCAAGGTGGAAGGCCAGATTAGTGGTAAGGGGTTGCAACCAGAGAGAAGGAATCGACTACAACGAAGTATTCTCACCAGTCGTACGACATAAGTCGATCCGCACCTTGCTAGCCTTCGTTGCTCTATTTGATTTGGAGTTGGAGCAACTTGATGTCAAGACAACTTTGCTCCATGGCGAGTTGGAAGAGGAAATTTACATGAGGCAACCAGATGGTTTCATCGTTCCTGGTAAGTAGGAACAAATGTGCAGATTGAGAAAGTCCTTGTATGGACTTAAACAGCCACCTAGGCAGTGGTACAAAAGGTTTGATACCTTTATGGTAGGGCAAGGGTGTTGGAAATATCCCGACAATGTTCGATATACATGGAGTTATAAACCAATATAATATAGTGATTATATGTCTTGTTAGAGACCTCTATATTTGGTAATTAACTATGTTTAATTATAACTATATTATTTGGTCCTACTGGGTCACCCAAGTCAGTGCCCGGGAACAATGTATATTGCCTAAAATAATAAAGTATTATTTTGGAAAGTGTTAGAAGTTGATTTTTTTTGGAGAAATCAACACAACAGGGACCGTGTTGGGTGAACACGGACCGGGTTGGGCCTCAAACGCTATTTTGAGAGAAGTTGGTTATTAGGGTTTATGTTAACCCTTTCCCCAAGCCACCCAACTCTATAAAAGGGAGTCTTTCAGAGATTTCTCGAGGGAACTGCTTAAGAGTCTTATAGACATACCAAGGTGATTTCCTGAGTTCCTCTGTCTCTCAGCTTGCAGTTATTGTTTCCTGAAACAACTACACCTATACCAAAACACATACATTTCTAGATTAAGATCTATCTTGATCGGGTCGATCTAGCAGTCGAGTTCTGGAGTGTTGCGTGGACTTTCAGTAGAGGATTTCTACATTGAAATCTCAAAGGTCAACCTCTGCATCAACCGGATTAGTGATAAATGTATAATTACTAAAGCTTCTATGATTGTGTTTTCCTGGGTGATTAATTGATTATAATCGTTGTGATTTTCTGCCAATTAAGCTATATCTGTTTAGGAAATAGATAATCTAAAACCCAACAGTGGTATCAGAGCCACCAATTGCATGCTAAAGTGTTATAATTTAATTCATAATTAATTTTGTCAATTGTTGAATTATTTTATGAATTTGTTAAAATAGTTTTAATACCTAATTTTTGAAACTTTATGAAAGTTTTAATCTTTATTATTCTTGATAGTAAATCTGGAATTTTTATCATAAAATTCCGTGCTTTATTATTATTTATTTTATTATTGCCTTCAATTAGTCAATTTATGCTTATTTAATTGTTAAAATTAGCACGAACTTGACATAATTTTGAATGTTTTAGAAACAATCATGTTTAATATTGTTAAACAGTAGGCAATACATGAAATAAATCTAATTTGCAAAATAGGATTTTATAGAATTTTTTTCTGATTTAGTCTATTTATAGTAAATTTAATGAAAAATAAAAATAAAATATCAAACGAATTCAAAACATTCCGAAACTTTTACTGGAGGTGTCTGAAAGTGTTCTGGATCTTTCATAATTTTGGTAGTTGTTTTTCAATTAAAATGGATTTTTAATTGACTTTTCATATCCGAGGAGAAATAAAATTCGTTTAATTCTCTGAATTTTATAAATAAATAGAAATTTGTAAAACTTCTGAAATTTTATAGTAGGTTACTGGGTAACCATACTTTTAGGGAAAATTTTTCTGTTAGTTTATCCAATTAAATTATATTTTTAAATTTAGATTTTCAGATCTGAGAGAAATAAATTTGTTACTTTGAATTTGTTAAATTTACAGAAATTTGCAAATTTTCTGAAAAGTTTACAGTAGATTATTGGGTAACCATTCTATTATGGATAAAATTTTCATGAATTTTCAAAGTCGTTAACTAATTTTCCTTTAATTTTCATATTTGCAGCGGAGTAAAACTGTTTACTCTTCCGATTTTTTTTATCAAATTTTGGAAATTTCATAAAAAATCTGAAAATTTTACACTAGCTTAATAGATGACTATACTATTTAAAATTTAATTTTTGAAATTATTGAACTGTTCTTATTTATTTTCCTCTTAAACGGCGAATTAAAAGTTTTAATTTCCTAAAATTTTTGCAATCTTTTGAAAATTGTTAAAATTCTGGAAAATTTTCATATTGGGTTATTAGATAACACTATGACCTGAGACTTTTAAATTCGATGGGTTTTGATAATTTTATTTATGTTTTCATACACGAAATTAACCAATACTTGGAAGCAACACGGACCGTGTTGCCAGCAGTTTTGGTGAATTCGTGTGTATTAGGGTTTAAAATTAATTTTAGAAATTAATTATTAAATCCTATTGCTACTAAATGAGTTAAAGGCATAAAATCTGTTAAATAAATGTGTAAAGTTTAGGAAACTTGCAATATCTTTAAGAGATATAGTATCTTTTAGATTTCTTGATTTTAGGAAAATCGAGTATTTTGTGTGTATAGGTATAAAATCATAAATCTTGTTAGGTAACTAAGATAAAATTTGGAATTTTGTTTATTTTTGTCAATCATGCGAACTGTTTAGGAAACCTTTATTTAGTATTCGTTTCCTCATATTGTTATATTGCAATTAAACATGCCTTTATATTTTGTTGTTTAAGCATGTGTTATATTTGATATAACTATTGCAATATTGCCTGTTTGCGAATGCTTAGCATGACCATAGATAGTCGGTTTCACCGATCTGCGTACCGGGTGGGTGAAATACGGCTTGCGTGCTGTCTTTGAGTTATTTTAAATTTAAATTTCAGTTAAGTTTATTTAATTCATGTAAGGTCTCTTTAAAGAGATCCACTTTGTAAATTTGTTGTAATTGGAGACATCAAGTTGAGTGAGAGCCCAACAACAATAGAGGTGTTGATTCAAGTGGGAACCTATCCAAGGAAGTTGCACAATCCAAGAAGAGTTTCTTGAAGACTATCAAGGCTTAGTTAAAATTAGTTTGATTAAGTATAGGTGGCCATACTAGGGGTTTTATTTATGCTTTAAATTCGTTATTGCATGTTTTATTATGCCTTTTATGCTTTTCGAAAGAGTTCACCTAGAATTGCATGCTTAAGATAATAAAACTTACTTTCAAAATTGAATTATTGCTCAACCTATCGAAACACCACTTAGATGGATAAATAAAGAAAGTCAAAACGAATTATTTGTCCATCATTAATCAGTAGGGTGGGAGCTAGGTCAATTCTAATTGGCTATCAAAATAGTTTTGGGCCAAGAGCAGAGGAAGAGAAATATTGTATTCGATACAAATTTATTGGCAAGAGTCATTTTGAATAGTCGATCATAAGATGATCCACCAAAGGTGACATGGGCTTGAGTTTTGTTGGGCCAAAGTCCCCTTGAACTCATGGGTCTTGTGGGTCTTGGTTAAAATTAAAACACTAAGTGAGAGTTAATAAAGTATTTTGATTTGAAGTTAAAATTAGTTTAATTTCTTTTGATGAATAATAACTAAAATGAACCAACTTGTCTCGTAGAATTATTTAAGTCTTTTCACTCAAACAGTCACCACTAATAAATTATTGTTTTCTCCTTGAGAAAGAAAAAAATAAATAATTACATCAATTCTTTAATTGGCATCGTCATCGCAAGATTGTCTTGGAGGCAAATAAAAGGAACATGTCTTTGATATAACATTGAGTTACACATCAATAATAAGAGGTCAATCAAGCCAAATGGATACATGTAATGTCATAGTATTCATGCAACTTTAACTTCAAAATGTTTGAAGATTAGAAGAAAGATTTCAATATTACCAACTCAAAACCAAGTTCATCGAACTAGTTAGAGTTGTTAAATATGAAACCAGTAACCAAATAGTCTCGGTTAAGCTAGATAAAGGTCAATTGATGGCACTCATGTTCTGAAATAATTTGACTATTTTAAAACATGAGAAACCACAGATCCCCTTTTAGCCAAAAGATTGGCGACCAAAGATAGTCTTTTAGTGTAAGGGAAAATAAGATTTAAGAAATCTATCAAAGACAAAAGTAAAAGGAAAGGTAAGGACAAACAGTTGTACATACCCAACCAATGACAACAACCGGTTAACAATCAGATCATGTATGACACTGGGAGCGTGAATAACTATAAGGAAGACTTGAGATATGATTTCATTTCTAGGAAAATGTGTATATGATACACACTACCCTTATTAAACCCACTTTTAGTATAAGATACGGACTGTGAAACTCGCATTTATGCAAATGTGCAGGATCTACAGCAAAGTAGATGTGCTTTGAAGGATGAGAGTCAGCCTACAAAAGGGAATATGCAATTAGTTGTAGTTTCTCATGAAGATTTGGTTGTTTATCCGTTTCCTCAAGACTTATAACATAAATTTATAGGTGATTCTATGTTCTCATTATAAGTAGAAATTTGATTTCAAGCTCTCAATTAGAGAGAGAGGATCACAGATAAACATACCCAACACATCAAAACTAAAAGGTTTAAAAGGAATTAATCATGTTCAAACATGAACCTTGTAACTATATATTAAGTCATGCAAATCAGAGCACATTCGGAAGCGTCACTGTGATAGACTTTTGAATAATAAGACTTTGAAACGTATGATGTCTGCAAAGCATGACTGTACCTTTTATAAGAAAGAGTAAACGTGCCAACAAACACTCAAACATATGGATGTATGTAGTCCAATTGAGCACAAGTACAAGGGATAAATTACTTTAAATCTTCAAAGATGAATAAAATAACACACGGTGATTCATATCTATGAGATTCATCTGAAGCTGGAATGTTAAAATAGTTTGAAGATTTGCAAAATGAAGTAGTCTTGGCGAAACTATGAGAGCACCTAGATATGATCGAAAGGATGCTAATGGTTGAGCCAAGAGTTTGTGAACAAATGACTCAAATGAAACATAATTCTGGCACTATAAGCTTAAGTCATATTAATCAGAAATGCATTCAGAAACTGCATAGTGCAGAATTTTGGAAAACCTAAACTTTGAAAAGTTCAATGTTTATAAAGCATGCCTCATGGGTAAGATGACTAAAATCACCTCTTATTGGAGTTGGTGAACAAGCTAATGACATATTAGGATGTAAACGTATTGATGTATGTGGTCCTATGAGCACTAGTGCTAGAAAAAGGTTTACGGTACTATTTCATCACTCTCAGTGACGATTTGTAGTAGATATGGGTATATCTACTTAACATGCCACAAGTCTAAATCCTTTGAAATGTTCAAAAAGTTTCAAAGTGAAGTACGAAACCAACTTGGCAAGAAAATCACAACCCTTCAATTAGGTTGAGTCAACATTGCCGGTTACCTTTTTGGGATACACGCAGTTAACCATAGCTCTAATTACTGAACAAAGATTATCTGAAGCACTAGAGAAGACACCACATATGATTTGGAGAGGAAAAGTCCCTGAACTGTTTTATGAAAGAAAGGGGTATCACTTCTACAAATTGTTGTAGAGGATAATGTTTGTGTCTCAAAATGCTTTGTTCCTAGAGAATATGTTATTCTCTAAAAGAAAGAGTGGGAGAGTTTCTGAAGTTACCGAAGTTCAAGTGACACAAAATACTATAATCATCACCTAAAACTCCGCTACTTGATCCTAGTTCAAGTTTTCCTATTGGTCGGGAAATTAAGAGCGAGGTTGAGGCAGTAGAAGTTCCTCAAAATGTTAAGGAGGAGGTGCCATGAACATTACTCCAAGCAAGGTCAGGTAAATACCTCTGCTAGCCACAAAGATATAGATCTTCTATGGATGAGCGTGAGATGTTACTTTTAGAAAGTAACGACTCTACCTACATCAAAGAAGTTTTAGCAAATCAAGATTCCATAAGGTCTAAAATGGACTCCATGTATGCAACCAAGTTTAGAACTCGGTTGATTTGTCTGAAGGTGTGAGCCATCAGGCATAGGTGGGTTTAAGGCAAAACATGGGTTCATTAAGATAGACATAAAGACTGACTTCAAAATTAGTTTTGGAAGGAAGGTGTGTACTTGACACAACTGAATGGTTTTTTGTTGGAATACTTGTAAACTTCAAAAGACCATCTGTGGTCTTAAGGAAGCTTCCAGGAGTTGGAATCATTGATCTTTTTGACCAGGATATCAAAAAGTTTGATATACTGATAGGTGCTAAGATAATATTGTGTTTGCAAGAAGTTTAGTGGGAGCAATGCATTTCTAACATTGTATGTTGCGTCTACTGAGGTTGACTTGGGAATAACTTTTAAAGTCAAGGATTGGTGAGGCTAAGAATTTTCTTGGAGACAAGATCTATAATGATAGATTAAAGATTTTGATTGTTTGAATCAAAGTTGGCTAGGTGTTGAATAGTTCAACCCACTTCGAGAATGGATTAATTTCCATAAATCATGGTATATCCTTAGGGAATCTGATTTTCTCAAAACAATTAGAAGATCTAAAAAAGGATGAGACATATAACTCATGCTTCATGCATGAGATTAATGTATGTCACAATATGTTCAAAGCCCAACATAACATATACATTGTTTATGTATAAGCAAAACTAAGGATGTGTCCTAAGTCTAAAGTGGTTGATAAAAGCTAAGTGTGAAGAGTTGCATTGATGCTACACTTATGTCAGAAAAATATGATTATCTGAAAGGTCAGAGAAAATTATACGATCTATTTGAGTGGCATTGAGGTGAGTTGGAAGAAGTTCCTAACATGACATGCATTTAATTCTACAAATAAGACAAGCATGACACGACTTTAGAAGCTGTGGCAGAAACTATTAGGATTGTGAAGTTTGTTTTAGAACTAGGTGATGTTTCTTTGCGAGATAAATGAAGCCTTGTTGATGGGAGCCATCACTCAAGCAAAGGAACTGAAGCTCACTATGAATCCAAACATAAGTTTCGGAAATATCTTCTTGTATAAAAGGTCATTAGTGAGATGGTATATGTGCGAGGGTCATTGCAAGTATTGTGTACTAAACCCCTGTTGTAGTTATAGCATGATAGTCATGCATGTGCAATAGGTATAGAACACATTCCGAAATATTAACAAGCCAATTTTACATGAATTGTTCATGAGTTATGACCTTGTCGATTCATCATTATGAATAAGATTCCAAAATTTACATTAGTTGTGGTTTAGAATTATGTAATTAATGTCCAAAAAGGTTAGCGAATTCAAAATGGAAAATTGGATGAGGTCCGATTTCTGAAACCCCATTAGTGAACTTGATAACGCTAGTCTTGGTCGACAGTTGTAACAGTGGTTTTGTGGACCTCGGTTTTGTCGTTCTCTCTCAGGGAGCTGGCAGCCTTGGTCATAGAAACTAAGTCTAAGGCCGGGTCAAGATTGCTAAGGTAAGGCAATGGGTTGAAAGAGGCGGTCACGAAGCAACAAATAAAGCTAAGGTCGATCAAGGAAAGGAAATGGGCTTCGGAGGCTTTTCAGGATGCAAACGAGGATGAGGAATTGGGTATTGCAACAAGAGAATAACAAGGAGGGAGAATCAAGTGGAAATTCCATTAGAAAATACCCACCGAGTTTCCTCTTTCGAGGATAATCCGGATTAACTTCCCCAAAGTCCACCACGGACCCGGAGGGTTAATGAAACGAAATTCCCTAGTTAGCCTCTTTTCACTTCCGTGAGTAGAGTACTAACTATCCCAATTCCAACCTTCCAACACAAGTGTTGGATGTGTTTGGGGACTTTCGAACCCAAATACAACCCACTTGAGGGAAGGAAAGGAGTGGGGAATTTATTTCCCAACTAATTACTCACTAATATTGCTAACCCAAACCTAATCACCCATTCACACCCTTAATTACCCCCTAACCCATAGGATTTCTAACCACTAATCATGATAAAAACTATGCTAACAACATCAAAACCAAACCTAAACATGATTTCTAACATCAAACAACCACAAACAAGCAAGATAATGAAATAATGTTCGGTTGTAATTTTTGTGGTTTTAAGTAAGGATTGTCGATCTCAGGGATGGGTGTGAGGCTTGATTAAGGGTAATCGGTTTGTGGAAAGGGGGTTTTCTCACAATGCGGAAAGCGATAAATTATGTAAAGAAAGCATTTAAATTTAACCTAGACATGATAATAATAAAGAAAGCAATTAAAAGAAAGCACTTAAAGATGAAAGCAATTAAAAGGCATGAATGAAGACAATAAATGAACAATGAAATTGGGAATGAGAAATTATACCTTTGATGACTAATCTTCAATAAACCTTCAATCTACACTTGAATTTCCCCCGAACAAACAAGAAATTGTGGTTTGGATTACCAAGAATCCCCCAAATTCTCACTAGTAAGTAGAATTGGAGTTCCTTGACCCTCCTCCCCACTAAAAATGGAGTTGATTGTGGCTAACACTATAGAGCTTGGGAAACAAGTCAACAATGGCAATTATAGAGAGAGAGAGAGAGAGAGAGAAGAGAGAGAAAGCTTGTAAAACTTCAATGGAAACTTGCTTGAATTGAGAAAGCTTGAGAAAGTTTGAATACAAATGCTAGAAATCAATGAAAGCTTGAAGAACAATGAAGAACAATTGAAAACTTGAAGAACAATTAAGAGAGATTAAAGCAAATAAAGGAAAGCAATTAAATCTAATTCTACTCCTAAACTACCTAGGCTAATTGATAATTTAGATTAATATAAGTGGGTATTTATAGAAGAAGGAAAAATACAACCCCAAAACCCTAGAACAATCGCGACGCTGCTGCAGACAGTGTGGCTCGGCGAGCAGAAATTTGGCTCGGGCGAGCCAGCTCGCTGGTGTTTTGTTGCTCGTAACCCTTGCTCGGGCGGCGTAAATTTGGCTCGGGCGAGCAATCGCTCAGGCGATTTTCTGCCGACTTCAAACACGCATAACTGTTTCATCCGAACTCCGTTTTAGGCCCGTAAGATATCGATGGAAAGCTCTCGGTGTGTACTTTAAGCTCCCAAAATTTCAGAGCTATCGGATTTGTAACGAAGGAGTTATGACCCAAAGGGTGAAGGCACACGTATTTCAAACCTTTAAGTTTGTACCGTTCCCCTGTTTGCGCCAATCTTGATATGGAATTTCCGACTTCGGTTTCGCCGGCTCGGCTCGGGTTGACTTGGTTTGACTCGGTCTCGCTCGGGTTGACTTGGTTTGACTCGGGAAATAGCTCGGGATTCCCTAAAAACCTTCAATTAGGCCCAAACTTCTTCTAACTCCTTATTTTCCTACAAAACACCAAATCATTATATCTAATATATAAATAGGGGTTAAAACAAGCAAATATACCTTATAAAAGAGAAGAAATTCGGCTCGAAACGAGGCCGAACACCACTCCAACACAAGGGTTTGCTCGCCCCGAGCAAACTAAAAACAAAGAAAAGGACTAAAAAGAAAACTAAAAACCTAACTCACTTTCGCAGGAATCGCGGATGCATTTAGCACATGCATCAAGCCCTTTAAACCCCCCGGCAGCCCGGGTGGACGAGGTAGGTCTCGTGAGGGTTTATAGCAACTATACCCACAAAAGCCCGAGAAAAAGAAAAAGGGGAGAGAAAAAGAAGTGAAAACCTAAAAACGAAACGAAACAAAAGCAGAGAAGATATTCCCGTCCCCAATCATGCACCTAGTTCCCCATTCCGCCTCAACAATCAATCGGAAGAAGTAAGTATAAACAAATTGAGACACGAAGGTTGGAAAACTGCCAATCTTTGAGATTTTGAACCAAAACACTTCCTGATGAGCAAAACACTTCGTGCATAAGTGCAAGTGGGCTCTAGTCGGTCCTTCCTATCCTAAACCAGACAATCAGAGTTGTTCTCATGCTCAAGCTCAGGATTATCTATCCTACTTCACTCCTGGTTTTTCTTTTAACCTCTCTTTTCTTTCTTTTTCTTACTTTGCTCTTTTCTTTTTTTACTTTTCTCTTTCTTACCATTATTTTGCTCAACTCTTTTTTTTTTCCTTTTTCTTGCTTCGCTCTTTTCTTTCTTTTTCAAAACCTACGCTCTTTTATTTCCACTCAATCCGTTTTGTGTCTTTTAGAGCGTTGTGTCGGGTTTTGCGGGATTTAAATACCGGCCTTCGCAAAGGGTTACCCTCCCTGCTGGGTTTCTCCATACGTGAGTCATTGCACTTAAGGAGCATAGGGTGCCGATCCACCCAAACCAACCCATGACGGTAGGCCCGACAATAATTATTTAATGCATTAATTAAGAGCTTAAGCAATTGAACAACTAAAACCGTCTAACTTAGGTAAGAATTCACAGTCAAAGCGTGTAAGAATTGAGGATTCCGCTTTCCCATTCCATGTAAAGGTCTAATAGAGATAATTCATGCAAAAATCCTTCCTAAGACCCATCATTATTCATACCGACCGCTTCCAACTGACTAAATCAGC
Organism: Portulaca oleracea; assembly: GCA_029582165.1. NCBI lineage: Eukaryota > Viridiplantae > Streptophyta > Magnoliopsida > Caryophyllales > Portulacaceae > Portulaca > Portulaca oleracea. The sequence continues at coordinate 9,775,942 of CM055891.1, read as the reverse complement.
CGATTAGACAACTATCTACACAACTGTGAACGGAAACATCCTCAAAAAGAAAAACAACTTTTGGGTTTTTCACAACATTTCTCCCCTTTTTATTTTCTTTCACACACAAAATATTTTTAGATTTTTGGACACAAACTAAGAAAAACAAAAACAAAAGACTCAAAAAAAAAACTAGGTGATCTACCCATGACAAATGAAAATTAGCACCCCCACTCCAACACAAGACATCACAATGTCTCCATCATGAGAAAGGTGTCACAAGTAAGGTAGAAAACCAAGAAAAGCATATATACAAAACACTTATCACATAAAAAGCGGTGGTGACCCGAGCCCACACGGCTCCAACAACAATATAATCCCAACATTCACATTCAAAGGGTTCGCCACCCAAAAAGAAAACCAAGCATGCAACATGGATCATCGATATATTCACATAAAGAGAGTGGAAAGAGGTTACCTCGAAGTCTTCAATCAAGCATATTCAATCCACGATCAAAGGAACATCACACCAAGGTTAGAAATAAACAAGAAAAGCATACTATGTGTGATGGTTCACATGCAAGATAAAAAAAGAAAAACAAACTATACAAGACGCTAGGGACTAAGAACTAAGAAAACAAACTAAAATATTTACAAAACAATTCTCACTCTCTTTTTTTTCTTTTCTTTGGACTCAAAAACCGGAATGCATACTACCCTCCCACTCCCACACAAAGAGGTTGTCGTATCCTCAAATGGAAACAGAAGTAGGTAAGCAAGCACCCCAAAATAAAAGAAAAAGACACACACAAAAATAAAATAAAAGAAGAAAAGAAAACCGACTCACTAAATATACACAAAAAGGTGAGGAAGGATATTACCTCGAAGGCATCTTATCAATAAGCTTATTCCTTCTCACCTCACGATATCGGGCACCAAGTCAGAACCATTCAACGCCCGGAGTAACAAATCATGTATCCTCTCATGCATCTCAGAATGGTGGTGGTAAGAGCACACTCGCAATAGCACATAAACAAACATTAGTGCCCTTAACAATTTATCAAATGCCTTAGAAAAGTCATAGAACTGATGAAATTCATGAATATACAAGAATTTTCTAGGCACGGTTAAAGGATACATGACAAATGGGTCCTCCCATTGACTCGCAAATGGAGATTGGGTATACAAATCAACGGAAGGAGGCAATACAACACATTTCTGAACATGCTCATGCGAAGACTTGGATGCAAACAATGGTTCAAACTCAATTTCCATGCAATTTTCATCAATCACAAATTCCAAATCTCCACTCTCATCCAAATAAACATTACAATCGTCAATAGGTGATAAGGAAAACAGAGGGTTAGACCACATCACAACACTCCCAACATCACACACAACCACATCTTCATCTTCATCAATATCAGACTCACTAGAAGAACTATCAACATCAAAAGACAAAGGTGCATCATCCAAAGCAACATCAAAAGTGAAAGTGGAAGGTTCAGGGTCATAGCTCATCGTGAATGACTCATAAAGCATGTCATCATCAAAAGCATCATTGTCAACAACCAAGTTCAAACAATCATGATCATTCCCCAAAGAATTATGCTCATCATCACAGGTATGCACATCAATGGACTCACATACAAGGGTAGCTAATGCCTCACTAATGCAATGATCCTCAATGAAAGTGAACAAATCGTTATCAAGCACACATTCAATCACAACAGATTCAATTTCACTCTCAACAAGATTATGCTCAATTACATCACGGCATTCACTAAACTCAATCTTTTCTTCACATAAAGGCATGGACAATGGTGTGGACAACGGTTCATCGTCTAACATGTTTTCATCAATTTCAACATCATCACACACAGAATCAACAAGTTCCTCATGCTCACTAGGTGGGGCTAGAGCTAAGGAATCACTAAGTAGTCCAAGGCATGGCCGGTTATAATAGTCATCATCCTCATCATACACAGAAAAATCAACTTGCATTTCAGGACTAAAAGACGATGAATGACCTACTTCAACATTCGAATCAACCATTTGTGAAGACGGAGTTTCTACCCTATGATTACTCTCATGGAAAAATTCACGCATATACTCATTCATGTTCACACATAATTTTTCTACTTCCGTCTCGAAGGAAGCCACTGTAGCTTGCAAACAAGAAATTGAACTATGATACGGCGAATCACACAAGGAGCACACGGAAGGAGACTCATCGGCACTTTGGGAAAGTTCATACGCTTTTCCACATATTCCCCATTATAAGAGTGATCATCAACATACACGGGGTATTCACATGATTGTTCAGTTTCGGTCCCAAAGGGTGGTGCATAAGGAGGTTGGAAGCTAGGACTATCATTTTGTTGTTCAAACTCATAGGAATCCCTAGACAACCATTCAAGTAACTCCCATGCTGGTTCTTCTCCTAAACTGGAAAACCCGTAATATTCTAAAAGGTTTCGGGTCTCATAATTCACACCCTCATTCACAATTCCCAAAAGATCTAAAGTATCATAGAAGACACCATATAATTCACATTGAGCACGATAATCATGTAATCTAGCAAAATACCTCCAAAATATTTCATGCTCAAATTGAGGGAATTGGGGACTATCCATAACTCTCTTTTTTCTATTTTTCTAATTTTCTATTTTTTTCTTTTTTTTCACTTTTTTCGATAAATAAATTTTTTTTTCGCTACATTTTTCTAGCATAATCGAGAAAGCAATAAACTATGTACACACAAACCAATAGCCTAATCTACCAAATAACGCCATCCCCGGCAACGGCGCCATTGTTCGGTTGTAATTTTTGTGGTTTTAAGTAAGGATTGTCGATCTCAGGGATGGGTGTGAGGCTTGATTAAGGGTAATCGGTTTGTGGAATAGGGGTTTTCTCACAATGCGGAAAGCGAAAAATTATGTAAAGAAAGCATTTAAATTTAACCTAGACATGATAATAATAAAGAAAGCAATTAAAAGAAAGCACTTAAAGATGAAAGCAATTAAAAGGCATGAATGAAGACAATGAATGAACAATGAAATTGGGAATGAGAAATTATACCTTTGATGACTAATCTTCAATAAACCTTCAATCTACACTTGAATTTCCCCCGAACAAACAAGAAATTGTGGTTTGGATTACCAAGAATCCCCCAAATTCTCACTAGTAAGTAGAATTGGAGTTCCTTGACCCTCCTCCCCACTAAAAATGGAGTTGATTGTGGCTAACACTATAGAGCTTGGGAAACAAGTCAACAATGGCACTTATAGAGAGAGAGAGAGAGAGAGAGAGAGAAGAGAGAGAAAGCTTGTAAAACTTCAATGGAAACTTGCTTGAATTGAGAAAGCTTGAGAAAGTTTGAATACAAATGCTAGAAATCAATGAAAGCTTGAAGAACAATGAAGAACAATTGAAAACTTGAAGAACAATTAAGAGAGATTAAAGCAAATAAAGGAAAGCAATTAAATCTAATTCTACTCCTAAACTATCTAGGCTAATTGATAATTTAGATTAATACAAGTGGGTATTTATAGAAGAAGGAAAAATACAACCCCAAAACCCTAGAACAATCGCAGCACGCGCGTCTGCAGACAGTGTGGCTCGGGCGAGCAGAAATTTGGCTCGGGCGAGCCAGCGTTCTGGCTGGTGTTTTTGTTGCTCCAGAACCCTTGCTCGGGCGAGCAGAAATTTGGCTCGGGCGAGCAATCGTTCTAGGCAGTTTTCCCTGCCGACTTCAAACACGCATAACTTTTTCATCCGAACTCCGTTTTAGGCCCGTAAGATATCGATGGAAAGCTCTCGGTGTGTACTTTAAGCTCCCAAAATTTCAGAGCTATCGGATTTGTAACGAAGGAGTTATGACCCAAAGGGTGAAGGCACACGTATTTCAAACCTTTAAGTTTGTACCGTTCCCCTGTTTGCGCCAATCTTGATATGGAATTTCCGACTTCGGTTTCGCCTCGGCTCTCGGCTTGGGTTGACTTGGTTTGACTCGGGTCTCGGCTCGGGTTGACTTGGTTTGACTCGGGAAATAGCTCGGGATTCCCTAAAAACCTTCAATTAGGCCCAAACTTCTTCTAACTCCTTATTTTCCTACAAAACACCAAATCATTATATCTAATATATAAATTCGGCTCGAAACGAGGCCGAACAAATAACAAGCTAAACAATTAAAGAGCAATGAAAGTAATTAGCAAAGCAATTAATGAAAGAGTTAAGGGAAGAGAAAACTTATCAAAATGCTGTAGATGAACATAGGAAAGCAATCAAAAGATAATCTAACAATCTCTCAATTGTTTGAATCTCCAAATCTTCACAAACACCACAAACCCTAGACTAATCTCTCACTAATCTTTCTCTAAAATCCACTAATACAAAGCTGAAATAATGTCTAAGTAAGTAGGCTGGAATCCCCTCAAAAGAGTAGCTAAGGAGTGTATTTATACAAGGGATAAAAATCCCCCAAAACGCAGCGCATAAAGGTCGGACAAAATGCGCAGTAACAGGGGAGCGCAGGAGCGGTCCCTGGACACCGCAGGTGCGGTCACCTGCGAAGAGCGTTTGGGCGATTTCTCCTTCGAGAGACCGCAGCTGCGATCTCTGGGCACCGCAGGTGCGGTCTCACTTGGGCACTTCACCTCTGCACATGCCTTGGCACTCACCGCAGCTGCGGTCATCAGGACCGTAGGTACGGTCAAGCTTGGCTGCTTTGATGTTCAGGACGTAGCGCCCGCTCCAAAAAGGTGACGGGGGCTACGCCTTGGTGCGTGTGACAGCTAACAGACGAAAGGAGGGTAGCGCCCGGTACCTTGAGCGTGGCGAGGGCTACGCCTTGGCAAACTTCAGCAAAAACCTCTATCTTTTGAGCCACTCGACATGTCTAGCTTTTCCGCTTCCTTTGCCTTTGTCTCGACCAAGACTCGGGAAATCTCGGGATTCCTAAAATAGTTGCAAAATGTCCCTTTTTACCATGTCTTGAGTAAAAACTCCAAAATCTACAAAATAACCAAAAACAAGACAAAAACTACCTAAACTAACACAAACTCCTCTGTCGTGGGAGAGAAACGAGTGCATTTAGTGTATGCACCAAGCCCTTTGAACCCCCCGGCAACCCGGGTGGACGAGATGGACTCGTGAGGGTTTGTAGCGGCTTACGCACAAAAGCCAAAGAAAAAGGAGAGAGGGAAAGTGAAAACAAAACCGAAGAAAACAAAAGGAAAAAAAAAAAACAAAAGCTTCGATTCAAAGGATCATGCAACTTCAATTAAGAAAACGTTATTAAGCCTCTAAAAGGAACCGTTATGAGCATCTCACAAGCACCTATCCCAAGCAAAAGTCAGTCTTAAAGATTTTCGACCCCCTATACCTCATGCCACCCATGTGCAAATGTGCTAGTGGGTCCTAAGCGAATCCAAAAGACTCCAAAGACTCATGCCCGAGCTCAAAAACAACAAAACGAACAAGGAAAGAGTTGCCCTTCCTCGCATTTGGTCGCCCTTGGCTTGGTGAGGGCCGTAGGTGATGCAAGGAGAGGCCCCACACTTTTAAAAGCACAAACTTTCTTTTCTTTTTGGTTGGTTTTACCAACGAAATTGCTTTTTCTTTTCTCTTTTTTTTTTCTTTTTAAAAGTCGGTATTAGCCTTACTTTCGGGAATTGGACGGCCCAAACATGGGGTTTACCCTCCCAACACAGTCTTTTCCATTCACCTCTCCGTCGCAAAGCGATATAAGAGGAGGTTTAAGGGGTATCCGTGTCGTACCACTGATACTGGGCCCGTGTAGGTTGGCTAAGTGTATGGTGGTTGATGTCATTCAGTGACACGCCCCACTTAATCCTATTATTGTAGCTTTTGCTTTCTTTTTTCTTTCTTTTTGAACTTTGCTTTTGCTTTTGCTAAACAGGAAAAAAGAACAACCTCGGACACAAACCCCTAGAATCTCCCGATTTCAATCGGAACGTGAAAGGAATCGGGGGTCTCACTAGACACTTAATGAAGGGAATCTAAGAAGGTAAGTCATGACTAGTACCCGAGACAGGGTCGAAAATGCTCAAACCGGTTACTTTTAAAGAAGATTAAGAACGGCTTCTCAATTTCGACAACAAGATCCAAGAAACAAAGCAAAACAAAGCGAAAACAAAACTGAAAGAAAACTTTTAAGGCTTTCACTCCCTTTTTTCTCCTTTTTCACACGAAAATTTTTCAAATTTTAGGCAAAAACCTAAAACCAAACACTAGGAAAACAAAAACCAAAAACTATGTGATCTACCCTTACAATAGAATATCCCCCCCCCCCCCCCCACACTTAAAATGCCACAATGTCCTCATTGTGGGAAGGTGTCACATGAAAAGGGTAGAGAACCTACAAAAACAAATAAACAAGAACAACTAGCAAATAAAAGTGGTGGCGACCCGAGCCCACACGGCTCCAACAGCAATATAATCCCAACACAAACACTCAAAGGGGTTCACCACCCAAAAGAAAATCAAGCATGCGACAGATTATAATGATAATTCACATAGGAAAGAGTAAGGTGGAAAGATATTACCTTGAACTCTTCAAAAATGTTCAAGCCGTGATCCGAAGTCGTCGTTCAAGTGAATCAAAATGATATTAGAGCAAAAGATGACTTTACACATGACAAAATCTGCATGCTAGATCGAAAACAAAATCAAAGAAAAGCTAACTAACTAAACTTCTAAACAAAAAGGAACTAAAAAGAGGAAAAGAAAACTATAAACAATATGTACATTGCCAATGACATACCTTATCCCCGAATCTCACTCATTGAGGCGGGAAATAAGGGTGAAACTCAACTCAAACTGACCAAACAAACTGGATTCATTTCATTTCACTAAAAACAACCATTCATAACATGCCTAAAATGCATCCAACTCAAGACAAAACAAACCAACACTAGCCCAAAAGGACAACCATCATACAATTAAGACAACCCAACTACAACCAAAAGACAAAATCACAAACCATGCCCCAACATCCTAGAAACAACACCAAGACAAGCCAAAAGAACCCAAGATGCCACACGCCAAAACCACAAAGCTTTCTCGTCCAAACCCCGTTGAAGCACCCCCCTCCCCCCCCCCCCCACACACACACTTACCTTTTACACAGTAAAACATAATAACAATGAAAAGGATCAAGTGGCGGGTGGGGACACTTACAACCTGTCCCTCAAGCGGATCCTCCCGGAGGAGGACGGGGTTGGAGTTGCGACTGGATGTTAACAAGAATTTCTTGTTGCACCTCGAGGAGTCCTTGCAAGTTCTCGATCAAGCATTGTCGGTTTTGGATGAGTTCACGTTGCTCTTGAAACTCATTGTGAAGCTCTTGAAGTTGATCATTGATGCGCTCCAAAGTGGTATCTCCGGCTTGGCTTGGTCCCGCTTCTTCTCCTTGTTCTTCCTCTTCCTCATCTTCCTCGGCCTCTTCTTCACTCCCCTCCACGGGCTCAAAGGGACCTCCTACCACGAAACGGCTCCCATATTTTTGGCCGCACGACCAAGTGCGCCGGTCGGTGACATCTAACAACTCTTCAGCATGATCATGATCCAAATGAACCACAACACTGTTGGAGTCGTGGCCGTGGCGATATAGTGTTCGCGTTTTGTGCTTGTCTAGGAATTCCATCTTCCTCTAGCGAACACCATCAATGGGGTCGGGGAAGTACCGTGGAGTCCATTTGGCGAGATAGGACTCGAAACCTTGCTTCTTGAGAAAATGACATATTATATATCCCATACCAATGGTCATATTTCGGGTTTCAAGGCTTATCTCCCGAAGACAGTGAAGAATGCATGAGCCTGTGTTTACACGGCGACCGTTGATTGCATTGTAGATGACAAAGAGATCGTCTTTGCGAATGTTTGACCGTCCCATGTCGCGGCCAAAGACGGAGCTGGAAATGATCCGGTGAAAGAGGCGAACACTCAAGTTGCAAAAATCCCGGGCTTTCGAATTACTTGGGCAATGGACTTGTAGTTGACGAGTCCGAATCTTGAGATATCTTCTCCTCCAACATGTGAGATCTTTCATAGCTTCTTGCTCGTCAAAGTTTACGCGTTCACCATAGAAGAGTCCATCCAAAGGAAGACTGAGAGCGTTGCAAAGATCTTGAACCGTACATTCCACTTCCTTCTTGGCAACAATGTAGGAAAAGGTGGCTTTAGATATGCCATCCTCCCGAACCACTAGAGAGCTCAAGAATTCGAGCACCGGTTGGTCAACAATAGGCTCGTTGACCGTGGCAAAAAGTTCCCAACCCATGACCTTGATGAAATAGTCCATGCTTAGTTTGCAATACACATCCTTTGTCGTTTCCTCGTGATACAAATCAGGAGCACAAATTTTTCGCTACTTCAACCGTGCGTACCTCTCCTTGTGTATTTCATCCCTAAAGGTGACCTTCACTTTCGGGTCACATTGGACCAAAGAGGTGGGTTGACCCTTGTAGCGGGTTTTATCAGGCTCTTCTGAAGTAGATGGAGGATGGGTCGGTTCCGGTTCAGTTCGGGCACGCTTGGCTCGACCCATTGGAACAACACAGAGCAATAACCACAATAGACACAGCAAAGCAACAACAATATCCAAAATCCCCCAACAACAACAACAACAACAATGTGTCTAAGCTCCCAAGTTCAACCGAGAACTTCACCAACCACACTCCAATCAACAAATTATCACACAAATCGACACTCCCCAGCCTCAACCAAGAGCATTCAACATTATCCCAAGAGTGAAAGGTGAAGTTGCACAAAAATCACCCACAATTAGCACGAAAAATGAACTTGGATGCACAAAGAAACAAGGGATACCTGAGTTGAGGACTTAGCAGCGTTCCTTAGCCATTTTTGAACCCCAAGAAGAACAAAACCCAGAATTTGTGCTTGAAGATCTCCCCCAAAGGTGCGAAAAATGGAGAAGAGCGCGGCTAGGGCACGAGTTTGCGAGAAATTGGAGAGTGGGGAAGGAATTCGTGAGTGATTTTAGGGCAAGGGTTTTAGGGTTTGAGGTTGAAGAAGGGTGTTCGAGTGAGAGAAAAAGAAGAGAAGTGAAAGAAAAATGAGGGAGGAAGGGGTTTAGTCCCGACTGAATTCGCATACTTTCGAAGTACCGTAGGCGCGGTAAGAGACACGCAGTTGTGGTCTCCTACGACACAATCCTGGCTGAAACAAAACTTCTTGAGACCGTAGTCGCGGTATAGCTTACCGCAGCTGCGGTCTTCTGCGGGAAGTTAAATGCTGCTACTGTGGTGGCGCTGTGTAGCGGGTGCTACACATTGGGTAGCGCCTACTACCTGCTGACAATGCCAAATAAAATCCAACACTTCAACACTCATTTCTCTATCCTTCCTCACATTCACCCTACTTCTTTTCACTCAAACTTCAATTTCCTTATTTTTTTTCAACTCCAACTTTTCTATTTTTCACATCATTTTTTTTTCTCTTTTTTTTTCTTCAAACTTTTTTTTTCTTTTTTTTTCTTTTGATCCTAGAACTAATACCTCAAATTACAAAAGAAAGAAATAAGAAAAATTAAAAAGATAAGAAAACAAGAAAAAAAATAGAAAAACCTAAAGAAAAATTAAAAAGAAGAAAAAGAAATAAAATTAGAAAAAATTGCAAAAACTAAAAGTTGAGAAACGAACCTCAAAAATTATGGGATGCCTCCCATAGAGCGCTTGTTTTAGGTCCCTAGCTTGACCTAAATACTTACTTGATTCTTGGAATCCTTGGGACACAAACCAAAAACATCATCAACCTTTTCCACCAATTCTTCTTCCTCTTTTTCCCATGATTCTCAAAGAGGTTCATGAATGTCATGGGACACTCTTCCGGTGGTCTAATCATCCGCCTAGGATATCCGGGTAGCATTTTCCTTGGCTTCCTCCACCAACGTTTCCTTCTTCTCTTCCAACAATTCCTAGCTTTGGAAAAAAACGAAGCTTGCTTCCTCAAGAGCTTAGTAGGGTATGAGGATATAGAAGTAGAGAGTAACTCCAACATGGTGTTTGGTTGTTTACCGGGCCTAGGACCCTTGAAAATCATCGCGTTGACTTTGTTGCACTCAACATAGGTTTCACTCAAAGAAATCTCCTTCCTCCATGGAATGATTTTGAGAGGATGATCATAGTAAATGTCCTCAAATTCGCATAGATTTGGATGCGAAGCCCTTAGATATTTGATTTCTCCCCAATCATCGGGCTCTACTTCAAGAAAATAAGACTCCTTTTGGGGTTCATCCAAGATGCCTACCACTGCATTGGCTTTAAAATGAGATCCTTTGTGGGATTTCATTCTTGAAGGGTCAATGTCAAAAACAATATGATCTCTACCCACATGAAGAGACAAACGACCTCTTTTCACATCTATGGTAGCTCCTGCGGTAGCCAAGAAGGGTCGACCAAGAATAATAGGATTTCTCCAATCTTCATCCATCTCCAAAATAACGAAGTCACAAGGGATAAGGAAACTTCCCACTTGAACCGGGATGTCTTCTAGTATTCCCAAGGGCTTCCTAACACTTCGGTTCGCAAGTTGCAAATTAATAGTTGTAGGGGTCAAGTCATCAAGGTTGAACTTCTTACATATAGAATGTGGCATGACACTAACACTTGCCCCCAAGTCACATAATGCATTATCAATCTTCATTTCACCAATTAAGCAAGGAATAGAGAAACTACTGGGATCGGCTAGTTTCTCGAGAGTCTTGCTTCCCATGATGGCATTGCAACTAACCGTGAGATGAACGGTCAATGACTCCTTGATTCTTCTCTTGTTTGTCAAAAGGTCCTTGAGATGTTTCTTGAATGAAGGCACCTTTGACATGGCATCTATAAATGGTATATTAACTTGGAGTTTCTTCATCATCAAAATAAACTTGGAGAATTTATCATCATTCTTCTGTTGAACAAATCTTCCGGGAAATGGAACTGGTGGTCGATATGGTTTCAACTGCCCCGTGGGTTGATCAAGATCATTCTCCTTCTCAATCTCCTTGGGTTTCATCAAATCATCTTTGTCCTCATCATTAGGCTTCTCAATCACAATATCATCATCTTTCACCTCATCATCAGATTGTTCGACCTCCATATCTTCTCTCTCAATTATATCTTCATCATCTCCCTCATTCTCTCTAGAAGGTTCCTTCTCTACCAACTTGGGTCCCTCAACTTCTTTTCCACTCCGCAAAGTAATAGCATTCACCTTCACCTCTTGAACAGGTTGAGGTTGGATAGGTATAAATTGAGGTTGGTTGACTTGAGCTATTTGAAGTTCGAGACTTCGGATGTAAGCTCGATCTCTCTCTTGATTCTCCATGATTTGCTTAAGCATCAACTCAATCGAGGATTCTTGGGGTGGTGAAGAAATTTGGGGTTGTGAAATATCTTGTTGGGTTTGATGGAAGGATTCTTATTGAATAGATGAGTGATGTTCATGGGGTTGAGAAGTAGAAGGGTAATGGTTGGTGATGTGAAAAGGATCTTGGTTGTCGTAGGGAGAATGGATAGCATTCACTTGCACCAATTGTTGAACTTTTTCACATTGTTGGGTAGGGTGCGCACCATAGCAAAACTCAGAAGTATGAACATTCGGAATAGAAGTGGATGCAAAGGATTGCATCGCTTGGGCAATTTTCAACTTATTTGAAACCTCCACATTCGACTTCTCTTTTTGCATTTCACAAACGGTGGACATAAGAAACTTTATAATCGGGTTATCCTCCAAAAGATTGCCTCCATCTCCTGAACTTTGGCCACTCCCCCAATGAGGAGCGTGTTGTGATAGCTCATATAAGAAAATATTGGCCTCTTCCACGGTCTTCTTCAAAAACATCCTCCCGGACGCATTATCAATATATTCTGTAAGAGGACCACGGAGCCCATGATAGAAATGTTGAAGCAACATCCAATCCGGTAAATTATGATGAGGGCACTGTCATTGAAGACTCTTAAATCTTCCCCAAGCGTCGAAAAAACTCTCTCCCGGCCCTTGCTTGAAACTTAAAATTTCTGCTCGAAGTCGGTGTGTCTCCTCCGCCGGAAAGAAATGGTGAAGAAAATCTCCTTTGAGTGCCTCCCATGAAGAATAAAAGCCAAGTGGACATGTTTGTAGTCATATCTTCGCTTTCCCCGCAAGAGTGAGAGGAAAGAATTTCAACTTCAAATATTCTGATGATATCCTTGGAATGTGTATAAAGCTAATCCGGTTTTCGAATTTGTCAATATGAGCAATAGGACTTTCAGCAGTATCGTCCCCATAAAACGGGTTTCTTTCGAAGACTTCAAGTAAGCGCGGTTCAAACTCGAACACAGCATCGGGTGGTAATGGTGGTAATGTGATAGGACTGCCTCCCGTACCCAATGATGCAACGGCATATGATAGAAGGGTACGAGGCGAACCAGCTTGAGCTTCACCCATTAGAATGCGAAAACTCCTACAAGAAATGAAGAAGCATCAAATTCATTTGGATTGACACAAACTGATTTCTAGCGTGAAAGCAAACTCAAATAACCAAAAACCAAGAAACTAAAACTAGGGGCGCTGGCAAGAACGCCATTTTGTGTAACAGTGGTTTTGTGGACCTCGGTTTTGTCGTTCTCTCTCAGGGAGCTGGCGGCCTTGGTCATAGAAACTAGGTCTAAGGTCGGGTCAAGATTGCTAAGGTAAGGCAATGGGTTGAAAGAGGCAGTTACGAAGCAACAAATAAAGCTAAGGTCAGTCAAGGAAAGGAAATGGGCTTCGGAGGCTTTCCAGGTGTTCGGTTGAGTATTTTGTGGTTTTATAAGTAAGGATGTCGAACTCGAGGATGGGTGTGAGGTTTGTCTAGGTTTTTAGCTTGTTAGAGGTTCTTAAGTGCGGAAAACATTAAAGTATGAAAATTAAGCGATTAAACTATCCCTAATCATAATACTAAACATAACCATTAAAAAGAAACACAATCAAACAAGTAATTACTGACTATAAACGTAAGAAATCTATAAGCTTATCAAACGAACATTTAATAAAACTCTATTTACCACTAAGATCAAAGCAAGCAAACAGCAATTAAATAGCAACTAATTAATCTAAACAAGATTAGAATGTAGTCCATACCCTTGATGACTAGTCAAAATCGATCTCCATTCTTCATTCTTCACCTTCGTTTGCAACTTTCCCCGAACAAAATAGAAAGTTGTGAATTAAGTTACTAAGGACCCTCAAATCTTCACTCTAAGTAAGATTTGTGGCCCTTAATCCCCCTTTTCACTAAAAGATTGATTGTTTGTGGCTAATCTAGGAACCTTCAATGGCAAACTTCAATGAAATCTAAAGCATAAAGTAATGAAGAAAAAGGGATGCTGAAAATTACTTGAAGAAAAGTTGATTACATTCAAAATCTCAAGAACTTAGAGAACAAGGCAAGAGAAAACCCTTAGAGAGAGAAAGTAAAAGCTAATTAAGAAATCATTAAAACCAAGAATTACAAACTAAAACTTCAGCTAATTGTAATAATCCTAAATGGAATCGCAGCTAAGGCTTTTATAATGACCCAAGTTAGTTGCACAAAACGCAGGATCTCATTTCCAGTTTGTACGCAGAAAGCCGAATTGGCTCGGGCGACCCAGAATGCTGCTCGGGCGAGCAAGCATTCTGGTCGCGTGTTTCTTGTTCCTCGGCGACTTCTCCTCGGCAGATCAGAAGCTCAGCTCGGTCGAGCAGGGCCCTTACTCGGGCGAGCTGGCCCTCTGTTTCTTCATTGCCTTAGCCATATTTTTCGAACTTTCCACGGTCGTTGTGCAGAAGCATGGCTCGGCCGAGCCAGTATGTTGCTCGGGCGAGCCACTTCGCTCTCCTCTTCTGGCTCAAAATCAATCGCAACTCTTGCTGTCCTTCCAGAGGTGTTGCTCGGCGAGCCAACATGCCGCTTCTACGAGCAACCCTTCTGCCTCCACCCCTTATTTGGTGAGTTTTGTCTGCTTTGGCTCCATTTTAGGTCACTCTCTTATTTTCCTACAAAACTACAAAAATCTCATAACTCGAATAAAATACGGGGTTAGAACATATAAAAACTCCCTAATAAAGAGAAGAATTCGGCTCGAAACGAGACCGAACACCACTCGCACACAAGGGTTTGCTCGCCCCGAGCAAACAAAAAACAAAGAAAAGAACTAGAAAGAGAAACTAAAAATCCTAACTCACTTTCGCTGGAATCGCGGATGCATTTAGCATATGCATCAAGCCCTTTAAACCCCCCGGCAGCCCGAGTGGACGAGGTAGATCTCGTGAGGGTTTATAGCAACTATACCCACAAAAGCCATAGAAAAAGGAAAGAGGGAAAGTGAAAAACCAAACAAGTTTAAAAGAAAAGAAAAAGAGAAAATTCTCGTTCAATGAATCAAGTCGTTTCAATTAAGAAAACGGTATTAATCCTCTAAAAGGAACCGTTATGAGCATCTCACAACGCCTAACCCAAACAACTGCCAATCTTAGAAATTTTTGATCCGTTACACCTCATGTAGAGTTTAATCCCATTTGAAAGAGTTTTAAACAGTTCTAATCGATCCCGGACGACCCAAAAGATTCACACCCGAGCTTACAAAACAGCGAAACAAACAAAGGAAAGGAAAAAGTTGCCCCTCCCTGCATTTGGTCGCCCTTGGCTTGGTGAGGGCCGCAGGTGATGCAAGGAAGAGCCCCTCACTTTATTAACACTTCAAACTTTTTCTTCTTTTTAATGTCGGTATTAGCCTTATTTTCGGGAATTGGACGGCCCATATAAGGGGTATACCCTACCAACACGGTCTTTTCCATTCGCCTCTCCGTCACAAAGCGATATAGGAGGAGGGTTAAGGGGCATCCGTGCTGTACCACTGATACCGGGCCCGTATAGGTTGGCTAAGTGTATGGTGGTTGATGTCATAAAGCCGACACGCCCCACTTAGTCAAATTATTTAAATTTGCTGCTATTTTCTGAATTTTGCTTTGGCTTTTGCTTTTTCTCTTTTATTTTTTTTTGAAAAACAAGCTCGGATTTGAACCCCTAGAATCTCCCAGTTTCAACCAGAACATAAAAAAAAAAAGAATGGAATCTCACTAGACACTTGATGAAAAGAATCTAATTAAGGTAAGTCATGACAATCGCCCAGGTTAGGGTCGAAAATGCTCAAACCGGTTTCTTTCAAAGAAGATTAAGAACGGCTTCCTGATTTCAACAACGAAATCCAAGAAACAAAGCAAAAACAAAAACAAAACGAAAAACGAAAACTTTCAAGGTTTTTCACTCCCTTTTTTCTCCTTTTCACACAAAATTTTTCAAATTTTTCGACACAAACTACGAAAAACGAAAATAAAGACTCAAAACTAGGTGATCTACCCATGACAAATGGAAGTATCACCCCCCACTCCCACACAAAACTTCACAATGTCCCCATTGTGAGAAGAAGGGTGTCACAAATAAGGTAGAAAACCTAAAAACACACAACAAACACATAACAAACAATAATCGGTGGCGACCCGAGCCCACACGGCTCCAACAACAATAATATCCCAACATTCACACTCACGGGGTTCGCCACCCAAAAAGAAAATCAAGCATACCTCATGGATCATCAATATATTCATAATGAGAGGGATGGTTAAAGGATGATACCTGAAGATCGCCAAGTAAACGCACATCCCAGCACACGATCCACGAACGTAACACCAGAAACTTCAAATATTCACACATGTACATGATCACTGACTAACCTCCACCCCGAATCTCACTATATGAGGCGGGAATCAAGGGTGAAATGCCTCGCCACTGCCCTGGAACATCACACAACCCCTCGCGCATGTATATCTCAAAATTGAAAGCAAACATCTAATGCAAAATAAAAGAGGGGAGTGCGGAATGCTCACAATCACTGCTCATTACCTCCCGGAGGAGGGTATGGATAGTAGGGGAAGTAAGTTAGGTAGTACTGGTTGACATAGTCGAGGCGATCTTTGGCGAATGGTCGGCTATAGCATAGTGGTAGTATCCCCAATCCCTCCAATATTGATTTTGTTGATGGAAGTACTCGGCCATAGCGTTGAGAATATCCTTCCGTGCCTTCGAGTGTTGATTGTCGCGCACGAAGGAGTTCCTGTTGACTCTCCATCAAGTTATGCGTACTTTGTAGCAAAGTTCGTTGTTCGCGGAGGTCAACACTCAGTTGGTCCAATCGGCTTGGTAAGTGCCCCATCGTAATCTCTTGGGAATTACTACCACTAGCCTCACCCTGGGTTGCCGGCTCCCCCTCTTCTTCCACATTTTCGCGCACAAATGGGTCATCGGGACCCCCAACTCGACGGGTGCTCCATGGATTTTCGCCGCACGACCAGTTGTGTTGATTGGACACATCCAACCAACGTGCGGCTCGCTCATGGTCCAAATGAATGGAAGTTGCATATTTATCCGAGCCGTGCTTGTAGATATGCTTTGTGTTGTGGCGCTCAAGGATACCCATGCGTTGCAACCGAATACCGTCGATGGGGTCGGGAAAATATCGCGGGGTGAACTTGCGGATATATCCTCCAAAATGTTGCTTCATCAAAAAGTGGCAAATAATATGCCCCATTCCAATCGTAGAGGTAAGGTGCCTAGAGGTAATGACTTTTAAGCAATGCAAAATGCAAGACCACGTGTTCACCCGCGTCCTTTGGAGGGTGTGAAAGATGACAAACAAATCGTCCCTCCTCACATTCGCCCTCCCATCATCCCTTCCGAAGACCGAACTCGAGACTATGCGATGAAAAATTCGAATCGCCAAGTTGCACAAGTCACGAGACTTGGAATTTCTAGTCAAGAAGGAGCAATCCTCCAGGGCATTTGACCCTTGATGTTTCCGACGCCAACAAGTCAGGCTTTTCATAGCGGATTGTTCATCAAAGTGTACGCTCTCCTCATAATAAAGCCCATTCGCCGGTAACCCAAGTGCTTGACAAAACTCTTGCACCGTGCAAGTTTTCTCCATGTTGTCCACTCTATATCGGAACTTAGCGTGGCGTGTATCAACGTCCTCAACTTGGAAAGAATTGAGGAACTCAAGGATTGGTTGATCATAAAGAGATTTGTCAATCTTGATGAAAGATTCCCAGCCCAAGGTCCTTATGATAAAATCAAAACTGGGGCCACAATACACCCTCCTCACTGTGGCTTCATCATATATATCTGGAGCACAAAGTTTCCGGTGTTGATAAAGCTCATACTTCTCTCGATGATGCTCATCCCTGAACCAAATTCGCAATTCCGGTTCAGCCCGAAGAGGCGTGAGCGTTTGGGCCTTGTAACGATCTTTATCCACCGCCGCCGATGAAGACTCGGGCGGTGGTGAAGGTGTACCTTCCTCATCGGTGCGGGCCCTCTTAGATCGAACCATTTTGAATTTCAAAACAACACTAGCAACTCAAGAATCCCCAAATAGCAACCAATACACAACACTCAAACCCTAATTTCTAAAAACAATTCACAAGCAACACCCAACTTAACTTTTAAAATGAGCTTTAAAGCACCAATTGTGAATGTTACCTCCCAAATAAGCACCAAACACCAAGCGGCAACACAAATCGGGCAAAGAGCAAACACACAAACAGATTCTCCACGGAGACCTCGAATTGCTTGAAAACCCAACAAAGATCAAGGGGAATTTCGCACAAATCGGGCACAACACAGCTGCAAGTACTCTTGTGACAAACGCACAAAATCGGGTACCTTGAGACCTTAAACGTCCTTGGCAAGCCTTTCTCTCCCCAAAACTCAGAACAACCCAAGAACCTCTCGCACAACGTCCATCGTACCGCAGCAGCAGCGTCGGGGTGTTGGGATTTCGCTTGTTGACAGCGCACAATAACAGCGGCACAACTAGGGCACAAAAATCTGGAAGAAATCGAAGAAAATAGCAAAGATTCAAGAGTTAGGGTTGTATGCTAGGGTTTGGGGAAGTAAAGGAGAGATATGAGAGAGAAAACGAATCAGAAAAACTAAGAGAAGTGAGACAAAGATGCATAAATAACCCCGACAGAAAATGATTCTGTCGACGGCTCGCCCGAGCCGAATATCCTGCTCGCCCGAGCAGGGATTTTGGATGCGCAAACAGGTCTGTTCAACGATCGCCGATCGAAAGGCCGATGTGCTCGCCCGAGCCGCTTCTTACGACGGCTGGGCGTGTCTGTCAGACGCTTTCCTTGTGGCGCTTCAGTTGACAAGCTCGACCGAGCAAAGGTGTTGCTCGCCCGAGCAGCTTTTCTCGCCGTCCGCACGCCTCGCCAGACACCGATCGCTCGCCCGAGCCAGTATGTCGCTCGCCCGAGCGACGCTTCTAGAAATGCTGCCATCTCGTTCTCCTTTACGCAAGAAACTTCCTCAGTAAGGGTGCTCGCCCGAGCCATGTTTTTGCTCGCCCGAGCAGTGGTTCTGGCCAACAATTCAAGGAGTTAAAATTTCTGAAAAGAAATAAGCCTTCTCACTTCTACCAAAAACATGTTCAAATTCTCAATCTCTCAAAAAACCTCCCGAGACATCTCAAAAACCCGAAATACTAAAAAATCTACGAAAATTAACCTAAGTAAACAAAACAAAAACTTTTGGTTTTTCAAAATTTTTCAAAGAAAGAGAAAAGAAAGTCGGCATGCATGCCTCCCCACTCCCACACAAAAAGGCCACACCATATCCTCATTGTGGCAAGAAATAAAGGAAGACAAACACCTTAAAAAAACTAACAAGAAGAATGAAAAAGAATCTTCTCACCAACCAACTCCAAAGATAAAGAAGGATAATACCTGATTAGATCCCAAATAAATCATCTCATGACTTGTAAATGGAGATTGAGTATACAAGCCATGAAATGGTGAATATGCGAGCAATAAATGATCCTTCCTTCTCGTTAGTGCATAGTTAAGAGAAGTAAACAAAGAAACAAACAAGAAAAATGAACTAATTTACAATATATACAAGAATGTTACCTCAATGTTCTTCAACCAACAGATGGAACATGGAATGTTACACACTCCACATCCACCTTCTCTGGAAGCTCCAAAAAGGGTTTCAACCTGTGACCGTTAACCTTCCACACAGATGCATTAGTGGAGTCCTTGATTTCAACTACTCCCGAGGGAAACACAGTGGTCACAATGAATGGGTAGGTCCATCTAGACTTCAGCTTACCCGCAAACAAGTGCAAACGTGAGTCATAAAGGAGGACTTTCTGCCCCGGAACGAAGGTTTTTCTATGGATCACTTTATCATGCAAGACCTTCGATCGCTCCTTACTACACCTCCCGTTTTCGTATGCTTCTCTCCTTAACTCCTCTAGTTCACACAAGGTAAACTTTCTAATATCCCTAGCTGCCGACAGGTCAAGGTTCAAGGCTTTCAAAGCCCACCACGCCCTATGCTCAAGCTCTACTGGCAAATGACAAGGTTTCCCAAATACTGCTCTATATGGTGACATTCCTATGGGAGTCTTGTAAGCTGTCCTATAGGCCCATAAAGCATCGATCAATTTAGTAGACCAATCTTTCCTATTCTTTGACACTGTCTTTTCAAGAATTTGCTTAATTTGCCTATTGGAAACCTCAGCTTGGCCATTTGATTGAGGGTGATAGGCGGTGGTCATTCTATGCTCAACCGAATATTTCCTAAGCAAAACCGCAAAAGAACGATTATTGAAGTGAGTCCCCTGGTCGCTAATGATGGATTTAGGCACCCCAAACCTAGAGAAAATGTTTTCTCGAAGGAACCTAGTCACAACTTTGGCGTCATTTCTTTTTGACGGAATTGCTTCAACCCATTTTGACACATAGTCCACTGCTAGAAGAATAAACTCATTCCTAAAAGAGGTAGGAAATGGTCCCATAAAATCAATGCCCCAAACATCGAATACATCCACAAAGATCTCGGGTTGCAAGGGCATCATGTTTCTTCTAGAGATTTTACTCAAACTCTGACACCTAAAACAGCTTTGGGCATAGTTATGGGCGTCTCTAAAGATGGTGGGCCAATAGTATCCACTTTGTAAGACCTTATATGTTGTCCTCTTCCCACTAAAATGTCCCCCACAAGGTTGGTCGTGGCAAAATGAGAGGACATCCATGATAGACTCATCCGGAACACACCTTTTAAGAATTTGATCAGGGCAATACTTAAACAAATAGGGGTCATCCCATATGAAATTTTTGACAATGTAAAGGAACCTATCTCTATCATGCCTATTCTAATCATTATGACTTTAAAATTAACAATGTCAGTAAACCACGGTTCTACTCCTATGCTAAGAATGCGCTCATCAGGAAAACAAGCATCTATAGGAGATTCTATCGCATGTTCAGGCGTTATCCTAGAAAGGTGGTCCGCTACTGGATTGTCAGATCCTTTCCTTTCACGGTTTTCACAGTCAAATTCTTGAAGTAACAACACCCACCTAACCAATCTAGGCTTGGACTCTTTTTTCTCCATCAAATAGCGAATCGTCGAATGGTCAGTAAACACAATCACTTTAGCTCCCAACAAATAAGCACGAAATTTCTCAAATGCATAAACCACAGCTAGAAACTCTTTCTCAGTTACCGTGTAATTCAGTTGTGCTTCATTCAAAGTATGACTTGCATAGTGAATCACGACAGGTTTTTTGTCAATTCGTTGTCCTAAGACCACATCTATAGCAAAGTCGGAAGCATCACACATCAACTCAAACGGTTCCCCCCATGTGGGAGGTTTGAGAATAGGAGGTGATATCAAGGCATTTTTAAGTGTGTTAAAGGCCTTCAAACACTCATCAGAAAAATCAAAAGTCACCTCCTTGGCCAATAAAGCAGAAAGGGGCTTGGCAATCTTACTAAAGTGACGAATGAAACGATGATAAAACCCAGCATGTCCTAAGAAGGACCTAACCTCCTTCACACAGGTGGGGGGGTCAAGTTCCTAACAAGGTCAATTTTCGCTTTATCCACTTCGATTCCATCCTTTGAAATCACGTGGCCCAAAACTATGCCCTTTCGTACCATAAAATGGCACTTCTCCCAGTTTAAAGTCAAGTGTTTCTCTTGGCACCGACTCAAGACTCGACTCAAATTGGACAAACAATCATCAAAGGTGGTGCCAACATCGAGAAATCATCCATGAAAATTTCAACATACCATCAACAAGGTCCGAGAATATAGACACCATGCACTTGAAAGTGGCGGGGCCACAAAGTCCGGCGGCGTCCTACGGAAAGCAAACGTACCAAATGGGCATGTAAAAGTAGTTTTCTCCTGATCACATGGGGCTATAGAAATCTGAGTGTACCCCGAATAGCCATCTAGAAAACAAAAGAAGTCATGCCCCGCCAGTTTTTCTAACATTTGATCCATGAAAGGTAACGGAAAATGGTCTTTTCTCGTAGCCTTATTGAGTTTTCTGTAATCTATGCACACTCTCCATCCCGATGGAATGCGGGTTGACACTAACTCGCCCCTCTCATTCTCCACAACTGTCAACCCGGCCTTTTTAGGGACTAGATGTATAGGACTAATCCACTTACTGTCAGAAATCGGGTAAATGATATCATTGTCTAACCACTTCAGAATCTCCTTCTTAACCACCTCCTTCATTTGGGGGTTGAGTCTCCTTAAAGGGTCCCTCTGGGCCACACTATCATCTTCCAAAAATATCCTATGCTGCACAATAGATGGACTAATCCCCCTGATGTCTCCAAGCGTCCATCCCAAAGCCCCTTTGTTTATCCTAAGAACCTCGACTAGTTTGTTTTCTTGGTCCTCTCCTAGGTTCGAAGCTATAATAACCGGGTAAGTCTCACTAGGGCCAAGGAAAACATACTTTAACTCAGATGGAAGAGGTTTAAGTTCAAGGGTTTTAGAAGATGGTGGCTCAGGTTCTATTATGTCAGGCACATGTTGAGAGGCAAACAAAGAGTCATAAAGCAATTCACCGTCAAACACATCAGAATCACACAGTGAGGTTACACAGTCCGGGTCGAATCCTAACTCAACAAGATCACTCACACTAGGGGCAACATCCAGATCAGAAGGGTTACCACTCTCAAGGTCACTAATCCAATTCACAGCATTACACTCTTGCTCATCATGTCCTATTGGTGACTTCTGTAGGTCAAAAATATTCAATTCCATAGTTAAATTCCCAAAAGTCAGTTTCATTCTCCCATCTTTACAATTAATCCAAGCATTAGATGTGGCTAGAAAGGGTCTACCTAAAATGACTGGAATCTCGTCACGAGGACTCAACCCTATTGCCTCTAACACAACAAAGTCTACAGGGAAGACAAAGGTTCCAACTTGGATCAACACATCCTCAACTACTCCCTTAGGCACTCTCGTAGACCGATCAGCTAATTGGAGAACCATTCTTGTAGGTTTCAATTCCCCCAACCCCAAGGTCTCATACACATGTAAAGGTAACAAGTTGACACTTGCCCCTAAATCAAGGAGGGCTCTCTCAATCTGATTGTCTCCTATGGTAATGGAAATAGTTGGGCACCTGTGGTCCTTGTATTTCACTGGAACCTGACTAGACAAGATGGAGCTCACATTAGAGGCCAAAAAGGCCTTCTTAGGAACCTGAGTTGCTCTCTTCGTTGTACACAATTCTTTGAGGAACCTAGCGTAACAAGGACATTGCTGAATAGCGTCCAACAAGGGAATGTTGACCTTGACTTGAGAAAAAGTCTCCCTAATCTTTTCAAGAAATTTCTGGTCCTTAGTTCCCCTCAACCTTTGAGCAAAAGGTGGGGGAGGCTTATACGCCACAGGTTGTACAGGACTGGAATCAGGAAGTACTCTAGGTGAGGTCTTAGGACTCGGGTTGTCACCTAAGTTGGTCAACCTCTCTTCCTCATACGGCTCATCCTCAACTAACACTAGCTCATCACAAGGTCCAGCACTCAAATGTTGTTTCCTAGGCGAGTCTGAAGGTAATTCTCGGACCTGATTGTCTACTTCCTTTCCTGATCTAAGAGTAATCACCGCATTAAGTCCCCTAACATGGTTCGGGTCACAAGAGGACGAACTAGAAGCTTTCCCCTTGGGGTTCGCCTCCGGTTGTCCAGAAAAAGTTCCCCTATCCCTATTAGACATCATAAGTTGAGCTACACTCTCATTCAATTGTTTCACTATTTTCGCCATGTCACTCATCGTATCTTCAACCCTACTCAAACTAGACTCTAACTCCTTATACTTCCTATCCCCCTTGTCCTCACTTTGGTATCCTGGTGGAGGCCTGTATGGGCAACTGGGATGGATGGTCCGCCTCGAGGTGCTTGATAAGCGACTGAGGCGTGGTCTTGGTGGGTTTGATGTTGGTAAGGAGGAGGTGGGTTTCTTGAAACTTCCTCCTTGGTGCATCGGTGGCCTCAAAACATTTTGATTATCCCCATAAGACAAGAAAGGGTGTTTTGGCATCCCAGA